>OU342740.1:218147304-219347304 GCA_910589775.1 Avena eriantha
ACAACAACCAGAGCCATTGCATGTGTGTTCTTTTCACAATCCACCTATTAGTCCACCTGTGTCACTGCATGTGTGTTCTTTTTACTAAAAAAACCAGAGTCATTTCATGACTGTTCTTTTCATATACCACATATGGCTCCACCACTGTCATTGAAATGTGTGTTCTCTTCAGAGACCACACATGGATCCACCAGTGTCATTGCATGCGTGTTCTTTTTACAAAGAACAACCAGAGTCATTAAAATGTGTGTTCTTTTCACAATCCACCTATGGATCCACAAGTGTCATTGAAATGTGTGTTCTTTTCACAATCCACCTATGGATCCACCAGTGTCATTGCATGTGTGCTCTTTTTACTAACAACAACTAGAGTCATTGCATGTGTGTTCTCTTCAGAGACCACACATGATTCCACCAGTGTCATTGCATGTGTCTTCTTTTCACAATCCACCTATGGATCCACAAGTGTCTTTGCATGTGTACTCTTTTTAGTAACAACAACCAAAGGAATTGCATGTGTGTTCTCTTTAGAGACCACACATGGATCCACCAGTGTCATTGCATGTGTGTTCTTTTTACTAACAACAACCAGAGTCATTGAAATGTGTGTTCTTTTCAGAGACCCCACATGGATCCACTAGTGTCATTGCATGTGTTTTTTACTAAGAACAACAAGTGTCATTGCATGCGTGTTTTTTTCACAATCCTCCTATGGATCCACCAGTGTCATTGCATATGTGTTCTTTTTACTAACAACAACTGGAGTCATTGAAATGTGTTTTCTTTTCACATACCACATATGGATCCACCAGTGTCATTGAAATGTGTGTTCTTTTCACAATCCACCTATGGATCCACCAGTGTCATTGCATGTGTGCTGTTTTTACTAACAACAACCAGAGTCATTGCATGTGTGTTCTCTTTAGGGAGCACACATGGATCCACCAGTGTCATTGCATGTGTGTTCTTTTTACTAATAACAACCAAAGTCATTGAAATGTGTGTTCTCTTCAAAGACCACACATGGACCCACCAGTGTCATTGCATGTGTGTTCTTTTTAACAACAACAACCAGAGTTATTGCATGTGTGTTCTCTTAAGATACCACACATTGATCCACCAGTGTCATTGCATGTGTGTTCTTTTTATTAACAACAAACGGAGTAATTTCATGACTATTCTTTTCACATACCACAAATGGATCCTCCAGTGTCATTGAAATTTGTGTTCTTTTCACATACCACATATGGATCCACTAGTGTCATTGCATGTCTGTTCTTTTCACAATCCACCTATGGATCCACAAGTGTCATTGCATGTGTATTCTTTTTAGTAACAACAACCAAAGTAATTGCATGTGTGTTCTCTTCAGAGACCACACGTGGATCCACCAGTGTCATTGCATGTGTGTTCTTTTTACTAACAACAACCGGAGTCATTGAAATGTGTGTTCTTTTCAGAGACCACACATGGATCCACAAGTGTCATTGCATGTGTGTTCTTTTTTACTAACAACAACCAGTGTCATTGCATGTGTGTTCTTTTTACAATCCACCTATGGATCCACCAGTGTCATTGCATGTGTGTTCTTTTTACTAACAACAACCGGAGTCATTTCATGACTGTTGCATGTGTGTTCTTTTTTACTAAAAACAACCAGTGTCATTGAAATGTGTGTTCTTTTCAGAGACCCCACATGGATCCACTAATATCATTGCATGTGTTTTTTACTAAGAACAACAAGTTTCATTGCATGTGTGTTTTTTTCACAATCCTCCTATTGATCCACCAGTGTCATTGCATATGTGTTCTTTTTACTAACAACAACTGGAGTCATTGAAATGTGTTTTCTTTTCACATACCACATATGGATCCACCAGTGTTATTGAAATGTGTGTTCTTTTCACAATCCACCTATGGATCCACCAGTGTCATTGCATGTGTGCTCTTTTTACTAACAACAACCAGAGTCATTGCATGTGTGTTCTTTTTACTAATAGTGTGGTAGTTGAATGCCTGTATTTTGCTAGGGTTCCTGGAAATGGTTGGACACATGCTTGCGTGGCATTGCATGCGTTCTGACACTGGTGGATCCATGTGTGGTCTCTGAAGATAACACACATGCAATTCCTTTGGTTGTTGTTACTAAAAAGAGTACACATGCAATGACACTTCTGGATCCATAGGTGGATTGTGAAAAGAACACACATGCAATGACACTGGTGGATCCATGTGGGACTCTTTCGTGGATTTTTGATCGGGTACTTAGGGTTTTTGTCCCGAGGGCATCTTATAGGCGGAAGGAGAGGTCGAGGGGGTGCTGGGGTCGGCCAGACCACCCCCTGGTGCTAGCCAGGCCTGGCCACGTGGCCAGGTGGTGTGGCCGGCCCCTAGACCTTCTCCGTCTCGTATTCTGGCATCAGATGTCTTCCGGAAAAATAGGCACTTTGGCTTTTGTCCCGTTCAATTCCGAGAATATTCACTTTTTGACTTTCTTGGAACCAAAAACAGCAGAAAATAGGCAGCTGGCATTGTGCCTCTTTATAATAGGTTAGTCCAAGAAATCATATGAAAAGTACTCCAAAGTGTGGACAAAACACAAGAAAGTAGATAAAACCAAGCATGGAACATCAAAAATTATAGATACATTTGCAATGTATCAGTCAACATACTTGGCATTGCATGGACAGGCAGATTACCATATCGCTCCCTGCAAAATTTGGTGTTAGGAAAGGAAGTTCTCTACAATTCATGTCGAGAATGTACATACATATATGTTCAACGAAAATCACGACTAATTGTTCTGTGCTATGATTTTACTTAGTAAATCCCTTGCGGTGCATGACATGGCTTCATGGACCATCTCCATAGAAGCATGGAGTGGATCCACCAGTGTCATTGCATGTGTGCTCTTTTTACTAACAACAACCAGAGTCATTGCATGTGTGTTCTTTTCACATACCACATATGGATCCACCAGTGTCATTGAAATGTGTGTTCTTTTCACAATCCACCTATGGATCCACCAGTGTCATTGCATGTGTGCTCTTTTTACTAACAACAACCAGAGTCATTGCATGTGTGTTCTCTTTAGGGACCACACATGGATCCACCAGTGTCATTGCATGTGTGTTCTTTTTACTAATAACAACCAAAGTCATTGAAATGTGTGTTCTCTTCAGAGACCACACATGGACCCACCAGTGTCATTGCATGTGTGTTCTTTTTAACAGCAACAACCAGAGTTATTGCATGTGTGTGCTCTTAAGAGACCCCACATTGATCCACCAGTGTCATTGCATGTGTGTTCTTTTTATTAAGAACAACTGGAGTCATTGAAATGTGTGTTCTCTTACGAGACCACACATGGATCCACCAGGGTCATTGCATGTGTGTTCTTTTTACTAACAACAACCAGAGTCACTGCATGTGTGTTCTTTTCGCATACCACATATGGATTCACCAGTGTCATTGCATGTGTGTTCTTTTCGCATACCTCTTCTTCCTATAAGATGCCCTCGGCATGAATACCCTAAGTACCCGATCAAAAATCCACGAAAGAGTCTGTAGCCGCCGTCGTCTCTGTCCCTAGATTGGGAGGGATCTAAAGCTCTTCCCGGCACCCTGCCGGAGAGGGGAATTCACCCTGGAGGCCTTCTTCATCATCATGCAAGCCTCTAGCATGATGCGTGAGTAGTTCATCTCTAGACTACGGGTCCATGTAATAGCTAGATGGCTGGTTCTCCTCCTTTGTACTTTCATGTCTAGATTTTGTGAGCTCCGTTCATGATCAAGACCATCTATTTGTAATTCTGCATGTTGTGTTTGCAGGGATCCGATGGATATTGAGATGCTATTTCAGATTGATTATTGATTCTATCATGTCTTTGTTATTTGTGATCTTGCATGATTTCTGTTGTTAGTAGTTATCTTGGCCAAGTAGATGCCAACAACTCCAAGAGTTAGTATTTATGCTCGATAGTGGGTTCATGCCTCTGGTAATCTGGGGAAGTGACATAAATCTCTAAGGTACTAGATGTGATGTTGCTACTAGGGAGAAAACAACAATGCTTTGTTCATAGAACAATCGCATTGTTTACTTTACACGCAATTCGTAAAGCAATAATCTATTGCTTGCAACTTAATACTAGAGGGGGTTCGGATGATAACCTGAAGGTGGATTATTAGTCATAGATGCAGTTGGATGACGGTCTATGTATAATGTTGTAATGCCCAATCGAATCTAAAAGGAGTCAAGATGATTAGTATATGCATGTATTGCTTTCTCGATGTTTGCCAATTGCCCCGTTGTAATTTGTTCACCCAGCATGTTATCTATCTTAAGGAGAGCCACCTCTAGTGAACTATGGATCCCGATCCTTTCTTTTACATAGAATCTACAAACTGTTTACTGCTTTGTGTTTACTTTCTGCAAACAATTACTTCCTTCCATTCGATACATTGAATCCTTTGTTTTTAGAAAAGCCGGTGAGATTGACAACCTCATCGCAAGTTGGGGACAAAGTTCTGTGGTTGTGTTGTGCAGGTCTCCACGTTGCTACTAGCACCGGTAGTGCGCCCTGCCAAGGCTCAGCTAGCAACACCTTTGGGGTGTTTCCTTGCTCCTACTAGTTCGATTAAACCTTGGTTTCATAACTGAGGGAAACTTGCTGTTGTGCTCATCATACCTTCCTCTTGGGGTTCCCCAACGAGCTCTACATCAACACTGAGCCATCATTGACCATAATTTCCACATGCTTCTTTGCTATAATCCAATCTACATATATTGAGAAGAAAGTCACATAAAAAGGAATGCATGTATAGAGTAAATGACATATAATACGATGGTCTCAACTACATAGTGTTGGAAATATGCCCTAGAGAAAAATAGTAGTAAAGACAATTATCATATTTCATATAGTTTATGATTAAGTTTTATATCATGCTATAACTGTATAGAGTGGAAACATCAATACACGTGTGATATACAAACAACCAGGGGTTCCCAGTGAAACTCTAGTCACTAGATCATTGGTCAACAGATGATCATGTTTCCTGATCATGTGGCATTTATCCTAGTTGGAAATGGAGTCATCTCATTCCGAGAATGAGATGATGAACCAATACCTAACCTAAGCATCGTGACCCGAGCATGTCACGATGTTCAAGTTATGATGATTAGAAATGGATCCTCGTAGACTATTCCTTGGACCGTGAGGTTATATCAATCACTGTCTCCTGAGAGTGCTTAGATAGCATCAAGCGCCACTTGGTAATACAGTGGTTATAAAGGTGTGTTCAGGTACTCGGAGGAAACCGTAGAGGAAATATATGTCAAGAGCGGGATTTGTCCGTCCATGTGACAGGAAGATACTCGAAGGGCCCACTCGAAGAAGTTATATCCAGTAGCTGCGCAGCGTGTGATTTGATCATGGGGATATCACTTGTTGGAGCGAGTCAAGTAGCATTGTTCGGTAACGAGATTGAACGTGACATGGTGATGTCATTGATCAGATCTCGGGCAATGCAAGTATCGAGAGACAAAGGGAATAAGACACGACTATCCCGGTTCAAACGACGAAAGATCTTCGTGGAACGCACAGGGGTCACATGGCCATCCAGGTACCTCTGTCGATCGATGGTGCGAGAGTGTCCTGATCATATCTGGAGTGTTCCCGAACAATGGGGTATCATGCCTAAGGGCTTGATGATGCTCAGAGAGTGTTTATAGGATCGGTAGAATCGCCGAAGATTTGTAGAGAGAAAACCGGAAGGGTTTCGATAAGTCCGGAGGATGGTCGGAGTGGAGGTGGAAGTGTTCCATAGCCACGGAGGTTGAATACTATGTGAATGAATGTTAAATATTGATTTAATCATTTATTCATAATTATTTAATAGAGAGAAAAATCAATTAAATGGTCAAAGGCTTAATGGGCCAATTCCCGGAGGGGAGAGGGCCCATTAGGGGAAAGGAGAGAGGGAGAAGGTGCCAAGGGGGTGGCCGGCGCCCTAGTGGGCCAGCCCTCCCCCCTCGCGCGGGGCCCATGGGGGTGGCCGGTGGTGCCACCCCTCCTCTCCTTTAGTCCCACCCCGTGACTTTGAGGGAGGTAGTATCTCCCCTCCCCCTATATATAGTGGGGGTATTTGGCCAAATTAAAATACACCAATAATCAATAAAGGTCTTCTAACTTTTTGGAGGACCTCTAATTGATATTTTCTCTCCCCCCCCTCTCTCTCTCATGACCGTGGTCCCAAGTCTAGACTGCGCGAACGAGAGACATCTTCACCACGAAGCGCCGTCGCGCTGCGGGATTCGGATTCGGGAGCTCTACTTCTGCAACTGCTGCTGAATCGGGGAAACAGGAGTCATCGTCAGGCACCGGACATGTGTAACTCCCCGCGAGGTGTTGCATTTGAGGCACACAAGTCGTTGGAGCCAAGGGAGCGCAAGGACTTCATCACAACCTTGAGGTCGGCTTCGGGTCGTCTACATCAACCACGCTCTCCGGAGCGTTGACAACGCTTTTCGGTCTTCAAGGGTAAGTTCGCAAAAAGCCCCTCCTGTTATTGTATTACTAATAGATAGGTCCTGGCAGCTTCAGGGGTTCAGGGGCGTAG
Source organism: Avena eriantha (assembly GCA_910589775.1). Taxonomy (NCBI): domain Eukaryota; kingdom Viridiplantae; phylum Streptophyta; class Magnoliopsida; order Poales; family Poaceae; genus Avena; species Avena eriantha. The sequence goes on from OU342740.1 coordinate 218,153,923, forward strand.
GGTAAAATTTATTGTTTTCATACGCGGAACCCCAACAGTGGTATCAGATCTAGATCTATGCGTAGTAATGCTAGTATGGGTAGAACACACGAGATGTAGCGTGTGGGTGTTGATCTCTTAGTTGTTACCCTCCCACGTGTACTTGTGTATACCGCAGTAATGCTTGATGAAGCGGCCCCCAACCGACTTTACGCGTTCATTCGCGAGACTGGTCCACACTTGACATACGGCTTGTACCGTATAATGTGGCTTAGGGGGATGTATGTCTCTCTCGCATTAGTTGGTATGCCATTTGCAACGGAGGGCCCTGGAAGAGGTGTAGTAGAGACAACTACTTGATCAGCATTGTGCTGAAATTTCGTAGGTAAGAACGGTTCTTGTGCGAAAGCCCATTCAGCCACGTAAAACATGCAAAGATAAAGTAGAGGCGTCTAACTTTTTTTTTGCGGGGGGCGTTGCTTTGTGATATGGTTGTGGCAAAGGTAAAGTTATTAGTAGTAGATAGTCACGAAGGTGACGGACTACCACGCCAGAATGACACCGGTACCCTGGTGTGTACGACGCCGAAATCCGGTGATGACGGATGGAGATCACGACGTGAAGGACCATATCACATCGCATTTACATTCAATGTTATTGTTTCTATATCTTATTGTGTGCTAGTGTTAGATACTCGACGGTAGCCTAATAAGATGATCCCTGTTAAAATTTACCAACGATTGTGTTCCCCCTTAGTGTGCACCACCAAGAAAGTTCTTCGGTATGAGGCGATCCAGGGTACAGGCCTGGGTGTCAGACATATCTACGTTCACATATAGTGTGTGTAAGCCATGTTGCACAACGAATACACTAAGGTTGAGTTGGCGATCCTAGCACGCCATAGAAGCGTGGCCTCGGAACATGGATGGTCGAAAGATCGAGCACGAGTCGCATGAATGATGTGACTGACGTTTAGCGTCCACCTTTGAACCCACATCGATGGCCGTGTCAATCGGGGGAGATGTGGCTGATAGGGGTCGTGTTATCACTAGGAACCCTTTTGGGGATAGGTGTTTCTGAGTGGAGTTATTATTAACTCATTTAATTATAAACTTAGTCTAAATTCCTTTTGCAATTATAAATGTAGATGGCACCTTTCCTGGTGATGATTGATTGGTTAGGAGAGAAGCTCAAATTAGATGGATCAAACTTCTCCATATGGGTTGCATGTTTCCACGTTCTCCTTAGCGAGAATGACGTGGTCGACTACATACTCGACATGATGGATTTGGATCAGCCCACTGACCTAGAGACCCCAGAGCAGCGGAAAGACCGCTATCTCCGTCGTGAGATGGCCTCCTTCATTTCAGTTACCATGTGTTTCAGAATGGTGGATGAGTTGTGGCCTTTCGTGGGTGATGTCAACCCTCGTTCGGTGATGCTACAGCTTAGGACACATTTCGTGGAACAAGCACGCATATGGGTGCATGATCTGATGGGAGGCTTCGTCTCCATTAAGACGGAGGAGAACTCATCACTGTACGACCACTTGGAGCGCATGCATGATGTGTACATGAGGCATGCATACTTCCTAGATAGCTGGATGACAGGCTGTTTTGCAAACGGCGTTGTGCTGCGGTTGCTGCCACCAAGCTACCAAGTACAAGTCAGGATTTGCATTATGAGAGGCGACACAGAAACACTGGATTTCCACGAGTTCATATCACATTTCAGAGGTGTGGTGGCTAAACCTGGTGTCGCTGGGGTCATCAATGACAAAGGTATATATTTGATATACAATTTTATAAATGTTATAATCTTGCAAACACATTTGCAATGTTAAGTGTATTTGTTACTTGTTCTGTTTTGCTGAAAATGGGTCCTTCTGCATGAGAGGTGCTTGCTGGAGAGGAGGTGCCGTTGCGGTTTGATGGCAAGCATGATGATGATGGCCGACGACACTCTCCCTCGACATTTATCACTTAGTTTATGTTTTAGGATGATTATTGTAATCAAGAGATTGTGAACTTCTTTAGTGTGTCTCACATTTTGTGAGACGGTTATTCATATGAGTTTGTAACAAACAGTTGTTCCACTTTTATGAATGATTTCTATTCATGTTCATATCTTATTTGATTATGTGTGAATTTTCCTTGTTATTTGAAACTAATTGATAATGCATGAACATTTGTAAAATATTGAAATTCCTTGAAATACCCAACCTAAATGATATTTCATTAATGAATGAAACCATTGTTTAAATTCAAAGTTATGCTGATAATATGTGAAAGTCATTTGATTTCTTATCACATATAAATCATGCCTAAGTTCGGCAAAATAACTTGAAAATTGTGTATTACTTGAATACAAAGTGTTTGGTGAATTGTTAAAAGTAAATACATATTCGATGTACTGCAAAAATGGTAATTATCATTATATGATTGTTTAAATGTGTAAAGAAGTTTACCAAAGGAAACATGAATATGAAATTATTTGATTTGATCAAAGAGTTTCATCAATAAAAGGGTATAAATATAAAAGGGAATCCAATTACTATGATTTGATCAATAGTAATGAAATTCGACTTTATAAGAATGGCATAAAAGTAATTGTGGAATGCAAAGTGTTTTGAAACTTCAAAATGCAAAGCATCACAATGTGATGTTAGATATCAAAGTGGGTGAATAGAAGGCACCAAATAAATCGTTGTAGTATAGATGTAGAGACCATTAGTTAAGAAATAGTTAGCACTCAATTAGAATGTAGTGAACCATTTGAATTCGTGAAAGTTTTAGGGTTATTCGATATAACCAAAACAATAGCGAATAAGTCCTTGTAGCATATTCATTGGAAACTTTGAATATGAAATCCATAGATAAACCAAAAGAGAAGCAAAACAAGTATTTCTTGGATTTTGGTGCATTCTTGAGAAAGCTCACTTTTTAGTAATATTTCTTGATTATGGAGCAAATGTAAATTAGTGAAAAAAACATGATGAGGATTCATATCCCTGCATCAGAGTGTTGAGAAGTGCAACGGACAACGTTCCTGAACAAATCTCTTCACGGAAGGAAAGAATCAATGGTATTGATCATTGTATTTTCCCCACAAGTGTTTTCACTACATGAAGTAGGATTCAAAATGTAATCCATATCTTGTATGGAGACATTTGTGAATCATTTCTCATGATTCCTGGAAGATGACATACCTACGAACTACTAAGGAAATAATGGTAAACTAGAATTATGAGAAATCCTAAAAGCAAAATTCACTTGAGATTAGAAAGCAATTCGTTGATGAATATCACAAGTGAAAGGGTTTACCTGAATTTTCCCAAATGACTGCAAAGCCATAGTGGAAAAAGGGGTGAATGACAAAAGCACAATTTGTCAAGTATTGGACAAATTGAAATGAATTTGATTCAAGTGTGCTAAATGTCTAGAGGATTTAAAACTAGTAATAATACTACTATCTCATAGTAAATCTCCAAGTTTCATATTTGATCAAAGGATTTTGAAGTTGTTCAAAACGGTGAGTGGATATGCAATTTCCATAAAATTGAGTGGGAGCTATGAAAGTCTTCCTGAAACAATATGTGATTGACATATTTTGAGTGGGAGCTTATAGGAGTAATTCTTAAGTGTGTTAAGAATAAAAGAGCAAATACTTATAAATAATGATTTATAAGATGTAGAAGTTGATAATAGGTGTATTATGATATTATGTAGTATTCCTTAAGGGTTTCTAAAAGGGGTTTCAGAATAGAAGTTAATTAAGGAACTAGTCCTTAATAACTCAGATTAGGAATAGTATTAAGTTTAACATCAATGGTTGATAGAAAGAAAAGGATGATCATTGTCCACTATGTTGATACATAGGTTCTATCTTAGTAAACCATGATGATAACTTAACGTAATATGTGATCCAATAAGGAACGTTTAAAAGTGATTAAATTCGAATCACAGAATGTTGAGTTGAGTTTGTCCTCAGTGTATATTAGAGAACTGTGGATATATTTTCCAAATCCATAAAGGATGACATATCTTAAAACATAAAGGGTTATGTTATAAGGGAATATGTTGGAAACTCCTGTAGATACCGATTAAAGTCAAGTAGAAAGCGAGGTGAACAAAGACATCGAAAGTTGCACAGAGTGCACTAGTGTTTCGATGAATACATTTATAATAATAGATAAGAGTACCATCTAAAGTGTTGTATAATGTTATGGCGGGGCTATTTCGCTTTTAACGTAGAATGATGTGTCCCAGGGCACAGTGCCCATGAGAAAGCCCTCGAGGTTGATCTAAAGTCACTGTAGGCTCCTGGAATCAGGCCTCGTTCTGCTGCCATAGTGATGATGCATACACACAGATGCTATCATGTGATGATAAAGTATTAATGTCAATCAAGGTGACATTAGTAAGTTGCAAAGGATTTGGAACTGTAAAGTACATACCCAAGACTCAACCTCTTCCATGAGCAAGCATGTTGACGGTACCGGATATATGGTGCCAAAGATTGAGAACAAATGGAGCTAGTGTATTTGTACTCTAGTGCAAGTGGGAGACTGTTGGAAATATGCCCTAGAGACAAATAGTAGTAAGAACTATTATCATATTTCATATAGTTTATGATTAAGTTTTATATCATGCTATAACTGTATTGAGTGGAAACATCAATACACGTGTGATATACAAACAACCAGGGGTTCCCAGTGAAACTCTAGTCACTGGTTCATTGGTTAACAGATGATCATGTTTCGTGATCATGTGGCATTTATGCCAGTTGGAAATGGAGTCATCTCATTCCAAGAATGAGATGATGAACCAATACCCAAACTAAACATCGTGACCCGATCATCTCACAAAGTTCAAGTTACGATGATTAGAAATGGATCCTCGTAGACTATTCCTTAGACCGTGAGGTTATATTAATCACTGTCTCTCGAGAGTGCTTAGATAGCATCAAGTGCCACTTGGTAATATAGTGGTTATAAAGGTGTGTTCAAGTACTCGGAGGAAACCGTAGACACAATATATGTCAAGAGCGGGATTTGTCCGTCCATGTGACAGGAAGATACTCGAAGGGCCCACTCGGAGAAGTTATATCCAATAGATGCGCAACGTGTGATTTGAACACGGGGATATCACTTGTCAGAACGAGTCAAGTAGCATTGTTCGGTAACGAGATTGAACACGACATGGTGATGTCATTGATCAGATCTCGGGCAATGCAAGTATCGAGAGACAAAGGTAATAAGACACGACTGTCCCGCTTCAAACAACGAAAGATCTTCGTGGAACGCATAGGGGTCACATGGCCATCCAGGTCCCTATGTCGATCATTGGTGCGGGAGTGTCCCGACCATGTCTGGAGTGTTCCCGAACCGTGGGGTATCACGCTTAAGAGCTTGATGATGCTTAGAGAGTGTTTATAGGATCAGTAGAATCGTCGAAGATTTGTAGAGAGAAAACCGGAAGGGTTTCGGTAAGTCCGGAGGATGTCCGAAGTGGAGGTGGAAGTGTTCCATAGCCACGGAGGTTTAATAATATGTGAATGAATGTTAAAAATTGATTTAATCATTTATTTCGTAATTATTTAATAAAGAGAAAAATCAATTAAATGGTTAAAAGCTTAATGGGCCAATTCCTGGAGGGGAGAGGGTCCATTAGGGGAAAGGAGAGAGGGAGAAGGGGCCAAGGGGGTGGCCGATGGTGCCACCCCAGCCCCCTCCTCTCCTGTAGTCCAACCCCGGGACTTTGAGGGAGGTAGTACCTCCCCTCCCCCTATATATAGTGGGGGTATTTGGCCAAATTAAAATACACCAATAATCAATAAAGGTCTTCTCACTTTTGGGAGGATCTCTAATTGATATTTTCTCTCTCCCCATCTCTCTCTCGTGACCGTGGTCCCAAGGTTGCACTGCGCGAACGAGAGACATCTTCACTGCGGAGCGCCGTCGGGCCACGGGATTCGGATCCGGGAGCTCTACTTTTGCATCTGATGGGAAGCGGGAGTCATCGTCAGGCACCGGACGTGTGTAACTCCCCGTAAGGTGTCGCATTTGAGGCACTCAAGTCGTTGGAGCTGTAACATCCCATTTTCAGCAACCCTGATTAGTTGTCCAAAATACAAAAATCAGGGGGAACAAAAACTTTTTCTTGTTCAGTGCTGAACTGTTTGCTTGTTTTTTGTTTGTCCTTGTGTCAGTTGACAAAAGCTATCTAACAAAACTATCCTGGCTCATTTTATATATTCTCAAATGTTCTGGCATTTCAAAACATGAGCCAAGATGCTTATGTAACCAAAACTATTTTTGCAACCTCTATTGACAAAACTATGGAGAGATATATAATATAATCTCCTTATGTGTTCAAGATAGAACCTTCAACTACTCTTACCTCTAAGATCTCCAAAACCTTTTTGTGAGCTTTTGAATTCTAATCTTGGTAGAGATGCCAAGGACTCTCGTCTTATTCAAAATCCAACCTCTTCAAATGCCTCAACCTTACCTCAAGCTAAGCTTAATGGTAACCTTAGTAGTAGGTCTACTTAGTTTATAAGATGAATTTCCTTGATCTGCTGCTTGATTTGTCTGCTTAGGAGATAGTATGAGCTACTCTAGGATCTCATCCACTAGGATCCAGATAACTTAAAATCACCAAACCCTAAGCAAGAATACCATCTAGATCTAATCTCTAGCCACCAGGTGATCATCTAAAACCGTTAACCACATCAATTATGCAGTGATCCATTCTAGAAGTTTCCAAATCAATGAAGACCAATATCAAGGATGGGTCCCTTCTACTCAATCTACCCCTCAACCACATCCACTTGATGAGGTTTTGGTACCTTGCAAACCATCAAAAGCATCACCACCCACATTCTAGTCAAAAACCCTAATTCTTCCAAATATGGCTAAGCCTAGAAATCTGTTTCCAACATCACCTTTTTGAATGTCTCCCCTTTCTCAACCCTTGTGCATTATTGGTAGTGAACTTGAACCATCTTGTAAACCATCATAAGGACTACCAAGGCCCACTCTTTCCCTTGGTTAGATCATCCTCCAACGCACTTATTCTTGATGGTTTTGCAGGCAAGAAAATAAATATTCTTGCAAATCTAGTCAACATGCCTACTTTGATAGAAGCTCACACCACCATCAAACCTCATATGGACCAACTATTTGCATGGTTGTGTTCTACTCATATGGTTCTATCAATATCTACTTCACTTGTTCCAAGTGGATCCTTGTGCTTCTTAAACCCACATGGTTTTTAAGGCATCATGACTCATTTGGCATGGCAGCCTTATTTTCAACAAAGTTTGCAATCACTTCCAGACCACCTCCAATGTAACCAATCCAAACTGCTTATGCAATGATCATCTATATAACTTGGTCTAACTATCCATATATCTATTGCATCAAGGTGAGCTCTGAGCTCTGAGCTCCAAGATCCAACAAGGTTTTGGTGGTATAAAAATAACATCACCCTAGATCCCCAACTCCTTGTTTTCCATCTAATTCAAGTAGGATTTCCAATTCCCAAGGTTTCAAATGCTTGATACACCTTGTCTACATCATCTACCTTGATCGTCAAAATTTATCAAATATTATCCATAATTATTATGGCTCCAAATCTGATTAATCTCTTTAATAGTCAAAATCTCCAAAACTTCTTCCACAAAGGAAAGTTTGGTTTTTGCCAAAACACTTCCCCAACTCTAAGCAGTTTTGAGGTCCACATATCATACCCTATCATCCAACTTCAAAAATAAATATTTTTTGAAGAGTTTTATTATTTCTTTTTGCCTATTTTCTTGAATGGCAGAAATGGAATAATAAATGTTTTAAATACTTTTAAGCCCCAATAAATCTTGGAAAAATTCCCCTAAGTGTGTATTCACATTTGGGGCCATCTCAACTAAAAAACCCACCTTGTACAATGTAAAAATATCCAATGAACTCCAAGAATTCACTTCTGCAGTTTTTGATTAAATGGATTCAAGTGGACTAAAACTCCTTTGAAAAATCTCAAATAATTCTAGGAGAGATACCATGACTATATCTATCAGTACCATCTCCCTAGCATGACCAATAAATTTTTTGGGAACTTCCTTCACACACCCCATTTGATCAAATTTGCCAAAGCAACCAAACATTGATCCAAAACCACCCCATACCTCACAGTAGCACACCTCCGCACCCTCTCTGTCCAAGTAATGGTCCCACACACCACCCAGAACCAGACCAACTTGAAAACCATGCACCCGTCCATGGGGATACCCCCAATGAGCATCAAGCTCCCCATCTCGGCCACCCAGTCCAAGCATCCACCCCACCCCCTCTCCTGGTCAGTTTAGACCACAAAATAGAGATAACCAGCAACCCTCCACCGCCCAGATCGACCAACCCCTGGCCAGCACCTCCCTCCCATGTCCAAAATGGACATTGCACATCCCCATCTCCCCTCCCCCTTTAAATAGGCCAGAGGCCAACCCCAGCACCCCTACCTGGCTCATTTGCCCCCTCTCCTCCCCACCTATCTCCCAGAGTCCGCTTTCCTCCTCCCTTGCTCTGTTATGCTAAAGAGAAGAAGAAGATGGCCTGTTGGCCATTTCCAAGATTGGACCAGTGTACTTCCTCCTCTACTCCACTCCCTCTGCAAGCGATTAGCTTGAAACCCCCTTGCTCCCCTGAAGCTAACCATGCCCTTGTCTTCAACATGCAGCAACCCCCGACGCCTCTCCGACGAGCTCCGGCAAGCTCCCCTAAGGCGTCCACGCGTGAGACGCTTCCCGGAAGCAAACAACATTGCGCCGCCCATATCTCGGACCGCCGTGGAGCACCGCGTCCCCCTGTGCCCTCCCCGCCTCATCTCCATGCCCCCAAGGTGAGCTCCACGCCGTCCCGAGCCACTCTAGGGTTCCACCGCCATCTGGCCATCGTGAGTTGGGAGACGAACCTACACCGTCCGTCGTGACTAGATCGAACGGCTGACGCCGCCGGATACCGTTTCGACGCCCCTCCGCCGCTGACTGGCGGGCCCCGCCAGTCAGGTTCGAACCCTCCCCTCCCGCGCACTGGCTTCGCCCGCTGTGGGCCGATTCCCCGCAGCACGGCCCAGTACCCCCGCGGATCTGGCCCAGCAGCCCTAGTCCTCACTGTATTTAATCATTAATTCCAGATTTGATTTCTGACTGTTAGGTTTAATTCCGAATGAGAATGCTAAATACCCCCATATGACTAGACACAAATTTTCCAGGATACTTTAGGGTTTTTTCGACCATGTAGTCCCAAAAGTTTGGCCATATACCATCTGTATATTTTCTATAGATTTATATCCTAGATAGCACCTTTTTCAATCAATAAATCTTCAAGGTAGTTCCACAACACCAAATTGAGTAAATCCAACTGCAATGGTTTGGTATCTGAAATACCTGTTAGCAAGACTTGGTCCCGTGCCAAGTGGAGCCATGGAGTTGCTATAGCAAAAATAACAAAAACTGAGACTTTTTGCCTTTAGAAAATTCTCTAGGGCAATCCATGATAACTTTCACCCTAATTCCAACTCTAATGGATTATATACATCCATATCTAACCAAACCTTGGAGATCTTAATTTTTGGAACTCCTGTTGAGTTTTGGTGAATAAACATTTATGTGCATGGTTTATCGATCAATAAAATCACTACAGGAGTTATATAACTCCAAACAAGGTGATTCCAAATTCTACAGAAAGGTATTCTAAATTCCTACCAGGTTCCCTTGGAATCAACTCCAAAGATTCTGTAGAATTAATCTGGTGAAAAGACAATTTGTGTACAGAACTGCCTTTGGGAATTTCCTGAGGGCATTCTATTAATTACCTTGACATGATTCCAACTCTCACCGAACCAGTACCTCAAACCCTACCTAAACATCCAAGGAAATAATTTTTGGAGCTCCATAACTTTTATGGTGAATTATTTCCTAAAACTAGAGCTTTTATCACTAGAACCTTCATAAGAAATTAAAGAAAAGTGGTAAAATAGTGAAACCACTTTTGTTGGTGTAATTTTACCAATACCTATCTGATGATACCATATTTATACAATGAGATCCTACAGAATATGATCTTAGTCCAAAACCCATCTCTTAGGTATTTTCTAGGCTATAAATCCTAAGGGGATTTCCTTCCATATTTCCAAGACAAAGCCAATCCTATTAAATCCATTCTTCCTAAGACCTAATGATCTGTGAACTTGTATGGTTCATTGTTTGTTGTATGTATTGGTGCTTGCATGCCTTGTGTTGATTGTGGTTTGGTTTGCTTGCATGTGCTATCTTGACAATTCTAGTTGCGATGATATTCGAGAGCAAACGAAGATGGTTTTTATTGGTTATTATGGTTTTCTATGAAGAAGTCCAGGGACAATTATGCCATATTGTTGACCACAGGAAAGCCACCTTCTTGATCATAAGCCTTGTCCTATTTAGATCCATAATAGAATTATGGTATATAATTCAATGACTCTAGCCAAGAAAAGATTTATCATATTATCTTGTTATACTTATGCATGTTTTATCTACTATCTATGAAACTACATTGTTTTATTATATGTTAATGTATATATATATATGGTAGTGGTTTGGCTCCTCCGAACTATTCCACTTCTGTACTATTAAGTACAACCCCCTTGGTGACACCTACTTGTCCGTAGTGGAATAGATGGTGTAATACACCATATGCCTTTGGAGACCCCTTTTTAGCTGAAGCAGAAACTAGAGGATGGGAAGACCCCACAGAAAGGTTTTACCAAATGTTTTCAGATAACACCTTGGTGAGGTGGGACCTCCCAAGAGATGATGAGAAAGAAAAAGGTTTTGTTTTACAAAATGCTGAAGGAAAGGTGGAGGAAAAAGTTTTACGAAAACGCACCTGGTTCTTTGCAGTTTAGCTATAACAACTTAACCCTATGCAACCACATTACTCTGGAATGGGACAGGGCTGGATTTGATGGTTGCTTATTCCGGTCTAAGCTGCCTCGTAACTACTACAAGGGATCGGGGACACCTGGAGGGTGGGCCCTCTCAGATAAAGGTCCATGTGGGACATCGACCTGGAGAAGGAACGAAGGGTCAGCTGACCTCCACGCATTACTATGAGCCCCTCATTGAAAGCGCACACTCGAGAAGTGGAAAAAGCGCTCTAGTTGGTCCGCTGTACCCGACGTCCCGATTTTGAGGGGCATAACACTCATAGGGTAGGCACTTATATTGGAGTGGGCATCCGGAGTGTCCTGATCGGTTACTCGACCCACGATCGTTGAAGATCAGGGTAGTGTACCCGGATGGTGTGGGTAAATGTATAACCTCTGTAGAGTGTAAATCTATTCGAATAGCCGTGTCCACGGTCATGGACGGGTTGGACAAACTTCTATATAGCGGTGCTTGTTTTCTTTTAAAAATGGGTTTCGAAAAAGAAATGTCTTTGGAAATGTTTTGACCATGGGATGGTCAGAAAGGAGAAAGGTTTTGACCATGGGATGGTCAAGAAGGAACGAAAGGAGTTTGGTCGTGGGACGACCGGGAGAAAGGAACAAATGGGTGACCTAGTCCTAATGTTTTCCAAAATGTTTACAAAGGTTTTCAACAAAGATATGTAGATGCTATATCTACAAGAGAAACTAATTGAGAAAAGAACCTCTCTTGGAGCCCTCCTACTACCACAGCCATATTTCATATCATCTTGCTATTATTACTTTCTTAAGGTGGTTTGCGAGTACATTCAAAGTAATCACTAGCATTGTCCCTGGCTATTAACTTGGTCAAATATCAAGAAGAGGATGAAGTTGACGACTAGGCGAGCTAGGAAGTTTTCCTAGTCAGTTGCCTGTAGGTTAAGGCATGGATCGGGCTCTATGCTTGATGAAGTTCCGCTCATGTTTATTGATGTAGCCATAACGGCATTTATGTAAGTCTTGTAAATTCAGTATGTCTCGAATGTTGTAATGATACTTGTCGGTTATGTGCCACGACTAACTGATCATGGGATCATGGTTGTATGCATAATAGGGATTCTCAAAGGATTAATCCGGGGGGCCCACAGGAGCCAAGGGAGCTCAAGGACTTCATCACGACCTTGAGGTCGGCTTCGGCTCATCTACATCAACCACATTCTCTTGAGAGTTGACAACGCTTTTCGGTCTTCAAGGGTAAGTTCGCGAAAAGCCCCTCCCGTTACTGTATTACTAATAGATAGGTCCTGGCAGCTTCAGGGTTCAGGGGCGTAGGGTAAAATTTATTGTTTTCATACGCAGAACCCCAACACATAGCTAGCTTACTGTTGGATATCATCGTTCGGGGGCATGTACATGTAGTAGATAACGGCTTCTTGATGAATGAGAAAGATATTTATCATGTATCCGTATTGCATGCCATTCTCATCCAAGAAGTTTATCCAGCCAGGGCCACTAAAAGATGTCATGATTGCTATGTTTGTCACTGTAACCACATAACTCCCGTCGAAATCAGCATTTGACATCAAAGTGACCTCAAACACGACATCGTCCATGGTGTTTCTATGGAAATGGTCCATGACGTCCCGTCGCCAAGCGCAAGGGATTGACTAAGTAAAACAATAATAATATAACAAAGTCCATGGTTTGTTTTTGATTCTATACAGAGATATCCATGATACTGTCTATCTCACAGAGCATGTACTATCCTAGCCTCAAAACCGACAGGGAGCACTATGGGGAACTTCTTGTCCAAGCACCTCCCCATTGGTTGTGCACACTTGTTGCACACTTGATCCATTCTATATATTTATCTAGAAAGAAGACACATAGTAAACATGGTTATAAAGTAATTCGGTAGAAGGATAAGTAATATATGACAAGTAGTTGATCCATGTCTAGTAGGATAAGTAATATATATGACAAAGTCTAGCAGGATAACTCTATAGTAATATATGACAGTCTAGATAGATTAGGCGTCGTTATCATCGGACAACAAATGTGAGGCCCCCGGATTAATCCTCTGAGAATCCCTATTATGTATACAACCATGATCCCATGATCAGTTAGTCGTGGCACATAACCGACAAGTATCAAAGTAAACATCCAAAAAGGTACCGAAATACAAGACTTACAGGAATGCCATTATGGCTACATCAATAATCAGCAGCGGAACTTCATCAAGCGTAGAGCCCGAGCCATGCCTTAACCTACATGCAACTGACTAGGAGAACGTCCTAGCTCGCATAGTCGCCATCATCATTTTCTTCTTGAGATCTGGCCAAGTTAATAGCCAGGGACAATGCTAGTGAGTACTTTGAATGTACTCGTAAACCACCTTAAGAGAATAGTAATAACAGGAAGATATGCATTTTGGCTGTGGTAGTAGGAGGACTTCAAGAGGGGTTCTTTTCTAAATAGTTTCTCTTGTAGATATAGCATCTACATATATTTGTTGAAAAACTTTTATAAACATTTTGGAAACCATTTTGAAAAGTTTTGGAAAACATCAGGACTAGGTCACCCATTTGTTCCCGTTTTCAGGTCGTCCCACGACCAAAATCCTTCCACACCTCTCTGACCATCCCATGGTCAAAGAAGGTATCCTTCCGGACCATCCCATGGTCAAAACATGTTCAAAACTTTGCTCTTCCGAAATCCTTTTTGGAAACAAAACCAGCACCGCTCTACAGCAACCTTCCCACCCGTCCATGACCGCGGACGCGGCTATTCGAATAGATTTACACTCTGCAGAGGTTGTACACTTTACCCAAACCATCCGGGTACACTACCCTGATCTTCACCGATTGTGGGTCGAGTAACCGATCAAGACTCTCCGGATGCCCACTCCAATATAAGTGCCTACCCTATGGGTGTTAATCCCCTCAAAACCGGGACGTCGGGCGAGGACCAACCAGAGCGCTTTTTCAACTCCTCGAGAGTGTGCACTTTCAATGAGGGGCCCATAGTAACGTGTGGAGGCCTGCCGACCCTTTGTTCCTTCTCCAGGTCCCACCTTTATCGGAGAAGGCCCACCCTCCAGGGATCCCCGATCCCCTGTAGTAGTTGCGAGGCAGCTTATACCAGAATAGACAAACATCAAATCCAGCCCTGTCCCATTCCAAAGTAATGTGGTTGCACAAGGTTAATTGTTCTAGCAAAACATGTAGAGAACCAGGTGCATTTTTGTAAACCTCTTTCCTCCGGTTTTCCTTCAGCATTTTGTAAAGCAAAACCTTTTTCTTTCTCAACATCTCTTGGGAGGTCCCACCTCACCAAGGTTTTATCGTAAAACATTTGGTAAAAACCTTTTTGCCGGGTCATCCCATCCTCTAGTTTTTGCTTCGGCTAAATTGGGGTCTCCAACGGGGTATGGTGTAATACACCATCTATTCTAATAGGGACGAGTAGGTGTCACCAAGGGGGTTATACTTAGTAGTGCAAGAAGGTGGATTGCCTGATGATAAACAATATGGCATAATTGTCCCTAGACTTCTTCTTTAGAATACCCAAATATACAATAATAACCATCTTCTTCTTCTCTCCGATATAATCGCAACTATCGTCGATGGGGAACACATGCAAACAAACCAAAGGGCACAATCAATACAAGGCTTGCAAGAAGCAACACATACAACAAGCAATGAACAATACAAGTTCACAATTCATTAGGTCTTAGGAGGAAGGGATTTGATAAGATGGGACTTGTCTTGTAAAGTGGAAGAAAATCCTTTAGGATTTATAGTCTAGAAATTACTTAAGAGTTGGGTTTTGGACCAAGAAATATTCTGTATGATACCATTGTAAAAAACATGATACCAACAGATAGGATTTGATAAAATGAAACCAACGGAAGTGGTTTCACTATTTTATCACCTTTCTTCATTTAGTTATGATTTTTCTAGTGAAATAACTTCTAGTATTAGGGAATAATTCACCAGAAGAGTTCGGGAGCTCCAAAAATTATTCCCTTGGATGGTTCAGTAGGGTTTGATGTACTTTTTTACTGAGAGTTGGAGCCAGGTCAAGACAATTAACAGAATGTCCTCAGGAAATTCCAAAAGGCAGTTCTGTACACAACTTGTCTTTTTCACCAGCTTAAATCTACATAATATTTGGAGTTGATTCTAGGTGCACATGGTAGGTATTTAGGATACCTTTCTGTAGAAATTGGAATCAATAGTTTTGGATTAGCAGAACTACTCTAGTAAATTTAGAGGTGAATAATCCATGCACAGAAGGGTTCAATTCACAGAAAAATATCTAAGGCTCAATAAATCATGAGCTCCCGGATTTGGAGTGGCCTTTGTGTACCACATCCAGGATAGTTAGACTTGGGTCAATTGGAGTCAAGGTTTGGTCTAGGGAATTTTCTAAAGTCAGACATACCCTGTTTTTGTTATTTTTACTCTATCTACCCTATTGTTCACCTTGGAATGAGACCAAGGTCCAGGGATAGGTAATTGGGATACCTACCAGGAGCATTTTGTTTTACTCCAACTAGAGATGTAAAACTCCCAGAAGGATTTTATTAGTGGGAAAGGATACATTTGAGGGTTTATTTTACTAATAACATCCTAGTCAATATTTTTAGTTACTTTCTGCTCTGCAAGTTAGAGAAAAGATACAGGAACATGTCAAAATTTGGAACTAGGCATAAAGATGTATTTTTCCTTTTTATCTTGAATTAAACCTATTGGTAATACTATGGATAGAAGTATTTGAATAAAAGAAAAAGGACAAGGGGTACTATCGGGTCGATTCCTTCACCTCAATAGGTCGTGCGGAGGGAATCCGGCCCACTCAGGGCGCCTTGAGCGGGAGGGAGCACGCGACGAGCATTTGAATCCGGCCGCGCAAGGCCCGTCGGTCAGCGACCAGTCACGGTCGACGGGGTACCAGAGGATATCATCTGCACGATTAAGAATCGATCGACGGTTGTCCCTCGTCGTCCTCGCGGCGGCAGCTCGTCGGAGAAAAAACCCTAGCCAGCGTTCGGGCGGCGCGGGGGAGGTCACCTGGGGGCGGAGATAGGCGACGAGAAGGCAACGGGCTGACGGGGGGCGACGAGGCGGTCCTGGAGAGGGGCGGCGAGGTAGGGTTCGGCGTCGGGAGGTGGTCACGCGATGGTGGCCGACGGTGGCCTCGCTGGAGCTCGCCGGCGTGGCGCTAGAGGGGGTCCTGGGCAAAAATAAGGGGACTGTCAGAAAGAGGAGGAGGAGGAGATCATCCTACTGTGACATGCATAGGGAGATGAACAAGGGAGAGGAGGTCTTGCCCCTCTTTTTGTCAATCGCCGAGAGGCCATTTTTCTTCTCCCATGGATGGGCAGAGCATGAGAGGGGGAGTGGTGCTCGGGGGAGGAGAGTGGGAGTGGGAGGGGGGCAAATGAGAGGCAGAGAGGGGGTTGGCCAGCCTCTAGCCTATTTATCTCGAGTGGGGCAAGGTGCACCATGGGCATGGTCCATGAGGGCTTGGGGAGGAGGGAAAACCAGAGGGGGGATGTTGTGGGCGAGGGGAAGTGGTTTCTGGTGGTGTGCAGGTCAGAGAGAGGGTTGCTGCTGTCGCAAGCTTGAATGCAAGGGCATGTGGTGCTTGTCCTTCTCTCTCCTACTAGCAACAAGGGCTAAAAGACAAGGGAGAGGGTGTGCTACAGTGCAGCTACAGTGCACACGACCAGAAGTGTGTGAGTTGTGCTGGGGAAGCTTGCTTGACTAGGTTGGTAAGGTTTTGGCGGTTTATGATTTGTGGATTTGTCTCCTTGGCAAATTTGACCAAATGGAGGGCTATGAAGAAAGTCTAAAAACTTGCATTGCACATGATGGGCAAATGGTACTGGTGGGTAGATGAGGTCAAGGCATAACTCTAGGAATTATTTGGGATTTTTCAGAGGACTTTAAGTCCACTTAAATCCATTTATTCAAAAACTGCAGAAGTAGATTTTAGAACATCATTTGGCAATTTTACATTGGGCAAGGTTGGTTTGTGATGTGATATTGTCCAAATTGTGAATACACACTTAGTAGAATTTTCCCAAGATTTATTAGGCATTAAAAGTATTTAAAACAATTATTATTCCAATTCTGCCATTTAAGAAAATAGGCAAAAAGAAATAATAAAGCTGTTGAAAAATATTTATTTTTGAAGTAGGAGGGTAGGGTGTGATATATGGATCTCAAATGAGCCAAAATTTGGGGAATTGTTTTGGAAAAATCCAAACTTTCCCTTTTGGAATAGGTTTTGAAGAATTTGTCTATTAAAGAATTAAATTGATTTGGAGCCAAAATAATTATGGGTAATATTTGATAAATCTTGAGGATCAAGGTGGATGATGTACACATGGTGTAGCAAGCATTTTCAACCTTGGGATTAGAGAATCCAAGTTGATTTTGGTGGAATACCCTAGATTAAGGATATAGGGTGATGTTAATTTCATTCCATCAAAACCATGTTGGATCTTGGAGCTCAGAGCTCCCCTTGGGACATGGGATATATGGATTAATATACCAAGTGATGTAGATTGCAATGGTGTAGGGGTTTGATCTTGATCTTGCTTGAGCTCACCATGACAGGCTTTCAAACTTTGAATAAAATAAGCCTGCCAAAGCAGAGTATCATCTAGCCTTCAAAACCTTGTGGGTTTAAACAGCTCAATGATCCAATTGGGACAAGTGAAGTAGGTACTGATAGACCTATATGATTAGAACACAACCATGCAAATATTTGGTCCATGGAAGGTTGGATGGTGGTGTGAGCTTGTACCAAAGTAGGCATGTTGACTAGATTTGCAGGAAAAGTTATCTTCTTGCCTACAAAACCATCAAGAACAAGTAGGTAGGAGGATGATCTAACCAAGGGCAAGAGTGGGCCATGGTAATCCTTAGGATGGTTAAGAATATTCTTCAAGCGCATTACCAAAAATTCACAAGGGTTGATAAAGAGAGGCATTCAAAAAGGTGATGTTGAAATAGTTTCTAGACTTGGTCAAATTTGGCAAATTTAGTGTTTTTGACTAGAATGTTGGTGGAGATGATTTTGATGGGTTGCAAAGTACCCAAGCATCATTAAGTGGATGATATGGAAGATTATATTGATTATAAGGGATCCATGCTTGCTATTGGGCTTCATTGAATTGGAAGCTTCTAGAATGGATCCCTGCAGAATTGATCTGGGTAAGGGTTTTAGAGGATCACCTAGTGGCTAGAGATCAGATCCAGATTGTATTCTTGCTTAGGGTGGGAGGACTTGGAGACATCTTCATCGTAGTGATGAGCTCCTAGAGTAGCTCATACTAGTTCTAAGCAATCAAGTCAACAGCAGATCAAGGCAACTCATCTTACAAACAAATCAACTACTACTGGGGTTACCACCAAGCTTTGCTTGAGGTAAGGATGGGTATTTTGAAATAGGTTTGAGTTTGAACAAGGTAATGTCCTTGGTATCTCTACCAATAGTAGTATTCAAAAGCTTCATAAAAAGGTTTGGTTAAACCTAGAGATGAGAATAGTGGAAAAGTCTATCTTGAAAACATAAAGAGATTATATTATATAGCTCTCCATAGTTTGATCAATAGAAGCTACTAAAATAGTTGGTTTGCAAAGGCTTCTTGGCTCGGGTTTTGAAATGGCAGAACATTTGAGAATATGGAGACTGAGCCAAGATAGTTTCGGGAAGTAGCTTTTGTCAACTAGTGTTGAGGTAAGGAGTATATCATCTAATACACAATCATAGGCATAGCATATCCAAACAACAAGCAAACAGTTCAGCACTCAACAAGAAAAAGTTTTTGTTCCCCCTGATTTTTGCATTCTGGACAGCTAATCAGGGTTGCAGAAATTGGGATGTTACAACAAACCTAAGGAACCAAGGTCAGCAAATGGCGTGGGTGTGACGGCGAAGTGGCCGGGGCTAAACCCGTAGTACGGGCCCTAAGGGCGCGCGGTGGAGGAGCTTGCACAGTCAGACCTATAGGGACCCACCTCCTGGACTAGATGTTGGTGCGTAATGGTCACCAGGACCTCGTAATGCTGCATCATCACCGTAGGATCCACACAGAGTGTCTGGACCAAGGGGTCAACAAGCTGTCTCTCGACCAGTCGGTGCTCCAGCTCCTCTGCCCTCGTGGTGACTCTCATACCCACGGGACTATTCTGAATTGCCCTAGCTCAATCCTCAGGGAAGTTTACGATCTCCCTAGCCCCTCCGTGCTAGACAGCCATGCAGTCATAGGTAGGTGCCACCTCCTTGGGGGACTGCCATGTCCCAAGGTGGCGCCTAATCCCATCGATGGTGATCTTAGCCTCCTAAGTGGGGATCCCCATCGACTTCTTGTACACACCGCGGTACTTCGGCTCCCACTACGCCATACTACTTAAACAAACAAACATACATATTAGCAAAAACAGTGTACAGGTAATTGAATCATAGGAAGTAGATTACAAGTGTACACGTAATTGAATAGATGAGTGTGTGTTATGGTTTGGTGTTTATGAAAAGTGTAAAGGAGAAATTCTCCAATTAGGCTAGATACATTAGAAAGAGATCACTAGATGAACATGAATCAAGTGACTAATAAAGTGACTAATCAGTTGAACATGAACTAGGCTACATGCATAAACTGGCAGCTACATACATACATAAAACATGGGAGCAGTAATTTATTATGAAACAATAATAAGAGTATCAGGCAGAATCTATTTTGTGAATTAAGATAATGAAACGTAATAGATATATGCAGTTCATTCATTCAGCAACCCCGAGAAAATGGCAGTATCAGGCAGACTCTATTTTTTGTTTCTTCTTTCCTTTTATTCTCGCGGATTCAAAGTAATCCATGGCTATCGCCACATTCCCTACTGAGGCGTGCCATCCCATGTCTCCGAACGATCCCACGAAGATCCTAAAGACCCGGGCCTCCGTGCACAGATCGCATCACAGTCTAGCTAGAAAACAACTACTTGCATAATCCTAAGTTCTAACGAAACTGAACCTAACTGAAACTTGACACCTAACTGACACTATCAAGGACGAACATTGCTACCGAACCTAACTGAAACTTAACACCCAACTGACACTGTCGAGGACGAACACCTAACTGACACTATCAGGGACGAACGGTGCTACTGACATCTAATGACGGGGAGGATGGCAACAACGAATCAAACCTGGATGGGCGACGGCAAGGCGGATTGATGGCGACGGCGAGGTGGATGGCGACGACAAGGAGGATGGCCACAGCGAGGCGGATAGTGACAGTGAGGCCCTCCTCCTCCTTCCCTTTAGCAAGGCAGATGAGGGAGCGGGGGGGGCGCCTCCTCCTCCTTACCTTCGATGGCGAGGCAGACGGCGGAGCAAGGACGGCGAGGCTGATGGTGGAGCAACCGATAGGGTTGCGGGTGGGGATTAGCTAGGGGTTCGATTTTTCTTCGGTGAAAAGGCCGATGGGGGTGCGGGGATTAGCTCGCTCAGACATGTACGATGCGATGACATGTGGACGCCCAGCGACTAAGGGCCTAATTCGCCAAGGATAAACCTTTTTGGCCTGGGTAGGCCCATCCAGCCCACTGTACCCCCAGCGCCTATGGGCTCATTCACCAGTCATAATGGCCAGCCCATCCGGGGGGCACGTGGCCCATAACATCCCCGGCGTGCTCCAGACCTCTTTGCTGGTGATAATTGGGCCAACATCAGCGCTTCCGTTTTACTGTCGCCGACGGTAACACGAGGAAGCTCTGGATGCCCTTACCACTAGCGACCCGCGTCCCCACTTTGCTAGCGGTAATACATCCGTCTATAGGGTTTTACCTACTAGTGACCATACCCACTTGGGTGTGTGTGTGTTTGTCATTGTGGGTGGGAAAAGAACACATGCAATGTCACTCTAGCATGTGTCCAACCATGTACAGGAACCCTAGCAACATGCTGGGATTCAACAACCACAGGTAGTGGAGCACTAGTTTGAAAGATGCTTCATCACCACACCCACTTGGATGTGTGCGTGTATATCATTGTTCTTTTTAAAACAACACATGCAATGTCACTACAGCATGTGTCCAACCATGTCCAAGAACCCTAGAAACATGCTGGGATTAAACTGCCACATGAAGTGGAGCACTAGTTTGAAAGATGTTGCATCACCAAACCCACTTGGATGTGTGCGTGTATCATTGTGGTTTGGAAAAGAACATATGCAATGTCACTCCAGCTATGTGTCCAACCATGTCCAGGAACCCTAGCAACATGCTGGGATTCAACTACCATGTGCAGCGGAGCAGTACTTTGAAAGATATTGCATCACCACACCCACTTAGGTGTGTCTGTCATTGTGGTTTGGAAACGAACACATGCAACGTCACTCCAGCATGTGTCCAACCGTGTGTAGGAACCCTAGTAGCATGCTGGGATTCAAGTACCACATGAAGTGGAGAATCGGTTTGAAAGATGCCACATCACCACACCCACTTGGATGTGTGTGTATCATTGTGGTTTGGAAAAGAACTCATGTAATGTCACTCCATCATGTGTCCAACCATGTTTAGGAACCCTAGCAACATGCTGGGATTAGCCTGCCACATGAAGCGGAGAACCAGTTTCAAAGATGTTCCATCACCACACCCACTTAGGTGATTGTGTCATTGTGGATTATAAAGGAACACATGCAATGTCACTACAGCATGTGTCCAACCATGTCCAGGAATACTAGCAACATGATGGGATTCAACTGCCACATGCAGTGGTGAACCAGTTTGAAAGATGTTGCATCACCATACCACTTGGATGTGTGTGTATCATTGTGGTTTGGAAAAGAATACATCCAATGTCACTCCAGCATGTGTCCAACCAGGTCCAGGAACACTAGCAGCATGCTGGTATTCAACTGCCACATTCAGTGGAGAACCAGTTTGAAAGATGTTGCTTCTCCACACCCAATTGGATGTGTGTGTGTATCATTGTGGTTTGGAAAAGAACATGCAATGTCACTCCAACATATGTCCAACCATGTCTAGGAACCCTAGCAACATGTTGGGATTTAACTACCACATGTAGCGGAGCACCAGTTTTAAAGATGTTGTATCACCACACCCACTTAGGTATGTGTGTTTATCATTGTGTTTGGAAAATTATACATGCAATGTCACTCCAATATGTGTCCAACCATGTCTAGGAACCCTAGCAACATGCTGGGATTCATTTCCACATGTAGTGGAGCACCAGTTTGAAAGATGTCGCATCACCACACCCACTTGGATGTGTGTGTATGTGTCATTCTTGTTTGGAAAAGAACACATGTAATGTCACTCCATCATGTGTCCAACTAGGTCTAGGAATCCTAGCAGCATGCTGTGATTCAACTACCACATGCAGTGGAGAACAAGTTTGAAATATGTGGCATCACCACACCCAATGGGTGAGTGTGTCATTGTAGTTTGGAAAAGAACACATGTAATGTAACTCCAGCATGTGTCCAACCATGTCCAGGAACCTAAGGAACATGCTAGAATTCAATTGCCACGTGAAGTGGAGCACCAGTTTGAAAGATGTTGCATCACCACACCAACTTGGATGTGTGTGTGTCATTGTGGTTTGGAAAAGAAAACATGAAATGTCACTCAGCCATGTGTCCAACCAAGTTAAGGAACCCTAGAAACATGCTAGGATTCAACTGTCATATGCAGTGGAGCACTAGTTTGAAAGACGATGTTGCATCACCACACCCACTTGGGTATCGGTGTGTATCATTGTGGTTTGGAAAAGAACACATGCAATGTCACTCCAGCATGTGTCCAACCATGTCCAGGAACCCTAGCAACATGCTGGGATTCAACTAACACATGTAGTGGAGCACCAGTTTGAAAGATGTTGCATCACCACACCCACTTGGGTGTGTGTGTGTGTCATTGTGTTTTGGAAAAGAACACATGCAATGTCACTCCAGCATGTGTCCAACCATGTCCAGGAAACCTAGCAATATGATGGGATTCAATTGCCTCATGCAGTGGAGCACCAGTTTGAAAGATGTTGCATCACCACACCCACTTGGATGTGTGTATATGTGTCATTATGGTTTGGAAAAGAACACATGCAATGTCACTCCAGCATGTGTCCAACCATGTCTAGGAACCCTAGTAGCATGCTGGGATTCAACTGCCACATGCAGCGAAGCACCAGTTTGAAAGATGTTGCATCACCACACCCAGTTGGATGTGTTTTTGTGTGTGTTACTGTGGTTTAGAAAAGAACACATATAAGGGAGTGATGAGTTCCGAAGATAAAGACGAAGACTTGCAGGAATAATGAAGCAAAATATAAGTAGGTGTTGTTGCTCAAAAGCTGATGAAGTAGCTGTACCAAGTTCAGGGAAGTATCATGAAAATGTGCAACGAAGAAGTTTGGAACAAAGTGGTATTCAAGCTTTGAAAACTCACAGAGAATGTGAGTAAGAAGTAGAAAACCGTAGACTAATCCGTACACCTAGGAGGATCAATAGCTGGTATCCTAGCGGTTTAGCTAATCAGGCCATCTTTGTTTTGTTTAAAGAGCAGAAAACTTGGGATAAGTGAAGAAAGACATAAAGAAGTATAAAATTTAAGTGATAGTCTTTCGAGACACTTCGCGAAAACGGGTTTGCCAAAGAGAGAATGTCTAGAATGTAAGGAGAAAGAAAAAGGATGTTGGAAGATTCATTTTGGAGATCCACAACTGTGGTTGTACCATATATTCTTTTGTGAGACTTTAGAGGTAAAGTATAAGTTAGACAAAGATCCATACCCTGAATATAGAGCTGTTGGGTATTCTACTAGAAGATAGAGACCCTTATAAAACCCCAAGGCGGAGAGTAAACAGCAAAACGGATGTTATTATTCAACTCTCCAAGGACAGGTTGGAAATAAAGTATTAGATTATGGTGAGGTCAAGGCTTATTTTCATAAGGATGTGAGAAGTCATCATTATAAAGTATTTCTAAGAGTATGTCCGGGTGAAAGATCGAAGGGGATACAATAGATTAACCCTAACAAACTAGTCATAAAAGGGAAACCACTCTTATGTTCGTCTTAAGATGGAAGAAAGTGTTCTAGAATAGACCTGTGTAAAGTAACATGACACTCTGATTGGAATGGAATAAATGTATCCAAAATCAATCCTAGGTAGAACTATAATGACATAACCTAAGGGATTCAAGTAAAAGCAACTATATGGTAAAATGGAAAGGATAGTTGGAAGTTGCCAATAATGAGATGATGCAATGAAAAGGTTTGGATACGGGATACTACAATTATTCCCAATTGTGATCACAAGGGAATTCAAGAAAGGTTGTGATCAATACAAATCAACTCCTCATTCCGAAACGTAAGATAGTACGAACTTCGGGGACGAAGTTTATTTTAAGGGGGAGAGACTGTAACATCCCTGCATTAGAGCTTAGAAATAAGTTGAGATGAGGTGTGCGGATTGCATTCATGCATAGAAAATCTGAATAATTTTCGCGCTTTTAAATAAAACTTATCAAAGTGATTGAAGCTTCTCTTAAATTGGTGGAACTAAAGTAGATCATCAAGTTGATTGCGATAAGTTTCAACATGACCTTTGCTAAAACCTTATTTTTGGGTAAATATAATTTGATCTAAGGGTAGATCAAATAGAATCAAGCTAAACCCACAAGACATTTATAAAGGATCTTATAGAGATCATATTAGAGTATTCATTATAACAACTCTTGAATACTCAATTAAGTTTATAACTTAAGCAAAGAAATTTAATAACTAAACCTTGGTACACATGTTTACTATAGTTATTCCTACCACGAGAATCATGGTAGTTCCTAAACACTAGCTCTTGTCAGAGGTGTAGTAGAAAAGGAAGTTGAGCCAAGACCATTCACCACATATATTTGTTGTCATATTAATAATTGACATCCCTATTTAACCAAGTCGTGGTGTCAAGTTGATTATCAATGTGAATGATCAATCCCTGACCTAGAACTTATTGACTCTTGGATTTAACCTATTTTATTGACCATCCAAAGACCTTAAGTAAATTAATAAGAAGAAGGAACTAGATATATTAGAGTGTGCCATCATAAATGGAATGTGATTCTTAGTGGAGATCAAACCATCTGATGTTGGAGGAGTTAACTCACTCATGAGTTAACTAGAATAAGTATCTACACCAAGGAAGTAATTGGTTCTTGAGGAGCTAAGAGAAAGCTAGTAGTATTAGTGTATCAAATAATAATATTTTTAAGCCAAGTGGGTATAAACTTAAAGTAAGCTTCCTTATTAAGATAAGCCTATAGATAGACTAGTGCAAGTCTACTGCTTAGTGTTAATCGATCTTGATCTAACAATTAGAAGCCTAAGTTTAGTATGATCAAAGGTTGGTGGTCATTATTCTAAAGACACTTGAGAATAGATGACCAGTTGATGAAGAAGAGTTGTGAGTATACCAAATTAGTCTAAACCCTAGTAAGCTGAATCATCTACCTTGAACATGACAAGTAAAGCTCGAGTATGATGAAGTATTTGATGAGCTGTATGGAGTAGTTGGAAGCATAGTACTGTAACCTAGCTAATACAAGAACAAACTTGTATTATGGGCAGTAGTACCATACATATTCCATAGCATTGATATCACATGTGATATAGAGAGGATTTGTCAACACTCGGATTTTTAATCCCAGATGCCAGTTATGCCATACCTCGCAATCCCAGGATTACCATTTTTGCGAGACATAACAGAATTGGTACCACAATACATAATCCATTACAAACCATAATAAAGGTCTCACAAATAAAGGATCTCATGATCCAGTCTTAATACAATCAAAGCAGCAGAAAAGAAATGTAGTAGGGGCTCCATCTTCAGAGTCACAGGCAATGCTCACGATGGCAGATGATCCTAGTTGTCATAGACCTCCTGGTGTCCTTCTTCCTGGTAGTCCTCCTCATAGTCTGGCCACGGGAATAGCTAGGGACAAAGCCATGGGTACTCTTTAAGTACACGCAAACTATCACTAACAAGTAAGGTAGTTCTAGTAGGAATCTTAAGCTCTAGGTTTATTTGCAAAAAGGCAGGTTTATTTCATACCGAGTTTAGAAGTAAAGAAAACTAATGTAATGTTCTACATCACCTAAGTGGGAATCAAGTTTTCATGTCCACAATCATGTTGTTGTCAAGTCAAAGTCATAGTTCAATTCACAACTCATTTTTGAAAACATCTGACAACGTAATAGTATGGCAACTCCAACTGTCCATGACCACGGATACGGCTATTCGAATAGTTTGACACTCTACAGAGGTGGTACACTTTCACCAGAAATTTTGATACATCTGTCAGGGGTAACCCTGAATCATCATACTTAGTATGCGGATAATCAATCATAACCTTTCAATTTCACAGTCTAGTATAGGCACCTCTCTTATGAGCTTGGCCTCCCAGCCATGGCCATCTACCATCCTAGGCACTGCTTAGGTGGACATTCACACGAGGTAGCCTCAGCTCAACCTCTTCCGCAAGGGAACCCATACTAAGGCATATAAACTTCCAGTTAAGCCCTACCCAATTCAGGTATTGTGGTTGTATGGTAAAATTGGAACGGTATCGCATCCAAACCCAACCATCAGTATTTTCATCATCAAATTGTAGAAGGGCCAAGGCTCATGCCTCAGTATTTTCATCATCAAATCATTTTTTGTTCATAACACATGTCAAAATATTTCAATAGAATGAACCATCATTCCAAGGTTTTCATAATCATTTTCACCAAGTATTCCCATCTAAAGTGATCGACTTTATGCTTATCACTAGACACTAAAATTGAGGGTATTCAGTAATGAGGGGTGCTAATCAAGAGCAACTATCCAAATCTAGTTTTATGCTTTTTAATGGCATCTAAGTATAACTACTTAGGCCTAGTTTTGTACTCTTTATGGCATCTATCCTATTTTCCAATACTCACAATTCACTAACTAAAGGTAAAGAACTTTGGTCAAAGTAAAAGAATAAAGCTTGCAAGTAAAACTTGGGATGGGTATAATCAAGGTTGCATAACCAAAGCATGCATAATGCATCTTGCATAGGTTATCTTGCAAGGGTGGCTTGCATAGTTAACTTGTAGTGTAAGGCTTGCCTTGAGTACTGTAGTTGTTGAAGTTTTCTTCTTCTTCGTAATACTCCTCCTCCTTGTATCTTGGGTTGGTACTAGCTTCTATAAATGAATACGAGGTACACAATCACCAAACAATACTTAACTACTTCTATTTAGCATAGTAAGATTCACACTTGATGATCTAGCATCATCACAAACATCACATAAGATAAAGACCTAGTCTTAATTATCTTATTTTAGAAAAGTAATTTCTACTCATTGAAAAATACTTAAGATTTAATATTCTCCAATTAAATTATGGGATGATGTTGACACATGTCATCACCACATATTCTAATAGTTGGGAATGTGATTAAAAGTGGTGGTCACATTTTATAAAGTTTAAGAATTACTATTTAATACAATTAAAATGACTATAAATGCCTATATAGCATTTTTTAGTACTAGTCTAATATCACTCCATGTAAACCTAAATATTTTTACATATTCAGATAGGACTTATCAATTGTGATTTTTTAGAGTTGGAATCAACTCAAAAGCATTTATGGTTGATTTGTGAAAAATGTTTGAAGTTGGAAAATCCTCTGTCTTGTTATTTTTTGTATATGTGATCTATAATTTCAAATGGTTTGAATCCAACGGGCTTGGATAGATAATTGGAATACCTTTCTAACAAAATTGGATTCAAGCAATTTGGTTTAGTGAATCTCTTTGAATTGTTTTTTGAATCTACTGCTAGAATCTAGTTTTAACTAAAATAGAAAAAGCTTATTTGAATCGATGGGCTCTGTGCGAGAAACTAAATGGGTCGTCCAAGCTGCAATGCGCTGGCGCAGCGGGTTGCTGACAGAACGGTCCCACTAGTCAGCGACAAATACTAACCGAAATGGTTTCTAGCAATCCTAGCCCTACGATTAGAACATGGTCTAACAATTGAGGTTCATCCTCTACGTCGAAAGGCTCCGACAAGATTCTAAACCTAACGTGGAGGTGGGGGTCATTGGGGCTCACCAGGGCTC
This sequence comes from Avena eriantha, assembly GCA_910589775.1. Lineage (NCBI taxonomy): Eukaryota > Viridiplantae > Streptophyta > Magnoliopsida > Poales > Poaceae > Avena > Avena eriantha. Next base: position 218,182,027 of record OU342740.1, read on the forward strand.
TAGCTAGGATCGGCGATGGGGGCGATCGGGCTTGTCGAGGATGGCGAGTCGAATGGTGGTCGCGGTGGCTCCTAGCGTGGTCGCAATCAACAGGCTCCTTCTTCCTCTACAGCGGCGGGCTCCGATAAAATTCAGGCGATGTGGTGCTCGCGTTGCTCCAGGAGAGGTGTGAGAGGTGTCTAAGAGAGAGGGGAGTGGAATGGTGTGGCGAATTGAGGCTGGGGTGGCCTCTATTTATACATCGGCGATGGGGACAGAGCGGCATGGTCGGGCTTCTCTGGCGACATCGATACAGAGAGCTATCGGCATGTCTGAGGGTAGGGTTCGACGCGGTGCTTCGGGGCAGTGGCCATGCGCTTGATGGTGCACCAAGGGGCGGTCGAGAATGGTCGAGAACGGTCGGTACTCTGCATGGGAGCGGCGGCGTTCGAGACGATGTACAACGTCCACGGTCCATGCGGCGGCAAACGGGCGTGCATGGGGGGTAGCTAGGTTCACGGTGAGTGCGGGCACGGCTAGAGAGGACGAGGCGCGATGTGTGTGCATGTGTCGGCTGCGGCGCTCTGGTGCGCTCTCGGCCTGGCAGCAGAGAAATGGGCGCGGCGTTCTCGGGTGGTCCATGGCTTTCCTGCGGTCGAGGGGTGGACAGAGGGTGGCGGTGGTGTGGTGCTTGTATCCTGGGCATCGTGGGAGAAGGCGGCGCGGTCTGTGGCGAGTTGTTCTTTGTTGACCGGCATGACGAGCTTTGGGCGGCGCGGCACTGGCGCAAACGGCAAAGGGGGAAGCGTGTCCTGCGCTACTGGGAGTTGGGGGAGACCAGGGGAATGAAATTAGGGGCTAGTGGCAAGTGATCACTGCTCAGAACAGTAGAAGTTAGGCAGTGTTTAATTGTGTCTGCCAGGTGCTCGACCAAATGGTCGCATGAACTTAAGATTTGAATTTTTGAATGAAATTTGGTGAGTGTTCTGAGTACTTGCTTGAGTGTCTATGGTTTCTTGGAAAAGTCAAGGTGAATTGGTTTGAGTGGTTTTTGCAAAATGGTGATCTATGCATATGAACTTGATTCAATTTTGCAATGTCCTTTAAATAGATTTGGAATTTGTTTCTATTGGTCTGTAAAGTGGGCTTGGGTTCACTTTTACTTGGTCTAGCTAGGGGTGAAAAGAATTGGAAATGTTTCTGTTAGAAATCTTTTACTAGGAGCACTCAAAGTGGTCTAGTGGTTAATTTGGGTCAAAATGACCATTTGATCATATGATTCATATTTGGATTTCCTTTCTTTTGATTTTTTTTGTAAATGGCCTAGATGATGTAGGATTCATCTTTAAACCATTCCTTATCATTTGTAGCAATCAAACATGGCATTTGCACTCAATCATACACTAATGCAAATCACACATACACTCATATTAGATTTAATAATTAAAGTTTTTGTTAACCCTAAACTTAGGTGATTAGAACTTGATAATCTTGAAGTGGCATGACCATGTCATTATATGATGATAGATATGGTAGAGCCATGTAACTAGTTCATTTAGGCAGAAGAGATCTTAGTGAATTTGATGAAATATTTAAATAGAGTATATTTAGGAAAGGAATTCCTTAACTGACCCAAGCTTAGTAAAGTATGAGATAGGATTTCTTGAGAAACCTTAACCAATAGTATATCAAGCCATGAACTGAACCATGTCCACTTATTTGTCCAAAACCTAGAATTAAGATGGTAGTAAAACCAATTCCTATTTTTAGGCAGCCAAAGAATAGTATCTCTTATTCAAATGAAATGTCTAAGAGATAATTAAATTACCAGTTGAGAGAGAGTCTATTGGTAAGAGCCTTGCCCATATTGTTCTCTTAGACTTAATAGAAATCTAGTCTCATAAAATATCTAAATTCCCTTAGGAAGTAATCTCTATAGCTCATTATAAGTAAGATATTATTCATGCTCACAAAACAAGAAGGCAAGATCTCTTAGATCTTAATATCCATCCACATTCATAATAGAATATGAGTTCCTGAAACCTTCTCCAAACCAGGATAACTACTTGTGAAATGAATATCTTCATCAATGATTCTTATTCATGCATAATGACTTAAACCAAGATTGTTTTATGATAATTCTAAATACTAAACACCGAGTAGAACCTGAATAGGTGAAATCAGCTAGAGTTGAGGAGGATGAAATTTAAATCACCGTACTATAAACCATTAAACATTTTTAGTATTATAATGTATCTATATTAATTCTTATATGAGACTAAGTGTGAATAGAATTTAATATATATCATTAACCATCTCCAATATTGACCATAACCATTATCATGGGAGAATGGAAATCATTTTCTATATAATGGAATAAATCTCTAAAACCATAATCCCAAATTACTTTATTTGATAAAAAATTGCCTATGTAATAGTAGATGTTGGAACGCACCAACAAGATTAGGTCAACTAACCATTATCAGGACCTCTGAAATATTTGAATTATTGTACAAAGGTTTTAGTGTTTAAAAGTGTTGGGATTTGAATTCAGAATGAATTATTAAAACAGAGAACCAAAAAAGGAAAGGAAAAAAGAAGTGCAACAGCTTCGGCGCACGACCCATTCCCTATTCCTAGCCCACGAGCAGCAGAAAGAAAGAACCGCTCACTTAGCATCAGCCCAACACCAGCCCAGTTGGTCTCTCTTTCTCTCACTTACACAAGCTGCAGCTAGGTGGACCGCGGGTTATTTCATAGAAACGTTAGGAGGTTTTCTGCAAAATACACCATCATAGAAACGTTAGGAGGCGTCAGCAAGAACCGACCGCTGTGATGCTCTTCGTCACTAGGGAGGAGGATAAGAACGTCACCACGATGTTCCTGACCATCCTCATCCCCATTTCCTCCCTCTCTCTTGTCTTTATCCTCTCCACAGAGGAGTTCACCGAACCCTAGCCGCCAAAGTTCGTCGTTCCCACCAGCACGGACTACCTCTGAGCCAACCAAGGGCACTGTCATGATCGCCATCATCTTCTCGTTCATCTCCATCAATTCTCGCTACTGGAGCGCCACGAGCAGCGCAGAATCGAGCTCGGCATCCCGCCAGCCACTGCGGCCAATACCGTCGATTCATCGCCATCGGACCTCCCCGTGCCTCATCGACCTCACCATATTCATTAGGGTGAGCTCATGCTTCTACTAGACCTCTCCAATCTCTTCCTTTCACTCAAGATCGCCATAGCATTGTAGTCCGCCGTCGGCCGCCGCAAAAGACGGTCGTTGGAGTACCTTCGTTAACCAAAAAGGGGCGGCGACACCACTCCCAGGTCTACCTTAATCTCCTCTATCATGATGTGCCCTTGTTGAGCCCCCGCGAGCACCACATCAATGTGTCCATCATCGACAGGGAGGTGAGCACATTGATGACGTCATCGTGACATCATCCTTGGTCCCACCACCAGTTTGACTTGGGTCAATGCTGTGGTGGCAGTTAACATGGCCTCAGGCCCACCTGTGAGTGCTGACATCATCGTTGATGCATTAAATCATTTAGTTAGTTTATTTTAATAATTCCCAAAAATAATTAAATTTTGTTAAATCAATATGTTTTGTTTTATAATTCAGAAAAAATTATATCATATATCAAAATGTTTAGAAAAATAAACTCTAAACCTATTATAATACCTTTTTTCCAACTTAAATAATATAATCATTATTGTCAATAAAAAAACCTATTAAGTATTAATCTTGTAAAATGTTTATTCTATTATTTAAAATTTAGCAAAATAAGTATCATATATCAAAATTCTTAGAAAAACAAAATATACATTTATAAACCTATTTCATGTATTTTGGTGTCACTTAACTAAACATTTTTATTTATTAAGTCTTTATAAGGTGATAAAACTTATAGAAACCATATCTTATTATTTAAAAATCACAAAAATACCTACAATATACCAAAATGATCACAAAAGTAGAATATACACATTAAAAATATAACCCTTCACATTGACGTAACATAAATTAAATTGTTTGCTCAGTCTTGTTAAAACCATGTTCTTATATTCTAATAAATTAAAAATATATAAACTTTACTATTGCCTTTAGCATTATTTGTTTAAAGTCTAAAAGTGTGATAACAAGTCCAATTAATGTTTGAGTGAATTCAAAATAGGTCTAACCATTTTAAGATGTATCTACTAAATCTACCACTTAAAATTAAGTGTATCTTAACTTTCTATAAAAATATTTTATCAAATATAAAATCAAATAAAATAGTATAATGCCTATTCTATGTTTATGAAGTATAACATTAAGGAAACACCATCTCCATAAAAGCATTATTATATCACAAGGATTTTATTCACTTTTAAAAACATTAAACTCTTATTTACTAATTACTTCACAATTTCGAGAAATCCACTTAAAGGTTTAAACCAAGTTTTTAAGTAATTAAAATAATGCATATTCTATGTTTATGAAGTATAACATTAAGGAAACACCATCTCCATAAAAGCAATGCTCCTTGTATTCTACCTTTAGGAATCATTAAGAGGTAAACCCCCTGTAATATGATGCCATCTTCAAAATATATAAGTCTCCACTTGCTAGAAGAATAGTTATTCAAAATGCTAAATATTTTATTCTTAAATACTTTTAGTTAATAAGAAACCCTAAAAGTATAACTTCAAGATTGAAATGCTCTCACCTTGAAAAGTAATATTTTCCTCAAAAGTGATTCTTTTAAAGTAAATATAAATGAACTCTATGTTTGTCTTTAACTCATTAAGTTATCATAGAAAGCTTGAATAGAATAGACTTTGAATCACTTGTCAACATCTTGGATGCTATATCAATGAGTGTTACTTGGTTGTACTTGCAAGTTGTTTCACACACACTCACATGCCTTAATAAGAATCACAAGTTTGAAATTGGTATAAAAGTGCAACACATTCGAAAGAACTCATCACAAACTTCAAACCCTAGACTAGATACAGTTAGTCTGGGGATTCACATTTATCAAATTGCACTACATTACTTATGCATAATTGAACCTTGATTCTTTAAACATTCGTCCATCTCGGACAAACATGTTATTTTCACATTTTGGATCTTCTATTGACTTGAAGACCATGAGTGGATTATATTACAAACACATAAGGCAAGTTCACACTTTCTCATGTCCTTTTATTATTTTATATCAAATGCTTGTAACTCAAATATTGTCATTACCTATATTTCAAAACGGTCGAAATCACTATTTTCATAATTAACTGGAAGTATCGGTTACTGATACAGGGTGATCAGCTAATCAACTATAACTGGCAATGGAAATGCCATTGCACAAGAATGTATCATCTAGGAATTAACAACCAATGTATCTAATGATTCTAGCACCATATATTACACGTTAACCATGATTTTTGGAATGGGACAGAGAAGTCAGCTATATCTTATCCCTTTCGCATGGACGGATGACCTTATCATGAGGCTAGTGGATTTCTTGTTGAGAACCTAGAACATGGGTGGGACCCCTTAGCTCCCCATGATACTAGTGTTTAGACTATCTATGAGCGACTACCGAAGGTATTGTCAAACCTTTAGGGAGATTGCCATGGGTATACCCGTCTCCTAGAGTCTTCAGGTGACTACCAGAGTTATAGCTGGTCTAATAAGGGGCTTAACAAAGGTGGGCAAGTCCTGAAGGGTCGTGTCTTCATGCGGTGTCGCGGAGAGGCAAGTGATTGGCTTGGATCTTAGACTGGGCCCCATACCAAGGAAGTATGGATAAGGTCATGACTTGGATGTGCAACAAGGCTAGGGTCTCTCATGGCAAAAGTGACGCACCTCTGTAGAGTGTAAGAACTGTAACTTGTTACTCCCTATTCTATTAAGGAGCTACAAACGCGGCAGGAAAGGAACTCCATGAAAGTTTTGGTCAACCTGTGAAAGCTGTCGGACATAGTTTTCAGAATAAAAGCAACCTTTGAAGAAATGTTTACGAAAAACTGCATTGCCTACAACCTATGTTCTATGGCTGTAGTTAGTGCATCAGACACTCTTGTTTAGTGAACTTGCTGAGTACGCTCGTACTCAACCATACCTTCTTAACCCTTGCTAGGTTCTGACCATTTAAGACGACGTCAACATCAACTTCTGCTCAAGAAATCATCACCGGCAGCTCAAGTTCTCCAATAAAGCCAACGAAGTCAGCATATACCTCAACCGGAGTGAAGACGAATCTCCTGAGTAGATAGGAATAGATTCTCTAGCCATAAAACCCATTTCTATTGAGCATTGCTTTAGTAGCAATTGCAAGACAATTAGTTTAGATACTAGTCTTAGTCTAAGGTTAGTTTTTAATTGTCACTTTGGTTCTTATTTGTAAGAATATTCTTTCTCTCCATTTAACCTAGATGTTCTCTAGATCTTTTGTAAAGATTCCAGTTGTAATCTATAGTCATGTCTTGGACCTGCTATGTTTCTATTGTACACTCTGAGGGATGTAATACTAGTGAACGGTGTTTCAGTGGTGTTATGTCAATGACTACAGTGTACCACATCATGAAGTGGTATGCTGGGTCACCGCAGTTGGTATCAAAGCTTATGCTTTGACCTTAGGATTAAAACCCTTTTTTGGATGATCTGTAGGTTGGATAGTGACTATTGGAGCCATCTTATTTAAACCAAGACCTGTGATGGATATCCACTTGAGGATAAACCTTGTCACAATTAAGTTGGATGTTTTTTATCATCTTTATTAAGTATTAGTTATATGACTTCTCTAGAGAAATGCCATTTTAGTGTAGCTCTAAATAGGTATAACAACACTAAGATGCCTTAAGTAAGTAGAATATCAAAGAAGATTAGTACTAAGAATAGGATATCATGTGGAGTAGTTTAAATGGTGTAGTCTATCCATAGGATCAATGTACGGTAGCCAAATCTTATCATTAGATGGTAATGATAGGCTACATGATGAAGAACATTAGAACATGTATAGATGTAATGGCAAGTAACATGTGGGATTCACTTGAGAATTCTACATGATGAAGTAGGATTTGGTTTAGAATCAACTATCGTAAGATAAAAATAAGAGTTATCATGGTGGGATTAGCTCCGAGACCATGATAAGTGTGTAATTAGGACTAGTACTTAGTAAATAATCTAGTAATGATAGGAAGAAAACTACAGTGTAGGTCTATGATAGAAGCCATAGGTGTCATAATATTATGATAATTTTTGGAATAAGGTAGTAACTACAATTTGTTTGTTGTTTTGATAGACCTTGTGAGGATAATTTATGGTATACTAGAAAGTTGGTAGTATTTAGTAGTCCCAAAAAGAAAGGTAAGAGGCTAGTCAAAACCAAAGTGAGACCACTTTGCTCAAAATTATCCAGTTGCAACTCAGCAATTGATACCTTTGATCTACGGATGTAGTGTAGCTTCTTTTTCCCTAGTAGACCTAGGTTATCGAATCCTCGGGAAGCAAATGCATAGTGAAGTTACTTTAACGGACCTTCGAGAGTTTTAGAATTCCTTTTGTGTTTTTACCGGACCAATAGCTTGCGTCTTTTTGTTGTTGTCGATCATGGAGAGAGAGGGCCTAGGGCGTTCGGTTTCACCAATAACAGTGCAAAACATCTGATGGGAGTAAAAGATAGAAATAAAGTATGCATGTACTTGTTAGAGAAATATAAATTATATGTGGATAGTGCACCCATAATTTCTATTGCCTCTACAACCGCTTATAGAAATAACCTACTAGTCTCATCCATAGATGAAAGAGAACTAATGATATGCATAGTGATGTCACCGTTAATCCCAAGTAAATCCCTCACATACAGCCGTACTACCCCTTCTGTCATTGGGGTTCCCAACCTGCAAATCAATCATTACTCATACTCCCTATACCTGGCTCAACGCTCGGGGTCTTGGGTACCTGACAAGTCCTTAGATTGAGGCAAGAGAGCATAAAATAATCATCATGTCATACTAACTAATACATGATCCCATCTATGATAAATAACATGCACAAACGCTACATGGCTAGGCCGAAGCCCTTAGCCCAACGAGAATTACTCACACCTAGAGATGAGATCAACAATCACAAACATTGTATTGAAAATCATAAGATTGATAGGAATACTCTTAAAATGTCGCCAATCAAAGAAGAGATCTACTATTACAAGCGGTGGAATATGGCTATGGAGATGGAGAAGGGTTTTGAGATCTGGAGGCGGCTGGAGATCTTTGGCAGAGACTTTTGGCGATGGTCTGGCTTGTTTTCTCGTCGCCTGAGGCTTCTTTATATAGGGGTCCCTTCACGAAAGTTGTTCTGTTTGACCTAACGGTGGCAGCGCCAACTATACGACTAGAGCTACATGGCCGGAATTTTGCTCTAGTCGTATAGTTGGTCGTTAAAGCGTCTACCTCCGCTTTACGGCTCCTGTTTTCTTCTGGTTGTTGGAAATCTTGTATTTTTGACTTTAATGTAGTGATTCCCATCTTCAAACGACATTATATGCGCAAGAAAATTATAAAAAGAAAGGATTGCATACCCCTTTGAATATTAGGCATTAGTGGCAGGGTTTAGAGAGATATTTCATAAATAATATGAATTATATCAAGTTTAAATGTGGACATAGATGGCTATATTTCAGAGCCATCAACAATTTGGGTAAATAATGAGACAAAGATTAGTTTAACCCCTATGTGCTAAGTATCACAAAAAGTAAACCTATACTAGGAGGTGTCATATACTACACATCTAAGCCTGCATTTTCGAGATGTTTTACTCAACTACTATATTATGGGCTTAGAATGATGTGAGTTATATGTAACACATTTCGATTTCTTGGTTTTTCTTGGATCTTCTTGATTGACTAGATTTGTACATGAAGTTCGACTTGGTGTGCAAATGCATGTTGCACCACCCAGCTATTACTTGATGTTATACACCTAGATGGAAAAAGGGAATTCGTGTAAGGGAGTGACAAGTTCCGAAGATCAAGATGAAGACTTGCAGGAAGAATGAAGCCAAATATAAGGAGTATCAACACTATATGGAAGGATGGATCAATCCCAGTTCATTATTAGCCGGGAGTAAGAAGGAATATTAGTGTAGAAAAGGTGTGGAGTAACATTAAAGAATGAACTTAAGTTCACTCAAAGTAGGTGTTGTTTCTCAGAAGCTAACGAAGTAGATGTACCAAGTTCAGGGAAGTATCATGCAAAGGTGCAAAGAAGAATTTTGGAACAAAGTGGTATTCAAGCTCGAGCAACTCAGACAGAATTCCAGTAAGAAGTAGAAAACCGTAGACTAATCCGTACACCTAGGAGGATCCGCAACTGGTATCTTTAGCTAGTATCCTAGCGGTTTATCTAATCAGACCATCTTTTTATGGTTTATCTAATCACGAAAGTTAAGAAATAAATAAAGAAGTATAAAATTTGAGTGATCATCTTTTGAGATGCTTCGTGAAAACGGGTTTACCAAAGAGAGAATGTCTAGAATCTTAGAAGAAAGAAAAGGATGTTGGAAGGTTCATTTCGGAGGTCCACAACTGTGGTTGTACTATAGATTCTTTCGTGAGACTTTAGAGGTAAAGTATAAGTTAGACTGAGATCCATACCATAATTATAGAGTTGTTGGGTATTATACTTGAAGATATAGATGCTTAGAAAACCCCAAGGGGGAGACTAAACAGTAAAAGGGGGATGTTGTTATTCAACTCTCCAATGATAGGTTGGAAAAGAAGTATTATACTATGGTGAGGTTAAGCCTTATTTTCATAAGTATGTGAGAAGTCATCATTATAAAGTATTTTTCAGAGTATGTCCAGATGAAAGATCGAAGGGGATACACTATATTAACCCTAACAAACTAGTTATAAAGGGGAAACCACGCTTAAGTTCGTCTTAACAAGGAAGAATGTGTTCCAGAATAAACCTGTGTAAAGTAACATGACACTTTGATTAGAATGGAATAAATGTATCCAAAATAAATCCTAAGTAGGATTGTAAGGACCTAACCTAAAGGGATTCAAGTAAAAGGAACTATATGGTAAATTAGAAAGGACGGTTGGAAGTTGCCAAGAATGAGATGATGCAATGAACATGTTTGGATGCGGGATACTACAATTATTCCCATTTGTGATCACAAGGGAACTCAAGAAAGGTCGTAATCAATAAAAATAAAATCCTCATTCCAAAACGGAAGAGTGGAGAAACTATGACATCCAAGCATTAGAGCTTAGAAATAAGCTGAGATTAGGTGTGCGCATTGCATTCCTGCATAGAAAATCTTGATAATTTTCACGCTTTCAAATAAAACTTGTCAAAGTGATTGAAGCTTCTCTTAACTTGGTGGACCTGAAGTAGATCATCAAGTTGATTGCGATAAGTTTCAACATGACCTTTGCTCAAACCTTATTTTTTGGTAAATATAATTTGATCTAAGGGTATATCAAATAGAATAAAACTAAACCCACAAGACATTTATAAAGGATGTTATAGAGATCATATCAGGGTATTAATTATAAAAACTCTTGAATACTCAATTAAGTTTATAACTTAAGCAAATAAACTTAAGAAACTAAACTTTGGTACACATGTTTACTATAGTTATTCCTACCATGAGAATCATGGTAGTTCCTAAACACTAGCGCTTGTCACAGGTGGAGTAGAACGAAAGTTGAGCCAAGACCATTCACCACATATATTTGTTGTCATATTAATAGTTAACATACCTATTTAACCAAGTCATGGTGTCAAGTTGATTACCAATGTGAATGATCAATCGCTAACCTAGAATTTATTGACTCTTAGCTTTGAACTATTTTATTGACCTTCTAAAGACCTTAAGTAAATTAATAATAAGAAGGAACTAGATATAGTAGAGTGTGCCATCATCAATGGAATGTGATTCTTAGTGGAGATCAAACCATCGGATGTTGGAGGAGTTAACTCACTCATGAGTTAACTAGAAGAAGTATCTATACCCAAGAAGTAACTTATTCTTGAGGAGCTATGAGAAAGCTAGTAGTATTAGTGTATCAAATAATAATATTATGAAGCCAAGTGGTTATAAACTTATATAAGCTTCCTTAATAAGATAATCCTATAGAGAGACTAGTACAAGTCTACTGCTTAGTGTTAATAGATCTTGATCAGACAATTAGAAGCCTAAGTTAGCATGATCAAAGGTTGGTGGTCATTATTTTTAAGACACTTGAGAATAGATGACCAGTTGATGAGGAAGAATTGTGAGTATACCAAATTAGGCAAAACCCTAGTAAGATGAATCGTCTGTCTTGAACATGAGAAGTCAAGCTAGAGTATGATGAAGTATTTGATGGGTTTTATGGAGTAGTTGGAAGCATAGTAGTGTAACTAAGCTAATACAAGAACAAACTTGTATTATGGGGAGTAGTACCATACCTATTCCAGAGGATTGATATCACATGTGATATAGAGAGGATTGTAATCCTACAAGCCTTCGATGAGTTAATGGATGGAGTTAGAAGTATCTGCATTGATGGATTCATCAAGGGTAGCTAAGAAATGGAAGTTATATATAGAAGATGTGTGGATGAGAATTCTTGAAGTGGCATGACCATGTCATCATCGGATGATAGATATGGTGGAGCCAGGTAACTAGTTCATTTAGGCAGAAGAGATCTTAGTGAATCTGATGAAAGATTTAAATAGAGTATATTTAGGAAAGGAATTCCTTACCTGACCCAAGCTTAGTAAAGTATGAGGATAGGAATTCTTGAGAAACCTTAACCAATAGTATATCAAGCCATGAATAGAACCATGTCCACTTCTTTATCCAAAACCTAGAATTAAGATGGTAGTAAAACCAATTCCTATTTTTAGGCAGCCAATGAATAGTATCTCTTATTCAAATGGAATGTATAATAGATAATAAAATTACTAGACGAGAGAGAGTCTATTGGTAAGAGCCTTGACCATTTTGTTCTCTTAGATTTAATAGAAATCTAGTCTCATACATTATCAAAATTCCCTTAGGATGCGATCTCTATGGCTCATTATAAGTAAGACATTATTCATGCTCCCAAAACAAGAAGGAAAGATCTCTTAGCTCTTTATCTCCATCCACATTCATAATAGAAATATGAGTTCCCCAAACCTTCTCCAGACCAGGATAACTACTTGTAAAATGAATATCTTCATAGCTTCATCATTGATTCTTATTCATGCATAATGACTTGAACCAAGATTGTGTTATGATAATTCTAAATACTAAACACCAAGTAGAACCTGAATAGGTGAAATCACCTAGTTTTGAGGAGGATGAAGTTTAAATTACCATACTATAAACCATGGAAAATTTAAAGAATTATAATGTATCTATATTAATTCTTATATGAGACTAATTGTGCATATAATTTTATATATCTCATTAACCATCTCCAATATTGACCATAACCATTATCATGGGAAAATGGAAATCATTTTCTATATAAGGGAATAAATCTCTAAAACCCCAATCCCTAATTACTATATTTGATAAACAATTTCCTATGTAATAGGAGATGTTGGAATGCACCAACAAGATTAGGTCAACTAACCATTATCAGGACCTCTGAAATATTTGAATTATTGTACAAAGTTTTTGGTGTTTAATAGTGTTGAGATTTGAATTCAAAATGAATTATTAAAACAGGGAACCCAAAAAGAAAAGGAAAAAATTAGTGCAACAGCTTCAGCCCACGACCCATTCCCTATTCCCAACCAGCGAGTAGCAGAAAGAAAGAACCGCTCAGTTTGCATCGGCCCAACACCAGCCCAGTGGTCTCTCTTTTTCTCACTGGCAGGTGGGGCAGCTAGGTGGACCGTGGGTTATTTCATAGAAACGTTAGGGTTTTTTTTGCAAAAGACACCGTCGTCATCATCCTCACGCACACAGGAAGCTGCATGTGTTGGCCGATGCCGTCCGCCGCTATTAGAAAGAACCGACCACCGTGATGGTCTCCGTCGCCAGGGAGGAGGATAAGAACACCACCGCGACGTTCTTGACCATCCTCATCCCCATTTCCCCCTCTCTCTTGTTCTTATCCTCTCCACAGAGGAGGTCACCAAACCCTATCCGCCGGAGTTCGTTGTTCCTGCCAGCACGGACCACCTCTGAGCCAACCAAGGGCACCACTATGATTGCCATCATCTTCTCATTCATCTCCATCAAGTCTTGCTAGTAGGTGCGCCCCGAGCGGCGCGGAATCACGCTTGGCATCCCGCCAGCCACCGTGGTCATTGTCGTCGATTCGTCACCATCGGACCTCCCCGTGCCTCATCGACCTCACCAGCATCATCAGGGTGAGGTCATGCTTCTCCCAGACCTCTCCAATATCTTCCTCTTGCTCTAGATTGCCGTAGCGCCATAGTCTCCCGTAAAAGAGGGTTGTTGGGTCCGCCTTAATATTCTGTATTGCGATGTGCCCTCGTTGAGCCCCCGCGAGCAACACATCGACGTGTCCATCATCGCAGGGAGGCGATCCCCGTTGATGACGTCATCGTGACATGGTCCCTATTCCCACCACCAATTTATCTTGGGTCAATGCTGTGGTGGCAGCTGACATGGCCTTAGGCCCACCCGTCAGTGGTTGTAGGCTAGGTGTGAGTGTGGTGTAAAAATATCCAGTTGAGTGCCGACGTCATCACTGATGCATTAAATCATTTAGTTAGTTTATTTTAATAATTCCAGAAAATGATTAAATCTTGGTAAATCAATATCTTTTGTTTTATAATTCAGAAAAATATATATTATATACCAAAATGTTCAAAAAATGAACTCTATAATATAAACCTATTATCATACTTTGTTTTCGAACTTAAATAAGATAATCATTATTATTAATAAAAAACCTATTAGGGATTAATCTTGTAAAATGTATATTCTATTATTTAAAATTCAGAAAAATAAGTATAATATATAAAAATTCTTAGAAATACAAAATATACATGTATAAACCTATTTCATATATTTTTGGTGTCACTTAACTAAACATTATTATTTATTAAGTCTTTATAAGACGATAAAACTTATAAAAATCATATCTTATTATTTAAAAATCACAAAAATACCTATAATATACCAAAATGATCACAAAAATAGAATTTACACATTAAAAATATAACCATTCATATTTGAAGTAAAATAAATGAAAATATTTGCTAAGTCTTGTTAAAACCATGTTCTTATATTTTAATAAACTAAAAATATATAAATCTTTACTATTGCCTTTAGAATTACTTTTTTAAACTCTAAAAGTGTGAAAACAAGTCCAATTAATGTTTGAGTGAATTCAAATTAGGTCTAACCATTTTAAGATGTATCTACTAAATCTTCCACTTACAATTAAGTGTATCTTAACTTTCTTTAAAAAGATTTTATCAATTATAAATCAACTAAAATAGTATATTGTTTATCACAAGGATTCTATTCACTTATAAAAATCATCAAACTCTTATTTACTAATTCTTTCACAAGTTTGAGAAATACACGTAAAGGTTTAAACCAAGTTTTAAAGTAATTAAAATAATGCCTATTATGTGTTTATGAAGTATAACATTAGGGAACACCATCTCCCTAAAAGCAATGCTACTTGTATTCTACCTTTAGGAATCATTAAGAGGTAAACCACCTATAATATGATGCCATATTAAAAATATATACGTCTGCACTTTCTAGAATAATAGTTATTTAAAATGCTAAATATTTTCTTATAAAATACTTTTAGTTAATAAGAAACCCTAAAAGTATATCTTCAAGATTGAAATGCTCGCACCTTTAAAAGTAATCTTTTCCTCAAAAGTGATTCTTTTAAAGTAAATATAAATGAACTCTATGTTTGTCTTTAACTCATTAAGTTATCATATAAAGTTTGAATAGAATAGACTTTGAATCAATTGTCAACATCTTGGATGCTATATCAATGAGTGTTACTTGGTTGTACCTGCAAGTTGTTTCACACACACTCACAAGCCTAAATAAGAATCACAAGTCTGAAACTGGTATAAAAGTGCAACACATTCCAAAGAACTCATCACAAGCTTCAAACCCTAGATCAGATACAGTTAGTTCGGGGATTCACATTTATCAAATTGCACTACATTAGTTATGCATAATTGAACCTTGCTTCTTCAAACATTCGTCCATATCGGACAAATGATGTTATTTTTAGATTTTGGCTCTTCTATTGACTTGAAGTCCGTGAGTGCATTATATTGCAATCACAAAAGGCAAGTTTACACTTGCTCATGTCCTTTGATTATTTTATATCAAATGCTTGTCACTCAAATGTTGTCATTACCTACATTTCAAAAAGGTCGAAAACACTATTTTCATAATTAACTAGAAGTATCCGTTACTAATGTGTGCGTGTGTGTGTCATTGTTGTTTGGAAAAGAACATATGCAATGTCACTCTAGCATGTGTCCAACCATGTCCGGGAACCCAAGAAACATGTTGGGATTCAACTTCCACATGAAGTGGAGCATCAGTTTGAAAGATGTTGCATCGCCACATCCACTTGGATGTATGTGTGTGTCATTGTGGTTTGGAAAAGAACACATGCAATGTCTCTCCAGCATGTGTCCAAGCATGTCTTGGAACCCTAGCAAAATACTAGGATTCAACTGCCACATGAAGTGGAGCACCAATTTGAAAGATGATACGTCACCGGACCCACTTGGATGTTTGTGTGTGTGTGTTTATCATTGTGTTTGGAAAAGAACACATGCAATGTCACTCCAGCATGTGTCCAACCATGTCCAGTTACCCTAGGAACATGCTGGGATTCAACTTCCACATGTAGTGGAGAACCAATTTGAAAGATGTTGCATCACCACACCCACTTGGATGTGTGTGTGTGTCATTGTGTTTTAGAAATGAACACATGGAATGTCACTCCATCATGTGTCCAGACATGTCTAGGAACCCTAGCAACATGCTGGATTCAACTACCACAAGATGTGGAGCACCGTTATGAAAGAAGTAGCATCATGACACCCACTTGTGAGTGTGTATCATTTTGGTTTGGAAATGAACAAATGAAATGTCACTCCGGCATCTTTCCAACCATGTACAGGAACCCTAGCAACATGTTGGGATTCAACTTCCACATGAAGTGGAGCACCAGTTTGAAAGATGTTGCATCACCACACACCCACTTGGATGTGTGTGTGTGAGTCATTGTGGTTTGGAAAATAACACATGCAATGTCACTCCAGCATGCACTACAAGAATCTGGGCAGTTCATGATGTTTTGATATCATTGTGGATGAGGGTCAAAACGTCGTAGATGGCCATCCCTGATGAAAAAATAGGTCACGGACCTCACGTCATAATTCAGTCAGTGACGTTTTTCTATCTGAAAATGTGACGGCCTGTCCGTGACGTTCCTCCGATTTTGTCGTGGCAAATTGGATCGGCCCGGCCCAAGCCCGGTCCTTCATGATGTTTTTATTTCTTCATGAACAATGCCACATGGCGCACAGGACCGCAGGTGGCCGTCATCGATGTTTTCTTACGTCATGTTCGCCGTCTACGACGTCATCGACTTCTTGACTTTTTTTCCGTCACGGCCTGATTCCACTAGCGCTGTTTGCTAACGTCATCCTCTCATTTGCTTATGTCATCCTTCCCATTTCGTCACACTGGAAGAGACAAATTTTGTTTTTCGTCATGACAATAACCTAGCCAGCTTACGCATGACCGATCGTTAGGGCGACATGTGTACCAATAGGAAGGAAACACGTGGTCCATCTGCAACGCGAATCGTGTACTAATGAGAGCTGGACGCATATCCCCAACGCATGAAAAACTCAATTCGTCAGGGCAGAAGAGATGACGTTCCTGTTTCGTCGAGGATGTTGAAGCGTGAAAGTGTTCCACGTCAGCGTCTATCGGGGACGAAAATATTTTTGTCAACTAAACAAGCATGACATTTTCATTTACGTTGGAGAAGAGTGTTGGCAACTTTGCTAGATTGCACTGTCCAGATCAAAATGACAGAAATTGCAGGGCACATGTTTTAGGGGACATAAATAGGTTCGCACATAAGTTTCCAACAAAATAAAGAAAAGAGCCTAACAAGCTTTCAGTCACACCACCAGTTCACTTACACAATATAGTTAAGAATTGCTAAAGTGATGCACTTATAAGGTCTACGAAGTTCACAAGTGCTTTCTGCGCTTCATTCTTTGATTCTATCTCCTTCAGCAATGCTGCAATGTGTCTACCCAGTGCCTCATTCGCTGCTCTCTCGGCCAAAAGTTCTGCTTCAAGGAGAGAGCTGGTTGGTCTTGAAGTATGGATGCTTTCATCAGTGGAAGCAAGGGGTTGATCCTCAATGCCATCTTCTGCAGCAGATGGTGCCACCATGCTTCCAATGGGTGCCTGACAATTATAGAAGCAAACATTAGAAAAGTAGCAAGCAAATTCCAAGCACATCTTCATGAACAAACCGGGTATTGAATTATAAGAAGATGAAAATGATGGACCAGGTATAGCTTCTTCCACACTTCCTACGGTTCCTTCAGGGCTTCTACCTCACCATCTGGTCTCTCCGTCTGCAACCCCACAATGGCACTACACAGTATGGCATTCCCTTCTCTCTGAGCCCCGAGTTGCGCTTCAAGGAGAGTCTTGGCTGGTCTTGAAGAATGTATGTTGATATCGTGTGGTAGCGCATAGTGCACCGTGTCGGTGGAAGGAGGTTGTTCAGACTCAGTGATATCTTCTGTACCATTAGGCGCAATCTTGCTTTCCTTGGTTGCCTATTGAGTTTTAGGAATAGAACCTGTCGCTGCTATTGGAAGCAATTGGTTGAGACGGGGCGAGAGCTGGCGGCCATCTGCCGTGCGAGATGGGGGAGGATGCACATGGTTTACCTAGGTTTCACCCCCTGGAGGGTAAAGACCTACTCCTGCTACATTAGATTGATGGAGAGCGAGTTACAGGGGTGGCGAGCTCGGCGTCTAAGCAGCGAGTCGCTTGAAGGGGTGTATGATGGAACGTAAGTCCTCAGGACACCCTAGGGAGGTTTATATATGAGGCACCTCGCTAGGGTTTATAGTTTACAACCGAACAGAATATGGATTCGGAGGCTTTGACCTAATCCAACCGGGCTTCGAGTATACTTTTGGGCCTCCAGTCTCCAGTTGCCAGGCCTTCTCCTTAGTCGCATTCCACTCGCCGTCTTGAAGGCCCAGTCGTGATACCTTTGGCCCAATCGGAACGTCCTACTGGGCATATCCCCATCAGTAGTCCCCGAGGCCATCTATGATTCAAATGCAGGTGTCCTTTTGGTAGTCGGAGTAGGTGAGTCCAATTTGGATGCCCAGTCGAATCAGCGATGGAGTCCACCGAGATTGAGGAAATTTTCCCTAGGTTCCCAGTCGCTGCTTCGGCGAACGCCACCGTTGTCAAGTCGCTGCTTCGATGAGGGGACAGCGGCCAATTGCAAGCGAGTCGAATGGACAAGTTGGACCGTCAGCCTGGTCAAACTATCTATTGGACATTCCAAAGGTAACTTCGGCGTAATTACCGTGGGTAATGGCCACCCCGAGTTTGGCGGGTAGTACCTTCCCGCATATATCAGTCTTGCAAATCCTTCCCGCATTCTTCATTCTTGTGCATCCATTTCTCCTGTCTTCCCTCCATTCAATCCCTTCACACCAAGCGACCCCACGTCCTTCCTAATGGTGCCTCCAAAAGGTTCATGGGGGTGTTGGGTATATACTTTCCAGGTATCCTCACAGTTCCTCACTGACCAGGGTGGCCCACTTCGGGTTAGAGCTTTGCTTCACGGGCGGCCCAGTCAGGGAGAGAAGACGGGCGGCCCAATCCGGCAACGGGATGGCCCAGAAGACTTACTGACTTAGGCCCATAATGTTACTTGCAGTTCAAGATGTACTCTGTAACCAACTCTTAGTCGTAGCTGGATTGATCTCTCCTGTAAACCCTAGGCCGGATATCTATATAAGCCGTCCTAGGGAGAGCCTTTAGGGCACTACCCAATACTTTAGACCCTCAACTCGCACAGGCGATACCCTTGTAACCCATATTCCAGCTCTGCCATATTACTAGATTGCTAGCAGGAGTAGGATTCGTCCAAAGCCGGCGGATTCGAACCTGGGTAAACTTGTGTGCTCACCGTCCCGGAATACCGTACGTCTCACACCCCTCTCTTCTGCACGCCTCGATGACCCCCTCATAGTGTACTTGTCCTCAATCCGACGACAATTGGCGCCCACCGTGGGGCAAGTGAGCTTCGGATCTGCGTTCCGAGCGGAATCTGCAAGAATCGGAATCGGTGAGACCATCGCCGTCGGTCGCATCCTCTAAGCCAGCGACGTCCCTCTCATCGTTCTCGACGAGACTTGGATTCCGGCTAGGGAGGTCGTGACTGCCTATACAATCATGTCTTTTGGCGAGATCGATGTTTACATCGGTTTCGCTGAACCTACCCAACCCACCCCAGCGGTGATGATAGAGAAGAAGAATGACCTAGGTCCCCTTTGTCCACGGAGGCGGCAGAGTTCCGGATCTCAGAAAACCCAAAACCCACCTAGCCCGCACTAGTTACGGAGATAGTGGAGAAATATGAGCCTGAAGAAGACCTCACGGTCCAAGTACAATCTGGAGTGGATCTCCCTAGAGAAGCCGAATCCCAGATCGACCCACCCGTGGAAGTCGAAATCCAGGAGGAGCATATCAATGACACTAATTCCGGCTCTGACGATGCCAGGACAGAAATGCCTTTCCTGAGGAAGTACGCATCGCACTTCGTCGGATACGTGGGATCCGGATCCGGCTCTGCTGATGCTGGAGAAAACACCGACTCTATGCTGGAGGCAATTGGAACAAACACCGACGTTCCCGCATCCTCGGATGAATCTATGATGTCGGCAGATTTCCGAAAGTTCTGCGCGGAATATGAAGAGGAGTACAACTCCAAAGCTGTAGAAGAAGGAGAAGCCATGGATGAAGGATCCGGGGAACACTCTCCCAAAGCGCAGGATGACATGGACGTCGGAGATAATCTCGAGTCCAGATGTCCGAAAGTACCGATCAGAGCTTGACTCCGAGAAACGGACCCAAAGCCGTCTTTGCTACCGGTGCTACCAAGAAGGCAAAGAAGAAGAATAAGAAGAACAAGACCCCGGCAAAAGACCCTCTCACAGAAGAGGTGATTGCCGAGGAATACGAGGAAGACTCGGATAGAGCACTTATCCCAGACGAGCCGAAAAAAGAAGCATCGGTGGATGGACACGTGATCACAGAAGGTGCGCGTAAACTCATCGATGCCGCATTAACCACACCTATCCCTACAGCTGCAGAACTTACTGCAGATGAGCTGGACGAAAGGGCCCAAGCCCTAGAAGTGCATCGTCAACAACTCCTCGATGAAGCCAAAAACATCGAGGTGGAGAGAAACGCATGTCAACCAAGGAATACATGTCTCGGGCGTAAGATCCCATTACGTTCGGGTGTAGTACCATCACCCCGAACGCAGGGAAGACAATTATCCAAGAACCGGATTGTCGGGACAGCATCGCAGAACTACACATAACTGGAGCAATGTCGCTCCAGCAGCCGAGAAAGACACGATCGATGCACTGAACCCAAGGAATCCTCCCCGACAAGAGTTCAACGATCAAAAGGGAGAAGATAAGGAGAAACGTCGGGAGGAGGATCGTCAGAGAATGCCACCTCCTAGACATGAGAGCCGTCCGGCTGAGCCTCACCATGGTGCTAATGACGGACGAAGGAACGACGGAAACCATGCTGGAACAAGCTGGCAGGGGGCTCATCGTAGTCAAGAACCTCCCCGGAACGAGAATAATGACGCTCCGGACGGAGGCCGGCGATCAGCCGGAAACAATTCAGCTGCCCCACCCCCTCCACCAGGCAGTTGTCACAACGGCCCCCAAGGAGGGCAAGGAGGACGACATGGCGGAGGAGGTGGTGGCAGAAGCCGAAGTCTGGCTCCAAGGCATCGCAGCCACAACCGACAGTCTGGACGATCTCTATCCCCGAATGACGCAAGGCACAGGATCAACTCCAATATAGAGGCGCGGCGCTACGAAAACGACGATTTCTACGTGGGCCCAAAGTGTTTTGGACCACGCGTCAGAGCTACAAAATTCCCAGAAGGATTTGCTATCTCAAGGCACATCCAAGCCTACGACGACATTGCTTGGCCAGATACCTGGCTACAGGATTTCTTCCAAACTTACTACATCGCCAAAGGGGGAAACAGCCTGGTCGCAACCCGATATCTCCCACTTATGTTGCGGAAGACGGCGCGATGATGCCTCGATGAACTTCCGGATAACACCATCCACAACTGGTATGACATGCAAAGTCTGTTCTTTCGGAATTTCGAAGGCACATATCGGAGGCCCTGTACGGTTGGAGACCTACAACGTTGCACCCAGAAAGCCGGAGAAACTTGCCGAGATTACCTCGGATGATGGATCGACACCAAGAACTCATGTGAAGGAGTAAACGATCAAACCGCGATTGAAGCCTTCATCGAAGGACTCCAATTGGTCTACTACGTCACTGCTTGAAGTGTGATAAGGTCACTGATCTAGGAGAGATGATAGAAACAGCGAGCAAGTATGCAGATGCTGACGATGATGCAGAGGGATTACTCAACGTCCTGGCTGTGCCTCAGTCGGCAAAACAACCAAAACAACAAGCTCAGAAGCGCAAAAATACCTCGGAAGAAAAACCCAACGCGGAGACAGCGGTGGTCACTACTGTTTCCGGGTCTGGAGGACGAGGAGGACGTGGCGGAGGCCGCGGGCGTGGCCGTGGGACATCAAGGTTCCAAGGTAGAGGAGAGCAACAACTAGGCAAAACCTACACTTGGGCCGACATTGCCAATAACCCATGTGTGCATCACTTGGACGCCAATGGGGGCTCGTCCCACACCAACGCTGAGTGTCGTTTTAACGACGACATCAACAGAGATGATACCGCGGGCTACAAAGCTAAGCGGAAGAGAAGGACAAGGAGACCAAGGAAGATTCCGACATGGAGGAAGCCGATGCTTCAAATCCCAAGTCGGAAGGGAAGAAAACTTTTCCCACCAGGAAAGACACTTATGTCACCTTCCTCGGATCTCAACCAGCAAAGGTCAAGAAAGCAGTTCTCCACAAGCTCAATGCAACAGTTCCGGCTGGGCCTCAGTATCTGGACTAGTCGGAAGTGGCAATCACATTTGACTACGCTGATCATCCGCCTAAGCTACACAGGCAAGGAAAATACCCCTTAATCGTCAAACCACTTATTTACGGTTATGGTTTCTCCAAGACCCTCATGGACGGTGGTAGCAGTATCAATATTCTCTATGTCGAAACGCTACGCCGGATGAAGGTCTCGGAAACACAGCTGAACCATAGCTCTGTGATCTTTCACGGAGTTGTCCTAGGAAGACAAGCTAATTCCCTGGGAGAGATTACTTTGGATGTTACCTTTGGAACACCAAAAAATTATCGGACGGAGGCACTTTCCTTCGAAGTGGTCCCGTTCAAGAGCGAATACCACGCTATATTCGGACGTCCCAACGGCGTGATCACCATCAGGGGAGACCCGAAGAAAGCGCGAGAGTGCGAGGATGGAAATGCCGCCTTTGCCGAAGCCGTGCTGCACGCCCAGGAGTACCAGGAGATCAAGAAGAGCATAGATCCGTCCAAGATGCCCGCGATGAAGAAGGATGTGACAAAGCCAAATCCGGAGTTCAAGGCATCAGAAGAGACGAAGACGACGCCATTGAAGGATGATGACCCCACCAAGGTGACCCAGATAGGCGTAGGCCTAAGTAGCGCATAGGAAAGCACGCTCATCAAGTTCCTCCAAGCAAATTAAGATATCTTCGCATGGGAGCCATCTGACATGACCGGAGTACCTAGGGAACTTGCTGAGCACTCTCTAAATGTAAAACCGAACGCTAAACTCGTCAAACAGTCCTTACGACAGTTTGGCGATGAAAAGCGTAAGACAATAGCTAAGGAACTAGCACGGCTCGAGTTAGCCGGATTCATAGAAGAGGTCATCCACACTGAGTGGTCGGCCAATCCTGTAATGGTCCCTAAAAAGGACACCATTGATTTAAGGATGTGTGTTGATTATACTGCCTTGAACAAGGCTTGTCCAAAAGATCCGTTCACTCTGCCTATAATTGATCAAGTCATCGATTCTACGGCAGGCTCGGAACTCCTCTGTTTTCTCGATGCATATTCCGGATATCACCAATCCGGATGAAGGAATCTGATAAAGTCAAAACTTCATTCATAACCCCCTTTGGAACCTTCTGTTCTGTTACAATGCCCTTTGGGATGAAGAATGCAGGAGCTACGTACCAGCGCACGATACAACATTGCCTCCATGACCAACTCGGACGCAATGTACATGCATACGTGGATGATATCACGGTGATATCCAAAAAGAAGGAAACACTAATTTCCGACTTGGAGGAGACGTTCACCAATCTACGAAAATACAACATCATGCTTAACCCGAAGAAATGCTTCTTTGGAATACCAGCCGGAAAATTGTTAGGTTTCATCGTGTCTCAAAGAGGCATAGAGGTGAACCGAGACAAAATTAAGGCTATACTCAACATTTCCAGGCCAACTCGCCTAAAGGACGTACAAATACTAACTAGTTACATTGCTGCGGTTAGTCGATTTGTAAGCCGTCTTGGTGAAAGAGCCGCACCATTATATAAACTCCTGAAAAAGACCAAGGATTTTGTCTGGACGGACGAATCTAAAGCTGCACTACAAGATCTGAAAAGAGTACTCTCATCTGCTCCTATCCTTGCAACGCCGGAACCTCAGGAACCGATGTTGCTTTACATTGTTGCGACAAATAAGGTTGTCAGTATCGTCATGGTGGTGGAGAGACCAGAGGAAAATCAGGAACACCTGGTGCAGCGTCCGACGTACATTGTTAGCGAGGTCCTGACAGAATCAAAGCAGCGGTATCCGCACTATCAAAAATTGGCTTACGGTGTTTTTCTAGCATCTCGTAAGTTACGACACTATTTTCAGGAGTATCCAATTACCGTGGTGAGCAAAGCTCCCATGAGAGACATAATCAACAATAGTGACGCCATAGGACGCGTCGCCAAATGGGGAATAGAGCTCTCAGCTTTCGACATTGAGTATAAACCTCGAACAACAATCAAATCCCAGATCCTTGCTGACTTTGTCGCTGATTGGACAGAGACGAAGGAGAACATGGTCCTCCCTGAGTCGGAATATTGGACCCTCTTCTTCGATGGGTCCAAGGCTCGAGGGGGCTCGGGGGCTTGGGGGCTTGTGGTGCTCAAATCACCCCAAGGAGATAAACTTTTATATGTGTTGCAGATCCACTTCACAAGGACAAACAACATTGCCAAGTATGAAGCACTACTGCATGGAATCCGGATTGCTAAGGATATTGGCATCCAACGTTTGATGTGTTACGGAGATTCGGATCTTGTTGCTCAGCAAGTCTCAGATATTTGTAATGCAAATAAACACATGGCAGCATATAAAGCTATCGTGGATGATCTATCTAAATCGCTCGAAGGGTTTGAAGTTCAACACATCCCTCGAGCAGAAAATGAGGAACCAGATGCACTATCTCGCATAGGCTCTGTGCGGAAAGAGGTCCTAGATGGCGCTTTTTTAGAGCACCTCAAAGTCCCCTCGATAAAGGGAGTAGATGAGGAATATCTGACCAAATCCGACTCACCTTTGATAGCAGTTCTGGCTGTAATTCCCAGTTGGACTCAACCCTACCTCGATTATTTGGTAGATGGCAAATTACTCGAAGACGAGGTGCTGAGCCACCAGATTATCCGACGAGCAAAAGCCTATACTATTGTTAAAGGTGAGCTCCATAAACAGAGTGTTTCTGGGGTTTTTCAGCGCTGTGTATCTCCGGAAGAAGGAGTGGAAATCTTAAGGGAAATCCACGAAGGCGAGTGTGGTCACCATGCTGCAGCCAAATCTTTAGTGGCAAAAGCTTTTAGACACACTACAGCTCAGTCAGATGCCGAACGATTAGTCAAGACGTGCAAAGGCTGCCAAAAGTACGCTAAGCAAGCTCATGTTCCGGCTGATCATCTACGAACAATACCTATAAGATGGCCCTTTGTGGTCTAGGGGCTTGATATGGTAGGACCATTTAAACAAGCTCCAAGTGGATTTACTCACCTCTTAGTGATGGTAGATAAGTTCACCAAACGTATTGAGGATAAACCTGTCACTAGTTGTGATGGAGCAACAGCCAAAAGATTTGTCGAGGATGTTATAATCTGGTATGGTTATCCGCATAGCATTATCACAGAAAACAGGAGTAACTTCTCTATGGGAGAATTGGCTGAATTCTGCGACGAGCAAAATATCCGGCTTGACATTGTGTCAGTCGCACATCCACAAGCTAACGGACAAGTCAAAAGAGCTAATGGTTTAATCTTACAAGACCTGAAACCGAGACTCGAAGCACCACTACGACGTGCTGCGGGGGCTTGGGCAGAGGAATTACCCTCTGTAATTTGGAGTTTACGAACAATTCCGAACATGTCAACAGGATACACACCTTTCTTCTTGGTCTATGGCGCAGAAGAAGTTCTTCCTAGTGATTTAATTCATACTTCTCCTAGAGTGGCCGCGTATATCGAAGAGGATGCCGAGATTTCTCGACTTAGTCGAAGAAGTTCGCGTCGTTGCTGAAATGAGATCTACAGCCTATCAGCAGAAGTTACGCAAGTATCATAGCCAGAGAGTCCAAAACAGATCTTTCAATAAAGGTGATTTGGTTCTCCGGCTTGTGCAACAAAGAAAGCACAAACTTTCCCCAGTATGGGAAGGGCCCTTTTTGGTTAGTCGAGTATTGCACAATGGATCGTACTACTTAACTAACATGAGGCCAGTCAAAGAAAGACCTGCTACTAAGAAGATAAAGAGAGCTGGAGGCAGTACAAATCTAGATGAGTTAGACAGACCGTGGAATATTGCTCAGCTACGTCCCTTTTATTCTTAGTTTATCCTTCTTTGTAATCATATATATGTACATGTTCTTTGAGAAATAAAAGTTTTGGTTGCCTCAAGTTTTTCTGAGAAGTTTTTACCATCTTATTTCCAAATGATAATGTTATAGTCGAAAATCCCAGAATGCTTGAGAGTACTTTATGCTCATGTCCGTTCTGGTCTAGATTTCCGATTCTAAAACTGCTACCTTCGGGTATAACTCTAAAATTTCTAGTCTTTACTTTAGTTATTTGTCTGATTGCTGGATGCGGGTATTTTCCGAGTAGTGAATTGTTGGTACTAGAAGCCGGCTTTGTTTCCGAGTTTAAACTGGTTTAGCAAGTGAGCTCCGTTGCTCGGCAAAGTTTCCGGCTGAAGGTTTAGCCGGCTCATGAAAGGGACGAGGCGGAAAGCCAGATAAACGATAAGTAGAGACGAAAAAATTCATGTGCTTATGAAAATATTTCAAGCACACAAAAAAAACAAAGCCAAAAGTGCTGAATAGATCACAAGCTTAGCACTAGCAAAATCAATAGTACTTAATATTTACAAACGCATCATGTTCTTTCCAGAATAATACATAAGTTTCTGGTCTATGATGCAGGAGGAGATGAAGGAGCTGCCGGCTCGCTGGTTACTCCGCCTTGATATCGTTCCGAGATTTCTGGACTTGAGGTGGTCCGTTCATCGTCGGAAACTTCTTCGATTTCTTCTGGAGGAGGTGGCAGAGTAGCTACGCGGGTGAAGAAGGGGATCTCGTAGCTGGTCAGATTAGCTACGTGACACCCATATCCGGCGCAGGAGTGCATGATGGCTTGAAGGTCCTGCTCCTGGCCGTCTTCGTCTACCTTGCAGTACCCTCTGGTCACTTGCCATATCTCCATGTTTTCATGGTGGCTCATGACCATGGTGAGAGCGTTTTGCGCAGCAGTCCGCGCGTAGGACATGTTCCAGTCCCGAACAAGCTGCGGCATCTCCTTGGCCTTGTCCCGCACCTGAAAATCCGACATTCTTGGCATGTCCGGAATCCTGAGAGACTCGCCAATGTCCTCAAGGGACTGGCGGAAGTCATGAAGAAGATCACCGACTTGGGTAAGCCGGTGGGTGCGAGGCTCGAAGGAGGAAGAGTCCATCAAGTTCAGAGGACCTATACAGAAAACAAGTTAAGAAAAATCCGGCATTGATAGAAGTCGAAGAAAAAGATAATTCAGGAAGATGGAACGTACCGAGAATGACATCGTCAATCTTGGTCTTCTCCTCCCGGAGACTCTGGAGTTCAGCCCGGAGTGCCTGGGAGATGTCCTTCTCTCTGCCAAGCTCATTTCTGAGGTCCGAGATTACTTTATCTTGAGCAGCGATCTTGCGATCATGCTCTTCAGTGGCCATGGAGGAGGATTCAAGGACTTGAGCTATGCTCCTTTCATGATCCGCCTTGAGATTATCAAGCTCTTGGCGAAGTCCTTTGTTCTCCACCACCAGGTTCTCGTCCTCTTCGATCATAGCGATGGATTGTTTCACCAGCGCTATAAGTCAAAAAAGAACAACAGTTCAGGAAAAATTCGACATTGAAAAAGCAAAAAGACAAGGTTTGAATCTCGGAATGTTTACCTTCGGCGTCATCCTTGGCTACTTTAAGTTCGGAATTTTTCAGCCGGAGAGCCTTGATCTGTCTCCGCTTATTGCAGACATTGGTCAGTAATTCCTGGTTATAGGAACATACTTTCTGTAAGTCAAAATACCCAAAGTCAGAAAGCTACTTAAGACTCGGGCTCATATTTTTTACTAAATATCAGCACGAGCCTTGGGGGCTACACTAGTTCGTTCTTTGGCATCCTAATGAAAGCATAAACCCGGATTATATATCCTACTTCATGCTTGGGGGCTAGAGGATATGATATAACATAATGTAAAAACAAGAGTTGGAATTCCGACTTACATATTGCTCGCGGGTGAGTTTATCTAAACCCGGATTTACTTTTGCTGCCACCTTCTCGGCAACAGTAAGAGGGATCACTGGGGCTGTTGGAAGCTCACCAGTCCTAATCCTCTCGTCACGAAGGCGGACTTGAGCGAGAAGGTCAGAGAACTTGACGTCCTCTACTTCTTGCGCTTCTTCTTCGAGGGATAAATGGCTTTTGTCCAGGACTTGCCTAGCTAGCCGCTGGATTTCTTCTGCAGATTTCCGGGACAGGCCAAACTTGGCAAGTCCCAGATTGTTGAGGAGGTTTTCGGCGAAGATTTCAGCCGAGGGATCATTACCCGAAGAGGGTTCACCCTTATTTTGAACTGACGCACCCACGGTGATGTCAGTTTGTGACCCAAGGATCGCAGGCTCTGTTGGAGGAGCCGGATCTTCTGCAACCACCGGAGAAGGAATGATCGCCGGAGTTGCAGAAGGTTGAGGGGCAGGAGTCGGAGGAGCCACGGCAGGGGAAGCTATGGTGAGCTTCGTCTGTCGCAGGGGCTTCGAAGGAATCCCTTTCCCCTTACCCTTGATTAGAGGCTTTGCTCTGAGAATGTAGTATAGTCGGAAACATTACATCTTAGAAAGAAATTCGAGAAAGGTAC
Source organism: Avena eriantha (assembly GCA_910589775.1). Lineage (NCBI taxonomy): Eukaryota > Viridiplantae > Streptophyta > Magnoliopsida > Poales > Poaceae > Avena > Avena eriantha. The sequence goes on from OU342740.1 coordinate 218,210,649, forward strand.
AAAGGTGGAAATTGTGAATGAAAGTTACCTCTTCACAACAGGCACCTCCTTTGTGCCAACAGCCACTGTCGGAGCTTTGCACTTCTTGAGCGCAAGGTCCGCCAATGGGACCACTTCTGTCTCCTATGAAAACTCAGGAGGATATCCTTCGAGCGGAGCAAGTTCCGACTCAGGGAGATCAGCAAGCTGAAAACAAGAAAGCATATCAGTATTGCAGGATAACTTGAAGATTGAAACACATAAAAGGTGTATTGATGGAAGCTTACCGGCACCACGAGGTTTTCCACTGTGTGCATATCCAGAGAAATATCCAGAATTCTCCTCTCGATCCACTCCTTGATCAGCCACTTGATCTGGCTGATGTAGCCCTGAGTAGTGTAGGCTTTGGGGCTGATGCGGAGGGAGTCTTTTTTGGATGACGTGATGGAGTGCATCAGTCTATCCCCATGATACTGAAGTGGCTGGATCCGACGTGAGACCCGGCACTAGACCAAGTCGGATCCCTTCAGATCCTTGTGTTTGATCAAATATTCGATCCGCCTTTACGCGAGGATCAGATCATCGATGAGAGCCGGAGCAGCCTCGTCCCAGGAAGCCTGGGCCGTGGCGGCTCCGTCGACAAAAGCCGGTAAAGTAGTAGCTTTGCCGAGAGCCGGAATATCCCTATGATAGAAAAAGGTGGCTGACCATTGTTTGACCGAGTCACTGGGTGAAATTTTTGGATATGCCCGGTCACGTCTAAGTGAAAAACTAATAGTGCCGGTGATGTAAGGAACACCGGCAGTGATGGAATTTCTCCGGACATGAAAGTAGTACCGGAAGAGAAGCAAACTCAGCCTAATGCCGAGAAAGCCCTGGGAAAGCGATGCATATGTGCTCATCTCTAAGAGAGAGTTGGGAGGAAGATTGTGGAGTTGAACTCCGTAATGATCTATCACCTCGGAGAAGAACTCAGAGGGCGGAAAAGACAGACCTCGGTCGAGATGGGTGCCAAAGAGGACCCGCTCGCCGTCGCGCGGGTTGGGGATAGTTTCGCTGGAGCCGCTCCGCCAGTCGCCGGCGACGAGAAGCCCCTCCTTCTCCACGTTCTTAAGGCCCTCCTCGGTGAGGGCGCAGGGGATCCAGATTCCCCGGAAGTTCCCCTTCTCCGCTACTGCTTCCGCCGTCGCCGCCACCGCTGCTGCCGCCAAACCGGAGGAAGAAGATGATGAAGCCATTTCTCCGGTGAGAAGATGACCTGAAAGGGGCGGCGCTGGGAGTTCTGTGGGGGAAGGACGAGGGAGCTCTATGCGCGCAGGAGGATTGGGAGGAAAGGAAATGGCAAAGGACTGGTGGAAGGGAGAAGGAGAAATCCAAACCCCTTATATCCACCTAACTGCGCCAGGATTCGTTCAAATGCTACAGTGTAACCGCCACGCGTCGTGGAAAGAACTGGGAAGGACCCACGCGATGATTGCGTCTCCTCGATCTCCACGCACGCATTCAAACGGTGCCTCGGTTCCGCAAACCGCGGGCCCACCAACGGTCGTGCTGACGGCAGGCCTGTCAGATGACGTGACTTGACCATGCTTGTGTCAGGTGGCGTTAAAGACCAAGTTCCGGCTTAAGTTTGAAATCAAGCTGGAAAATCTGAGTAACCTGTTGATAGGTCCGACTTGTTTTTTAAGACCCGGATCGTATTTTGTTGTTGTGAAGTTTCAGGAACCCTTCAAGATTCTGCAAGCCAAAGATCAAGCTAGACGATGATAAAATCCGACTTTGGATCTTGGAGGCCTCCAGGGGCTACTATTGGGGATATACTTTCCGGGTATCCTCACAGTTCCTCACTGACCACGGTGGCCCACTTCAGGTTAGAGCTTTGCTTCATGGGCGGCCCAGTCAAGGAGAGAAGACGGAGTCAATCCGGCTACGGGAAGGCCTAGAAGACTTACCGACTTAGGCCCATAATGTTACTTGTAGTTCAAGATGTACTCTGTAACCAACTCTTAGTCGTAGCCGGATTGATCTCTCCTGTAAACCCTAGGCCAGATATCTATATAAGCCGTCCAAGGGAGAGCCTTTAGGGCACTACCCAGTACTTTAGACCCTCAACTCTCACAGGCGATACCCTTGTAACCCATATTCCGGCTCTGCTGTATTACTGGATTGCTAGCAGGAGTAGGATTCGTCCAAAGCCGGCGGATTCGAACCTGGGTAAACTTGTGTGCTCACCGTCCCGGAATACCGTACGTCTCACACCCCTCTCTTCCGCACGCCTCGAGGACCCCCTCATGGCGTACTGTCCTCAATCCGACGACAGGGGGAAATCCAAGTGCACCACGGCCCATCTCAAATCCTTCGAGGATGCCGGAGTCCTCCGCTAGGGGAACTAGAGGGTCCCCGCACCTTCCAAGATCGAGCCGAAGCCGCGGGCCGGCGAGTTCATTTGCTTCCCTAGCCACCTAGAGATGCGTTTGGGTTCCCCACCTCACTGTTCTTCCGGCGTTTATGCGCGTATTACGCAATCAAGCCGTCGGATCTTGTTCCGCACAGCATCGAGCAGCTGGTGACCTTTGTCGCCTTCTGCGAATGCTATCTTGGCTGTAGGCCATACTTCTCGCTATGGTTGGAGCTCTTCCATGGCCGCATTGGGCACGAGGTGTCCGGTGGCCTGATGTTGGCAGTCGGCGGCGTCACATTCCAATTGAAGCCTAAGGCCAACTTTATCAAGCTTCTGCTACCAAAGAAGGCCGCCAGTGAGTGGAAGAAGAGCTGGTTCTATGTGAAGGAGTCCACTCCCTCCGGTGAAGTAGCGCTTCCCGAGTTCGTCGTAGAAAGGAATGAGCCTCGCCGACTAGCGCCGAAGAAGCTCCCTAAAGACCAGAGGGTGGCTGTTGCAGAGATGATGGATTAGATCCAGAGGCTGAAGGACCAGGGGCTGTCCTCGATCAACCTCTACAACTGCTGGCTCGGGTGGCGTCTGGTTCAGCTAGCGGCTCTGCCGCATTGGATGTATGAGTACAGCGGGAAACACGACCCCTCTCGGACCAGCAAAGAGTCGTGGTAATCCGAAGACTACAGGGCCGCCCTGATGAAGATCACCAATGCGGAATTTACAACCACATCGGCCAGACACGCCCCGTACACTCCCTTGAAGAATGAAGCCCCCACAATAAGTTTTCCTTCCCCAAACTTCCTTTTAGTCGCAATTTCTACAACGTAATTCGCAGTCGCATCGTTCGATACTTATTTGTGGTTGTTCTCAGTTGTTCCAGGTGTTGGAGGGTTGACTCCCTCCGCTTGACGAAGAGGTCCCCCGGGAGCTCGAAGAGGCCTCTGAAGGAGATTCCTCCGGAAGTGATGAGGAAGAAGGGGAGGTTCCTCCCCCAGCGCCTACGGCCCGCAAGACTCGCATGCAGAAGCAACACGAGTTCGAGGCGAGTCGCAGCCTTGAAGAACACGAAGGGGGCGACAAGATCGTGCAGAAGCACACGTCTCGGTGCACGGCCACGCCGGTGAAGCCCGTGCGCAAACCTAAGTCGCTAGCGAGGAAGCCAATGTCGCCGCCCAGGTCGGAGGTGGTGTTTGAGTCAGATGACGACTCTGATGATGACACCCCCAAAATTTCGCACAAGATCTCGGAGGATGCGATTCCGATGAAGGTATTGGAGGACCAGGACACCGAAGCGGCGGTAGAAGTTCCTCTGGCGGTGATTGCGCCAACAGCTTCGAGGGCGCCAATCTAGGAGGTGGCTGAGGCCGCAGCGTCGAAGTAGCCGCAACCTTCAAGAGCGGCCGCGTCTTCCGAGCCGGAAATTCCAGTGACCACGGCTTCGTCATCAAGGAAGCCCGCGGTGTCATGGGCATCAGATGTCTTCGAGAGAGGTCTCACGTGCAAGTTGGGGCTAGAATCAGGCAAGCCCCCCATATCAGCACCGGGTTGCGGGTTCTCCCGGTTGCCAAGTAAGCTTTGAATTTCTCCTTCCAAATTGTGTTCCTTTTTTGTGTTATCTCTGTGCTAACTTTGGAGGTTTGACAGGTCTGGCATCAAGAAGATTGGTCGCCCTTCGGTGGCGAAGATTCCGCCAGTCGTCACCACAGGAGAGAGCGACCTCCCCAAGAAGAGGAAGCCTGCTGAAGACGCGGCGACTGTGGAGGGCGTGAAGAAGCAGAAAGGCGGTGCCGACGATGCCGTGGCGATGGATAGCGCCAAGGACAGCGATCTCGCTGCAGTCTTCGAAGAGGTGGCGGCTACGCGGTCGGAGCCAGCCATGGGCGGTCTGGCGACAGAAACGTCGGGTTCAGCGACCAGTGACCCGGCTAGAGCGTCAGCGACGTTCCCGCACTTCATGGCGAAGGGGTTTCCAGGCGTGGCAGACAACTAGTCACCACAGAGCCCGGAGATCGTTGATGAAGATGTTGGGTCTCGTCACGGGCGTACCTGCTTCATGGTCCATTTGACGGACGCCGAAGAGCTTCACAAGATGCTTGGCGCCGCCATTCAGGTACATCCAGTCCCCGAGTGTCTAGTCACTGAATTTCAGCGGCTAGACACTGAGTTGCTGCTAGTCTTCAGTCCCCGAGTTCATAGTCACTGAATTTCAGCGGCTAGGAACTGAATTTCTTCTAGTCGCCAGTCCCCGAGTTCCTGGTCGTTGATTTTCAGTGGCTAGGAACTGAATATCTATTTTTGTAAGTGCTAACTTTTTGTTATTCTTGTAGGGCTTGCAGAGGGAGTCGACAGGCCACAAAGGAGCATCTGGAGCAGGATCTACGCGTGGCGCAGGAGGCAAACCGGCGACTCCAGGAAACTGTTGGTGAGTACTTAATACATTTTCGGTTGCGAGTTGTTGGTGTTCCATAGTGTTGATAGTCGCTTTTTTCCTATTCATATGGTCTCCGGACTGTGATTGCCAAGGCCCGAGAAGGGTATGTCCCAATTGCCGAGCTGGACTTGGCGAATGGGCGTATCGACTCGCTGGTCAAAGAATTAGGGAGGCGAAGGTGGCCTCAATTTCTTCTGAGGACAGGGCAAAGGCTACGGTCGCCGCGGCTGAAGAGGAGCGGAGGCCGCTGACTCGATCATCTTGGGGCTGCAAAGTGATCATGCCGCCCTAGAGAAGCACGTCACCGAGAATTAACAGAAGCTCCTTGGTCAGTCGCTGTTTCTTTTTTGCTTAACTTGTACGGTGAGTCCCCGAGTGGGGGGAATCCGTAGTGTCACTGATGTCTGAAGTTGCAGCGACCCAGTGGTGCAGACTTTCAATGCCTCGCAGTGCGTGACTGCCGTGGTGAACGTGGCCACTACGTCGACGTTGTGCATCCAGGCAGTGCTTCAAGGAATGTCCCCCACCGAGGTTATTCCTGGGGGACTGACGGAAGTGTGGTGCTATCTGGAGGAGGTACTCAGCGTCGTGGAGTGGATGGCGCGTTCGGCCTTCAGGCGTGGGGCCACCATGCCGTTGAGCCAGGGGCTTGCTCACTTCCCCAACGACTTCGACCTCGACAATGTCACCAACGGCTACCCTTTGGCGACTAGTACGATGGAGATGCCGGAGGTACTGAAGTTGACTGCCAAGGCCCCCCCTTTGCTGATCGGGTGTTGGCGATGGTGGACCTTCTGCCGTACCAAGAGATGGTGATGGCACCAGGCGACCCTGAGCCGGAGCATCGTGATCTGAAGTCAGAGCAGCCCTTCCAGTCGGCGTTGTCGAAGTCACTGTTAACCTACCCGACCAACCCGTGGTAGCCATTTGTTCGTGTCAAGGGTGGTGTGGATGCTTCATCCACGGGTCCTGCAAAATAGACAGCCGTTTTGGACGATTTGTAAGATATGCCGAGTGGCGACTGCCTGTAAAATTAACAATATTTTCAATGAGAGTAAGAGGAGTCAATCGACTCGCAATGCACGATTGTTGTTGTGTTTAACTTTTTATGTGAGAGAGTCCTCGAGCGTGTCCACCCTTTAGTGGGGTATAACTCGTTTGTATACGTGTGTGTTTACTTTGGTTTTAGTTCTTTGTCTTTTGTGTTTTCTAAAACGGGCGAGTCCTCGAGCGCGAGTGGTATTGTTTGTAGGCGAATCCCCGAGCGCAGTATTGGTGCGTTTTTTGTAACGCGTCTCCTCCCTTGGCTCGGAGAGCCAATCGCTAGGCGAGTCCAAGGCGGCTCTCTTACTTGGTGTATTCCCGAGCCACATGAGGGTTCCTATTTCGTGGGATCCCCGTGCGTGGTACTTAATCATTCGAGCCGCTTTGCACGATGATGGGAGGGACATGTCGTTGTGATAAGCGTGTATCGGTCGTCTTGGCCCGGTGGGTGATGGCTCAATGCACGGAGCCCAGAAAAATGCTTGATGGCGGTGTTGATGTAGAGCTCGTTGGGAACTTCAAGAGGAAGGTATGATGAGCACAGCAGCAAGTTTTCCCTCAGTTATGAAACCAAGGTTTAATTGAACCAGTAGGAGGAAGGAAACACCCCAAAGGTGTTACTAGCTGAGCTTTGGTAGGGCGCACTACCGGTGCTAGTAGCAACGTGGAGACCTGCACAACACAACCACAGAACTTTGTCCCCAACTTGCGATGAGGTTGTCAATCTCACCGTGTTTTGGTGAAAACAAAGGATTAAACGTATCGAATTGAAAGAAGTAGAAGTTCACAAAAAGTAAACACAAAGCAGTAAAAGATTGTAGATTGTATGTAAAGGCAAAGGACCGGGATCCATAGTTCACTAGAGGTGGCTCTCCTTAAGATAGATAACATGCTGGGTGAACAAATTACAGCGGGGCAATTGACAAACACCGAGAAAGCAATACATGCATATACTAATCATCTTGACTCCTTTGGAACTTCATTGGGCATTACAACATTATACATAGACCGCCATCCAACTACATCTATTACTAATAATCCACCTTCAGGTTATCATCCGAACCCCCTCTAGTATTAAGTTGCAAGCAACAGATTATTGCTTTACGAACTGCGTGCAAAGTAAACAATACGATTGTTCTATGAACAAAGGATTGTTGTTTTCTCCCTAGTAGCAACAGCACATCTAGTACCTTAGAGATTTCTGTCACTTCCCCAGATTACCAGAGGCATGAACCCACTATCGAGCATAAATACTAACTCTTGGAGTTGCTAGCATCTACTTGGCCAAGATAGCTACTAACAACGGAAAGCATGCAAGATCACAAATAACAAAGACATGATAGAATCAATAATCAATCTGAAATAGCATCTCAATATCCATCGGATCCCCGCAAACACAACATGCAGAATTACAAATAGATGATCTTGATCATGAAAGGAGCTCACAAGATCTAGAGATGAAAGCACAAAGGAGGAGAACCAGCCATCTAGGTCCTACATGGACCCGTAGTGTAGAGATGAACTACTCACGCATCACACCGGAGGCTTGCATGATGATGAAGAAGGCCTCCAGGGTGAATTCCCCTCTCCGGCAGGGCGCCGGGAAGAGCTTCAGATCCCTCCCGATCTTGGGATGTAAACGATGGAGGCTACAGACTCTTTCGTGGATTTTTGATTGGGTACTTAGGGTTTTCGTCCCGAGGGCAACTTATAGGCGGAAGGATAGGCCGAGGCGGTGCTGGGGTCTGCCAGACCACCCCCTGGAACGGGTGTGGCCGACCCACAGCCCTTCTCCGTCTCGTGTTCTAGCATCAGATGTCTTCCGGAAAAATAGGCACTTTGGCTTTTGTCCCGTCCAATTCCGAGAATATTCATTTTCTGACTTTCCTGGAACCAAAAACAGCAGAAAACACGCAGCTGGCAATGTGGCTCTTGTTAATAGGTTAGTCCAAGAAATCATAAGAAAAGTACTCCAAAGTTGGAACAAAACACAAGAAAGTGGATAAAACCAAGCATGGAACATCAAAAATTATAGATACATTTGCAATGTATCATTGATATGGCCTTGAGATTGATCATTCCGCTTGAAATCCAAGAATGTTCATACTCATTGACAAGTAAGCTTAAATTCGTTTAAATTTCACCACTTATACTTTTTGGTTAGAATTTTACATGGATGGTGGGACTACATTTTACATCAAGGACCCAAAAAGGCAAAATTACATCAAGGCCATACATTTAGCACAAAGGACCCTAAAACCAAGCAAGGAAAACAGTCGGGTATGGCTCCTCGAGAGAGAGTAGCTGATCGAGCCATACTCACCATACTACTTCCTCTTTCCCAAATTAGGACGCATGTTAGGTTTTGTCAAAGTAAATCTTTATAATGTTCGACAAACTATATGTAAAAACATACTGACTTTTCTAATGACAGATGCATATAATATGAAAATATCCTTCATGATGATTCTAATAACATTGAGTTGATGTCATACACTTGTTCAAAGTTTATTAAGTTTGACTCTGACCAGAAGTAATACGCGTCCTAAATTGGAAGGAGGGAGTACCACTTGCTTCACGGGAAAAAAGGAGCACTCCTCACTTTCAAACCAGCTTGATGCGGGTGTGCTTGGTGCTTACTCTTCCTAGTGTATGGAGGTGGAGTAGGAAGGATGTCCAGATCATAATGGTGAGCATCCAATGCAATGGGAGGTTTTTGTTTTTTAGCTAGCCAGATCAACCAACCATTGTCTAGCACTTAAGTAGTACTCGTACTTGTACTAGTAGTACTGTGAATGGCAATCTTTTGAATATCCTTCCCCCTGTATGTCTGCGAAGGAATTGAAAAATTCGAAACCGAGAAAGTTTGAATTGCTACTCTATTGTAGTAGTAGTAATACTTTTTGCCGCCAAGGACCAAAATGGTTTCACCCAATGCAGCTGATCACCATGCCAGACACATACACGGAGCCGCAGACACAAGGCAGGTTGTCGGTTGATGCACGTGTGTAGTGCCACATTATGGACGAGGGAGAGATCAGCGGTCCAAGGTGTGTGGTGGTGATGAGGGAGTGAAGGAGAGAGAAAACACAATTTGTTTGCGTGCATATATATTGTAGTCCTGAAATTTACTCTATCACTGTACCCTGTACCTCGTGTCAAGAACTCGTCCCAGCTTTGCTCTGAAATCACACCGCCTTCAAATCCTCCTCTTCACAGCTCTCTCGTTGCCTCCTCTATGCTCATATAATCTCTTATCGCTCTTTATTTTTTAACAGAAAAAGGAAATAAATTCTTCTTACTTGCTTTTCAGAAAATAAATTCCTGTCACTTGGAAAATTCAAATTGATTATTTTTTGTTTTTAATATCTTCGATTGTTTTCAAAAGATGGCCAAATTTGTCAGGATGCAAATTCTTGGATATGGGATCATAAGCATAAAGTGTAGTATACATAAAGGACTAATATTACATCAAGGTCCATACATTTAGCACAAATGTAACACCCCAAAAATATTAATCAAGATTATCAAATTCAAATCACCCAAGTTTTTTTTGACTCGCTTACCGTAGGGGAAAACCCCTACGGTGTAAATTTTCTATTAAAAATTAGGATACAACAGCAGCAGTGTTCAACAAAGAGGGTACATCAAGCGGGGAGGAAGTGGAAGAAAAGTAACAAAAACATAGCTAGGTAAAACAAGTAGACGACCAGTCAAGTAGTGGTTGAACCACCGACTGTTTCACCCTAAATCGATGAAGGAGGAGGTCGTGTTGAAATCTGACTCTCCATCTAGCAAACAAGGGAACCTTTCCTTGAAAAATAAGCTCATTTCTTTCCTTCCAAATGTTCCAAGCAGCGCACACTACAATTTCCATAAAACATGGGCCCTCAAATTCTCCTTTGGCGATGAGAAAACATTGTGAGATTGTCAAGGAGCAGTCCCACTTGATATTCAACAAGTCCCAGCACGACAGAGCGAATGGACATGCAAAAAAAAAGATGGTCTCTGGATTCAATAGTACACAGTGAACATAATACACAATCCGACCCCTCCTCAATTTGCCAGTGTCGCCTGAGCATCATGTCTTTTGTATTCAATTTGTCCTTGAATAATAACCAGGCAAATACACGTAACTTAGGCAAACAATTTGAATTCCAGATCGCCTTGAAAGCATCATCTTGTGGTCTCTGGCCAAACATCAAATGATAGAACTTTGCTGAAGAAAAATCTATCGATCCCCATGCAAAACGACCTAATATCTTTGGCACCCCGAACAATGGTAAGTGCCTGCATGGGACTTTGGACCTGCTGTAATTCATAGAACGCTTTGACCGACAAAGGTAGAGCAAACAAGGTACTTAGGTCCTGTACGTTCGCCACAACTGATAGATCTTCATTCAAGGTATCTGAGTATAATTGAGAGAATTTGTCACAAAGAAGCTCGCCCTCATGCCAATAATCCTTCCCAAAAAGGACCGAATCACCATTGCCAATTGTGCACTTAGTGATACTGCAGTAATCAAAAATTGAGCTGTAAACATCCCGCCACCAGAAAGATCCTCGTTTGCTTTGTGCATGAGGTGCACCTGGTGCATATAAAGACCAAACCAATTGGACCCATGGTAAATCTTCTTTGCAATAAAATTTATGTAGTTGCTTGATAAGAAGAGCTTTATTTTGAAGTTCCAGATTCACTACGCCAAGTCCTCCATGCTTTTTCGGTTGGCAAACAGTCGACCAAGCAGAAAGAGAAACTACTGACGAAGAATCATCTTATGAAGCAAACCCATGGTAAATGACCCAAGTTTAGGGTTAACAAAAACTTTTATTATTAAATTTAATATCAGTGTATGTGTGTTTTGCATTAGTGTATGAAGGAGTGCAATTGCCATGTTTGATTGCTACAAGTGATAAGGAATGGTTTAAAGATGAATACTACATCATCTAGGCCAATTACAAACAAAATCAAAAGAAAAGAAATTCAAATATGTATCATATAAGAAAATGGTCAATTTGGCCAAAGTTATCCACTAGACCACTTTGAGTGTTTCTAGTAAAGGATTTCTAATAGAAACTCTCCCAATTATTTTTACCCCTTGCTAGACCAAGTAAAAGTGAACCCAAGACCACTTTATAAATTAACAGAAACAAATTCCAAATCTATTTAAAGGACATTACAAAATTGAATCAAGTTCGTATGCATAGATCACCATTTTGCAAAAACCACTCAAATCAATTTACCTTGACTTTTCGAAGAAACCATAGACTCTAAAGCAAGTACTCAGAACACTCACCCAATTTCATCCAAAAATTCAAAGCTTGAATTCATGCGGCCATTTGGTCGAGCACCTTGCAGACACAGATAAACCACTGCCTAACTTCTACTATTTGAGCAGTAATTGACCACCCCATTATCCCATCTGCATCCCGCTCACTCACCCCAGTGCCCAGCAGCGCAGGACACGCTTCCCCCTTTGTCGTTTGCGCCAGTGCCGCGCCGCCCGAAGCTCGCCGCGCCGGTCGACCAAGAACAACTCGCCACAGACCGCGCTGCCCTCTCCCACGATGGCCAGGAGACAGACGCCACACCACCGCCACCCTTTGTCCACCACTCGACCGCAGGCAAGCCGTCGACCAGCCGTGATCGTCGTGCCGACATCTCTGTCTGCCATTTGAGAGCGCGCTAGAGCGCCACAGCCGACACGCGCACACACAGCGCGCCTTGCCCTCTCTGCGCGTGCCTGCACTAAACGCGATACCAGCTACCCCCCAGACACGCCCGTTCGCTGCCGCACAGAACGTAGCCACTGTGCGCCGTCTAGAACGCCGCCGTTTCTGTCCAGAGCATGGACCGTTCCCGACCGTTATCGACCGCACCTTGCCATGCCAACACATGCACGACGACCGTTCTAAAGCACTGTGTCGACCCCTACCCTCAGCCATGACGCTAGCCCCCTGTATTGACGTCGCCGATGAGCCCGAGCCATCCAGCTCTATCCCTCTCGCCGGTGTATAAATAGAGGCCACCCCAGTCCAATTCGCCACACCATTCCACTCCCCTCTCTCTCAAACACCTCACACACCTCTCCCCGGAGCAAGGCGAGCACCACATTGCCGGAATTTCACCGGAGCCCGCCGCTGCAGAGGAAGAAGGAGCCCGTTGATTGCGACCACCCCAGGAGCCACCGTGACCACCATTCGAGAAGCTGTCGTCTACAACGTCATTCGCCCCCATCGCCAAGTCTAGCTCGAGCCCAGGTGAGCCCCCACGCACCCACCATCGCGTTAGGGTTCGTTTCTCGCCAGAGCTGTTCGCCGGAGACAACGAACCACATCATAGATCCTAGTCTAATCGCACGGCCCAGATTGAAACTTACAGCTTCGCTTTAACTGAGTCGGTGACGCGTGGGACCGTTCTGTCAGCAGCCCGCTGTGCCAGCGCAGTGCAGTTGGGCAAGCCCAGTTAGTTTCCCGCGCAGAGCCCATCGATTCAAATAGATTTTTCCATTTTAGTTAAAACTAGATTCTATCAGTAGATTCAAAAATCAATTCAAAGAGATTCACTGAACCAAATTGCCTGATTCCAATTTTGTTAGAAAGATATTCAAATTAGCTATCGAAGCCCGTTGGATTCAAACCATTTGAAATTATAGATCACTTATACCAAAAATAACACGACAGAGGCTTTTCCAACTCCAAACATTTTTCAAAAATCAACCATAAATGCTTTTGAGTTGATTCCAACTTTCAAAAATCACATTTGACAATATCTATCTGAATATAAAAAAATACTTAGGTTTACATGCAGTGATCTTGGACTAGTACTAAAAGAATGCAATCTAGGCATTTCTAGTCACTTTAATTGTATTAAATAGTAATTTTAAACTTTATAAATGTGACCACCACTTTTAATCACATTCAAAAGTATTAGAATATGTGGTGATGACATGTGTCAACATAATCCCATATTTTAATCGGAGAATATTTAATCTTAAGTATTTTCAATAAGTAGAAATTACTTTTCTAAAATAAGATAAATAAGACTAGGTCTTTATTTCATGTGATGATGCTAGATCATCTAGTGTGAACCTTTGTGTACCAAATAGAAGTAGTTAAGTAGTGTTTGGTGATTGTGTACCTCGTATTCATTTATAGACGCTAGTACCGACCCGGGCTATGAGGAGGAGGAGTACTACGAAGAAGAAGAAAAGAACTTCAACCACTACAATACTCAAGGTAAGCTAACACTTGCAATCTAGAACTATGCAAGCTAACACTTGCAAACTTGAAAACCTATGCAAGATGCATTAGGCATGCTTGGTTATGCAACCTCGATTATACCAATCCCAAGTTTTACTTGCAAGCTTTATTCTTTTACTTTTACCAAAGTTCTTTACCTTTAGTTAGCGATGTGTCAGTATTAGAAAAATATGATAGATACCATAAAGAGTATAAAACTAGGCCTAAGTAGTTATACTTAGATTCCATTAAAAAGCATAAAACTAGAGTTGGATAGTTACAATTGATTAGCACCGCTCTTTAGTGAATACCCTCAACTTTAGTGGCTAGTGCTAAGCATAAAAGTTGATCACTTTAGATGGGAATACTTGGTGAAAATGATTATGAAAACCTTGGAATGATGGTTCATTCTATTGAAATGTTTTGACATGTGTTGAGAAACACAATGGTTGATGATGAAAATGTTGAGGCATGAGCCTTGGCCCTTTATAAAAACTGATGGTTGGGTTCGGATGCGATACCATTCCAATTTTACCGTACAACCACAATACCTGAATTGAGTAGGGATTAACTGGAAGTTTATATGCCTTAGTATGGGTTCCCTTGCGGAAGAGGTTGAGCTGAGGCTACCTCATGATGAATGTACACCTATGCAGTGCCTAGGATGGCAGATGGCCATGGCTAGGAGGCTAAGCTCATAGGGGAGGTGCCTATACTAGAGTGTGTAATTGTAAGGTTATGATTGATTATCCGCATACTAAGTATGATGATTCAGGGTTATCCCTGACGGATCTATCGAATTTTGTGGTGAAAGTGTACCACCTCTACAGAGTGTCAAACTATTTGAATAGCCACGTCCACGGTTATGGACAGTTGGAGTGGCCATACTGTTCCGTTGTCAGATGTTTTAAAAAATGACTTGTCAATTGAACTGTGACTTTGACTTGACCACAACAGGATTGTGGACATGAAAACTAGGTTCCCACTTAGGTGATGTAGAAAATTAAGCTAGTTTCTTTACTTTTGAACTCGGTATGACATAAACCTGGCTTTTGTGCAAATAAACCTAGAGCTTAAGATTCCTACTAGAACTACCTTACTTGTTAGTGCTAGTTTTCGAGTACTTAAAGAGTACTCATGGCTTTGTCCCTGGCTATTCCCGTGGCCAGACTATGAGGAGGACTACCAGGAAGATGGACAGCAGGAGGTCTATGACAACTAGGATCACCTCCCATCGTCAGCATTGCATGTGACTCTGAAGATGGAGCCCCTACTACGTTTACTTTCCGAAGCTTTGATTGTATTAAGACTGGATCATGAGATCCTTTATTTGTAAGACCTTTATTATGGTTTGTAATGGATGATGTACTATGGTACCAATTCTGTTATGTCTCGCAAAAATGGTAATCCTGGGGTTGCGAGGTATGGCATAACAGGCATCTGGGATTAAAAATTTGGGTGTTGACAACAAAGGACCCTAAAATTGAGCAAATAAAATAGTCGGGTTTGGCTCTATCTCGAGAGAGAAGATGGTCGAGCCATACTCTTCATACTACTTCCTCTTCGATTGTTTTCAAAATATGGCCAAATCTGTCGCCATGCAAATTCTTGATTATGGGATCATCAATATAAAGTATGATGTAGAGATATGGCATTGACCTTGTGGTCGTTCGGCTTGAAATCCAAGATTTTTTCATACTCGTTGACAACTATGCTTAAATTTGTTGAAATTTCACCACTTACTTTTAAGTTAGCATTTTACATGGTTGATGGGAGTACATTTAGCACAAAGGACCCTAAATTGATCAAAGAAAACAATCGGGTTCGGCTCCTTCTTGAGAGAGCAGCTAATCGAGCCATACTCTGCATACTACTTTCTCTTCGGTTTCTTTCACAATATGACCAAATCTATCGCCATGCAAATTCTTGGATACTCGATCATCAGAATAAAGTATGATGTAGAGATATGGCCTTGACCTTGTGATCGTTCGGCTTGAAATCAAAGAATGTTCATACTCGTTGACAACTATAAGCTGAAATTTGTTTAAATTTCACAACTTACTTTTAGGTTAGAATTTTACACGATCGGTGGGAGTACATTTTACAACAACGACCTAAAAGGGGGAAATTACATCGAGGTCCATACATTTAGCACAAAGGACCCTAAAATTAAGCAAGCAAATCAGTCGGGTTCGGCTCCTTCTCGAGAGAGTAGCTGATCGAGCCACACTATTCATACTACTTTATCTTCGATTGTTTTCAAAATATGGCCAAATTTGGTCAGTATGCAAAGTCTTGAATATGGGATCATAGCATAAAGTATGATGTAGATATAGCCTTGACCTTGGTCATTCGTCTTCAGGTACAAGAATGATTCATATTCGTTGACAACTAAGCTTAAATTCATTTAAATTCACCACTTACTTTTAGGTTAGAACTTTACACGGTCGATCAGAGTACATTTTACATCAGGGACCTCAAAAAAGAAAAACTAACATCAAGATCTAGCATAAAGGACCCTAAAAGGAAAAATTTCTGGTTCGGCTCCTTCTCGAGAGATCAACTGATTTGAGCCAAACTCTTGACACTACTTCCTCTTCAATTGTTTTCAAAACATGGACAGATCTATTTCCATGCAAATTCTGTAACATGGGATCATCAGCATATAAAGTATGATGTTGATATGTCCTTGACCATGGTCGTTCGGCTTGAAATCCAAGAATGTTCATATTCATTGTAATCTTAAAATAATCATCTAAATTTCAACACTTAAACTTTCAGACCTAAAAAGGGGGGAAATTACATGAAGGTCCATACATTTGCACAAAGGACCCTGATGGCTCAGTGTTGATGTAGAGCTTGTTGGGGAACCCTAAGAGGAAGGTATAATGAGCACAGCAGCAAGTTTACCTCAGTTATGAAACCAAGGTTTAATCGAACCAGTAGGAGCAAGGAAACACCCCAAAGGTGTTGCTAGCTGAGCCTTGGGAGGGGCGCACTACCGGTGCTAGTAGCAACGTGGAGACCTGCACAACACAACCACAGAACTTTGTCCCCAACTTGCGATGAGGTTGTCAATCTAACCAGTTTTGCTGAAAACAAAAGTTTAACATATCGAATGGAAGGAAGTAATAGTTTGCAGAAAGTAAACACAAAGCAGTAAACAGTTTGTAGATTGTATGTAAAATAAAGTACCGGGATCCATAGTTCACTAGAGGTGGCTCTCCTAAAGATAGATAACATGTTGGGTGAACAAATTACAGCGGGGCAATTGACAAACACCGAGAAAGCAATACATGCATATACTAATCATATTGACTCCTTTGGAACTTGATTGGGCATTACAACATTATACATAGACCGCCATCCAATTGCATCTATGACTAATAATCCACCTTCAGGTTATCATCCGAACCCCCTCCAGTATTAAGTTGCAAGCAACAGATTATTGCTTTATGAATTGCATGCAAAGTAAACAATACGATTGTTCTATGAACAAAGGATTGTTGTTTTATCCCTAGTAGCAACAACACATTTAGTACCTTAGAGATTTCTATCACTTCCCCGGATTACCAGAGGCATGATCCCACTATCGAGCATAAATACTAACTCTTGGAGTTGTTAGCATCTACTTCGCCAAGATAGCTACTAACAACGGAAAGCATGCAAGATCACAAATAACAAAGACATGATAGAATCAATAATCAATCTGAAATAGCATCTCAATATCCATCGGATCCCCGCAAACACAACATGCAGAATTACAAATATATGATCTTGATCATGAACGGAGCTCACAAGATCTAGACATGAAAGCACAAAGGAGGAGAACCAGCCATCTAGCTACTACATGGACCCGTAGTCTAGAGATGAACTAGTCACGCATCACACCGGAGGCTTGCATGATGATGAAGAAGGCCTCCAGGGTGAATTCCCGTCTCTGGCAGGGGGCCGGGAAGAGCTTCAGATCCCTCCCGATCTAGGGATGGAAACGACGGAGGCTACAGACTCTATAGTGGATTTTTGATTGGGTACTTCAGGTTTTCGTCCCGAGGGCAACTTATAGGTGGAAGGAGAGGCCGAGGGGGTGCTGGGGTCAGCCAGACCACCCCCTGGCACGGGTCAGGCCTGGCCGCGCGGCCAAGTGGTGTGTCCGGCCCATAGCCCTTCTCCGTCTCGTATTCTGGCATCAGATGTCTTCTAGAAAAATAGGCACTTTGGCTTTTGTCCCGTCCAATTCCGAGAATATTCATTTTATGACTTTCCTAGAACAAAAAACAGCAGAAAACAGGCAGCTGGCACTGTGGCTCTTGTTAATAGGTTAGTCCAAGAAATCATATGAAAAGTACTCCAAAGTGTGGACAAAACACAAGAAAGTAGATAAAAGCAAGCATGGAACATCAAAAATTATAGATACGTTTGCAATGTATCAACACCCCCAAGCTTAACTCCTGCTCATCCTCGAGTAGGTAAGTGATAAAAAGAAAGAATAATATTTGAGGTGACATGCACCATCATAAACTTGATCAAAGTATTTGTAAAACATTCTAAGCTGGGATCATAGTACTTCAATCAAAACATGAAAGACAAAGTTCTAGCAACAAGACATACAAACTATGATGCAACATGAAAAGGCACAAACATAAGATTCATGAATAACAATGCTTTGCAAGACGTTTGTTTATTTCACATAAAGAAAACATAGCATAGTAGCATTCAGCTTGTCCCTCATAGAGTAGCAAATATAAATGCATAAGACATCGTCAAAGTTCATAAGAGTGACTAGATACAAATAGTTTAAAACAAGCAATATCAAGTTATGCATCAATCAACAAGTCTTGGGACAATGCACATAGAACTAAGAATGGCCACTATGCTCTCAAAGTAAGTGCATAAAGATAGAAGGGGGAGACTCAATATATAAGTGGAAGAAAGGCCTTCATAGAAGGAAGCAGCAATTCAAGTTTCATAAAGAGCTTCCAAACATTATGGTACTTAATAGCTTTCATCTCTCATTGCCCCTATCATAAGCATCTTGAAGTGATTAAGGTTAAAGTGAACAAACTATGGTGTACATGCTTGACAAAGTATAAGTTAGAAATCTCATGTGCCTTGTATACGAGGGCCGCTCCTCATGCTACTCAAGTTTAGTCACCGGTAAGTTCTTGTCATTGTAAGTACATGTGTATCATAGAGAACCGCCAACCGGGTACCCCTCGCCCGATGATTCGGAAGAATCCCCATATCAAAATGACAAGGCAAGCAGACAACGAGCATCGCAACAATCTTCTTATTTACCATGGGAATATGGTGCTTTTTTCTCTCTTTCCTCTTTTCATAATCTTTTTTTTTCTTTTTCTCTTTTTTCTCAATATAGGACTCTTTTTTTATAAGAAGAATGCTTCATAGACAGCTCATTATGGTTATGCTGCAGGTTTCCACCATGTCAACATGGATTAGACCAGCAGCCCAGGCATTTCTCTAACACATATACATAACTTCATGGACTTACAAGCTCTCCTTTCATTTCACACCGACGACATCCATAGACAAAATAGCATGATATCAACTAGGTACAAGTACCAAGTGCAATGTTGAAAGCCTTCCCCATGACAACATGGTTCTGCTAATTCCCAACAAATAAGTGCAAGCATATACAACATAGACGACACAATGGTTCAAGTTTATTAAGGGCAAGAAAAGTAAAGTGTGCCATCAAGTTCGTGAGAGCTTTAATCACTAGGTTTCTCATAACAAGTTTAATTTGGAAGGTAAACAAAAGCATGAATATACTTGGAATAGCTTAAGCTAGTAGGTAGGTATGGTGGACTCTTTGGAATAACTTGGTTTAGGGAGTTGGATGCATGAGTGGATCTTACTTGGTTGTGGAGGCTAGCAAAAGACTGGGAGCGACAAATTAAGAGAGAAATAATGGTCATAATCAATGTAGAGCGACAAAACATCATTGATGAAAGCATGAAGTGATACTACAAGTTGAAAACTAAATGATCATAAAGGCTATGGTGACTTGAGATAGTCATAACATGGTGTGAGAATGCGCCAAGTCAACCCAAATAAAGCATCAAAGGAGAATACCACTATACTATGCTTTAATATGCTAAAACAACGCATGATTCATCCAAGGCACATTAAGCAATCTCAATTGTTTATAACAATTCATGTTACAACAAAGAATACTAAGCATAAAGCCAAAACAATATCAAGCATGGCATGACAAAGCATAGGCCACAGTCAAAAACAAGCTATTTTTACCACTTAAGCATGAGCTTTCCTACTCTTTTCCAAACCAAACCAAACTATTTGAAAACCAAAGTATGAAAGAGGGGGTCCAACCAATTTATTCAGGAAACTAAGAAACAAAATAAAACCAAAAAAACAAAAAAAAGACGCTCCAAGAACAACACAACTGTGCATGAAACAATAAAAATGAAGCGTTTGGCAGAAACCTAGGATTTTTATTGATGAAGAAGGGGATGCCTTGGGCATCCCCAAGCTTTTACGCTTGTACTTCTTGGATATTTCTTGGGGTGACACACGTGGCATCCCCAAGCTTGAGCTTTAGTCCATCCTTCATCTCATTACTCATTCCTTCCATACACCTGAAATTTTTCCTTCAAACAAAACTTCACACAATCTTTATTAGCAACATTAGTGCACTCAAGATAATAGGTCTTAAGGTTCAGTTCCAACACCAATAAACTTCCATTAGACCACTAGCTACTGAAGCACTTCCCTCAAAAAGCTTAGTTCCCCAAAAGAACTCAAAAAGGAACCAACAAGAAGCAAATGAAGAAAATGGCAGAAATCTATCAAAACAGACCAGCAGGTAAAGACGAATTTTTTCGAAGACCTTCTGTTGATCAAATCAAAAAGTGTTGAACTAACGAAAGTTAGATAACAACCTGGGGCAGAAGCACAAACATTCATGCCTCAAAAGGACGTATAGATATTTACACGAATTTTTACGGTGAAGCACAAAAATCTGTTTCGGGACAACAACTTTCCATATCATTACTTCTCTCTCATTAGAGGTTACTCTTGGCACAAAAAGCAAATGAAAAATGACAAGGAGCGGTTATTACTGAAGTAGTAACTTCCAAGACTCATCTAAAACTTTTGGTATATCTCCCAATAAGTACTTTTCTTTAAGGCCTTTAAGTTAGGCATTTGAAGCAAAAATAAGAATCAAGTGTTCTCAAATGAAGAAGCATTAAGACCAAATTTTGTTTTCATAGGAGAGGCAAAAGAAAAGTTCTCTCTCTTCTTAGGGAAGTGTTCTATACCTTTCTTGAGTGGGAGTTGATATTTAATGGTGCCTTCTTTCATATCAATAATGGCACCAACAGTTCTAAGAAAAGGTCTTCCCAAAGTAATAGGACAAGAAGCATTGCATTCAACATCCAAAACATAGAAATCGACGGGGACATAGGCATTGTTAACCATAATAAGAACATCATTAATACTCCCCATGAGTTTCTTTTTAGCATTATCATCAAGTGGGACAATCAAATAACAACCTTCAAGTGGTGGCAAATCAAGCATATCATAAATCCTTCTAGGCATAATAGAAACACTACTATCAAGATCACATAAAGCTTTGAGATCAAAGTCATTCACTTTCATATTAATGATGGGTTCCCAACCATCTTCTTGTTTTATAGGAATAGAAGCTTTATGTTTCATATTTTCTTCTTTAATCTTTATGAGAGCATTAGTAATGTGTTTTGTAAATGCCATGTTCATAGCACTAGCATTAGGACTTTTAGAAAGATTTTGTAGGAACTTAATAACTTCAGAGATATTGCAACCATCAAGATCGAAATCAGATTTATCATCTAAAGTAGTAGAACTATTACTAGCCTCAAAACTAGTGGTGGTGATAGTAGAAACACTAATGTTCTAGCAATTTCATCTTCTCTTTCCCACTTAGCATGTAATTCAGCTAATAGTCGAACATTTTCATCAATTCTTACTTGTATAGCATTAGTAGCTGCAAAGGGATTATCATTAGTTTCAGGTTTAGCAGCCATTTTATTAATCAATGAAGATTGAGCTTCAGACAAAGATGATATATTCCTTTCAGCATTAGAGAGTTTCAATTGTAAACTAGGAATTTCCCTATTTAGACTTCCAAGTTGATGGCTAATGTTCTTCAATATGGTAGATTGTTCCTCCATAGTTTTAGTAAATAGTTTATTTTGCTCATATTGCATTTGCATGAAGTTTTTAGTGGCTCTTTCAACTTCTAAAATTCTTCCTTCACTAGGTAATCCAGTTTTACCATTATAACCATAAGTATTATTAGGAGGGTAGGGCCTATAATTGTTATTACCATAAGCATTATTGCCAAAATTGTTATTTATTATGAAGTTCCCATCAACTTGCTCTTCTTGAGCAACCAAAGAGGCTAAGGGAATATTATTTGGATCAATATGGGTTTTCCCATTCACAACCATAAACATAATAATATCAATCTTATCACTCAAGGAGGAGGTTTCCTCAACAAAATTTACCTTCCTACCTTGTGGAGCTCTCTCAGTATGCCATTCATAATAGTTAACCATCATATTATCCAGAAGCTTTGTTGTAGCATCCAAAGTAATTGTCATAAAGGTACCTCCAGCAGCAGAATCCAATAGGTTCCTTGAAGAGTAGTTCAATCCTGCATAAAAAGTTTGGATGATCATCCAAGCAGTCAGTCCTTGAGTGGGGCAATTCTTTACCAAAGATTTCATTCTTTCCCAAGCTTGAGCAACATGTTCATTATCAGATTGTTTAAACTTCATTATTTCACTTCTCATAGATATAATCTTAGCGGGAGAATGGTATTTTCCAATGAAAGCATCTTTGCATTTAGTCTAAGAATCAATACTATTCCTAGTTATGGAATTCAACCATTCTTTAGCTTTTCCTCTCAAAGAGAAAGGAAAAAATTTCAGCTTAATAATATCACCATCTATATCCCTATGCTTTTGCATCTCACAAAGTTCAACAACGTTATTTAGATGGGCAATAGGATCTTCATTACTAATACCAGAAAATTGTTCTCTCATAACAAGATTGAGTAAAGCAGGTTTTATCTCAAATAAAGTATCTTCAGGCATGTGTGGAACAATAGGTGTGCACATAAAATCATTGTTGTTGGTGCTAGTGAAGTCACACAACTTAGTGTTTTCAAGAGTAGTCATTTTTTGTGTTTTTAATAAAGAAACCAAACTAGTAGGACTAATTTTTTGTGTTTTTGATAAAGAAACAAGAAAACTAAGCAAAAAGAAACTAAGCAAAACAAAAATAACAAAGTAAAGAAATTGGTAATGAGGCACTCCCCTTGTGAAGATGTCCTTGACTCCCCGGCAACGGCGCCAGAAAAGTGCTTGATGGCTCAATGTTGATGTAGAGCTCGTTGGGGAACCCCAAGAGGAAGGTATCATGAGCACAGCAGCAAGTTTCCCTCAGTTATGAAACCAAGGTTTAATCGAACCAGTAGGAGCAAGGAAAGACCCCAAAGGTGTTGCTAGCTGAGCCTTGGCAAGGCGCACTACCAGTGCTAGTAGCAACGTGGAGACCTGCACAACACAACCACAGAACATTGTCCCCAACTTGCGATGAGGTTGTCAATCTCACCGGTTTTGCTGAAAACAAAGGATTAAACGTATCGAATGGAAGGAAGTAATAGTTTGCAGAAAGTAAACACAAAGTAGTAAACAGTTTGTAGATTGTATGTAAAAGAAAGGACCGGGATCCATAGTTCACTAGAGGTGGCTCCCCTTAAGAGAGATAACATGTTGGGTGAACAAATTACATCGGGGCAATTGACAAACATCGAGAAAGCAATACATGCATATACTAATCATCTTGACTCCTTTGGAACTTGATTGGGCATTACAACATTATACATAGACCACCATCCAACTGCACCTATGACTAATAATCCACCTTCAGGTTATCATCCGAACCCCCTCCAGTATTAAGTTGCAAGCAACAGATTATTGCTTTACTAATTACGTGCAAAGTAAACAATATGATCGTTCTATGAACAAAGGATTGTTGATTTATCCCTAGTAGCAATAGCACATCTAGTACCTTAGAGATTTCTGTCACTTCCCAGATTACCAGAGGCATGAACCCACTATCGAGCATAAATACTAACTCTTGGAGTTGCTAGCATCTACTTGCCAAAGATAGCTACTAACAACGGAAAGCATGCAAGATCACAAATAAAAAAGACATGATAGAATCAATAATCAATCTGAAATAGCATCTCAATATCCATCGGATCCCCGCAAACACAACATGAAGAATTACAAATAGATGATCTTGATCATGAACGGTGCTCACAAGATCTAGACATGAAAGCACAAAGGAGGAGAACCAGCCATCTAGCTACTACATGGACCCGTAGTCTAGAGATGAACTACTCACGCATCATACCAGAGGCTTGCATGATGATGAAGAAGGCCTCCAGGGTGAATTCCCGTCTTTGGCAGGGGGCCAGGAAGAGCTTCCGATCCCTCCCGATCTAGGGATGGAGACGACGCCGGCTACAGACTCTTTCGTGGATTTTTGATCGGCTACTTAGGGTTTTCGTCCCGAGGGCAACTTATAGGCGGAAGGAGAGGCCAAGGGGTGCTGGGGTCGGCCAGACCACCCCCTGGCGTGGGTCAGGCCTAGCCGCGCGGCTAGGTGGTGTGTCCGGCCCCCAGCCCTTCTCCGTCTCATATTCTAGCATCATATGTCTTCCCGAAAAATAGGCACTTTGGCTTTTGTCTCGTCCAATTCCGAGAATATTAATTTTCTGACTTTCCTAGAACCAAAAACAGCAGAAAATAGGCAACTTGCACTGTGGCTCTTGTTAGTAGGTTAGTCCAAGAAATCATATGAAAAGTACTCCAAAGTGTGGACAAAACACAAGAAAGTAGATAAAAGCAAGCATGGAACATCAAAAATTATAGATACATTTGCAATGTATCAGACCCTAAAATTAAGAAAGGAAAATAGTCGAGTTCGGCTCCTTCTCACGAGAGTAGCTCATCGAGCCATACTCTTCATAATACTTCATCTTCGATTGTGTTCAAAATATGTCCAAATTTGTCGACATGCAAATTCTTGGATATGGGATCATCAGTATAAAGTATGATGTAGATATGGCCTTGACGTTGGTCGTTCGTCTTGAAATAGAAGAATGGTTCATACTCGTTGACAACTAACCTTAAATTCATTTAAATTTCACCACTTACGTTTAGTTTAGAACTTTACACGGTAGATCGGAGTACATTTTACATCAGAGACCTCAAAAAAGCAAAAATTACATCGAGGTCCATACATTTAGCATAAAGGACCCTAAAAGGAAAAAATTCCAA
Source organism: Avena eriantha (assembly GCA_910589775.1). Lineage (NCBI taxonomy): Eukaryota > Viridiplantae > Streptophyta > Magnoliopsida > Poales > Poaceae > Avena > Avena eriantha. The sequence continues at coordinate 218,235,121 of OU342740.1, forward strand.
TTCTACTCCTTCTCGAGAGATCAGCTGATCTGAGTCAAACTCTTAACACTACTTCCTCTTCAATTGTTTTCAAAACTTGGCCAAATCTGATGCCATGCACATTCTCTAACATGGGAACATGAGCATAAATTATGATGTTGATATGGCCTTCATGACCTTGGTCGTTCAGCTTGAAATCCAAGAATGTTCATACTGGTTAACAAGTAAGCTTAAAATTGTCTAAATTTCACCACTTCCACTTTTACACCTAAAAAGCGGGAAATTACATCGAGGTCCATTATTTAGCACAAAGAGCCCTAAACTTAAGCAAGGAAAACAGTCAGGTTTGGCTCCATCTCTAGAGAGTAGCTGATCGAGCCACACTCTTCATACTACTTCATCTCCGATTGTTTTCAAAATATGGCCAAAACATACTGATTTTTCTAATGACAAATGTGTATAATATGAAAATATAGTTCATGATGATTGTAATAACATTGAGTTAATGTCGTATACTTGGTAAAATTGACCAAAGAAAATAGCCAGGTTCGACTCTTTCTCGAGAGAGCGGCTGATCGAGCTATACGATTCATACTACTTCCTCTTTGATTGTTTTGAAAATATGGCCAAATGTGTCTTCATGCAAATTCTTGGACATGGGATCATTAGCATAAAGTATGATGTAGAGATATGGCCTTGACCTTGTGGCCATTCGGCTTAAAATCTAAGAAACTTCATACTCGTTGACAACTAAGCTTAAATTCATTTAAATTTCACCACTTACTTTTAGGTTAGTATTTTATACGGTCGGTGGGAGCATATTTTACATCAAGGACCTAAAAAAGGGAAAATTACATCGATGTCCATATAGTTAGCACAAAGGATCCTAAAAGGAAAAAAATTGGTTCGGCTCCTTCTCGAGAGATTAGTTGATCTAAGCCAAACTCTTCATACTACTTCCTCTCTGATTGTTTTCAAAATATGGCCAAATCTATCGCCATGCAAATTCTCTGATATGGGGTCATTAGCATATAAAGTATGATGTTGATATGGCCTTGACCTTGGTAGTTCGGCTTGAAATCCAAGAATGTACATACTCGTTGACAAGTAATAAGCGTAAATTCATTTAAATTTCACCACTGACACATTTTTGTTAGAATTTTACACAGATGGTGGGAGTACATTTTACACCAAGGACCTAAAAAGGGGAAAATTACATCGAGGTCCATACATTTAGCGTAGAGGACCCTAAAATTGAGCAAAGAAAACAGTCGGGTACAACTCCTTCTCGAGAGAGCAGCTGATCGATCCATACTCTTCATACCACTTCCTCTTTGATTGTTTTCAAAATATGGCCAAATCTGTCACGATGCAAATTCTTGGATATGTTATGATCAGCATAAAGTATGATGTAGAGATATGGTCTTGACCTTGTGGTCGTTCAGCTTGAAATCCAAGAAAGTTCATACTCATTGACAGCTAAGCTTAAATTTGTTTAAATTTCACCATTTACTTTTAGGTTAGCATTCTACACGGTCGGTGGGAGCATATTTTACATCAAAGACCTAAAAAGGGAAATTTACATGGAGGTCCTTACATTTAACCCAAAGGACCCTAAAAGTAAAACTTTCTAGTTCAGATCTTTCTCGAGAGATCAGCTGATCCGAGCCAAACTCTTCATACTACTTCCTCTCCAATTGTTTTCAAAATATGGCCAAATCTATTGCGATGCAAATTCTTGGATAGGTTATCATCAGCATAAAGTATGATGTAGATATTTGGCCTTGACCTTGTGGTCGTTCGGCTTGAAATCCAAGAAAGTTCATACTCATTGACAGCTAAGCTTAAATTCATTTAAATTTAACCACTTACTTTTAGGTTAGCATACTACACGGTCGGTGGGAGCATATTTTACATCAAAGACCTAAAAAGGGAAATTTACATGGAGGTCCTTACATTTAGCCCAAAGGACCCTAAAAGTAAAACTTTCTGGTTTAGATCTTTCTCGAGAGATCAGCTGATCCGAGCCAAACCCTTCATACTACTTCCTCTTCAATTGTTTTCAAAATATGGCCAAATCTGTTGCCATGCAAAATTATCTCATGTGGGGTCATCAACGTAAAGTATGATGTGGATATGGCCTTGACCTTGGTCGTTCGGCTTGGAATCCAAGAATGTTCATACTCATTGACAAGTAAGCTTAAATTCGATTAAATTTCATCGCTGACAGTTTTTTGTGAGAATTTTACATAGATGGTGGGAGTACATTTTACACCAAGGACCTAAAAAAGGGAAAATTACATCGAGGTCCATACATTTAGCGTAGAGGACCCTAAAATTGAGCAAAGAAAATAGTTGGGTACAGCTCCTTCTCGAGAGAGCAGTTGATCGAGCCATACTCTACATACCACTTCCTCTTCGATTGTTTTCAAAATATGGCCAAATGTGTCTTCATGCAAATTCTTGGACATGGGATCATTAGCATAAAGTATGATGTAGAGATATGGCCTTGACCTTGTGGCCGTTCGGCTTGAAATCTAAGAAACTTCATACTCGTTGACAACTAAGCTTAAATTCATTTAAATTTCACCACTTACTTTTAGGTTAGTATTTTATACGGTCGGTGGGAGCATATTTTACATCAAGGACCTAAAAAAGGGAAAATTAGATCGATGTCCATATAGTTAGCACAAAGGATCCTAAAAGGAAAAAAATTGGTTCGGCTCCTTCTCGAGAGATTAGTTGATCTAAGCCAAACTCTTCATACTACTTCCTCTCTGGTTGTTTTCAAAATATGGCCAAATCTATCGCCATGCAAATTCTCTGATATGGGGTCATTAGCATATAAAGTATGATGTTGATATGGCCTTGACCTTGGTAGTTCGGCTTGAAATCCAAGAATGTACATACTCGTTGACAAGTAATAAGCGTAAATTCATTTAAATTTCACCACTGACACATTTTTGTTAGAATTTTACACAGATGGTGGGAGTACATTTTACACCAAGGACCTAAAAAGGGGAAAATTACATCGAGGTCCATACATTTAGCGTAGAGGACCCTAAAATTGGGCAAAGAAAATAGTCGGGTACAACTCCTTCTCGAGAGAGCAGCTGATCGAGCCATACTCTTCATACCACTTCCTCTTTGATTGTTTTCAAAATATGGCCAAATCTGTCACGATGCAAATTCTTGGATATGTTATCATCAGCATAAAGTATGATGTAGAGATATGGTCTTGACCTTGTGGTCGTTCAGCTTGAAATCCAAGAAAGTTCATACTCATTGACAGCTAAGCTTAAATTTGTTTTAATTTAACCATTTATTTTTAGGTTAGCATTCTACACGGTCGGTGGGAGTATATTTTACATCAAAGACCTAAAAAGGGAAATTTACATGGAGGTCCTTACATTTAACCCAAAGGACCCTAAAAGTAAAACTTTCTAGTTCAGATCTTTCTCGAGAGATCAGTTGATCCGAGCCAAACTCTTCATACTACTTCCTCTCCAATTGTTTTCAAAATATGGCCAAATCTGTTGCGATGCAAATTCTTGGATAGGTTATCATCAGCATAAAGTATGATGTAGATATATGGCCTTGACCTTGTGGTCGTTCGGCTTGAAATCCAAGAAAGTTCATACTCATTGACATCTAAGCTTAAATTCATTTAAATTTAACCACTTACTTTTAGGTTAGCATACTACACGGTCGGTGGGAGCATATTTTACATCAAAGACTTAAAATGGGAAATTTACATGGAGGTCCTTACATTTAGCCCAAAGGACCCTAAAAGTAAAACTTTCTGGTTTAGATCTTTCTCGAGAGATCAGCTGATCCGAGCCAAACTCTTCATACTACTTCCTCTTCAATTGTTTTCAAACTATGGCCAAATCTGTTGGCATGCAAAATTATCTCATGTGGGGTCATCAACGTAAAGTATGATGTGGATATGGCCTTGACCTTGGTCGTTCGGCTTGAAATCGAAGAATGTTCATACTCATTGACAAGTAAGCTTAAATTCGATTAAATTTCACCGCTGACAGTTTTTTGTGAGAATTTTACATAGATGGTGGGAGTACATTTTACACCAAGGACCTAAAAAAGGGAAAATTACATCGAGGTCCATACATTTAGCGTAGAGGACCCTAAAATTGAGCAAAGAAAATAGTTGGGTACAGCTCCTTCTCGAGAGAGCAGTTGATCGAGCCATACTCTACATACCACTTCCTCTTCGATTGTTTTCAAAATATGGCCAAATGTGTCTTCATGCAAATTCTTGGACATGGGATCATTAGCATAAAGTATGATGTAGAGATATGGCCTTGACCTTGTGGCCGTTCGGCGTGAAATCTAAGAAACTTCATACTCGTTGACAACTAAGCTTAAATTCATTTAAATTTCACCACTTACTTTTAGGTTAGTATTTTATACGGTCGGTGGGAGCATATTTTACATCAAGGACCTAAAAAAGGGAAAATTACATCGATGTCCATATAGTTAGCACAAAGGACCCTAAAAGGAAAAAAATTGGTTCGGCTCCTTCTCGAGAGATTAGTTGATCTAAGCCAAACTCTTCATACTACTTCCTCTCTGATTGTTTTCAAAATATGGCCAAATCTATCGCCATGCAAATTCTCTGATATGGGGTCATTAGCATATAAAGTATGATGTTGATATGGCCTTGACCTTGGTAGTTCGGCTTGAAATCCAAGAATGTACATACTCGTTGACAAGTAATAAGCGTAAATTCATTTAAATTTCACCACTGACACATTTTTGTTAGAATTTTACACAGATGGTGGGAGTACATTTTACACCAAGGACCTAAAAAGGGGAAAATTACATCTAGGTCCATACATTTAGCGTAGAGGACCCTAAAATTGAGCAAAGAAAACAGTCGGGTACAACTCCTTCTCGAGAGAGCAGCTGATCGATCCATACTCTTCATACCACTTCCTCTTTGATTGTTTTCAAAATATGGCCAAATCTGTCACGATGCAAATTCTTGGATATGTTATCATCAGCATAAAGTATGATGTAGAGATATGGTCTTGACCTTGTGGTCGTTCAGCTTGAAATCCAAGAAAGTTCATACTCATTGACAGCTAAGCTTAAATTTGTTTAAATTTCACCATTTACTTTTAGGTTAGCATTCTACACGGTCGGTGGGAGCATATTTTACATCAAAGACCTAAAAAGGGCAATTTACATGGAGGTCCTTACATTTAACCCAAAGGACCCTAAAAGTAAAACTTTCTAGTTCAGATCTTTCTCGAGAGATCAGCTGATCCGAGCTAAACTCTTCATACTACTTCCTCTCCAATTGTTTTCAAAATATGGCCAAATCTGTTGCGATGCAAATTCTTGGATATGTTATCATCAGCATAAAGTATGATGTAGATATATGGCCTTGACCTTGTGGTCGTTCGTCTTGAAATCCAAGAAAGTTCATACTCATTGACAGCTAAGCTTAAATTCGTTTAAATTTAACCACTTACTTTTAGGTTAGCATACTACACGGTCGGTGTGAGCATATTTTACATCAAAGACCTAAAAAGGGAAATTTACATGGAGGTCCTTACATTCAGCCCAAAGGACCCTAAAAGTAAAACTTTCTGGTTTAGATCTTTCTCGAGAGATCAGCTGATCCGAGCCAAACTCTTCATACTACTTCCTCTTCAATTGTTTTCAAAATCTGGCCAAATCTGTTGCCATGCAAAATTATCTCATGTGGGGTCATCAACGTAAAGTATGATGTGGATATGGCCTTGACCTTGGTCGTTCGGCTTGAAATCCAAGAATGTTCATACTCGTTGACAAGTAAGCTTAAATTCGATTAAATTTCACCACTGACATTTTTTTGTGAGAATTTTACATAGATGGTGGGAGTACATTTTACACCAAGGACCTAAAAAAGGGAAAATTACATCGAGGTACATACATTTAGCGTAGAGGACCCTAAAATTGAGCAAAGAAAATAGTTGGGTACAGCTCCTTCTCGAGAGAGCAGTTGATCGAGCCATACTCTTCATACCACTTCCGCTTCGATTGTTTTCAAAATATGGCCAAATGTGTCTTCATGCAAATTCTTGGACATGGGATCATTAGCATAAAGTATGATGTAGAGATATGGCCTTTACCTTGTGGCCGTTCGGCTTGAAATCTAAGAAAGTTCATACTCGTTGACAACTAAGCTTAAATTCATTTAAATTTCACCACTTACTTTTAGGTTAGTATTTTATACGGTCGGTGGGAGCATATTTTACATCAAGGACCTAAAAAAGGGAAAATTACATCGATGTCCATATAGTTAGCACAAAGGACCCTAAAAGGAAAAAAATTGGTTCGGCTCCTTCTCGAGAGATTAGTTGATCTAAGCCAAACTCTTCATACTACTTCCTCTCTGATTGTTTTCAAAATATGGCCAAATCTATCGCCATGCAAATTCTCTGATATGGGGTCATTAGCATATAAAGTATGATGTTGATATGGCCTTGACCTTGGTTGTTCGGCTTGAAATCCAAGAATGTACATACTCGTTGACAAGTAATAAGCGTAAATTCATTTAAATTTCACCACTGACACATTTTTGTTAGAATTTTACACAGATGGTGGGAGTACATTTTACACCAAGGACCTAAAAAGGGGAAAATTACATCGAGGTCCATACATTTAGCGTAGAGGAACCTAAAATTGAGCAAAGAAAATAGTCGGGTACAGCTCCTTCTCGAGAGAGCAGCTGATCGAGTCATACTCTTCATACCACTTCCTCTTTGATTGTTTTCAAAATATGGCCAAATCTGTCACGATGCATATTCTTGGATATGTTATCATCAGCATAAAGTATGATGTAGAGATATGGTCTTGACCTTGTGGTCGTTCAGCTTGAAATCCAAGAAAGTTCATACTCATTGATAGCTAAGCTTAAATTTGTTTAAATTTAACCATTTACTTTTAGGTTAGCATTCTACACGGTCGGTGGGAGCATATTTTACATCAAAGACCTAAAAAGGGAAATTTACATGGAGGTCCTTACATTTAACCCAAAGGACCCTAAAAGTAAAACTTTCTAGTTCAGATCTTTCTCGAGAGATCAGCTGATCCGAGCCAAACTCTTCATACTACTTCCTCTCCAATTGTTTTCAAAATATGGCCAAATCTGTTGCGATGCAAATTCTTGGATATGTTATCATCAGCATAAAGTATGATGTAGATATATGGCCTTGACCTTGTGGTCGTTCGTCTTGAAATCCAAGAAAGTTCATACTCATTGACAGCTAAGCTTAAATTCGTTTAAATTTAACCACTTACTTTTAGGTTAGCATACTACACGGTCGGTGTGAGCATATTTTACATCAAAGACCTAAAAAGGGAAATTTACATGGAGGTCCTTACATTCAGCCCAAAGGACCCTAAAAGTAAAACTTTCTGGTTTAGATCTTTCTCGAGAGATCAGCTGATCCGAGCCAAACTCTTCATAGTACTTCCTCTTCAATTGTTTTCAAAATATGGCCAAATCTGTTGCCATGCAAAATTATCTCATGTGGGGTCATCAACGTAAAGTATGATGTGGATATGGCCTTGACCTTGGTCGTTCGGCTTGAAATCCAAGAATGTTCATACTCGTTGACAAGTAAGCTTAAATTCGATTAAATTTCACCACTGACACTTTTTTGTGAGAATTTTACATAGATGGTGGGAGTACATTTTACACCAAGGACCTAAAAAAGGGAAAATTACATCGAGGTACATACATTTAGCGTAGAGGACCCTAAAATTGAGCAAAGAAAATAGTTGGGTACAGCTCCTTCTCGAGAGAGCAGTTGATCGAGCCATACTCTTCATACCACTTCCTCTTCGATTGTTTTCAAAATATGGCCAAATGTGTCTTCATGCAAATTCTTGGACATGGGATCATTACCATAAAGTATGATGTAGAGATATGGCCTTTACCTTGTGGCCGTTCGGCTTGAAATCTAAGAAAGTTCATACTCGTTGACAACTAAGCTTAAATTCATTTAAATTTCACCACTTACTTTTAGGTTAGTATTTTATACGGTCGGTGGGAGCATATTTTACATCAAGGACCTAAAAAAGGGAAAATTACATCGATGTCCATATAGTTAGCACAAAGGACCCTAAAAGGAAAAAAATTGGTTCGGCTCCTTCTCGAGAGATCAGTTGATCTAAGCCAAACTCTTCATACTACTTCCTCTCTGATTGTTTTCAAAATATGGCCAAATCTATCGCCATGCAAATTCTCTAATATGCGGTCATTAGCATATAAAGTATGATGTTGATATGGCCTTGACCTTGGTTGTTCGGCTTGAAATCCAAGAATGTACATACTCGTTGACAAGTAATAAGCGTAAATTCATTTAAATTTCACCACTAACACATTTTTGTTAGAATTTTACACAGATGGTGGGAGTACATTTTACACCAAGGACCTAAAAAGGGGAAAATTACATCGAGGTCCATACATTTAGCGTAGAGGACCCTAAAATTGAGCAAAGAAAATAGTCGGGTACAGCTCCTTCTCGAGAGAGCAGCTGATCGAGCCATACTCTTCATACCACTTCCTCTTTGATTGTTTTCAAAATATGGCCAAATCTGTCACGATGCAAATTCTTGGATATGTTTTCAACAGCATAAAGTATGATGTAGAGATATGGTCTTGACCTTGTGGTCGTTCAGCTTGAAATCCAAGAAAGTTCATACTCATTGACAGCTAAGCTTAAATTTGTTTAAATTTCACCATTTACTTTTAGGTTAGCATTCTACACGGTCGGTGGGAGCATATTTTACATCAAAGACCTAAAAAGGGAAATTTACATGGAGGTCCTTACATTTAACCCAAAGGACCCTAAAAGTAAAACTTTCTAGTTCAGATCTTTCTCGAGAGATCAGCTGATCCGAGCCAAACTCTTCATACTACTTCCTCTCCAATTGTTTTCAAAATATGGCCAAATCTGTTGCGATGCAAATTCTTGGATAGGTTATCATCAGCATAAAGTATGATGTAGATATATGTCCTTGACCTTGTGGTCGTTCGGCTTGAAATCCAAGAAAGTTCATATTCATTGACAGCTAAGCTTAAATTCATTTAAATTTAACCACTTACTTTTAGGTTAGCATACTACACGGTCGGTGGGAGCATATTTTACATCAAAGACCTAAAAAGGGAAATTTACATGGAGGTCCTTACATTCAGCCCAAAGGACCCTAAAAGTAAAACTTTCTGGTTTAGATCTTTCTCGAGAGATCAGCTGATCCGAGCCAAACTCTTCATACTACTTCCTCTTCAATTGTTTTCAAAATATGGCCAAATCTGTTGCCATGCAAAATTATCTCATGTGGGGTCATCAACGTAAAGTATGATGTGGATATGGCCTTAACCTTGGTCGTTCGGCTTGAAATCCAAGAATGTTCATACTCGTTGACAAGTAAGCTTAAATCCGGTTAAATTTCACCACTGACACTTTTTTGTGAGAATTTTACATAGATGGTGGGAGTACATTTTACACCAAGGACCTAAAAAAGGGAAAATTACATCGAGGTCCATACATTTAGCGTAGAGGACCCTAAAATTGAGCAAAGAAAATAGTCGGGTACAGCTCCTTCTCGAGAGAGCAGTTGATCCAGCCATACTCTTCATACCACTTCCTCTTTGATTGTTTTCAAAATATGGCAAAATCTGTCGCGATGCAAATTCTTGGATATGTTATCATCATCATAAAGTATGATGTAGATATGCGGCCTTGACCTTGTGGTCGTTCGGCTTGAAATCCAAGAAAGTTCATACTCATTGACAGCTAAGCTTAAATTCGTTTAAATTTAACCACTTACTTTTAGGTTAGCATTCTACACGGTCGGTGGGAGCATATTTTACATCAAAGACCTAAAAAGGGAAATTTACATGGAGGTCCTTACATTTAGCCCAACGGACCGTAAAAGTAAAACTTTCTGGTTTAGATCTTTCTCGAGTGATCAGCTGATCCGAGCCAAACTCTTCATACTACTTCCTCTTTGATTGTTTTCAAAATATGGCCAAATCTGTTGCCATGCAAATTCTCTCATATGGGGCCATCAACGTAAAGTATGATGTGGATATGGCCTTGACCTTGGTCGTTCGGCTTGAAATCCAAGAATGTTCATACTCATTGACAAGTAAGCTTAAATTCGTTTAAATTTCACCACTTAAACTTTTTGGTTAGAATTTTACACGGATGGTGGGACTACATTTTACATCAAGGACCTAAAAATGGGAAAATTACATTGAGGTCCATACATTTAGCACAAAGGACTCTAAAACCAAGAAAGGAAAACAGTCAGGTATGGCTCCTCGAGAGAGAGCAGCTGATTGAGACATACTCTTCATACTACTTCCTCTTTCCCAAATTAGGACGCATATTAGGTTTAGTCAAAGTCAATCATTATAAAGTTCGACCAACTATATGTAAAAACATACTGAATTTTCTAATGACAAATGCATATAATGTGAAATATAGGTCATGATGATTCTAATAACATTGAGTTGATGTCGTACACTTAGTAAAAGTTTAATAAAATTTACTCTGACCAGAAGGAATACGCATCCTAATTTGGGAAGGAGGGAGTACCACTTGCTTCACGGGAAGAAAAGGACCTCTCCCCACTTTTGAACCAACTTGTTGTGGGTGTGCTTGGTGCTTCCTCCCCTAGGGTATGGCGATGAAGTAGGAAGGTTGGTGATACCTTCGATCAAGATTACGGATGTAGTATAGCTTCTTTTTCCCTAGTAGACCTAGGTTATCGAATCCTCGAGAAGCAAATGCGTAGTGAAGTTACTTTAATGGACCCTCGGGAATTTTAGAATTCCTTTTGTGTTTTTACCGGACCAATATCTTGCATCTTTTTGTTGTTGTCGATGATGGAGAGAGAGGGCCTAGGGCGTTCAGTTTCACCTATAGCTGTGCAAAATAACTGATGGACATAAAAGATAGAAATAAAGTATGTGTGTACTTGTTAGAGCAATATAAATTATATGTGGGCAGTGCATCCATAATTGTTATTGCCTCCGTAACCACTTATAGCAATAACCTACTAGTCTCATCCATAGAAGAAAGAGAACTAATGATATGCATAGTGATGTCACCATTAATCCCACAAAAATCTCTCACAAACAGCCGTACTACCCCTTCTGTCATTGGGTTTCTCAACCTGCAGATCAGTCATCACTCATACTCCCTATACCTGGCTCAACCCTCGGGGTCTTGGGTACCTGACAAGTCCTTGGATTGAGGCAAGAGAGGATACAATAATCATGATGTCATACAAACTAATACATGATCCCATATATGATAAATCACATGCACAAATGCTTCATGGCTAGGCCGAAGCCCTTAGCCCAAGGAGAATTACTCACACATAGAAATGAGATGAACAATCACAAACATTGTAATGAAAATCGTAAGATTGATAGCAATAGTCTTACAATGCCACCAATCGGAGAAGAGATATACTATTAGATGTGGTGGAATATGGCTATGGAGATGGAGAAGGGTTTGGAGATCTGGAGGCGGCTGGTGATCTGCAGGTACTTTTTGGTGAGGTATGGCTTGTTTTCTCGTCGTCCGAGGCTTCTTTATATAGGGGCCCTTCATGAAAGTTGTTCTGTTTGATCTAACGGTGGCGGCGCCAACTATACGACCGGAGCTATATGGTCAGAATTTTTTCTCTGGACATTTAGTTGGTCGTTAAAGCGTCTACCTCCATTGTACGGCTCCTGGTTTCTTCTAGTTGTTGGAAATCTCGTATCTTTGACTTTAATGTAGTGATTCCCTCCTTTAAACGGCATTATTTGTGCAGGAAAAATACAAAAGAAAGGATTACATACCCCTCTGAATATTAGCATTAGTGGCAAGGTTTAGAGAGATATTTCATCAAGAATATGATTAATATCTAGTTTAAATGTGGACGTAGATGGCTATATTTCAGAGCCATCAACCTCCCGAAGCTTAAACTTGATCGTCCCGAGCAATAAAATCAAAATCAAAAAGGAACTCAGCATTTAAACTGAAATAACGAGATGATGATCTTACTCATGATTAGTAGTCTCATGTTTCCTCCACTTTATAAATCTGAAAAACTTCAGCATAGATAGAGTAGTGCAAACATATCATACGGGTTTCATGCATCCTTATAGCACAGCAAAATTATGGTAAACATGGATGATTCAAATGAGTAAACTTTATTCCATGTCAAGTAATCAACTCATAGGCTTTCCTTTGAATAGTAAAGTATAATCATGTAAATTAAGAGTGTGAGAGTTATCATAAAAAGCATATATACTAGAGTATCTCAATTCTCCCACATCAATAAATCAAGACTTTGCAAGCACTACTTTTCTATTCATTGTCCTTCAAGAATTTCAGTTTTTAAGTAATTGAGAGCATGCCAAAGATTTTTATTAGTTTATCGGGCTGTGATGGACACTCATGGCATCACTAAGGTTTTTGTTCCTTTTGCATAATGATTACTCATAATAGCTAGAGGAGTGATTCCATCATGACTATAGCTACCCGGGAGTTCCAAGAATCTTACCCAATATAGCATTGCTGCTACTAGTGTTTAATCAACTAATAGTTGAAATCTAGGAGTTTCCTCCATGATGAGCGTTCGTAGGCCAGCAGATTTGTTGGCATCCCATGAAGTTTAACACGCGTAAAGCTATATCATTATTATGATTAAAAAGTCAAACTTTGGCATGCTCACAAAAACCGCTAAACATTAATTCAATCGCACAAATCCTTTTAAAGAGAGCTATCAGTCAATTAACATTTTTAGTAGTGTCGAGTGTCTCTATAAATAAATCTTCAAGACTAAGCACTATAACACCCAAGCCTTCAATTGTGAGACTTTTTCTTATTACAATTGTTTAGCAATTTTTAGGCAAGACTTAGTTAATTAGGAGAGCTGGAACAAAATGAGCCCAATTAAATACCCATGCAAATGAAAATTATCACGATACAAAGACTCACTCCACCAATATAATATCTCAAAATTTACTACCAACTAGAATGGGTTTCTCAAACTTCAAAAGTGGGGAGTCAATAAGGCATACCTCTCATGTTTGGTTCCACTTCTCTCTAACTTTTTTGATTTGTTTCTTGGAAACTCGAAGTCAACCACACTCCTGCAAATATATGAAGACCTCGAGGAAAAAATAAAAGAAAGAGGGAAAATAAGGAAAAATGGAGAAATCTTTTTGTGATTTTTAAGAGAGGGAATTTAAAGAATAGAAAATTGGTAGCAAAGCTCGGCTAGAAAATTTCAAAAGAAAAATAGAAAGAACTAAAGAAAAAGTGTCAGGGAAACCAACACGAGTGCTTATAAACTCAAATAAAGATGCAACCTCAAAATAAATAAAAGCAAATGAACACCAAATAAACATATATGAGGAAACTTCCCTAAGCTTAGGCTTTTGCAAGCCCTTCAAATTATTGTGTTGGCGGGAAAAGTCGTTACTCTAGTTCGCAAATTGAGTTGAGAGGTTACTTGTTGATTCTCGGTGGTTCAAAGAGAGTCTATGCATCCTCTCCAAAGTTCCTCCAAGTCCTTGGAAATCTTGGTATGTGGCGAACCGGGTTTGTGGCTGCTCCTCTTGATAAGGAACTTCTTGCTCCTCCTCTTGGTCCTCATCCTCCTCTGGAATCTCTTCCTCGGGTTGGTGTTGCTCAACCTGCGAATCATATAGCAAATGTCCTTCCTCGATAGAGAAAATACCATTAGGCATAGGAGCGAGGTAGATACGCCCAACTCCAACAATATGTAGGTCATAAGCACCACATCTCCTAGTGAGCATTCCACAGGCCCTCAAGGTGGAGAAAAAAACACGTGTCTCACCTAGTACGGGTTGTAACTCACCTAGATTGATGTCTAGGGCATGGGCAAGTACGGTGATGACGCCTCCTCCTGTGATTGGCCCTTGGCTTTGGGAGGCTTGGTGCTCCAGGTAGCGCACAAGGATGGCGCCCAAGTTGAGTGACAGGTTGCAATTGATGTAAGCAGCCTTTATGAGGACTAGGATGTCCTCCTTGTTGAGTCTCATGAACTCATTACGTGCCTGCAAGGTGTTAGCAATAACATAGAACAAATAGCGAATTACTGGATGTTGAATATTCTTCCCCTTGCTCACTCTAGTAGTGAAACTCATTCCATTATAGTATTGTTTAGGGGAAGGTTCTAAGCTAGTAAAGGATGCGCATAGAGCATGAACATCATTGTTTGGCAAATTAAAGCATGCGCACCATTCATCTAATGTTAAGGTGTAGTTGTTGTTCATTAGATGGAAAGAAATAGTGTCCTCTCATTGCCATTGTTTAACGGTGCTTTGCAACGAACTTAGGAATCTAATGGTTAAGCGGCGATAAGTAGGTGCATCATTCCACACAATGTTTTGCAAGCTAGATATTTTGCAAAGTAAATTAAAGTCATCAGAAATACCGAGTTGGTTCAATATGATGGGGAAAGCCCACTTGGTGGCCTTCACTTCGTGGTTCTTGATCATGTTGAAGCGATCACGATGGGCCTCATCCTTGAACCGTATCCCCATGTGTTCCTGAGTGGCAGCTCGAGAAGTGCTAGCGGTGGCACGAGCACGAGTGTGGATCCTTGTGTTCATCATCTAAAATATTGAAGAAAGGAAAAAATAAAACTTTTTGATCCAACAACAATAAGTATAATATATTTCTCATCAAAACACACTAAAGAATCTCCTCAAGATAATAATCTAGGAAAGAAAATCATGGCAATTGGTTCATAGTAGGTCTCACCCTAGATTGACAATGACAATAGATTGAAGATGAATTTGCAAAAATTAATTGGAGGATCGGAGGAGAAACATACCGTAGATCACTTGTGTGCGGGGAAATCAAACGAAATTGAGTAGAGATGGAGATCTCTTGAGGTTTTGAGAGAGTTTGGAGGTAGAAGAAAGAAAAGGTATTGAAGTTTTGGAGTTGGGAGTACCTTCCCATGCGATTTTGTGGTCGGACGAAGCTATACGGGCGGAATTATACGGTCGGAACAATGTGTTCCGACTGTATAGTTTACCGTTACACCATCTGTCCCTCTGAAAGAAAATTTGCAAATGCATTGATATCTATACGACCGGAACTATACGTCCGGAATTTTTATTCCCGCCGTATAGTTGGTCTTTAATGTATCAGTACATATGAAAATAAATTGTACGAAGACATTGATATCTATACGAACGGAACTATATGGCCGGAATTTTTATTCCCACCATATAGTTGGTCGTTAAACTCTCAGTACATATTGCAGAAAAAACTTCGATGGCAAAGATATCTATACGGCCATAACTATACGGCCGGAATTTCTATTCCCGCCGTATAGTTGGTCGTTAAACTCTCCGTGTGCATCAAAAAATTCATGTTTCTTCGTAAACTATTTCTTTTCCTGTAACTTAGTGATATACCTAGTTTTTGCAGAAAATTGACAGTAAATATTGTCGACCGACAATAGCATAAATAAAGTGAAATTTCAAGTACTACCTAACTTATTCTCCTCGAATAGATTTTTCTAGCACTCTTTATTTAACATAAACTTAAAGTAAAACTAAGAACTTACCTCAAACCTTTATTTAACATGGGTTGCCTCCCATAGAGCGCTATTTTATGGTCAATAGCTTGACCTTGATAATACTCACTTGGGCCAGATGAGTGGAACACCCACTCGAAAGTAATTGGCCTTCAAAGTGATGGCCTCCTTCTCGTCATGTTTGGCTTTCTTTTTCCTGGGGAAATGAATAACAAAAGGATCCCGCGAAGGCAATTGTAACTTCACGTTCCCTTCATGAAGGTTAATTAAAGCCTTTATAGTTCAAGAAAGGACGGCCTAGTATTATAGGAGCAACATTATCTTAAGGCAAGTGAACAATAACAAAGTCAATTAGAGGAGGACAGCCTTTTATGTAAACTAAAGTGTTCTCCTTAATCCCTACAGCTTGTTTGTAGGTAGAATCTGCTAGATGTAATTTTAATTCAGTAATTTCAAAGGAGCCAAGATTTAACTTGTTAAAAAGACTCTTTGGAATTGTTGAGACGCTTGCACCTAGATCACAAAGTGCAGCTATCTCATTGGTTCCAATCTTTATCTTAATAGTAGGCTCAAATATATCATCCAGTTTAACACATTATTTTTCAGCAATTTGCTTGTATTCTTCTTAAAGCTCATGTACCTTTATTGCTACTTGATCAACAAAGTGTTGATACATGACTTCATCATTACCTTCACTTCCCATAATTTTGACGTTGATCCTCTTTACGAGGTCTTCGATGGTGTAGCTTGGTGAAGGGGCATCTTATATCTTATATTTACTAATTGGAGGCACCATACGAGACTCCACGTTAATCCTAGGAAAACACATAAAATAACCAAAGGATATAAATTCTACGGTTGAGATCTAATATAGGGGGCACATTCTCCCTTGCATGATGAAAGGACATCGTCGAGGTTGACTCGTTTTCAAGCGGGGGGAGATGATACGGCCCAACATATGACAATCACCATTGGTCCACATCATGCTACACCAACTACTCCTACAAAAGTAAATTCCTTCCATCTCTTACCGTCCGTTGGCTATCATGTGAATGGGATACTACTTGAGCCAAATATCTATTGTGTGACTAGGCCTATGATCATGATGCGAAGAGGAAGCGACAAGGTCAACCTGGAGCCAAGACACCCAAGTAAGAGGCCTGGAATAGAAGATACAAGAAGTTGCTGGAGCAAGACCGGAGTCTCCGCCCCTGAACACCAGAGTCTCCAGCCCGAACTCTGGGTAAGACTCCGCCCCTCTGCCTGTAGAGTTCAGTACACCCCTCAGGAGACCAAGCCAGAGAGCAACGCCCACCACGGAGTCTCTGGCCTATTGCATCGAAGTATCTGCCCCCAGTTCTCTAGACCGGAGTCCGAACCCCCGCCGAACGGTCTCTGCATGCCACCCCAGAGACTCGGCTGGAGTCTGAAGACCACCCCGGAGTCTCAGGCCCCCAGACCCCGGAGTATCCGGCGTAAATGAAATGGGCATGCGTGCTCTGAGTTGGGCTGGCCCATGTAACGGCCCCCAAACTCCCCTTTATACCTAAAATACCCCAAGCTCGTGGTTAGCGTATATATATGCCCCCACTCCCTCCTTGAAACCCTAGAGATGATGATGAATTAAGGCATGTGCCTAACCCTAGATGAGAACCCCCTCTCAATAGTAGATCTATGATTTGTATAATGACTTGGAGTCGGTGCCCTTCTCCAAGTCATCAAGACCCTCCTCAAGTGTTTGGTCTCTCCCTATCAAGGATTCTAGTAGTGCTTGGTCTCTCCCCTTTTGGATTCTACTTAGTTTCTACTCTCTCCTTGGTTTGGATTCTATCATCCGCTTGTCGATCTCTCCTTTTTGGTGATTCTACCGCAAGGTCTCTCGCCGAGGATTCTATTGGATTGGTTCTTCGAACCAACAGGAGCAAATCGAATCGGGTGTGATTTGGCATGTGTTTGTATCTTTATCTTGCATTAGAATTGCGTTCATTGTGTTCATCGCGTGTTTCCTCACTCCCCACCTCAAATCCGTGAAGATCGGGCCACTCCAACGGTAAATCCACAAGGAGACCCATAACAGATGATGAGCTGGTGTTGCAGCCACACCTCAACCTTCGATCATGTTGGCGCCTCTAAACCAGGATCAATCCAGTACGTCCTCCTCTGGCTACACGCGGTAGGACAGCCCGAAGAATTTGTAGTCGCCCTCCTCCTCTGCATCCTCCTCCGTGCCAGAGTCCTCCTAGAAATCCTCCTCCTTGTCGTCGAGGCCCTCGAGGTGGGCCTCAATGGCCGCACAGTGAGCCTCGTGCTCTGCCTCGAATCAACTGTCCCACGGTCCGAAGTGGATCGAGTAGGCTAGGTCGCGGCGTAGATCCGGAGGGAGGGGGCTCGGCGGTGGAAAATTTCTGTCGGCACGTAGTCCCCGGTGCAGGGATGGCTGACGTAGGCACACAAACCTGGTTCAAGTACCACACTGTCCGCAGGTGCACATGAGGCCACGGGCACGACATGCCCACCTCCGCCAGCATGGGCCACCTCGAGGCTCACATTCACCCGCCGGTAAGAGTGAGGGTGCGGTGGTGCCCGCAGTGGGCTATTGGCCGGTTGGCAAGTGATACACGAAGCGAGATCGGAAGCCAGAGCCAGGACGCCATTGCCCCTACTACCGCCGCCGGACGATGACTCGCCCTCATGATCATTGCAGCCGGGCCTGAACCACCGTCCCCACGGCTTTGTCATCTTCGACGCCAGTTGTCGATGGCGAGGGAGCTAGGGGAGTTAGTGTTTGGGGAGGGGTTTGCGTTTGACTAATGGGAACTGTTTGTGGCGGTCCCCATTAAAAATGTCCTAGAACTCGTCTGTTATCCTCTCCCGCCGCTGACTAGCAGGCCGTATGGAAGACTCGGGAGGACACATGCGGACACTCAACACGCCCGCCCCCCGCAAACCAGGTGCAAGTTTGGGCCGCAGATGCGCAAAAGCAGACCGCTCCATAGCTCCGGTTCCATTTCCGGGTCATTGTTGGGCTATAGCCTCGGTCCCGTCGAACCGCTTCGGACAAAGCCAATCCGCTTGCTTGGGGGCATTGGAGATGCCCTTATCAAAGGATATGATGAATGCCACTTTTAATTTTGCAAGACTCAAACAAGAGATGTCAAATCGTGAGGGTAGCAGCAGTAGAAACTGCACAATGCATGATTTTTAATTTTTTTTGCATTAACTTGTCAAATAACAGCTTAGTGCCACAACGACAAAGAGAAACTTGGACATTCTAGATTCAAGTGTCTTGGCACGAGCCCTTCGCAATTCTATTCATCTTCAAAACAAATCATAGTCTCATCATAAAATTAGTGAAGTCTATAGTACATAATGTTGCAGTCTGTTTAACATCGGATGAAGCCCACACCATTGCTCCCCAAGGACCCTGCTATCCTCTTCTACTGTGCCTCGGTGCATATTCAATCATCCATCCACTGTCAAACGAGAGCGCAGGGAGCAACAAACAAGACCAGGTATAGTGTGTTTGCTCACTCTGACGATGATTTTGAATCATCGTCCATTTTATCATCTCCAGGCAGCCCAAAAATCCGTAGGTTACGGTCCATAGAACCTACTGCGATACACTTAGCATCCACTCCAAACTTCGCAGAGGTCACTTTCCCTCTCAAAGGATAGTAGTCAAAAGAAGTTAGTTCACCTCAATTATAGTGCATGCCAAACTCAACCAGGACCAAGGAGGGGTCTGAACCTGTTCCTGACAAATCTGGTAGGGTCTTGATAAGATTCCATTCCGTCTTAACGTTAGCTACTTGGTAAACCCTGCAACCACAGACAGGAGATACAAAATATCTAATCCAAATTGTAACACAGTTGACAAAAGGAGGGATATAGCATTTCCACGAGGTCAATATATCACGTGTAGAACTATGCCCCTCCAGTAGCAATGCCACTATGCCAGAAATCAATAACAAACCTTATATCTGAGCCAGCAACAACAAGATAGCTTCTGCTTAAATCAAATTCCACTGCAGAACAAAAGAGAAGGCATAAAGCTATGCATCTGCACTATTTCAAAACTTACTCATTTATATGCTCTAAAATTCTCTACTGTATTGAGCACGGAAGTGACATAAAAAGTTCCTTACCAGAATTCGTTGGTGTGTCCGAATCATATGGCGAGAAATTCATAAAATTTCTCAATTTCCATAGATCCCAAAGCTTGACACCATCAAGAGCAACAGTTTGTAAGGCCATGGTGAAGATATCAGAATACAAAGACATCAAACATTGTGCACACTGTCTTATGGGAAGCATGCATACCTCCAAGAAGTAGCCATTTTAAGAGAAGGACATAGCAGTGACTGGTCCAGCATGCCCCTCAAACTTTGCAACATTCGACTACAGACAAATAAATGTTCATTAGGAAATATATTTCAAGAAGAGAAATGCATGACCATCTGATGCATAATCACTTGGTTCTGTGTGTGTGTGTTTGCCATTGTGGTTTGTAAAAGAACACATGCAATGTCAATCCAGCATGTGTCCAACCATGTCCAAGATCCCTAGCAACATGCTAGGATTCAACTGCCACATGTAGTGGAGAACCAGTTTGAAAGATTTCGCATCACCACACCCACTTGGATGCCTGTGTGTGTGCCTCATTGTGTTTTGGAAAAGAACACATGCAATGTCACTCCAACATATTTCCAACCATGTCCAGGAACCCTAGCAACATGCTGGGATTCAACTGCCACATGTAGTGGAGCACCAGTTTGAAAGTGAAGGAAATATGCCCTAGAGGCAATCATAGAGATGATTGTATTTCATGTGTATCCATGAGTTATTATAATGTTCCTTGAATATCCATATACCAGGCAACTTGTATTGATTGGCAATTATGTGAATTGTTTGTGAAACTCTTTACTTGTATGGTTATCTAATAATTGTCCCTAGTCGGAGTTCATGCGAGGACACACGTGAATATTAGACTAGCACATCGATTGGTTAATGACTATGTTTCGCAAGTCATTGACATGGAGATGTCTGTCAAACCAATGATGTGGACACATGTTATGAACATGGGGTTGGACTGACCCAACATGAGACTAGCAATAATACTTGCAGCTCTCTCTACACATCGTGTACGTTTTGTCCTTAGACCTGAGATTGTCGCATGTACTTGAGATGTGGATCGACCTACTTTGGGGCTATCAAACACTACTCCGTAACTGGGTAGTTATAAAGGTAGCTTTCGGGTTTGTCCTGATACATGCTGCAAGGCATCGGTCAATCAAGATGGGATTTGCCCCTCTCTACTTGAGAGAGATATCTCTGGGCCCCTCGAGTGATCGGATCCAGAAATGCATGGCCGTGCTACATATGGTTAAGAGTTAACCTAGTAAAGGGATTCTGAATCACAGTATCGAGAAAGAGAGGTCAGCTTAGAGCTAGACCAAATATCGTGAGGCAAAGGGAAAGACATGTACTCAACCTTGTGATGGTTCGTCCGAATGATCTTTATATGCGTTTAGGAGTTGGCACGTCTTGCTAGAGGCCGCTACCAACTATTGACGGAGTAAGTGTACTCGCGTCATGTCTATACGTGTATGAACCTATAGGGTCACACACTTTAGGGGCTGGAAGCCTAATGAGGATTGGA
Organism: Avena eriantha; assembly: GCA_910589775.1. Taxonomy (NCBI): domain Eukaryota; kingdom Viridiplantae; phylum Streptophyta; class Magnoliopsida; order Poales; family Poaceae; genus Avena; species Avena eriantha. Next base: position 218,256,362 of record OU342740.1, read on the forward strand.
TCCGAATTAGACCAGGCTTAGGCTGCTAATGGGCTGCTAATGTAGAAGCCCACTAGGGATGCCTATATAAGAGGGAGTGAGGCGAGCTGAAAAGGAGAGAGCATTCCACCCAGCCGCCACTCCTCTTCCGCCTGTGTTGCATGCGCAGACCTAGCAGTCTGGCGTGTGACGACTTCCACTCTGGACGTGTGGATACCTCGGAGGTGCTGCATCTGTAGCACTTGGACGAGCCACGCAAAGGGGAGCTGCTCGTGGGACGAGGACGAGGAGGAGACGTAGAACATCTACACTGCCGCAACGTGCTTCATCGAGTTCCGCACCTGCGCGTCTAGCGGTAATCCCGTGATCTATGACAATAGTATTCCTGGTTGATGCGGTAGAAATTTTTGATTTTACGCTAGTGTAGCCTACCCGTCACCCTTCAGTGGTATCAGAGCCGATGCTATTCAGTCATAGGTTCGGGAAGTTTGCATATGGTGATATGTAGATTGATATGAATGATATGATCATTTGTATGGCGGTGTTTCTGGATTGATCTATGATCTTAATTTCCGTGATCGTGATTCTAAGGTCGTCGAACGACTTACCCCTACCGGTCGGTTTCCGCCATCGGGGTAGACAGTGACACATAAATCCTTCTGAATCACGCGAAGATCAATATGATTGATCGAATCGGGAATTAGATCTGAATCGACGTACCGTGATCAAAGGAGTTTGGTCAAATCGGAACTATGGTCGTTTTATGGTAAATTGGATTTGCCGATCAAAATCCTTAAAGAAAATTGTATAGATTTGATCTCTCATTTGCCGATCAAAATCAAAATCCTTATAGAAAATTGTAAAGAAAATCGGAACTATGGCGGTACCGCCATCGAGGTACCACGAGGGGCGCTGCCCCTTCGAACCCCGCAAGGGGAGACCCCCTAGACCCCCCTTAGTCGTAGCCCCCTTTTTGTATCTCGTTAAGGTTCATAGGTGGTACAATTTCACATGATCCGGTAGAATGCGATTCTATGCACAACTTGTTTTTGCAGGATTTATGTGATCAGTATGGCCCAAAAATGTATGTGATGCATGTATGTATTTCTCATGACCTGCGGGTCGTGAGTTGGGCAACACGGCTGGAGCCATATGTGTTGTCAATTATTGTAATGGCCTGCGTGCCAACTTGTGATGATCCCAATACAATGTAATTTTGATTACTAGATGTTAGGAGTAATAGCTTGTATTATTTCTTGGAGAACTCATCACTTGGAGGATGGCTCGCATAGAGCATGAAGATGGAGATCATCATGGTGGACAGGTTCTATGGCGATGGAGATCACCATGAGAAAATGGGCCATACTGTATCACATCTATGTGAATGCTATTCTTATACGTTTTACTACTATGCATGCTTAGATGATAGAAGTAGAACGATCCCTCACAAAGTTTAAGTTAAACCATGCCCTCCCAACCAAACCTTGCACCATCCTATGCCCTGTACAATCGTTGGTGGGTCTATGAAATTAGGGTGCCACGGTTTTCCTTGGCTGGATGGGTTTGTATCGGATACCTACACGCATGAGGGTTGGTGAGCTTAACAAGGTCATCTTAACAGTTAAGGACCTTGGGGCATAAAGGTTGGGCGCCTAGTTTTGACATAGAGATGTCACCCAACAACAAGAGTCATATGTGATATGATTAGCAAAGGTTGCTTACCGATTTACCTTGTCTTCTAGCAGTGATGCTAAAGCTCACTAGTCGACTTGTTAATTGTGGATCTTGAATCACTTAGTATCAATAGAGGGATGTTGATTTAAGTGGGAGTATATGCTATTAAATTGTTTAATATGTTTTACTCTTTCATGGTTACATGGCTTAGTATTTTGCATATTTTTTTTGTTGTAGATCAATGGCACCGAACAATTCATCACTTTTTTCTTTGCATTAGATTCTTGAAAAGGATAAACTAAATGGAACAAACTATTCGGACTGGGTCCGTAACCTGAGAATTGTTCTCAGGGCTGAGAAAAAGGAAACTGTTCTGGATACCCCAATCCCGGATGAACCTGTTGATAATGCAACTGCTACCCTTAAGAATGCCTACAAGAAAGCATGTGATGAATCTCTTGAGGTCAGTTGTCTTATGCTTGCATGCATGGAACCTGATCTTCAAAAACAGTTTGAGGATCAGGAAGCGTACGATATGATCGTTGCACTTAAGGACATGTTCCAGACTCAGGCTAGGACTGAGAGGTACAATGTCGCTAAGTCCTTTGTGGAATGCAAGCTGGCAGAGGGAGCAGCTGTAGGCCCCCATGTGATCAAAATGGTTGGTTACAGTCAGACTTTGGAAAAGCTTGGTTTTCCATTAGGCCAAGAGTTGGCCACTGACTTCATTTTGGCATCTCTTCCATCTAGCTATGGGCATTTCATTTCGAACTACCATATGCATGGGCTGGAGAGGGGCCTTAATGAATTATGTGGGATGCTGAAAACAGCAGAATGTGACATTAAGAAGTGTGCAGGGCATAGCCATGTGATGGCTGTGCAGAACAAGCCTAGCTTCAAGAAAAAGGGCACTTCTTGGCAGAAGAAGAAGGGCAAGGCTAAGGATACGATCCCTAAGCCAAACCCTGCACCCAAGCAAAAGGCTGGTCCTGCAGGAGACACTGAGTGTTTCTTTTGTCACGAATATGGCCACTGGAAGAGAAACTGCAACAAGTACCAGGCTTCTTTGAAGAAAAGTGGAAGTAAGAGTACTTCCCACTCAGGTACACTTGTTGTAAATGTTGTGGACATTTTTCTCGCAGATTCTTATGTTAACTCTTGGGTATTTGATACCGGATCGGTTGCTCATATTTGCAATTCGATGCAGGGGCTAATAAGGACTAGAGAAGTGCAAAAAGGCGAAGTGGATTTTCGCGTCGGAAATAAAGCAAGGGTTGCTGCATTGTTCGTCGGCGTCATGCAACTTCACCTTCCGTCAGGATTTATCATGGAGTTGAATAATTGTTATTACATTCCTAGTATGGGTCGAAACATTTTATCACCTTCATGTTTGATGAGGGATGGTTATTCATTCACGAGTACAAACAATGGTCGTGTAATCTCTAAGAATGCTATGTTTGTGGCTGATGCTCCCATTGTGAATGGGTTATTTATTTTAAATCTTGATAATGCATGTGTTTACAATGTTAGTGCTAAAAGGCTTCGGCCAAATGATTTGAGTCCTACCTATATATGGCATTGTCGTTTGGGGCATATAAGTGAAAAGCGCATGAAGAAGCTCCATGGTGATGGTCTTCTAACTTCGTTTGATTTTGAATCATACGAGACATGTCAAGCTTGTTTACTTGGAAAGATGACCAAGACGCCTTTTACGGGGTTTCCCGAGAGAGCGTCAGACTTGTTGGAACTCATACATACTGATGTATGTGGACCAATGAGCACGACAGCCAGAGGAGGATATCACTACTTCATTACTTTCACTGATGATTTCAGTAGATATGGCTATGTCTACTTGATGAAGCATAAGTCTGAAACTTTTGAAAAGTTCAAAGAGTTTCAAAATGAGGTAGAGAATCAACGTGGCAAGAAAATAAAGGCCTTGCGATCTGATCGCGGAGGTGAATATTTGAGTCACGAGTTTAGCAATCATCTTAAGAGTTGCGGAATTGTTCCACAGCTCACGCCGCCCGGAACACCTCAAAGAAACGGGGTCTTTGAACGGCGTAATCGAACTTTGTTGGACATGGTTCGATCGATGATGAGCCAGTCGGATTTACCATTATCATTTTGGGGTTACGCGCTAGAAACAGCAGCTTTCACACTAAATAGGGTACCATCTAAATCCGTAGTTAAGACACCATATGAGATGTGGACTGGAAAGAATCCCAGTTTGTCTTTTCTAAAGATTTGGGGTTGTGATGCATTTGTCAAGCGACTTCAGTCGGACAAGCTAACACCCAAATCGGATAAGTGCATTTTTGTGGGATACCCAAGGGAAACCTTAGGGTATTACTTCTACAACCGAGAAGAGGGCAAAGTGTTTGTCGCTCGTAGCGGTGTTTTCCTAGAGAAAGAGTTTCTCACAAAGGGAACGAGTGGAAGGTCGGTGCGACTTGAAGAAGTTCAAGATGAGCCAGTCGGGGATGCTTCTACGAGTGATGCTATTGTAGCAGAACAAGTTGAGGAACCCGTGGCAATAGAAGCACCACAACCACGAAGGTCGGCGAGGCTCCGCGAAGCGCGAGAGTTATTATTGTTAGACAATGATGAGCCTGCGACCTATGCAGAAGCGATGGTGGACCCAGACTCTGAGAAATGGCTGATTGCCATGAGATCCGAGATAGAGTCCATGGGAGACAATCAAGTTTGGAACTTGGTTGACCTGCCTGATGGTTTTAAAGCCATCGAGTGCAAGTGGATCTATAAGAAGAAGATTGATATGGATGGAAATGTTCACATCCATAAAGCTCGACTTGTTGCAAAAGGTTTTAGACAAGTTCAAGGAGTTGACTACGACGAGACTTTCTCGCCCGTAGCGATGCTTAAACCTATACGGATCATTCTAGCCATTGCTGCACATTTCGATTATGAGATATGGCAGATGGACGTCAAGACGGCTTTCTTAAATGGAATCCTTTCTGAGGACGTGTATATGATGCAGCCCGAAGGTTTTGTCGATCCAAACAATGCTGGAAAGGTATGCAAACTTCAAAAGTCTATTTATGGGCTGAAGCAAGCATCTCGGAGTTGGAACATTCGATTTGATGAAGTTGTAAAGGAGTTTGGCTTCACCAAAAACGAACAAGAACCTTGTGTGTATAAGAAAGAAAATGGGAAATCACTTGTGTTTCTAATCTTATATGTGGATGACATATTATTGATTGGAAATGACATTCCTATGCTCGAGTCTGTTAAGACCTCATTGAAAAATAGTTTTTCTATGAAGGACTTGGGAGAAGCGGCATATATTCTGGGTATCAAGATCTATAGAGATAGATCAAGGAGGCTAATTGGATTAAGCCAGAGTACGTACATTGACAAAGTGTTGAAACGGTTCAGCATGGAAGAGGCTAAGAAGGGGTTCTTGCCCATGTCTCACGGCATTAAACTCAGCAAGACTCAGTGTCCTTCGACCACTGATGAGCGAGAACGCATGAGTAGGGTTCCATATGCTTCGGCTATTGGATCCATCATGTATGCAATGACATGTACTCGCCCAGATGTTTCCTATGCTCTAAGTGTTACGAGCAGATACCAGGCTGATCCAGGTGAGATTCACTAGACAGCGGTAAAGAATATCCTTAAGTACTTGAGAAGGACTAAGGATATGTTCCTAGTTTATGGAGGTGAGGTTGAACTCAGTGTAAAGGGTTACACAGATGCGAGTTACCTTAATGACTCAGAAGACTCGAAATCGCAATCAGGTTATGTGTTTGTCATGAATGGTGGTGCTGTGAGCTGGAAAAGTTCCAAGCAAGATACAGTGGCCTCCTCTTCAACAGAAGCTGAATATATTGCTGCCTCGGAGGCTGCAAAGGAAGCTGTTTGTATTAGGAATTTCCTGATCGCTCTTGGTATGGTTCAGGGCTCGTCCAATCCCTTGGACGTTTATTGTGACAACAATGGTGCTATTGCACAAGCCAAAGAACCTAGACAGCACCAGAAGAACAAACATATTCGCATGCGCTACCATCTGATTCGTGAGTTCATTGATGAAGGTAGTGTCATGTTATGCAAAATACATACGGACTCAAATGTTGCTGATCCCTTGACTAAGCCACTCCCGCAGCCTGCGCATGAAGCGCACACAAGAGCAATAGGTATTAGATACTGTCTAGATTGACTCTAGTGCAAGTGGGAGACTGAAGGAAATATGCCCTAGAGGCAATCATAGAGATGATTGTATTTCATGTGTATCCATGAGTTATTATAATGTACCTTGAATATCCATATACCAGGCAACTTGTATTGATTGGCAATTATGTGAATTGTTTGTGAAACTCTTTACTTGTATGGTTATCTAATAATTGTCCCTAGTCGGAGTTCATGCGAGGACACACGTGAATATTAGACTAGCACATCGATTGGTTAATGACTATGTTTCGCAAGTCATTGACATGGAGATGTCAAACCAATGATGTGGACACATGTTATGAACATGGGGTTGGACTGACCCAACATGAGACTAGCAATAATACTTGCAGCTCTCTCTACACATCGTGTACGTTTTGTCCTTAGACCTGAGATTGTCGCATGTACTTGAGATGTGGATCGACCTACTTTGGGGCTATCAAACACTACTCCGTAACTGGGTAGTTATAAAGGTAGCTTTCGGGTTTGTCCTGATACATGCTGCAAGGCATCGGTCAATCAAGATGGGATTTGCCCCTCTCTACTTGAGAGAGATATCTCTGGGCCCCTCGAGTGATCGGATCCAGAAATGCAAGGCCGTGCTACATATGGTTAAGAGTTAACCTAGTAAAGGGATTCTGAATCACAGTATCGAGAAAGAGAGGTCAGCTTAGAGCTAGACCAAATATCGTGAGGCAAAGGGAAAGACATGTACTCAACCTTGTGATGGTTCGTCCGAATGATCTTTATATGCGTTTAGGAGTTGGCACGTCTTGCTAGAGGCCGCTACCAACTATTGACGGAGTAAGTGTACTCGCGTCATGTCTATACGTGTATGAACCTATAGGGTCACACACTTTAGGGGCTGGAAGCCTAATGAGGATTGGATCCGAATTAGACCAGGCTTAGGCTGCTAATGGGCTGCTAATGTAGAAGCCACCAGGGATGCCTATATAAGAGGGAGTGAGGCGAGCTGAAAAGGAGAGAGCATTCCACCCAGCCGCCACTCCTCTTCCGCCTGTGTTGCACGCGCAGACCTAGCAGTCTGGCGTGTGACGACTTCCACTCCGGACGTGTGGATACCTCGGAGGTGCTGCATCTGTAGCACTTGGACGAGCCGCGCAAAGGGGAGCTGCTCGTGGGACGAGGACGAGGAGGAGACGTCGAACATCTACACTGCCGCAACGTGCTTCATCGAGTTCCGCACCTGCGCGTCTAGCGGTAATCCCGTGATCTATGACAATAGTATTCCTGGTTGACGCGGTAGAAATTTTTGATTTTACGCTAGTGTAGCCTACCCGTCACCCTTCAGAAAGATGTTGCATCACCACACACCCACTTGGATGTGTGTGTGTGAGTCCTTGTGGTTTGGAAAAGAACACATGCACTATCACTCCAACATGTGTCCAACCATGTCTAGGAACCCTAGCAACATGTTGGGATTCAGCTGCCACATGTAGTGGAGCACCAGTTTGAGAGATGTTGCAATAACATACTCACTTGGTTGTGTGTGTGTGTGTGTTTGTCATTGTGGTTTGTATAAGAACACATGCAATGTCACTCCAACATGTGTCCAACCATGTCCAGGATCCCTAGCAACATGCTAGGATTCAACTGCCACATGTAGTTGAGAACCAGTTTGAATGATCTCGCATCACCACACCCACTTGGATGTGTGTGTGTGCGCATCATTGTGGTTTGGAAAAGAACACATGCATGTCAGTCCAGCATGTTTCAAACAATGTCTAGGAACCCTAGCAACTTGCTAGGATTCTACTACCACATGTAGTGAAGAACCATTTTGAAAGATGTTGCATCACCACACCCACTTGGGTGTGTGTGTGTGTATCATTGTGGTTTGTAAAAAACCCATGCAATGTCACTCCAGCATGTGTCCAACCATGTCCAGGAAGCCTAGCAACATGTTGGGATTCAACTGCCATATGGAGTGGAGCACGAGTTTGAAAGATGTTGCATCACCACATCCACTTGGATGTGTGTGTGCGTATCATTGTGGTTTGGAAAATAACACATGAAAGGTCACACCAACATGTGTCCAACCATGTCCAGGAACCCTAGCAACATGCTAGGATTCAACTACCACATAAAGTGGAGCACCAGTTTGAAAGATGTTGCAGCACCACACAACTTGGGTGTGTGTGTATCATTGGGATTTGTAAAAGAACACATGCAATGTCAGTCCAACATGTTTCCAACCATGTCTAGGAACCCTAGCAACATGCTGGGATTCAACTGCCACATGTAGTGGAGCACCAGTTTGAAAGATGCTGCATCACCACACACCCACTTGGATGTGTGTTTGAGTCATTGTGGTTTGGAAAAGAACACATGCAATGTCTCTCTAACATGTGTCCCACCATGTCCAGGAACCCTAGAAAAATGCTGGGATTCAGCTGCCACATGTAGGGGAGCACCAGTTTGAGAGATGTTGAATCAACATACTCACTTGGTTGTGTGTGTGTGTGTTTGTCATTGTGGTTTGTAAAATAACACATGCAATGTCACTCCAGCATGTGTCCAACCATGTCTAGGATCCCTAGCAACGTGCTAGGATTCAACTGCCACATGTAGTGGAGAACCAGTTTGAAAGATTTCGCATCACCACACCCACTTGGATGTTTGTGTGTGTGCCTCATTGTGGTTTGGAAAAGAACACATGCAATGTCACTCTGGCATGTGTCAAACCATGTCCAGGAACCCTAGCAACATGCTAGGATTCTACTTCCACATGTAGTGAAGCACCAGTTTGAAAGATGTTGCATCACCACACCCACCTGGGTGTGTGTGTGTATCATTGTGGTTTAGAAAACCACATGCAATGTCACTACAACATGTGTCCAACCATGTCTAGGAACCATAGCAACATGCTGGGATTCAACTGCCATATGAAGTGGAGCACGAGTTTGAAAGATGTTGCATCACCACATCCACTTGGATGTGTGTGTGCGTATCATTGTGGTTTGGAAAATAACACATGCAATGTCACACCAACATGTGTCCAACCATGTCCAGGAACCCTAGCATCATGCTGGGATTCAACCGCCAAATGCAACGGAGTACGAGTTTGAAAGTTGTTGCATCACCACACTATAGTGACCCAGCATACCATTGCATGATGAAGTACACTATAGCCGTTGACATAACACCAATGAAACACCATTCACTAGTATTACATCCCTCAGAGTGGTACAACAGAAACACAGCAGGTCCAAGACATGACTATAGGTTACAACTCGACTCTTTACAAAATATCCAGAGAACACTCTAGGTTAAAGAGAGAGAAAGAAACTTCTTACCAAGAAGAACCAGAAATAATAACTCAGAACTATCTAGTAACTAAGACTAGTATCTAAACTATTTGGCTTGCCATTGCTGCTATTCCAATGCTCTACAGAAGTAAGTTTTATCGCTAGAGAATCTACTCCTATGTACATAAGAACTTTGTCATATATGTTGACTTCATTGACTCTGTTGAAGAAATTGAGCTTTCAATGATGGTTTCCTGAGCAGAAGTTGATGTTGGTGTCGTCTTCAATGGCTTCGAACCTAGCACAGGTTAAGAAGGTACGGTTGCGTACGGGCATACTCAGCAAGTTCACTAAAAAGGAGTTTATGATGCACTATCTCTACAGCCATAGACCATAGGTCGTAGGCAATGCAGGTTTTCGTAAAAATTTCTACAAAGGTTTCTTTTATTCTGAAAACTATGTCCGAGAGCCTTCACAGGTTGACCAAAACCTTCATGGAGTTCCTTTCCTGCCTCGTTCGTAGCTCCTTCCCGGAACATGGAGTAACATGTCACAGTTCTTACACTCTGTAGAGCTGCGTCACTTTACCCCGACAACTATGCACAGATAATCTAGACACCTAGCTCGTGGGGAACTAAGGGGTCCCACCCATCTGCTGGATTGTCTGGAACTCCATGCGAAATCAACAGCCTCACGATAAGGTCATCCGTCCATGCAAAAGGAAAAAGATCTAGCTGACTTCTCCGTCCCATTGCAGATATCATGGTTAACGTGTAATATACGGCGCTAGAATCACTGGCGACATTGGTTGTTAAGTCCTAGATATTATGTTCCTTTACCATTAGAACTGTATCAATAGATTATTATCATTTGATAAATAATCCATAATCAAATTATTATAAAAATAGTGTTTTCTGACCTTTTTTTTGAAATGCAGGTGATGACCACATTTGAGTTACAAGCATTTCATAGAAAATAACCAAAGGACATGAGCATGTTGTGAACTTGCCTTTTATGATTACAAGATTATGCACTCATGATCTTCAAGACAATAGAATATCCAAAATCTAGAAATAGCATCATTGCCCGGTAAGCACTAATGTTTAAAGAACCAAGATGCAATTATGCATAAGTAATGTAATGTAGTTTGATAGATCTAAATTCTCGGACTAACGTATCTAATCGAGGGTTTGGATTTTGTGTTGATATCTTTAGAATGTGTTCCACTTTTATAACGGTTTCACACTTGTGCTTCTTATTAAGGCTTGTGAGTGTGTGAAATGATATGTAAATACAACAAGTAGTATACAATAGTAAATCACTCAAATGGGGCATGGTATCTAAAAGATTTCTTGAGCAAGATTACTAATCAATTAGAGCTTTCAAGAAGTGTTTAAGGATTATTTTTATTGTTTCTTAAAGGACTTATTATAAGATTGCTGTTTGAAGTGGAAAACGAAAAACTTTTGAAGAAAATATTTCTTTGTTTAAGGTTTAAACAATCTTTGTGGTTAATCGAGTGTGATCGATATTATTTGCGCTTATCTGATAAGCGTGGGTTTGAGATGCCTTATGACTTAATTTGGAATAGACAAAAGTTAACTATAAAAATATATTTAGACTTCATATATTGTGTTTATAGTTTGGTGGAGCAAAGTTGTAGCACCCCAATTGTCTAAAAATTGTAATGCTACTTGTCCTAGTAAGATATTGGCTACTTCATAGATATTAATGTTGCATCATAATGATATCATGCTCATGTCATCATGCCACCTTGCATTTGAGCATCATAAAAAAACCTTTTTCTTTTGGTTCTAATTATATCTACCTCTTGATATTGTATTTGGTTATTGATATATTGTTTAAATGCCCAAGTTGAGTTGGGGGCATATCTTTTATTTACATTCCACCACCTTTCTCTTCCACCACTTTATAATCCCACCATCCCATTAACCATGAGCTTGTTTCTCTTTCTTTTGCTATTTTAATTCTAGCTCATATAGTTTGGGGTGGATTAAATCCTCTAACTTCTTCTGCTTGGCTTTATCTCCACTTCTTGGATATGCATAGAGTAATGCCATAATATTAATATTGTTTTCACAAATAAATAATGGCATTAGTATTTTTGCATGGGCCATGCACAATTCTTCACCACCTTCTCTCCTTTGGTTTTTCTTTGGATTTAGTGGATCCTATCTAGGAAGACCATATACCACCTTCACACCATCCTCATAGTCTCACCATCTCATTTTCTTCTTATATTATTTTCTCCATGCACTAACCATATGAGGCCTAAACCATCTTTTTCTTTCTTTTTCTTTTATTGGATTTCCCTTTCACCTTCTTCGCATGTTAAGCCAATACTCATCATGCTCCACTTGGGTTGGATTTTGCACAAGATTTAACAATCTAAAAACCTAATAAATACAAACCTAGCTACTCTCTCTAATTTCTTCTAAACCCTAACTCCACTTTACATCTATCTCTCACACACCCCTCTCTCTAGCATGTCCTCCATGCCCAGCCCCTCTCTCCCTAGCTGCTGGCCACCCTCTCCCTGGCCCACACCTCAGCCACCCCAAGCCTAGACAAAACCCTAACCGAGCCATGCCCCATCTACCCTAGCCCGACCTACTCCCTCTTCTCTCTTTCTTACTCTACCGCCATGCTGGCCCCACCCTGCAGCCACTCGCCGTCCTGGTCCACCCTGCAGCCTCCCCGCCGTGCCTACCAGCCCCAGGTCGAGCCCCAGCTCGAGCCGGCACGTGAGAGAGAAGGAAAAAGGTGGCACCGAGGCCACCTTTATCTGCCGTGCCCCGCCTGCCTTCCTCCTTGCTTCCTCTCGCTTTTCCTCCCTCCCCACGCCTCTCTGGCCTCTCCTAGATCTGCCCCGAGCTACCCCTCCTCTTCTCCTTCTTCCTCCCCGGCAACAGCTCCCGCCGCCGGTCGCCGCCAGCACCCTCTGCTCCTCTTCGCTCCAGCCGCCGTGCTCGTCGTGGAAGAGGTCTGGAAGCTCGAGGAGGCTCCTCCATGATGCCCCGTACACGCTGACTTGTACGAGGAGCTCCCCAGCACAGCCAGTACCTCGCCGCACTGCAGCAAACCCTAGATCTGGGCGCCAGCGATCTCGACGCCCCGCCGCTCCTCGCGCCGATCCGAGCCCGCCGTCGAGCCCGCGGTGAGCATCTTCTCCCCTCTGACACGGTCCGCCTCGCCGTACCACCCTATTGCCACCGATCGTTTCATCGAACACCCGCCGTGCCCAGAGCTCGCCGCCGTCTGCAGGTTTCCCGCGTCGCAGCAAGCTTACCTAAGCCCCCGCCCTTTCCCTGTCAACTCCTCTCGCCCTACCGCACCGGTCAGCCCCCTCAGCGCGCACTCCCGCGGCCCGGGATCGAATCCCTGCTCCGCGCCGCGCACGCACTTGCCGTCAGAACAGAGAGGAAGAAAAACAGTAACTCGAGCCGTGGTCATCTTACAAAAAGCCCCCCACCTTTTTGATTCCCGCAACCCGCGCTCCTAGCGGCCCTACCTGCCAGTCACCCTGACCATCTTGCAGAAAACCCCTCGGCTTTTCCCGGGCGTAACCCGCGCTCTAGACCCAACCCCACCTGTCAGCCCCAGTTTACCACCCCGCTGACACGCGGGCCTGCGTCAGTTGGCCCCGCCTGTCCGTCACAGTGGCTAGCCCAACCCGCGGTGAAAAACGTTTTTCCCCATTCGTGGCCCAGACAGCGCAAAGGCCCACCCGTCAGTGTCTGGGGTTGATTCCGCCTGAGTAGCAAAAGTTTTTCCTGCGTCTGTTTTTAATTAAATCTTTTTCAAATTGATTTAAATTCAAATTCAAATCAGATTCAAATAATTTTCAAAATACAAATCCAAATAATACATATAATATATGTTTTGGAATCAGAAAAATGTGAGGAATTCAAATATGCCATTCAAAATAATGTTTGAACACTTTAAAATTTCGGGATGAATAAAATTACAACAAAATGCCCTTTTCCTTGTTTAATTAATAACTTTTGTTTTATAACTCCAAATTTGACAAATAATATGTCTAAATCGATCAGCGCGACGAGCCCGTTCTATCTATGCAGTCCTTGTTCTGAATTGAAGCACGCATCATGTTGTTATTAAAAATATGAAGGGTTTATGACATGAAAACATGGACAAATAAATAATAAAGTGCTCTATTTCTTGTATCCACCCCTCACCTTTGCCATGCTATTTTAATGCCATGTAATTGTGCATCATTCATCATGGCATGCTTGTTTGCTTGTTGCATTTCAATTCATATGCTTGTGCACTTTATTTATGTTGGCCCTTGTTTGTTTGGTTCTTCTTCGAATAGACGCCCCGCAGGAGAATTACCAGGAATCACAGGAGTATTACCCAGATCCATCTCTCGCTTCAACTGAGCTGCCAGGCAAGAACTACCACATGCTTGCATACATACAGTACCTATTGCCTCTATCTTATTCTTGCATCATTGAGTCGCGATTGCATTAAATTGAATCCCAAGTACTGCATGGCCTTTACTTTTAAACCACACCAAGCTTGTTCCGGTCCCATGAGCCATTACTACAGGAGTTGTTTGAGCCATGCGAGTCGTAGAAAAGCATGAGTAGGGTATGTGAGTGTCTGCTGAATAAAGAGGTACCTAAACAACATAACCTGAGTAGTAATGGGATAACTAATGAAAGAGGCACCGGTGAGCAATATCTGCTATTTGGTTTTTCATGCTCACTTGTGTCCCGTAGGACCCCGAGTACTTGATTCATGTTCCTTGTTTATTCGCACTATCCACATCCGGGAGGCCTTATGGACCCCCCCGAGCCAGAGCTTGATTCATTCTTATTTCTTGGGGCCACAATTAGTTTGGGGCTTTATTACTATTCTGTACTTATGCCATGTTACTGCTTTATTTAGGATTGTGCGTGGAGCACCTTTACTGTTTTGGATCGTGACACGTTTTCGCTGTATCGACAAGCCCAGTCACATTTTCGGGTTCCCAGTCGTTTACCGCCGTCCACATAAACCTTGGGTCTGTCTCGGAGCCGGCCAACTTCGTTGCGGGTAGCTTAATGGGGTGGCCCCCTGAAATATTTCTGAATCCTGTGATTGCTTTGTCGTGAATGCCTCGTTGGGTTTTGATTTGGTTTTTCCGAGGTTGATCGAGTGTGTGTTGCTATTCGTGCACCCCTGCAGGGTAAATCTTTCTGAAAGCCGTGTCCGCGGTTATGGACGACTTGGAGCACAGTTTCTCGATCATAGACAAGTATAACTAAATTACCGCTTTTAAATTGACTAAGTACTTGACTAGTAAGTAGTGCAATACTCATGGAATGGTTAATAAAACTGCCAACGGATGATGGGGGTTGTTTGTCCGCTTCCTCGTTGGTAAGCGAGGAGGAGGATGGATCTGTTAATTATACTGTTATAACTGTTGTTCTTAATTCACGCACTTCCGTCTATCATTGGTTAGGCGGAAGGTTAGCGAGTATCTGTAGAATTGTTAGGTATTATCTTTCGCTGCAATTGTGTCACCCTTGTGTCCCCTTTAGCGGCATAAAGACTTGCTGAGTACCCCTAGGGTCTCACACGATAAATTGTTTGATTCAGATGAACAGGTGTACCCGCAAGATGGATACTGGGTGGAAGAGACAGATGATGTTGGCAACGATCATTCGGTGTAGAGATTCCGGGAACGGGGATCCGTGTGATCTGTGGGCGGGATGTGTTTATTTATGGGGCATCTTATGCCAATTCGCTTCTTATCCGTACTCAGATCTTGTTTTCCGCTTCCGCCTGATACTCTGATGTGTGATGTATGAGGAGCTATCCTAAATTATTATATCTATCTAGGACATTTGGATCTTGCCGTATGGCGTTGCTATATTTCTATTTCTTTTAGATGGAATGGCTCTGAGGACTGTTGTATGTGGCTTGCATACATACTCATTTGTGTATGTAGTTGATCCCTTCGCCTGCCGATTACGCCGCTCGTTCTTGTCCCGTTGTCTAAAAGTGGTTAGGACGGCTGAAAGGTCTACCGTGAGTGGCCCTGGGCCCCACCGTACTATTTTATCCACTTTCGTTCATCCAGGCATTAACTAAGAGCGTAATTCACCGAGGTAGTTACAATTGGTATCAGAGCCATCCCGCCCTTCAGGGTCTCAGCCAAAATGGTCGTTGTCAGTCTAGCAAATATTTTGGTAGTTATGTATACTAGGGAAAAACAAAGCGTGAGAGTAGGAATGCTTCCATTTTTCTTCTTACCCACCCACCCACCCTTTTCTGGTAAGGAAGTGTAACGTTTTCAATCCTCTTCTAAAATTCAAACTAGGATTCACGTGTTCTGGGTTCTGTAGTACCATAGGTTGTGTTTGTGTTTGTGTGTGTGTGTGTGTGAATTCCTTGTCTATCTGTTGCATCCAAATGTTATCACTATCTGCCTTTTGGTTATCAACTGTTGGTACATTCCCTACCGACAGTCCTTTGTAAACCGACGCGATCTATTCTGATTCGTTGTACACCGATGCGATCTATCTTACTCTTTGTTATCCGATGTTATCTTGTTGGGGTGTTCTTTTCCATAGTTAACAATCTTTAGGTTCATCTTAAGAAGAAGGTGTTGGGATATGTATTTTACTGATTCATGTGCGGAGTAATGATTTGAGTGCGGGATGGAGTCGCGACCATACCACTACTTTTGTCATTTGCTTTTGTATATTGAACTAGTAGAGTTACTAATCTTGATTCGTTAAGTGGTTTTGCGCATATAGTGGTATTTTAATGCCGAAATTTGCGGAAAATTTTTCTTTGTTAGTTGTGTACCACACTCCTTGTTCAGTTGTGTGTGTTATGCTTAATATCTTCTAATTGCCTTGAACTTTGTTGATATTTTAATATCATCTCAGCGAATTGCATTCCTTAATCTTGATTAATTCCATTTTGGTACTATTTTGGATTATTATCATTCTCCATTATAGTACTGACTTGTGTTTATATCAATCACAGGATGGCACCACCATGCCGTTCTGAGGAGGATATACCACCTGAACTCGGGGCTTCTTTGGCAAGTATTGCAAATGCTTTTGGAACTATGCAGCAGAACCAGCAGCGCTTCGAGGAAAGCGTGAGGAGGAATGAGTTTGTTCCGCTACCTCCACCTCCCAAGCGAGGAGACATCAAGAGTTTTCTCAAGTTCAACCCACGTCAATTCGAAGTGTCTGATCAGCCACTTGATGCGGATGATTGGCTTCGTGAAGTGTCAAGGTTGCTGATGACTGCAGATGTTCCCGAGCAAGAATGGGTCAAGTGTGCTACTCACCTTCTGAAGGGAGATGCAGCTCTCTGGTGGGAAAATTACCTCAAGGCAGATCTTTCTGGTTTTCAACCTACTTCGGAGCGGTTCACTGCTGCTTTCAAAGAGCAATATCTGTCAGAAATTGTCATGGAAAGGATGAAGGAAGTGTTTCTCAACCTCAAGCAGGGCACTGACAATGTCAACACCTACATTAGAAACTTCATGAACCTTTCTCGTTATGGTGGCGATGAGATCTCCGATGACAAGAAGAAGCAAAAGAGGTTTCGGCATGGCCTCAATGCTTCCATCAGATATGCAATCACTCATGCAAGGCCAGCATCTTTCCTAGAACTTCAGCACACAGCTCTACAGGAAGAAGCAAGTAGGCAAGTGTTTGAGGAGTCAAACAAACACAGCCGTGATTCAACAAGCTCTTCTCCTATGACAGCTCCTTCTAAGCGTCGTGTCTGGGTTCCTAACAGCCCACCGTCGCTCCCTTCTCCACCAAGACCATCAAGCTACGCACCAAGGCCACCAAACTCCTTCACTGCGGCTCACAGGGGCTACAACCACAACTACCCTGGAGCGCCTGGCGGAGTCCCTGGCTACGTTGCTCCACGTCCACCTGGTGCTTGCTATACTTGTGGAAACACTGGGCATCAGCACTGGAATTGTCCAATGAACAACAAAGCTCTTCCACCACCACCTCCAAGACCTGCGGCAAGTGCTCCTATGATTCGTGCACCTCCACCTCGGGCTCTCAACATCAACACTAAGCCGGGATCTACGGTTGCTCGTGCCAACTGTGTCAACGCCGCTCAAGCTGAGCATGCACCTGGAGTTGTCATGGGTATGCTTCCTGTTAACTCCTGCACGAGTTTTGTTTGATTCTGGTGCTTCGCATTCTTTTGTTTCTCACAAGTTTGCTCATCAGCAAGATCTGGCTATGGTTCCTTTATTACACCGTCTCGTGGTACAATCTCCTGGGTCAAACATGAGGGCTGCTCATATCAGCCATGGCAATCAAATTGAGATTGGTGGCTCTTCGTTTCCGGCTTCCTTAATTATTCTGGGCAATTCTGATATTGATGTTATCTTGGGCATGGATTGGTTGACAGAAAATGCAGCTGTGATTGATTGTGCTGAACGTTCGGTTTCTCTGAAAATTCCTGAAGGCCATATAGTCTATTCTTCAAGGCTGACTCCTGCAATTCAGCTTTATTCATTGGCGGCTCTGAATGATGATGCTATGGAAGGTATTCAGAGTGTTCCGGTAGTTTGTGAGTTTCCAGATGTCTTTCCTGAAGAGTTGCCAGGTATGCCTCTGGATCGTGAGGTTGAGTTTGTCATTGAACTTGAACCTGGTACCGCTCCTATCTCCAAGCGGCCTTATAAAATGGGTCCTGCTGAGTTGGCTGAACTTAAACGTCAGTTGGATGAACAAGAGAAGTTGGGTTTCATTCAGCACAGTACTTCTTCTTGGGGTAGTCCAACCATCTTTGTGAAGAAGCGAGACAAGACTGATAGACTTTGTGTTGACTATCGGGCACTCAATGCTAAAACCATCAAGAATAAATATTCCCTTCCACGGATTAATGATCTCTTTGATCAGCTAGCTGGAGCTGTGGTATTCTCTAAGCTTGATTTGAGAAGTGGTTATCATCAAATCAAGATTCGCAAGGAAGATGTTCCCAAAACAGCTTTCACCACCCGCTATGGTCTGTATGAGTACACGGTCATGTCTTTCGGTCTCACCAATGCACCTGCCACCTTCTCGAGGCTTATGAACTCGGTTTTCATGGAGTATCTTGATAAGTTCGTTGTGGTCTATCTAGATGACATTCTAGTCTATTCTAAGTCAAAGGAAGAACATGAAGAACACCTTCGGTGTGTCCTAAACAAGCTTCGTGAGAACCGCCTATATGCAAAGTTCTCCAAGTGTGAATTCTGGCTGCCTCAAGTCACCTACCTTGGTCACGTCATCTCTGCCAAGGGCATTGCCGTCAACCCAGAAACTATTAAGACAATTATGGACTGGCTTCCACCCATAAATGTCAAAGAAGTCCGAAGTTTCCTTGGTTTGGCCAGTTACTATCGTCGATTCGTTCAAAACTTCTCAAAGATTGCGAAGCCTCTTACCGATCTCCTCAAGAAAGGCAAGAAATATCTTTGGACTCCTGCATGTCAAGCAAGCTTTGAAACACTCAAAGAGAAGCTCACTTCCACACCAGTCTTGGTTCCTCCAGATACATAAAAGCCTTTCCAGATTTTCTGTGATGCTTCATTGCAAGGATTGGGTGCGGTCCTTATGCAAGAAAAGCAAGTTGTTGCTTATGCATCTCGTCAGTTGAAGACGCATGAGATCGACTATCCTACACACGACCTCGAACTCGCGGCAGTTGTCTTTGCTTTGAAAGTATGGAGGGATTACTTGCTGGGCAACCGTTGTGAGATCTTTTTGATCACAAGAGTCTGTAGTATATCTTCACACAGCCTGATCTCAACCTTTGTCAGAGGAGGTGGATTGAAACAATCAATGATTTCGATTTGACCATCAACTACACCCCGGGCAAAGCCAATGTCATGGCAGATGCTCTCAGCCGAAAAGCTTATGTCAACAACCTCATGGTGGAAGAACAATAGCCTCTCTTGTGCGAAGAATTCCGCAAGCTCAACCTTGAAATTGTGGATCAAGGGTATCTTCTGAATCTTCTAGCAACACCTCTCTTGGAAGAAAAGGTCCGTTCCATTCAGCTTGGGGATCCTTACACTAAAAAGATCATCTCCAACATTCAGCTTCCGAAGTATGAGTCTATCCACGTAGATGACCAAGGCACTCTTTTCTTTGAACACCGGATGTTTGTTCCGAACTACCCGGGTTTAAGAGAGCAAGTTCTCAAGGAGGCGCATGATTCTGTTCTTTCTATCCACCCTGGAAGCACTAAGATGTACATGGACTTGAAAACACAATATTGGTGGCCTGGTTTGAAACGATATTGTGCCAAGTATGTCTCTGAGTGTGATGTTTGTCGCAGAGTTAAAGCTGTCCATCAGAAACCTTCCGGTCTTCTACAGCCATTGAAGCCTCCGGAATGGAAATGGGAGAAAGTAGAGATGGACTTCATCACTGGTTTTCCAAGGTCGCAGAAAGGCAACAATGCAATCTTTGTTGTCATTGATAGGCTTTCCAAAGTAGCTCACTTCTTTCCAGTCAAGGAAACAATTTCTGCAATTCAGTTGGCTGAGCTTTATATCAACAGAATTGTCTCTCTGTATGGAGTTCCTCTTGAGATCAGTTCAGACCGTGGAAGCATCTTCACTTCCAAGTTTTGGGGAAGTTTCCAAAATGCTTTGGAAACAAAACTAAACTTCAGCACAGCTTACCACCCTCAGTCGCAAGGACAAGTTGAAAGGATCAATCAGATTCTGGAAGATATGCTCCGTGCTTGCGTTATCTCTTTCGGCATGAAGTGGGAAGAATGTCTTCCTTATGCTGAATTCTCTTACAACAACAGCTTCCAGAAAAGTCTAAAGATGGCACCATTTGAGGCTCTCTATGGTCGCAAATACAGAACTCCGATTGGTTGGTCGGGCGCAGGTGAAAGAATATTGTTTTGCCCCGACATTGTAACTCAAGCGGAGGAGAAAGTTCACATCATTCTTGAAAACCTGAAGATTGCTCAAAGTCGCCAGAAGAGAAATTATGACAGAAAGCACATGGACATGGAGTATGTCCCTGGTGATCTCGTTTACCTTCGTGTCACTCCCATGAGAGGCATGCACCGCTCTGGTATCAAAGGAAAGCTGGCTCCTAGATACATCGGTCCTTTCAAAATTCGTGGAAGAAGAGGAGAAGTTGCTTATGCTCTTGAGCTCCCTGAACAACTCAAAGTCCATGATGTTTTCCACATATCTCAACTCAAGAAGTGCTTCAAGGATCCCGGCAGGACCGTGGACCATGAACTCATCAATCTCCAAGAAGACCTTTCTTACCAAGAACACCCCACAAAAATTCTTGAAGTCGCAGAAAGAAGGACTCGCAACAAGTCCATCAAGTTCTGCAAGGTGCAGTGGTCGCACCATTCCGTTGATGAAGCCACCTGGGAACGTGAAGATGAGCTCCGTGCCAAGTATCCTACCCTCTTTGAGTCTTCTTCTTCCTAGAATCTCGGGGCGAGATTCCTGTTTAGTGGGGGAGAGTCTTAGCACCCCAATTGTCTAACAATTGTAATGCTACTTGTCCTAGTAAGATATTGGCTACTTCATAGATATTAATGTTGCATCATAATGATATCATGCTCATGTCATCATGCCACCTTGCATTTGAGCATCATAAAAAACCCTTTTTCTTTTGGTTCTTCCCTCACATGCATTATTAATTATATTTACCTCTTGATATTGTATTTGGTTATTGATATATTGTTTAAATGCCCAAGTTGAGTTGGGGGCATATCTTTTATTTACATTCCACCACCTTTCTCTTCCACCACTTTGTAATCCCACCATCCCATTAACCATGAGCTTGTTTCTCTTTCTTTTGCTATTTTAATTCTAGCTCATATAGTTTGGGGTGGATTAAATCCTCTAAATTCTTGTGCTTGGCTTTATCTCCACTTCTTGGATATGCATAGAGTAATGCCATAATATTAATATTGTTTTCACAAATAAATAATGGCATTAGTATTTTTGCATGGGCCATGCACAATTCTTCACCACCTTCTCTCCTTTGGTTTTTCTTTGGATTTAGTGGATCCTATCTAGGAAGACCATCTACCACCTTTACACCATCCTCATAGTCACACCATCTCATTTTCTTCTTATATTATTTTCTCCATGCACTAACCATATGAGGCCTAAACCATCTTTTTCTTTCTTTTTCTTTTCTTGGATTTCCCTTTCATCTTCTTCTCATGTTAAGCCAATACTCATCATGCTCCACTTGGGTTGGTTTTTGCACAAGATTTAACAATCTAAAAACCTAATAAAAACAAACCTAGCTACTCTCTCTAATTTCTTCTAAACCCTAACTCCACTTTACATCTATCTCTCACACACCCCTCTCTCTAGCATGACCTCCATGCCCAGCCCCTCTCTCCCTAGCTGCTGGCCACCCTCTCCATGGCCCACACCTCAGCCACCCCAAGCCTAGACAAAACCCTAACCGAGCCATGCCCCATCTACCCTAGCCCGACCTACTCCCTCTTCTCTCTTTCTTACTCTACCGCCATGCTGGCCCCACCCTGCAGCCGCTCGCCGTCCTGGTCCACCCTGCAGCCTCCCCGCCGTGCCTACCAGCCCCAGGTCGAGCCCCAGCTCGAGCCGGCACGTGAGAGAGAAGGAAAAAGGTGGCACCGAGGCCACCTTTATCTGCCGTGCCCCGCCTGCCTTCCTCCTTGCTTCCTCTCGCTTTTCCTCCCTCCCCACGCCTCTCTGGCCTCTCCTAGATCTGCCCCGAGCTACCCCTCCTCTTCTCCTTCTTCCTCCCCGGCAACAGCTCCCGCCGCCGGTCGCCGCCAGCACCCTCTGCTCCTCTTCGCTCCAGCCGCCGTGCTCGTCGTGGAAGAGGTCTGGAAGCTCGAGGAGGCTCCTCCATGATGCCCCGTACACGCTGACTTGTACGAGGAGCTCCCCAGCGCAGCCAGTACCTCGCCGCACTGCAGCAAACCCTAGATCTGGGCGCCAGCGATCTCGACGCCCCGCCGCTCCTCGCGCCGATCCGAGCCCGCCGTCGAGCCCGCGGTGAGCATCTTCTCCCCTCTGACACGGTCCGCCTCGCCGTACCACCCTATTGCCACCGATCGTTTCATCGAACACCCGCCGTGCCCAGAGCTCGCCGCCGTCTGCAGGTTTCCCGCGTCGCAGCAAGCTTACCTAAGCCCCCGCCCTTTCCCTGTCAACTCCTCTCGCCCTACCGCACCGGTCAGCCCCCTCAGCGCGCACTCCCGCGGCCCGGGATCGAATCCCTGCTCCGCGCCGCGCACGCACTTGCCGTCAGAACAGAGAGGAAGAAAAACAGTAACTCGAGCCGTGGTCATCTTACAAAAAGCCCCCCACCTTTTTGATTCCCGCAACCCGCGCTCCTAGTGGCCCTACCTGCCAGTCACCCTGACCATCTTGCCGAAAACCCCTCGGCTTTTCCCGGGTGTAACCCGCGCTCTAGACCCAACCCCACCTGCCAGCCCCAGTTTACCTCCCCGCTGACACGCGGGCCTGCGTTAGTTGGCCCCGCCTGTCCGTCAAAGTGGCTAGCCCAACCCGCGGTGAAAAACGTTTTTCCCCGTTCGTGGCCCAGACAGCGCAAAGGCCCACCCGTCAGTGTCTGGGGTTGATTCCGCCTGAGTAGCAAAAGTTTTTCCTGCGTCTGTTTTTAATTAAATCTTTTTCAAATTGATTTAAATTCAAATTCAAATCAGATTCAAATAATTTTCAAAATACAAATCCAAATAATACATATAATATATGTTTTGGAATCAGAAAAATGTGAGGAATTCAAATATGCCATTCAAAATAATGTTTGAACACTTTAAAATTTCGAGATGAATAAAATTACAACAAAATGCCCTTTTCCTTATTTAATTAATAACTTTTGTTTTATAACTCCAAATTTGACAAATAATATGTCTAAATCGATCAGCGCGACGAGCCCGTTCTATCTATGCAGTCCTTGTTCTGAATTGAAGCATGCATCATGTTGTTATTAAAAATATGAACGGTTTATGACAAGAAAACTTGGACAAATAAATAATAAAGTGCTCTATTTCTTGTATCCACCCCTCACCTTTGCCATGCTATTTTAATGCCATGTAATTGTGCATCATTCATCATGGCATGCTTGTTTGCTTGTTGCATTTCAATTCATATGCTTGTGCACTTTATTTATGTTGGCCCTTGTTTGTTTGGTTCTTCTTCGAATAGACGCCCCGCAGGAGAATTACCAGGAATCACAGGAGTATTACCCAGATCCATCTCTCGCTTCAACTGAGCTGCCAGGCAAGCACTACCACATGCTTGCATACATACAGTACCTATTGCCTCTATCTTATTCTTGCATCATTGAGTCGCGATTGCATTAAATTGAATCCCAAGTACTGCATGGCCTTTACTTTTAAACCACACCAAGCTTGTTCCGGTCCCATGAGCCATTACTACAGGAGTTGTTTGAGCCATGCGAGTCGTAGAAAAGCATCAGTAGGGTATGTGAGTGTCTGCTGAATAAAGAGGTACCTAAACAACATAACCTGAGTAGTAATGGGATAACTAATGAAAGAGGCACCGGTGAGAAATATCTGCTATTTGGTTTTTCATGCTCACTTGTGTCCCGTAGGACCCCGAGTACTTGATTCATGTTCCTTGTTTATTCGCACTATCCACATCCGGGAGGCCTTATGGACCCCCCCTGAGCCAGAGCTTGATTCATTCTTATTTCTTGGGGCCACAATTAGTTTGGGGCTTTATTACTATTCTGTACTTATGCCATGTTACTGCTTTATTTAAGATTGTGCGTGGAGCACCTTTACTGTTTTGGATCGTGACACGTTTTCGCTGTATCGACAAGCCCAGTCACATTTTCGGGTTCCCAGTCGTTTACCGCCGTCCACACAAACCTTGGCTCCGTCTCGGAGCCGGCCAACTTCGTTGCGGGTAGCTTAATGGGGTGGCCCCCTGAAATATTTCTGAATCCTGTGATTGCTTTGTCGTGAATGCCTCGTTGGGTTTTGATTTGGTTTTTCCGAGGTTGATCGAGTGTGTGTTGCTATTCGTGCACCCCTGCAGGGTAAATCTTTCTGAAAGCCGTGTCCGCGGTTATGGACGACTTGGAGCACAGTTTCTCGATCATAGACAAGTATAACTAAAGTACCGCTTTTAAATTGACTAAGTACTTGACTAGTAAGTAGTGCAATACTCATGGAATGGTTAATAAAACTGCCAACGGATGATGGGGGTTGTTCGTCCGCTTCCTCATTGGTAAGCGAGGAGGAGGATGGATCTGTTAATTATACTGTTATAACTGTTGTTCTTAATTCACGCACTTCCGTCTATCATTGGTTAGGCGGAAGGTTAGCGAGTATCTGTAGAATTGTTAGGTATTATCTTTCGCTGCAATTGTGTCACCCCAGGTTGTGTCCCCTTTAGCGGCATAAAGACCTACTGAGTACCCCTAGGGTCTCACACGATAAATTGTTTGATTTAGATGAACAGGTGTACCCGCAAGATGGATACTGGGTGGAAGAGACAGATGATGTTGGCAACGATCATTCGGTGTAGAGATTCCGGGAACGGGGATCCGTGTGATCTGTGGGCGGGATGTGTTTATTTATGGGGCATCTTATGCCAATTCGCTTCTTATCCGTACTCAGATCTTGTTTTCCGCTTCCGCCTGATACTCTGATGTGTGATGTATGAGGAGCTATCCTAAATTATTATATCTATCTAGGACATTTGGATCTTGCCGTATGGCGTTGCTATATTTCTATTTCTTTTAGATGGAATGGCTCTGAGGACTGTTGTATGTGGCTTGCATACATACTCATTTGTGTATGTAGTTGATCCCTTCGCCTGCCGATTACGCCGCTCGTTCTTGTCCCGTTGTCTGAAAGTGGTTAGGACGGCCGAAAGGTCTACCGTGAGTGGCCCTGGGCCCCACCGTACTATTTTAACCACTTTCGTTCATCCAGGCATTAACTAAGAGCGTAATTCACCGAGGTAGTTACAATTGGTATCAGAGCCATCCCGCCCTTCAGGGTCTCAGCCAAAATGGTCGTTGTCAGTCTAGCAAATATTTTGGTAGTTATGTATACTAGGGAAAAACAAAGCGTGAGAGTAGGAATGCTTCCATTTTTCTTCTTACCCACCCACCCACCCTTTTCTGGTAAGGAAGTGTAACGTTTTCAATCCTCTTCTAAAATTCAAACTAGGATTCACGTGTTCTGGGTTCTGTAGTACCATAGGTTGTGTTTGTGTTTCTGTGTGTGTGTGTGTGTGTGTGAATTCCTTGTCTATCTGTTGCATCCAAATGTTATCACTATCTGCCTTTTGGTTATCAACTGTTGGTACATTCCCTACCGACAGTCCTTTGTAAACCGACGCGATCTATTCTGATTCATTGTACACCGATGCGATCTATCTTACTCTTTGTTATCCGATGTTATCTTGTTGGGGTGTTCTTTTCCGTAGTTAACAATCTTTAGGTTCATCTTAAGAAGAAGGTGTTGGGATATGTATTTTACTGATTCATGTGCGGAGTAATGATTTGAGTGCGGGATGGAGTCGCGACCATACCACTACTTTTGTCATTTGCTTTTGTATATTGAACTAGTAGAGTTACTAATCTTGATTCGTTAAGTGGTTTTGCGCATATAGTGGTATTTTAATGCCGAAATTTGCGGAAACTTTTTCTTTGTTAGTTGTGTACCACACTCCTTGTTCAGTTGTGTGTGTTATGCTTAATATCTTCTAATTTCCTTGAACTTTGTTGATATTTTAATATCATCTCAGCGAATTGCATTCCTTAATCTTGATTAATTCCATTTTGGTACTATTTTGGATTATTATCATTCTCCATTATAGTACTGACTTGTGTTTATATCAATCACAGGATGGCACCACCATGCCGTTCTGAGGAGGATATACCACCTGAACTCGGGGCTTCTTTGGCAAGTATTGCAAATGCTTTTGGAACTATGCAGCAGAACCAGCAGCGCTTCGAGGAAAGCGTGAGGAGGAATGAGTTTGTTCCGCTACCTCCACCTCCCAAGCGAGGAGACATCAAGAGTTTTCTCAAGTTCAACCCACGTCAATTCGAAGTGTCTGATCAGCCACTTGATGCGGATGATTGGCTTCGTGAAGTGTCAAGGTTGTTGATGACTGCAGATGTTCCCGAGCAAGAATGGGTCAAGTGTGCTACTCACCTTCTGAAGGGAGATGCAGCTCTCTGGTGGGAAAATTACCTCAAGGCAGATCTTTCTGGTTTTCAGCCTACTTGGGAGCGGTTCACTGCTGCTTTCAAAGAGCAATATCTGTCAGAAATTGTCATGGAAAGGATGAAGGAAGTGTTTCTCAACCTCAAGCAGGGCACTGACAATGTCAACACCTACATCAGAAACTTCATGAACCTTTCTCGTTATGGTGGCGATGAGATCTCTGATGACAAGAAGAAGCAAAAGAGGTTTCGGCAAGGCCTCAATGTTTCCATCAAATATGCAATCACTCATGCAAGGCCAGCATCTTTCCTGGAACTTCAGCACACAGCTCTACAGGAAGAAGCAAGTAGGCAAGTGTTTGAGGAGTCAAACAAACACAGCCGTGATTCAACAAGCTCTTCTCCTATGACAGCTCCTTCTAAGCGTCGTGTCTGGGTTCCTAACAGCCCACCGTCGCTCCCTTCTCCACCAAGACCATCAAGCTACGCACCAAGGCCACCAAACTCCTTCACTGCGGCTCCCAGGGGCTACAACCACAACTACCCTGGAGCGCCTGGCGGAGTCCCTGGCTACGTTGCTCCACGTCCACCTGGTGCTTGCTATACTTGTGGAAACACTGGGCATCAGCACTGGAATTGTCCAATGAACAACAAAGCTCTTCCACCACCACCTCCAAGACCTGCGGCAAGTGCTCCTATGATTCGTGCACCTCCACCTCGGGCTCTCAACATCAACACTAAGCCGGGATCTACGGTTGCTCGTGCCAACTGTGTCAACGCCGCTCAAGCTAAGCATGCACCTGGAGTTGTCATGGGTATGCTTCCTGTTAACTCAGTTCCTGCACGAGTTTTGTTTAATTCTGGTGCTTCGCATTCTTTTGTTTCTCACAAGTTTGCTCATGAGCAAGATCTGGCTATGGTTCCTTTATTACACCGTCTCGTGGTACAATCTCCTGGGTCAAACATGAGGGCTGCTCATATCAGCCATGGCAATCAAATTGAGATTGGTGGCTCTTTGTTTCTGGCTTCCTTAATTATTCTGGGAAATTCTGATATTGATGTTATCTTGGGCATGGATTGGTTGACAGCAAATGCAGCTGTGATTGATTGTGCTGAACGTTCGGTTTCTCTGAAAATTCCTGAAGGCCATATAGTCTATTCTCCAAGTCTGACTCCTGCAATTCAGCTTTATTCATTGGCGGCTCTGAATGATGATGCTATGGAAGGTATTCAGAGTGTTCCGGTAGTTTGTGAGTTTCCAGATGTCTTTCCTGAAGAGTTGCCAGGTATGCGTCCGGATCGTGAGGTTGAGTTTGTCATTGAACTTGAACCTGGTACCGCTCCTCTCTCCAAGCGGCCTTATAAAATGGGTCCTGCTGAGTTGGCTGAACTTAAACGTCAGTTGGATGAACAAGAGAAGTTGGGTCTTGTGGGTTAGACTTAAATGTGTTTTGAATTTGCTTCTTGATGCTCTCTTTTACTTCAATTCATATTTCCTATGTGACCATCTTCTCAAACTATCATGCCTAACTTAAAGGCGTTAAAGAAAAGTACTTATTGGGAGATAACCCAAAAGTTTTAGTTGAGCCTTGGAAGTGATTACCTTTGTAATAACCGCTCCTTATCATTTTTGTGTGGTTTTTGTGCCTAGAGTAACCTCTAATGAGAGAGAAGTAACGCTTGGGAAAGTTGCTATCCCAAAACAGATTTTTGTGCTTCGCTGTAAAAATTCTCGAAACATCTATGTATGTCAGTTTGAGCTGTGATTTCTTGTGTTTCTGCCCCAGGTTGTTATCCAACTTTCCTTAGTTCAACAATTTTCGATTTGAGCAACAGAAGGTCTTCGAAAAAATTGGTTTTTACCTGCTGGTCTGTTTTGACAGATTTCTGCCATTATTTGCATTTGCCTCTTAATCTCTTTCTCTTCGAGTTCTCTTTGATAATTTGAACTTTTTAAAGGAAGTGCTACAGTAGCTTGTGTTTTAATAGAAGTTTTACTTGTGTTGAAAGTAAATTAAAAGACTTCTTATCTTGAATACACTAATGTTGCTAATGAAGATTGTGTGAAGTTTTGTATAAAGAAAATTTTTAGGTGTAGGGAAAGAATGATGTAAGAATGGACAAATGCTCAAGCTTGGGCATGCCACCCCGTTTCACCCCAAGCAATATTCAATTGTTATAAATGTCAAAGCTTGGGGATGCCCAAGGCATCCCCTTCTTCATCAATAAAAATCACAGGTCTTTATAGACACTTCGGTTTTATTATTTCATGCACTGTTGTGTTGTTCTTGGAGTTTCCTTGTTTTTGTTTTTAGTTTTATTTTTCTTGGTTTGCTGCAATAAGTTTGTTTGTATTGGAAAAGGGTAGGAAAAGTTCATGCTTAAGTGGTAAAAAGGAGCTTGTTTTTTACTATGGCCTATGCTTTGTCATGTCATGCTTGATGTTGTTTTGACTTTATGCTTAGTGATTTTTGCTGTAGCATGACATGTTATAAACAATTTAGATTGCTTAATGTGCCTTGAAAGAACCATGCGTTGTTTTAGCATATTAAAGCATAGTATTGTGGTATTCTCCATTGATGCTTTATTTGGGTTGACTTGGCGCATGCTCACACCATGTTATGACTATCCCAAATTAACATAGCCTTTATGATCCTTTAGTTTTCAACTTGTAATATCACTTTATGCTTTAATTAATGATGTTTTGTCTCTTTGGATCATTATGGCCATTATTGCTCTTTTAGTTGGTCGCTCCCAGTCTTTTGCTAGCCTCCATAACCAAGTATGAGTTCCACTCATGCATCCAACTCCAAATAAAACCAAGTTATTCCAAAGAGTCCACCATACCTACCTATTAGCAGTTGCTATTCCAAGTATATTCATGTTTTTATCTACCTTCCGAATTAAACTTGTTATGTGAAAATTATTGATTAAAGATCTCATGAACTTGATGGCACACTTTACTTTTCTTGCACTTAATAAACTTGAACCATTGTGTCATCTATGTTGTATATGTTTACACCTATATGTTGGGGATTAGTAGAACCATGCTATCATGGGGAACGCTTTCAACATTACACTTGTACTTTGTACCTAGTTGATATCATGCTCTTTTGTCTATGGATGTCATCGGTGTGAAATGAAAGAAGAGCTTGTAAGTCCATGGAGTTATGTATGTGTGTTAGAGAAATGCCTGGGCCACCGGTCTAATCCATGCCTAATCATGGTGGAAACCTGCAGCGTAACCATAATGAGCTGTCTATGAAGCATTCTTCTTATAAAAAAAGATAGAGATTGAGAAAAGAGAAAAATAAAAAAAAAGATGAGAAAAGAGTAAAGACAGAAAAAGCACCATTTTCCCATGGTAAATAAGAAGATTGCTGAGATGCTCGTTGTCTGTTTGCCTTGTCATTTCAATATGGGGATTCTTCTCTATCATCGGGCAAGGGGTACCCCATTGGCGGTTGTCTATGATACACATGTACTTACTATGACAAGAACTTACCGGTAACTAAAGTTGCGTAGCATGAGGAGCGGCCTCGTATTCAAGGGACATGAGATTTCCAACTTATACTTTGGCAAGCATATACTCCATGGTTTGTTCACTTTAACCTTAATCACCTAAAGATGCTTATGATAGGGGCAATGAGAGCTGAAAGCTAATAAGTACCATAATTTTTGGAAGCTCTTTATGAGACTTGAATCCCTACTTCCTTTTATGAAGGCCTTTCTTTTACTTTTATGTTGAGTCTCCATATTCTATCTTTATGCACCTATTGAGAGAGCATAGTGGCCATTCTTAGTTTAATGTGCATTGTCCCAAGACTTGTTGATTGATGCATAACTTTGATATTGCTTGTTCTTAAACTATTTGTATCTAGTCACCCTTATAAACTTTGAAGGTGTCCTATGCATTTATGTTTTTCTACTCTATGAGGGACAAGCTGAATGCCACTATGCTATGTTTTCTTTATGTGAAACAAACAAACGTCTTGCAAAGCATTGTTATTCATGAATCTTTTGTTCGTATCCTTTCATGTTGCATGCATACTTGTTATGCCTTATTATTAGAACTATATCTTTCATGGTACGTTGAAGTACTACGATCCTAGCTATCAATGCTTGCAAATGGTTTGATCAAGATTGTGATGGTGCATGTCACCTCAAAAAAATTTCTTTCTTTTTATCACTTACCTACTCGAGGACGAGCAGGAGTTAAGCTTGGGGATGTTGATACGTTGCAAACATATCTATAATTTATGATGTTCCATGCTTGTTTTATATCTACTTTCTTATGTTTTGTCCACACTTCAGAGTACTTTTACACTTTTTTCTGGAACTAACCTATTAATAAGATGCCACAGTGCCAGATGCCTGTTTTCTTCTGTTTTTTGTTCCAGAAAAGCCAGAAAATGAATATTCTTGGAATTGGACCGGACAAAATCCAAAGTCGATATTTTACCGGAAGACTCACGCAGCCAGAAGACAAGACGGAGAGGGGCCAGGGGCTGGCCACACCACCTTGTGGCGCGGGCTAGGCCATGACGCGCCAGGGGGTGGTGTGGGCCCCTCCGGCATCCACCGACCTTGCCTTTTCGCCTATAAGAAGCATCAGATGAGAAAACCCTAAATAGTCAAACCTCCACCCACGAGTTTGCAGCCACCAAAGCCACGCTTTTGCCTCTCCCATAGATCCCATCTCCATGGGAGAGGGCTCCCAATAAGCCATGAAGGAAGGAGGCTAAGGGGCGGTGCTCCCCTGTGATACCAGCGGCGGGGAAGTGCTCCCAGAGGCATCTCCATCGATCTCCACCACCAGCTCCATCGTCGTTGCTGATTCCCATGATGATGAGGGAGTAGTTCTTCTTCAAGGCTAAGGGCTCTACCGGTAGTTATGTGTTCATCTCTCTCTATGCATGATCATATTGTGATCATGAGCTTTGTAATCAAGTAGATCTACCTTGCTACTCAAGTTCTTTAATAGATCTCTGCTCTCCCCATGTGTGTGAAAGTGACAGCGTGCACACCATGGTGGCACTTAGGCTAGAGATTACAATTACTTGTTATGAGTTATATTTGGAGTTGGATGTTTCTATGAAAATTGTGGTGTTTGTTGGAACCATCTAGAGCTCAAGGTGACAGTCTGGGGTTATCTAGATGGGGAAAGCGAACTTTGAGGTGTGATGTTATAGCCCTACCATGGATTAGAGTGTCCAACCAGAGAGTAGTTAAGAGTAATATCATAAAGAGATAATATTTATATGAGAGTGTTCACGAGTGAAAGTATGATCCCTAGGCCTTGTTTCTAAGCATTGAAACACCGTTTGCAACTAGATCTGTTACAGGTTTGCTTGCTTCCATCTTTATTTCAGTTTGCCTTTAGTCTCTTCCACGCCATCAGGTTATTTACTAGCACCGTTGTCTTATATCCATACCACTTATATTTCACTATTTCTTCGCCTAACTAGTGCACCTATACACCTAACAAGTGTATTGGGTGTGTTGGGGACACAAGAGACTTCTTGTATCTTGATTGCAGGGTTGCTTGAGAGGGATACCTTTGACCACTTCCTCCCTGAGTTTGATAAACCTTGGGTAATCCACTTAAGGGAAAACTTGTTGTTGTTCTACAAACCTCTGCACTTGGAGGCCCAACAACTGTCTACAAGAACAGAAGTGCGTAGACATCAGCGACATTGGTCGTTAAGTCCTAGATATTATGTTCCTTTACAACTGGAACTGTATCAATAGATTATTACCATTTGGTAAATAATCCATAATCAAATTATTATGAAAATAGTGTTTTCTGACCTTTTTTTTGAAATGCAGGTGATGACCACATTTGAGTTACAAGCATTTCATATAAAATAACCAAAGGACGTGAGCAAGTTGTGAACTTGCCTTTTGTGATTGCAAGATTATGCACTCACGGTCTTCAAAACAATAGAAGATCCAAAATATGGAAATAGCATCATTGCCCGGTAAGGACTAATGTTTAAAGAAGCAAGATGCAATTATGCATAAGTCATGTAATGCAGTTTGATATATGCGAATCCTCGGACTAATCGTATCTAATCTAGGGTTTGGAGTTTGTGTTGATATCTTTAGAATGTGTTACACTTTTATACCAGTTTCACACTTGTGCTTCTTATTAAGGCTTGTGAGTGTGTGAAATGATATGTAAATACAATAAGTAGTATACAATAGTAAATCACTCAAATGGGGCATTGTATCTAAAAGATTTCTTGAACAAGATTACTAATCAATTAGAGCTTTCAAGAAGTGTTTAAGGATTACTTTTATTGTTTCTTAAAGGACTTATTATAAGATTGTTGTTTGACGTGGCAAAAAGAATAACTTTTGAAGAAAAGATTTCTTTGTTTAAGGTTTAAACAATCTTTATGGTTAATCGAGTGTGATTGATATTGTTTGCGCTTATCTGATAAGCGTGGGTTTGAGATGCCTTATGACTTAATTTGGAATAGACAAAAGTTAACTATAAAAATATATTTAGACTTCACATATTGTGTTTATAGTTTGGTGGACCAAAGTTAACTTTGAAATATGAATAGACCTAGGGTGTGATGTGTTTTAACGTATTAATAAGTTTTAAATTTCGTAAAAAGCGTGTTTAAGAGTGTTAGATCATTCACTTCTAATTTAAGTGAATGATGGACTTAAATGCATTTTGTTAATATAAAATTGATGTGATCACCTGAAATGATCTTAGTTATGTGTTAGGGTTTTATAATTATGTTAAGCATAATAAAGAGTATTCATCTTTTTCATAAGTGAATGTTGTTTTAAAGTTTAGTTAAAATTGTTGGCTTAATTTGAATTTATGGTTTTAAAAGGTTCTCCTTTAAGTTATTATCTTAGACTTAAAGTTTATCCAAGTTATGATTTTGGAACTAGTACTTGCATATAAGAGAGTTAAGGTTTAGTACCAAATTGTGATTATTTCTTATTTAAGAAATGTTTCTAAAGAATTTATAAAATTGTATTCTATATAATAGATCAGGATTTATAACTTTAAAATCTAAAAAAACCTTATGAATATTATATTTAGTATTATTATAGTAAACTATATTTATTCTAGACCCTAAAAATGATTTTTATTTATTTTTAAGTACTATTCTTATTTTTATAAAATTCCACATAGGATTAAATATCTTTGGAATATTTGCTTCAAGTTTTATTTGTAAAAAATTTAGTTAACAATTTTATAAGGTAGTAGATTGATTTAGTACACATAAGTGATTTTTATTGATATTTAGGACTTTTACTTACTTTATGAAATTTTATTTAGAAGTTAATAGTGTTAATATTTATGCATTTTACCTCACTTAAATAAGTAATGTTGTATTTTTCTTAGGTAGGTAATATTTTTCTAATCATTCCAATATGTTATATGTGTTTTTAGGATTTTTCTATATTTTTCTAGAATTAAAATAAGTTCAGGTGTATATTGGTAATTCCCATATTATTCCTTTTTATCCATTTTCCATTTCCTTTATATACCCAAACCGGGCCCACAAGGCAGTCCAGCCCACTTGGTTGGGCTAGACCACCTGGTCCGGTCCATTCGGTTGGTCGACCCCGACCCGACCTCCTTACCTTGAGGCTCTCTCCTTCGCGATACCATGGCGACGCCGTCGACGCTACGATTCCGGCGGCTCTGGCCGTTGCTCCCACCGCTTTCCATCACAGATGACGCGCCAAAACTCACCCTTCCTCTCGACCTCGGCGATTCGCCGAAATTGCTCTGCTTCATCCAGGCACGACCCCTTCTGGTGCTAGGGTTTGTGGTGGTGGTGTCGCAGTTGCCGCCGTTGGTCGCATCTGGGCGCAGGTGAAGCACCTGGTGCCCCTGTGCCGCCGTGCCATGGCCTCCCTCTTTGGCCGCCACCGTCTGCCCCTCCTCTACCAATGGCTTCCTCTTCGGCTAGCCATTCTCGCCCCAGGTAGGTGCTCTTCTCACCTCTGCCACCCTCTCCTCAGCCTTCTCTCTCACTAAGACTTCTCAGCATTTAATGACTGACCTGGTTCACGAATAAGAATTGGATCCTTGAAATGTTACTTTGATTTCTACTTCCATTTAGGACTGGACCGAACCTTGCAAATTTCTATGATTGAATTTATTACCCTGTTTACAATAGTCCGACTCTTAAAGCCTAAACTATTGTGGTGGGTTTATCAAATGGTGCTTTACTAGGATATGTAGGTGGTGCTGGTGATTGTGCCCAAATGATCTTGATGATATACTAGCAATTTTACCTGTGGATTGACTAGTTACTTGCTACTAGGCAGCTTAATTACTTTGATTTCTTAAGTTTGTTATCAGGCTGAACTTGGTTAATTACATCAAAGACATTGTGTAGGGAATGTTTTCTTAATCTTATAAGATATAACTTGTTTACATTTAGTGTCACGGTTTATGGGAAGTGCAATTATGTGGCTGATAAAATAGATTTTGCTTTGGTAGATTAGTTCTTCTTAAATCTGAATTATCTTATTTAAAAAAATGGTTTATTAACTCCTACTTGTTTGTGGGAAGTATATAAGGCATCTGATATATTGCTTGTGTTCATACATGAATTCTAGAGCACGTTCTTGATCAGTACTTATGCTAGAATTACTCCTTAGTCTCCTACTCGATTACTTGGTAATATTCATAGAAATATTTGGTGTTCTCTAGATTCACCTACAATTTTAGATGTAACTGTGAGTTCTTGATGATCCTATGATCAACAAAAAATGATATGGAGATGCTTCCTTAGGTCTTCCAGTTGATTCCCTATATTATACCCACTTCCTATCTTTTCTCTCCACTCTTATAGGATCAAATGATAATGTTCTTACTGCTGATTGCTTTAGCCTATAGTTACTCTCTTGTTTACTTAATTAATTTGGTAAGAACAGGTTCTGACTTACTTTCTTGAGTCTATCTAATGATGCAGTGTGTAATGCCCACAGTTTTTCCTTATAAGATGGGATACTGATTGGTGGCTTTAATTCACTGTTTGTTAGTGGCTTGATATTTCTCCTATGATTCCAGTGGCTTTTGTATCTTGGAACTAGCTATTGTGGTGCCTCACTTGAGTCTGCACAATAGTGAATCTCTGGTTGCATGACTTGCTGCCTTCTTGGCTGATTGATATCAATAGTATAAGTGGAATATAGCACATGCCTAGGATGCAATTTGCTGAGGCTTTAAATTTAGATAAGAACAGATTTATGTGCTTGAATTATTAGCCTGGCCTACGATGCAAAGGCTGAGGCCCCAATGGTATTAAGAACAGATACTACAGTTTGTCTATCTAGCTCAATGATGAGACTAGCATAGCATTTCTATGCTAGTCTGAGAGCTCTCCCGATCTCCCAAAAACTTCTCTTTTAATCTGGATAAAATCATGTGCTGGTTGAGTTGAGGTTTAGCAACATGATCCTTGCAGACTTGTTGATATGTGGTTGTGCACATGATCTTGTTGTTGGCTGAATAGTTGATCTTGGCCAGCTATTGTGAATCTTTGTGGCCTGCTCCTCTGTCTCCTTCTAGTCCAACTATTGTTGCCCCTTTCTTCACATGGACCTCCACTTTCTTAAGTTCCTCATGTTGATCTTGATCACACCTTGCTTGTGCTCCTCATTGAACTGCTAGCTAGTTCCTCCTGGGCTGTTGCCTTCCCTAAGGAACTCCTCCCCTTCTAGCTCTTGGATGGCATTTCTAGCAACCAGATGCTGGTGATGTGGTAGTGTGGTTTACTTGGTTATGAAGTGAAATGGATACATCTGGTGCTAGTGTTGTACGATGACTGGTGCTCTATTTCTTGTGTGCCTTGATGGATTAGGTGAAGTGCTTTAGTTCTTGCTTGGGTAGAGAAATGAATAGTACTCTAGCAGCTGTGCTACGGCAGCTCCCTCCCTTATCTACTTCATGAACTCTCCTTGCTATGTTGACACCACAGTAGTTGCATGCAGTGTGTAAGCTGCTAGCCTGCTTACGTGTGGGGCATATGCTGGTTCAAGTTTCATGATCTAGAAATATCTTTGGTGGATATGCTTGGGTAAGGATGTGTTCTTTTTCTGTTTTGACTGTCCCCTTTTTCTTACTCATGGTGAAACTTGCCCCTCTATTGCCAGTCATGCAAATTGTCTTAGGAAAAAACCTTGATAAGAACAGATTCAATATTGGCCCCTTTTAATAACACTCAATGATGACCAAGCAATGCATTTCATTGCCAACCTGAGAGTATAATAACCCCCACACCCCATGTTTTCCATTTCTTTTGTTTGTTGTTTTTGCTTGCAGGGAACAAGACTAATGAAGATAAAGAGACAACTTAGAAATAAGTTTAGGTTTTTCTCTTACTCATCTATAATTGATCTTCTATTTGGATAATGTGAAGACAATGTAATATTGTATAACTTATTTACTAAAGTTAAATTTTCTCTCTTATTGTAAAGTCAATTTCTCTTGAAATTTATTTGTACTTGTAATTGTAATAAAATAAAATGTAACTTCTTATTTTGTATTCTAGAATTTTGTAACTATTTGTACATTATTATAAATAATCATTCATTTATTTACTTATCATAATCATTCATTTTCACTTATCTTTATATTCAAATATATCATTTGAATACTCAATTATACTATGACTCATATCTGAATTCAATTTCAATCACTCTTCCTCAAAACACATAGTTTCCATAGAGTTCATGTCAAAATCTATCGCACTTGCCCGGATGCTGCCGTCAGAGCAAGAGAGATCCCGATCCCTCACTAGCTTCTTTAGTTTTGCGCGAAAATTCCCCGAATTTTCTATGCATGAATGTAATGCACACACCTTATCTCAGCTTATTTCTAAGCTCTAATGCTGGGATGTTACACACACCCACTTGGATGTGTGTGTGTGTGTTTATCATTGTGTTTGGAAAAGAACACATGCAATGTCACTCCACCATGTGTCCAATCATGTCCAGGAACCCTAGCAATATGCTGGGATTCAGCTGCAACATGCAGTGGAGCACTAGTTTGAAAGATGTTGCATCACCACACCCACTTGGATGTATGTGTGTGTTTATCATTGTTTTTGTAAAAGAACA
This sequence comes from Avena eriantha, assembly GCA_910589775.1. Lineage (NCBI taxonomy): Eukaryota > Viridiplantae > Streptophyta > Magnoliopsida > Poales > Poaceae > Avena > Avena eriantha. The sequence goes on from OU342740.1 coordinate 218,293,815, forward strand.
CATGCAATTGCACTCCAACATGTGTCCAACCATGTCCAGGAACCCTAGAAACATGTTGGGATTCAACTTCCACATGTAGTGAAGCACTAGTTTGAAAGATGTTGCATCACCACACTGACTTGGATGTGCGTATGTGTATCCTTGTCGTTTGGAAAAGAACACATGCAATGTCACTCCATCATATGTCAGACCATGTCTAGGAACCCTAGTAACATGCTGGGATTCAACTACCACATGCAGCGGAGCACCAGTTTGAAAGATGTTGCATCACCATACCCACTTGGTGTGTGTGTATCATTGTATTTTGGAAAAGAACACATGCAATGTCACTCTAATATGTTTCCAACCATGTCGAGGAACCCTAGCAACATCCTGGGATTCAACAGCCACATGCAGTGGAGCACCAGTTTGAAAGATGTTGCATCACCACACACCCATTTGGAAGTGTGTGTGAGTCATTGTGGTTTGGAAAAGAACACATGCAATGTCACTCTAGCATGTGTCCAACCATGTCCAGGAACCTTAGCAACATCTTGGGATTCAGCTGCCACATTGAGTGGAGAACCAATTTGAGAGATGTTGCATCAACATACCCACTTGGGTGTGTGTGTGTGTTTCTCATTGTGGTTAGGAAAAAGAACACATGCAATGTCACTCTAGCATGTCTCCAACCATGTCCGGGAACCCTAACGACATGCTAGGATTCAACTGCCACATGTAGTAGAGAACCAGTTTGAAAGATGTTGCATCACCACACCCACTTGGATGTGTGTGTGTCTGTCATTGTGGTTTGGAAAAAAGAACACATGCAAAGTCACTCCAGCATGTGTCCAACCATGTCCAAGAACCCTAACAACATGCTGGGATTCAACTACCACATGCAGTGGAGCACCAGTTTGAAAGAAGTTGCATCACCAGACCCACTTGGATGTGTGTGTGTGTGTTTTTATAATTCTGTTTGTAATAGAACACATGCAATGTCACTCCAGCATGTGTCCAACCATGTCTAGGAATCCTAGCAACATGTCGGGATTCAACTTCCACATGTAGTGTATCACTAGTTTGAAAGATGTTGCATCACCATACCCACTTGCATGTGTTTAAGTGTGTCCTTGTGGTTTGGAAAAGAACACATGTAATGTCACTCCATCATATGTCCAACCATGTCCAGGAACCCTAGCAACATGCTGGGACTCAACATGCTGGATGTGGTTTGGAAAAGAACAGATGCAATGTCAATCCAGCATGTTTCCAACCATGTCCAGAAACGCTAGCAACATGCTAGGATTCAACTGCTATATGAAGTAGAGCACCAGTTTGACAGATGTTGCATCACCACACACCGACTTGGATGTGTGTGTGTGTGTGAGTCATTGTGGTTTGGAAAAGAGCACATGCAGTGTCACTCCAGCATGTTTCTAACCATGTCCAGGAACCCTAGCAACATGCTTAGATTCAGCTACCACATGTAGTGGAGCACTTGTTGGAGAGATGTTGCATCACCATACGCACTTGGGTGTGTGTGTGTGTGTGTTTGTCATTGTGGTTTGGAAAAGAACACATGCAATGTTACTCCAGCATGTGTCCAAACCTGTCCAGGAACCCTAGAAACATGCTGGGATTCAACTACCACATGAAGTGGAGCATCGGTTTGAAAGATGTTGCATCACTACACCCACTTGGATGTGTGTATTTTTCATTGATGTTTGGAAAAGAAAACCAAGCAATGTCACTCTAGCATGTGTCCAACCATGTCTAGGAACCCTAGCAACATGCTGGGATTCAACTGCCACATGTAGTGGAGCACCAGTTTGAACGATGTTGCATCACCACACACCAACTTGGATATGTGTGTAAGTCATTATGGTTTGGAAAATAACACATGCAATGTCACTCCAGCATGTGTCTAACCATGTCCAGGAACCCTAGCAACATCCTGGTATTCAACTGCCACATGTAGTGGAGCACCAGTTTGAGAGATGTTGCAGCACAAGACCCACTTGGGTGTCTATGTGTTGGTGTTTGTCATTTTGGTTTGGAAAAAGAACACATGCAATTTCACTCCAACATGTGTCCAACCATGTCCGGGAACCCTAGCAACATTCTAGGATTCAACTGCCACATGTAGTTGAGAACCAGTTTCAAAGATGTTGCATCACCATGCCCACTTGGATGTGTGTGTGTTTGTCATTGTAGTTTGGAAAAAATAACACATGCAATGTCACTCCAGCATGTGTCCAACCAAGTCCAGGAACCCAAGCAACATGCTAGGGTTCAACTGCGGCATGCAGTGGAGCACCAGTTTGAAAGATGTTGAATCACCACAGCCACTTGGATGTGCGTGTGCGTATAATTGTGGTTTGGAAAATAACACATGCAATGTCACACCATCATGTGTCCAACCATGTCCAGAAATCCTAGCAACATGCTGTGACTCAACTACCAAATGCAGTGGAGTACGAGTTTGAAAGATGTTGCATCACCACACCCAGTTGGATGTGTGTGTGTGTGTGTTTATCATTGTGTTTGGAAAATAAGACATGCAATGTCACTCTAGCATGTGTCCAACCATGTCTAGGAACCCTAGCAACATGATGGGATTCAACTACCATATGAAGTGGAGCACCAGTTTGAAAGATGTTGCATAACCACACCTAGTTGGGTGTGTGTGTATCATTGTGGATTGGAGAAAACACATGCAATGTCACTCTAGCATGTGTCCAAACATGGCCAGGAACCCTAGCAACGTGCTAGGATTAAACTACCACAAGAAGTGGAGCATCGGTTTGAAATATGTTGCATCACCACACCCACTTGGATGTGTGTGTGTTTGTCATTGTGGTTTGGAAAAGAACACATGCAATATCACTCTAGCATGTGTCTGACCATGTCTAGGAACCCTAGCAACATGCTGGGATTCAACTGCCACATGTAGTGGAGCACCAATTTGAAATATGCTGCATCACTACACACCCACTTGGATGTGTGTGTAAGTCATTGTGGTTTGGAAAATAACACATGAAATGTCACTCGAGCATATGCCCAACCATGTCTAGGAATGCTAGCAACATATTGGGATTCAACTACCAAATTCAGTTGAGTACGAGTTTGAAAAATATTGCATCACCACACCCACTTGGATGTGTGTGTGTTTATCATTGTGTTTGGAAAAGAACACATGCAATGTCACTCTAGCATGTGTCCATCCATGTCCAGGAACCCTAGCAACATGCTGGGATTCAACTGTAACCCTATCTGAATATGTAATAATATTAAGGTTTGCATGTAGTGACTTTGGACTAGTACCAAAATAATGCTATATAGGCATTTCTAGTCACTTTAAATCATTAAATATTAAACTTAAACTTATTAAAATGTGATCCAACCTTTAAATCACATTCCCATATATTAGAATATGTGGTGATGAAATGTGTCCACATGATCCCATATTTTAATTGGAGAATATTAAATCTTAGTTATTTTCAATGAGTAGAAATTACTTTTCTTAAATAAAAAGAATGAAGCTAGTTAATAAAACCTTGTGATGCTTGTGACGATAATAGATCACCAAATGTGTTCCCTAGTGTACTAAGTAGCCTAGTTAAGCATTGTTTGGTGATTGTGTATCCCGTATGTATTGATATATGATAGTACCGAGCAAGCTTTCGAGGAGGAGGAGTTTTACCAAGAGGAGGAGGAAGAAAACTTCAACCACTGCACTACACAAGGCAAGCCTAGCACTTCAAGTAAACTGAGCAAGCTATTGTTGGCAAGATAGAATTAAACTAGATAACCTAAGCAAGGTGCATTAGGCATGCCTTGGGTTATTCCACTTTGACTATTTACCTACCTCAAGTTTTATCTCCAAGCTTTTACCTTCTCTACTTTATTAAAGTCCTTTACTTGTTTAAAGGTAGCATAAAAAGTAAAAAACTTGACCTATATAGATAACCTTAGATGTCATTCTATGGCATGAGATTGATCTTAGCATCCCACCTTAGTGAACACTCTTAACTTCATAGCTTGGAGCTAAATCAAAACTTGAGTCACTTTAGATGGGAACCCTTGGTGAAAATGAATTGTGAAAACCTTGGAATGATGAGTCATTCTATTCAGATGTTTTGACATGTGTTGAGAAACACAAATGGTTTATGATGATAAAAATGTTGAGGCATGAGCCTTAGCCCTTTTACAAAATTGATGGTTGGATTCGGATGCGATAACATTCCAACTTTTACCGTACAACCACAATACCTGAATTGGGTAAGGCTTAGCCGGAAGTTTATATGCATTTGTATTAGTTCCCTCGTGGGAGAGGTTTGAGCTGAGGCTACCTCTCAATGTTGTCCACCTATGCAGTGCCCAAGATGACAGATGGTCATGGTTGGGAGGCCATACTCATAGGAGAGGTGCTTATACTAGGGTGTGTAAAGGAAAGGTTATGTTTGATTATCTACATACTAAGTATGATGATTCAGGGTTATCCCAGACAGATGTATCGAATCTTGTGGTGAAAGTGTACCACCTCTACAGAGTGTCAAACTATTCGAATAGCCGCGTCCGCGGTTATGGACAGTTGGAGTGGCCATACTGTTTTGTTGTTAGATATTTTCAAAATGACCTATGAAATGAATGATGAATCTTGACTTGACCACAACTGAGTTGTGAAAATGACACTAGCTTCCCAACTTAAGTGATTCTAGAACTTTATTTTATCTTTCTTTGTTCCTGAACTCAGCTTAGGTTTCAAACTTAACTTCATAAATAAGCATAGAGTTAGCTCTTCCCACTAGCACTACCTTACTTGTTAGTGATAGTTTGTGAGTACTTAAAGAGTACTCATGGATTTTTGTCCCTGGCTATTCCTATGGCCAGACTATGAAGGAGACTACCAAGATGACGGACAGCAGGACGGCTATGATAACTAGGACTATCTTCCATCGTCAGCATTGCACGTGCCCCTGAAGATGGACCCCACCGCTACGCTTATTATTTATTCCGATGTTTGTTATATTAAGACTGGATCATGAGATCCTTTATTCGTGTAAGACCTTATTATGGTTTGTAATGGATGATGTACTATGATATCCAATCTGTTATGTCTCGCAAAAATGGTAATCCTGGGATTGCGATGTATGACATAACAGGCATCTGGGATTAAAAATCCGGGTGTTGACACCCACTTGGGTGTGTGTGTATACCATTGTGGTTTGGAAAATAACACATGCAATGCCACTCCAGCATGTGTCCAACCATGTCGAGGAACCCTAGCAATGTGCTGGGATTCCACTTCCACATGAAGCGAAGCACCAATTTGAAAGATGTTACATCACCATAGCCACTTGGATGTGTGTGTGTTTGTCATTGTGGTTTGAAAAAGAACATATGCAATGTCACTCCAGCATGTCTCCAACAATGTCCAGGAACCCTAGCAACATGCTGGCATTCAACTGCCACATGTAGTGGAGAACTAGTTTAAAGATGTTGCATCACCACAGCTACTTGGATGTGTGTGAATCATTGTTGTTTGGAGCAGAACACATGCAATGTCACTCTAGCATGTGTCCAACCATGTCCATGAACCCTAGCAGCATGCTGGGATTCAACTTCCACATGAAACGGAGCACCAGTTTGAAAGATGTTGCATAACCACACACACTTGGGTGTGTGTGTGTACCATTGTGGTTTGGAAAATAACACATACAATGTCACTCCAGCATATGTCCAACCATGTCCAGGAACCCTAGCAATCTGCTGGGATTCAACTGCCACATGTAGTGGAGAACCAGTTTAAAAGATGTTACATCACCACACCCACTTGGATGTGATTGTCTGTTTGTCATTGTGGTTTGGAGAGGAAAACATGCAATGTCAATCCAGCATGTGTCCAAGCATGTCCAGGAATCCTAGCTACATGCTGGCATTCAACTACCACATGTAGTGGAGAACCAGTTTAAAGATGTTTCATCACCACACCCACTTGGATGTGTGTTTATCATTGTTGTTTGGAACACAACACTTGCAATGTCACTCTAGCATGTGTCCAACCATGTCCATGAACCCAATGCAGGGATTCAACTGCCGCATCTAGTGGAGCACCAGTTTGAAAGATGTTGCATCACCATACCCACTTGGGTGTGTGTGTACCATTGTGGTTTGGAAAACAACACATGCAATGTCACTCCAGCATGTGTCCAACCATGACCAGGAACCCAACCAATGTGTTGGGATTCAAATACCACATGTACTGGAGAACCACTTTAAAAGATGTTGCATCCCCACACCCACTTTTATGTGTGTGTGTATAATTGTGGTTTGGAAAAGAAGTAATGAAGTGTCACTGTAGCATGTGTCCAATCATGTCCAAGAACCCTAGCAACATGCTGGGATTCAACTGCCATAGGGAGTGGAGCACCAGTTTGAAAGATATTGCATAACCACACCCACTTGGGTGTGTGTGTATCATTGTGGACTAGAAAAAACACATGCAATGTCACTCTAGCATGTGTCCAAACATGTCTAGGAACCCTAGTAACGTGCTGGGATTCAACTGCCACATGAAGCGAAGCACCAATTTGAAAGATGTCACAGCACCACAACCACTTGGATGTGTGTGTGTCATTGTGGTTTGGAAAAGAACACATGCAATGTCACTCCAGCATGTGTCCAACCATGTCCAGGTACCCTAGCAACATGCTGGCATTCAACTGCCACATGTAGTGGGGAAACAATTAAAAGATGTTGCATCACCACACCTACTTGGATGTGTGTGAATCATTGGTGTTTGGAACAGAACACATGCAATGTCACTCTAGCATGTGTCCAACCACGTCCATGAACCCTAAGCAACATGTTGTGATTCAACTGCCACATGTAGTGGATCACCAGTTTGAAAGATGTTGCATAACCACACCCACTTGGGTTTGTGTGTGTATCATTGTGGTTTTGAAAAAACACATGCAATGTCACTCTAGCATGTGTCCAAACATGTCCAGGAACCCTAGCAACATGCTGAGATTCAACTGGCACATGAAATGGAGCACCAGTTTGAAAGATGTTACATCACCACACCCACTTGGATGTGTGTGTGTTTGTCATTGTGGTTTGGAAAAGAACACATGCTATGTCACTCTAGCATGTGTCCAACCATGTCCAGGAACCCTAGCATCATGCTGGCATTCAACTGCCACATGCAGTGGAGAACCAGTTTAAAGATGTTTCATCACCACACCTACTTGGATGTGTGTGTATAATTGTCGTTTGGAATAGAACACATGCAATGTCACTCTAGCATGTGTCCAACCATGTCCTTGAACCCTATCAACATGCTGGGATTCAACTGCCACATGTCGTGTAGGACCAGTTTAACAGATGTTGCATCACCACACCCACTTGGGTGTGTGTGTGTACCATTGTGGTTTGGAAATAACACATGCAATGTCATTCCAGCATGTGTCCAACCATGTCGAGGAACCATAGCAATGTGCTGGGATTCAACTGCTACATGTAGTGGAGAACCAGTTTGAAAGATGTTGGATCACCACACCCAATTGTATGTGTGTGTATCATTGTGGTTTGGAAAAAAACTAATGAAGTGTCACTCCAGCATATGTGCAATCATCTCCAAGAACTCTAGCAACATGCTAGGATTCAACTGTCGTAGGCAGTGGAGCACCATTTTGAAAGATATTGCATAACCACACACACTTGGGTGTGTGTGTATCATTGTGGTTTGGAAAAAACACATGCAATGTCAATCCAGCATGTGTCCAAACATGTCCAGGAACACTAGCAACATGCTGGGATTCAATTGCCACATGAAGCAGAGCACTAATTTGAAAGATGTTACATCACCACAACCACTTGGATGTGTGTGTGTTTGTCATTGTGGTTTGGAAAAGAACATATGCAATGTCACTCCAGCATGTCTGCAACAATGTCTAGGAACCCTAGCAACATGCTGGCATTCAACTGCCACATGTAGTGGAGAACTAGTTTAAAGATGTTGCATCACCAAACCTACTTGGATGTGTGTGAATCATTGTTGTTTGGAACAAAACACATGCAATGTCACTCTAGCATGTGTCCAACCATGTCCATCAACCCTAGCAACATGGTGGGATTCAACTGCCACATGTAGTGGCGCACCAGTTTTAAAGATGTTTCATAGCCACACCCACTTGGGTGTGTGTGTGTGTATCATTGTGGTTTGCAAAAAAGACATGCAATGTCACTCCAGCATCTGTCTATGCCTATCCAGGAACCCTAGCAACATGCTGGGATTCAACTACCACTTGAAGTGGAGCATCAGTTTGAAAGATGTTGCATCACCACACCCACTTGGATGTGTGTGTGTTTGTCATTGTTGTTTGGAAAAGAAAACAATGCAATGTCACTCTAGCATGTGTCCAACCATGTCCAGGAACCCTAGCAACATGCTGGGATTCCACTGCCACATGTAGTGGAGCACCAGTTTGAAAGATGTTGCATCACCACACACCCACTTGGATGTGTGTGTGTAAGGAATTGTGGTTTGGAAAATAACCCAAGAAATGTCGCTCTAGCATGTGTACAACCATGTCCAGGAAACCTAGCAACATGCTGGGATTCAACTGCCATATGCAGTGGATCACGAGTTTGAAAGATTTTGCATCACCACACCCACCTGGGTGTGTGTGTATGATTGTTGTTTGGAACAGAACACACGCAATGTCACTCCAGCATGTGTCCAAACATGTCGAGGAACCCTAGCAATGTGTTGGGATTCAACTGCCACATGTAGTGGAGAGCCAGTTTGAAAGATGTTGCATCACCACACCTACTTGGATGTGTGTGTATCATTGTTGTTTGGAATAGAACACATGCAATATCACTATAGCATGTGTCCAACCATGTCCATGAACCCTAGCAACATGCTGGGATTCAACTGCCAGATGTAGTGGAGCACCAATTGAAAGATGTTGCATAACCACACCCACTTGGGTGTGTGTCTATCATTGTGGTTTGGAAAAAACACATGCAATTTCACTCCAGCATGTGTCCAAATATGTCGAGGAACCCTAGCAACATGCTGGGATTCAACTGCCACATGAAGCGAAGCACCCATTTGAAAGATGTTACATCCCCACAGCCACTTGGATGTGTGTGCGTTTGTCATTGTGGTTTGGAAAAGAACATATGCAATGTCACTCTAGCAAGTCTCCAACAATGTCCAGGAACCCTAGCAACATGCTGGCATTCAACTGCCACATGTAGTGGACAACTAGTTTAAAGATGTTGCATCACCACACCTACTTGAATGTGTGTGAACCATTGTTGTTTGGAACAGAACACATGCAAAGTCACTCTAGCAAGTGTCCAACCATGTCCATGAACCCTAGCAACATACTGGGATTCAACTGCCACACGTAGTGGCGCTCCAGTTTGAAAGATGTTGCATAACCACACCCACTTGGGTGTGTGTGTGTATCATTGTGGTTTGGAAAAAACACATGCAATGTCACTCCATCATGTATCCAAGCATGTCCAGGAACCCTAGAAACATGCTGGGATTCAACTTCCACATGAAATGGAGGACCAGTTTGAAAGATGTTACATCACCACACCGACTTGGATATGTGTGTGTGTGTTTGTCATTATGGTTTGGAAAAGGACACATGCAATCTCACTCCAGCATGTGTCCAACCATGTCTAGGCACCCTAGCAACATGCTGGCATTCAACTGCCACATGCAGTGGAGAACAAGTTTAAAGATGTTTCTTCACCACACCTACTTGGATGTGTGGGTATAATTGTTGTTTAGAAGAGAACACATGCAATGTCACTCTAGCATGTGTCCAACCATGTCCTTGAACCCTATCAACATGCTGGGATTCAACTGCCACATGTCGTGGAGCACCAGTTTGAAAGATGATGCATCACCACACCAACTTGGGTGTGTGTGTGTACCATTGTTGTTTGGAAAATAACACATGCAATGTCATTCCAGCATGTGTCGAACCATGTCGAGGAACCCTAGCAATGTGTTGGGATTCAACTGCAACATTTAGTGGTGAACCAGTTTGAAAGATGTTGGATCACCACACCCAATTGTATGTGTGTGTATCATTGTGGTTTGGAAAAGAACTAATGAAGTGTCACTCTAGCATGTGTCCAACCATGTCCAAGAACTCTAGCAACATGCTAGGATTCAACTGTCATAGGCAGTGGAGCACCATTTTGAAAGATATTCCATAACCACACCCACTTGGGTGTGTGTGTATCATTGTGGTTTGGAAAAAACACATGCAATGTCAATCCAGCATGTGTCCAAACATGTCCAGGAACCCTAGCAACATGCTGGGATTCAACTGCCACATGAAGCGAAGCACCAATTTGAAAGATGTTACATCACCACAACCACTTGGATGTGTGTGTGTTTGTCATTGTGGTTTGGAAAAGAACATATGCAATATCACTCCAGCATGTCTCCAACAATGTCTAGGAACCCTAGCAACATGCTGGCATTCAACTGCCACATGTAGTGGAGAACTAGTTTAAAGATGTTGCATCACCACACCTACTTGGATGTGTGTGAATCATTGTTGTTTGGAATAGAACACATGCAATGTCACTCTAGCATGTGTCCAACCATGTTCATGAACCCTAGCAACATGCTGGGATTCAACTGCCACATGTAGTGGCGCACTAGTTTGAAAGATGTTGCATAACTGCACCCACTTGGATGTGTGTGTGTGTGTTTGTCATTGTGGTTTGGAATAGAACACATGCATCTCACTCTAGCATGTGTCCAACCATGTCCAGGAACCCTAGCAACATGCTGGCATTCAATTGCCACATGAAGTGGAGAACCAGTTTAAAGATGTTTCATCACCACACCTACTTGGATGTGTGTGTATGATTGTTGTTTGGAACAGAACACACGCAATGTCACTCTAGCATGTGTCCAACCATGTCCATGAACCCTAGCAACGTGCTGGGATTCAACTGCCACATGTAGTCGAGCACCAGTTTGAAAGATGTTGCATAACCGCACCCACTTGGGTGTGTGTGTATCATTGTGGTTTGGAAAAATACATGCAATGTCAGTCCAGCATGTGTCCAAACATGTCCAGGAACCCCAGCAACGTGCTGCGATTCAACTACCACATGAAGCGAAGTACTAGTTTGAAATATGTTACATCACCACAACCACTTGGATGTGTGTGTGTTTGTCATTGTAGTTTGGAAAAGAATACATGCAATCTCACTCCAGCATATGTCCAACCATGTCGAGGAACCCAAGCAATGTGCTGGGATTCAACTACCACATGTAGTGGAGAACCAGTTTGAAAGTTGTTACATCACCACACCCACCTGGATGTGTGTGTTTGTCATTGTGGTTTGGAAAAGAACACATGCAATGTCACTCGAGAATGTGTCCAACCATGCCCAGGAACCCTAGCAACATGCTGGCATTGAACTACCACATGTAGTGGATAACCAGTTTAAAGATGTTGCATCACCACACCTACTTAGATGTGTGTGTATCATTGTTGTTTGGAACAGAACACAAGCAATGTCACTCTAGCATGTGCCCAACCATGTCCATGAACCCTAGCAACATGCTAGGATTCAACTGCCACATGTAGTGGAGCACCAGTTTGAAAGATGTTGCATAACGACACCCACTTGGGTGTGTGTGTATCATTGTGGTTTGGAAAAAACACATGCAATGTCACTCTAGCATGTGTCCAAAAATGCCCAGGAACCCTAGCAACATGCTGGGATTCAACTGCTACATGAAGCGAAGCACCAATTTGAAAGATGTTACATCAGCACAACCACTTGGATGTGTGTGTGTGTTTGTCATTGTGGTTTGGCAAAGAACATATGCAATGTCACTCCAGCATGTCTCCAACAATGTCCAGGAACCCTAGCAACATGCTGGCATTCAACTGCCACATGTTGTGCAGAACTAGTTTAAAGATGTTGCATCACCACACCTATTTGGATGTGTGTGAATCATTGTTGTTTGGAACAGAACACATGCAATGTCACTCTAGCATGTGTCCAACCATGTCCATGAACCCTAGCAACATGCTGGGATTCAACTGCCACATGTAGTGGCGCACCAGTTTGAAAGATGTTGCATAACCACACACACTTGGGTGTGTGTGTATCATTGTGGTTTGGAATAAACACATGCAATGTCACTCCATCATGTGTCCAAGCATGTCCAGGAACCCTAGCAACATGCTGGGATTCAACTGCCACATGAAATGGAGCACTAGTTTGAAAGATGTTACATCACCACCCACTTAGATGTGTGTGTGTGTTTGTCATTATGGTTTGGAAAAGGACACATGCAATCTCACTCTAGCATGTGTCCAACCATGTCTAGGAACCCTAGCAACATGCTGACATTCAACTGCCACATGCAGTGGAGAACCAGTTTAAAGATGTTTCTTCACCACACCTACTTGGATGTTTGTGTATCATTGTTGTTTGGAAAAGAACACATGCAATGTCACTCTAGCATGTGTCCAACCATGTCCAGGAACCCTAGCAACATGCTGGGATTAAACTGCCAGATGTAGTGGAGCACCAGTTTGAAAGATGTTGCATCACTACACACCCACTTTGATGCGTGTATGTAAGTTATTGTGTTTTGGAAAATAACACATGAAATGTCACTCCAGTATGTGCCCAACCATGTCTAGGAACCCTAGCAATATGGTGGGATTCAATTGCCATATGAAGTGGAGCACCAATTTGAAAGATTTTGCATCACCACACCCACTTGGGTTTGTGTGTATCATTGTTGTTTGGAAAAGACACATGCAATGTCACTCCAGCATGTGTCCAAACATGTCCAGGAACCCTAGCAACGTTCTAGGATTCAACTGCCACATGAAGCGGAGCCCTAGTTTGAAAGATGTTACATCACCACACCCACTTGGATGTGTGTGTGTTTGTCGTTGCGGTTTGGAAAAGAACAGATGCAATGTCACTCCTCCATGTGTCCAACCATGTCCAGGAACCCTAGCAACATGCTGGCATTCAACTGCCACATGTAGTGGAGAACCAGTTTAAAGATGTTGCATCACCACACCTACTTGGATGTTTGTGTATCATGGTTGTTTGGAACAGAACACATGCAATGTCACTCTAGCATGTGTACAACCATGTCCATTAACCCTAGCAACATGCTGGAATTCAACTGCCACATGTAGTGGAGCACCAGTTTGAAAGATGTTGCATAGCCACACCCACTTGGGTGTGTGTGTATCATTGTCGTTTGGAAAAAAGACATGCAATGTCACTCCAGCATGTGTCCAAACCCGTCCAGGAACCCTAGAAACATGCTGGGATTCAACTACCACCTCAAGTGGAGCATCAGTTTGAAAGATATTGCATCACCACACCCACTTGGATGTGTGTGCGTTTGTCATTATTGTTTGGAAAAGAAAACCATGCAATGTCACTTTATCATGTGTCCAACCATGTCTAGAACCCTAGCAACATGCTGGGATTCAACTGCCACATGTAGTGGAGCACCAGTTTGAAAGATGTTGCATCACCACACACCCACATGGATGTGTGCGTAAGGCATTTTGGTTTGGAAAATAACACAAGAAATGTCACTCCAGCACGTGCCCAACTATGTCTAGGAACCCTAGAAATATGCTGGGATTCAATTGCCATATGTAGTGGATCACCAGTTTGAAAGATTTTGCATCACCACACCCACTTGGGTGTGTGTGTGTGTATCATTGTGGTTTGGAAAAGAACATATGCAATGTCACTCCAACATGTTTCCAACCATGTCTAGGAACCCTATAACCATGCTAGGAATCAACTACCACATGCAGTGGAGCACAAGTTTGAAATATGTTGCACCACCACACACCCACTTCGATACATGTGTAAGTCATTATGGTTTTGAAAAGAACACGTGCAATGTCACTCCAGCATGTGTCCAACCATGTCCAAGAACCCTAGCAACATCCTGGTATTCAACTGCCACATGCAGTGGAGCCCCAGTTTGAGAGATGTTGCATAACCACACCCACTTGGGTGTGTGTGTGTGTGTATCATTGTGGTTTGGAAAAAAAACATGCAATGTCACTCCAGCATGTGACCAAACATGTCCAGGAACCCTAGCAACATGCTGGGATTCAACTACCACATGAAGTGGAGCAATAGTTTGAAAGATGTTGCATCACCACGCCCACTTGGATGAGTGTGTGTTTGTCATTGTCGTTAGGAAATAACACATGCAATGTCGCTCCACCATGTGCCCAACCATGTCCAAGAACCCTAGCAATATGCTGGCATTCAACTACCACGGGTAGTGGAGAACTAGTTTAAATATGTTGCATCACCACACCTACTTGGATGTATGTTTCTCATTGTTGTTTTGAAAAGAACACATGCAATGTCACTCTAGCATGTGTCCAACCATGTCCAAGAACCCTAGCAGCATGCTAGGATTCAATTGCCACATGTAGTGCAGCACCAGTTTGAAAGATGTTGCATCATTACACACCCACTTGGATGCGTGTATGTAAGTCATTGTGGTTTGGAAAATAACACATGAAATGTCACTCCAGCATGTGCCCAACCATGTCTAGGAACCCTAGCAACATGCTGGGATTCAATTGCCATATGAAGTGGAGCACCAGTTTGAAAGATTTTGCATCACCACACCCACTTGGGTGTGTGTGTATCATTGTTGTTTGGAAAAGACACATGCAATATCACTCCAGCATGTGTCCAAACATGTCTAGGAACCCTAGAAACATTCTGGGATTCAACTGCCACATGAAGCGGAGCACCAGTTTGAAAGATGTTACATCACCACACCTACTTGGATGTGTGTGTGTGTTTGATTGTGGTTTGGAAAAGAACACATGCAATGTCACTCCAGCATGTGTCCAACCATGTCTAGGAACCCTAGCAACATGTTGGCATTCAACTGCCACATGTAGTGGACAACTAGTTTAAAGATGTTGCAATACCACGCCTACTTGGATGTGTGTGTATCATTGTTGTTTGGAACAGAAGACATGCAATGTCACTGTAGCATGTGTCCAACCATATCCATTAACCCTAGCAACTTACTGGGATCCAACTGCCACATGTAGTGGAGCAGCAGTTTGAAAGATGTTGCATAGCCACACCCACTTGGGTGTGTGTGTGTATCATTGTGGTTTGGAAAAAAGACTAGCAATGTCACTCTAGCATGTGTCCAAACCTATCCAGGAACCGTAGCAACATGCTGGGATTCAACTACCACATGAAGTGGAGCATCAGTTTGAAAGATGTTGCATCACCACACCCAGTTGGATGTGTGTGTGTTTGTCATTGTTGTTTGGAAAAGAAAACCATGCAATGTCACTCTAGCATGTGTCCAACCATGTCTAGGAACCCTAGCAACATGATGGGATTCAACTGCCACATGTAGTGGAGCACCAGTTTGAAAGATGTTGCATCACCACACACCCACTTGGATGTGTGTATGTAAGGCATTTTGGTTTGCAAAATAACACAAGAAATGTCACTCCAGCATGTTCCCAACCATGTCCAAGAACCCTAGCAACATGCTGGGATTCAACTGCCATATGCAGTGGATCACCAGTTTGAAAGAGTTTGCATCACCACACCCACTTGGGTGTGTGTGTGTATCATTGTGGTTGGGGAAAGGACACACGCAATGTCACTCCAACATGTTTCCAACCATGTCTAGGAACCCTAGAAACATGCTGGGATTCAACTGCCACATGCAGTGGAGCACCAGCTTGAAAGATGTTGCATCACCACACACCCACTTGGATACGTGTGTAAGTCATTATGGTTTGGAAAAGAACACATGCAATGTCACTCCACCATGTGTCCAACCATGTCCAAGAACCCTAGCAACATCCTGGTATTCAACTGCCACATGAAGTGGAGCACCAGTTTGAAAGATGTTGCCTCAATATACCCACTTGGGTGTGTGTGTGTGTTTGTCATTGTGGTTAGGAAAAACAACACATGCAATGTCACTCCAGCATGTGTCCAACCATGTCCTGGAACCCTAGCAACATGAGTTCAACTGCCACATGTAGTTGAGAACTAGTTTGAAAGATGTTGCATCACCACACCCACTTGGATATGTGTGTGTGTTTGTCATTGTAGTTTGGAAAAAATAACACATGCAATGTCACTCCAGCATGTGTCCAACCATGTCCAGGGACCCTAGCAACATGCTGGGATTCTACTACCACATGAAGTGGAGCATGAGTTTGAAAGATGTTGCATCACCACACCCACTTGGATGTGTGTGTCTTTGTCATTGTTGTTTGGAAAATAAAACCATGCAATGTCACTAGCATGTGTCCAACCATGTCCAGGAACCCTACCAATATGCTTGGATTCAACTGCCACATCTAGTGGAGCACCAGTTTGAAAGATGTTGCATCACCACACACCCACTTGGATGTGTGTGTAAGGCATTTTGGTTTGCAAAATAACACAAGAAATGTCACTCCAGCATGTGCCCAACCATGTCCAGGAACCCTAACAACATGCTGGGATTCACCTGCCATATGCAGTGGATCACCATTTTGAAAGATTTTGCATCACCACACATACTTTGGTGTGTGTGTATCATTGTGGTTTGGAAAAGAACACATGCAATGTCACTCCAACATGTTTCCAACCATGTCTAGGAACCCTAGAAACATGCTAGGATTCAACTGCCACATGCAGTGGACCACTGGATTGAAAGATGTTGCATCACCACACACCCACTTTGATACGTGTGTATGTCATTATGATTTGGAAAATTACACATGCAATGTCACTCCAGCATGTGTCCAACCATGTCTAGGAACCCTGGAAACATCCTGGTATTCAACTGCCACATGAAGTGGAGCACCAGTTTGAGAGATGTTGCATCACCATACCCACTTGGGTGTGTGTGTGTGTGTTTGTCACTGTGGTTTGGAAAAAGAACACATGCAATATCACTCCAGGATATGTCCAACCACATCCGGGAACCCTAGCAACATGTTAGGACTCAACTGCCACACGTAGTTGAGAACCAGTTTTAAAGATGTTGCATCACCACACCCACTTGGATGTGTGTGTGTGTGTTCGTCATTCTAGTTTTGAAAAAAGAACATATGCAATGTCACTCAGCATGTGTCCAACCATGTTCATGAACCCTAGCAACATGCTGGGATTCAACTACCACATGCAGTGGAGCACTAGTTTGAAAGATGTTGCATCACCATAGCCACTTGGATGTGCCTGTGTGTATTGTTGTGGTTTGGAAAATAGAACATGCAATGTCACACCATCATGTGTCCATCCATGTCCAGGAACCCTAGCAACATGCTGGGATTCAACTACCACATGAAGTGGAGCATCAGTTTGAAAGATGTTGCATCACCACACCCACTTGGATGTGTGTGTGTGTTCGTCATTCTAGTTTGGAAAAAAGAACATATGCAATGTCACTCCAGCATGTGTCCAACCATGTCCAGGAACCCTAGCAACATGCTGGGATTCAACTAACACATGCAGTGGAGCACCAGTTTGAAAGATGTTGCATCACCATAGCCACTTGGATGTGCGTGTGCGTATCATTGTGGTTTGGAAAATAGCACATGCAATTTCACACCATCACGTGTCCAACCATCCAGGAACCCTAGCAACATGCTGGGATTCAACTACCACATGAAGTGGAGCATCAGTTTGAAAGATGTTGCATCACCACTCCCACTTGGATGTGTGTGTGTTTGTCATTGTGGTTTGGAAATAACACATGCAATATCGCTCCAGCATGTGTCCAACCATATCCAAGAACCCTAGCAATATGCTGGCATTCAACTGCCACATGTAGTGGAGAAGTAGTTTAAAGATGTTGCATCACCACACCTACTTTGATGTATGTTTGTCATTGTTGTTTGGAAAAGAACACATGCAATGTCACTCTAGCATGTGTCCAACCATGTCTAGGAACCCTAGCAACATACTAGGAAGATGTTGCATCACCACACACCCACATGGATGCGTGTATGTAAGTCATTGTGGTTTGGAAAATAACACATGAAATGTCACTCCAGCATGTGCCCAACCATGTCTAGGAACCCTAGCAGCATGCTGGGATTCAACTGCCACATGAAGTGGAGCACCAGTTTGAAAGATTTTGCATCACCACACCCACTTGGATGTGTCTGTGTGTATCATTTTTGTTTGGAAAAGACACATGCAATGTCACTCCAACATGTGTCCAAACATGTCCAGGAACCCTAGAAACATTCTGGGATTCAACTGCCACATGAAGCGCAGCACCAGTTTGAAAGATGCTACATCACCACACCCACTTGGATGTGTGTGTGTGTTTTTCATTGTGGTTTGGAAAAGTACACATGCAATGTCACTCCAGCATGTGTCTAACCATGTACAGGAACCCTAGCAACATGGTGGCATTCAACTGCCACATGTAGTGGAGAACTAGTTTAAAGATGTTGCATCACCACACCTACTTGGATGTGTGTGTATCATTGTTGTTTCGAACAGAAGACATGCAATGTCACTCTAGCTAGTGTCCAACCATATCCATTAACCCTAGCAACTTGCTAGGATTCAACTACCACATGTAGTAGAGCACCAGTTTGAAAGATGTTGCATAGCCACACCCACTTGGGTGTGTGTGTGTGTATTATTGTGGTTTGCAAAAAAGACATGCAATGTCACTCCAGCATCTGTCTATGCCTATCCAGGAACCCTAGCAACATGCTGGGATTCAACTACCACTTGAAGTGGAGCATCAGTTTGAAAGATGTTGCATCACCACACCCACTTGGATGTGTGTGTGTTTGTCATTGTTGTTTGGAAAAGAAAACAATGCAATGTCACTCTAGCATGTGTCCAACCATGTCCAGGAACCCTAGCAACATGCTGGGATTCCACTGCCACATGTAGTGGAGCACCAATTTGAAAGATGTTGCATCACCACACACCCACATGGATGTGTGTGTGTAAGGAATTGTGGTTTGGAAAATAACACAAGAAATGTCGCTCTAGCATGTGTACAACCATGTCCAGGAAACCTAGCAACATGCTGGGATTCAACTGCCATATGCAGTGGATCACGAGTTTGAAAGATTTTGCATCACCACACCCACCTGGGTGTGTGTGTGTGTATCATTGTGGTTTGGAAAAGAACACATGCAACGTCACTCCACCATATTTCCAACCATGTCTAGGAACCCTAGAAACATGCTGGGATTCAACTGCCACATGCAATGGAGCACCAGTTTGAAAGATGTTGTATCACCACACACACACTTGGATACGTGGGTAAGTCATTATGGTTTGGAAAAGAACAGATGCATTGTCACTCTAGCATGTGTCCAACCATGTCCAGGAACCCTAGCAACATCCTGGCACTACTAGAGAAAGGCTTATGGATAGATTTATTATTAGTGGAGCATTGTTTTGAATATGCTCCACTAGTAATTATCACTGGCGCATTTAAAAATATGCTCCACTAATATTATTTATAACCAACGGCGCACATCACAAATAATGCGCCACTGATAATGTGGTCCCGACACTCTGGAGGCCTGTGGACCAAATATGCGCCATTGATATATTATTATCAGTGGCGCATATGAAATATGCGCTATTGATATTCTCCTCATATGCGCCATTGGTAACTACGTGGGCCCCACCTGGACCCCACCACTCTGAAAGGTGGCAGGAATATCAATGGCGCATTCAGGATATGCGCCACTTATACTTGGTCCTCCAATGGCGCATATAGTAGTAAATGCGCCACTGATAAGTCTTGGGCCCACCACCTGAAAAGGTGGCAGACTTATCAGCGGAGAATTTAGTGTAATATGCACCACCGATAACTTCGTCCAGATCTACAAGTTGGCATCCACCCCCACCCACCACCACCATTCCATTCTGCTCCACCCACCACCCCAAACTAGATCTAGCTCGTCCTCCTCCTCCCCACCACCTTAATTTCTCCATTCTTTTCTCCATTCTTGGTTGTTGAACCTACCTTGCTTCATAGTTTTGTGAGGGGAAGCCTCTCCAATTGTTGTAGATCTACTAAACCAACTAGTTTTCCTCCTCCAACATCCATCTTATTCTCCAACAACAACCACACTATCTCGTCGCGGACTTGGCTCGGTAACGATTCTACTAGGTGAGTTGTTGGAGGACATGCATGTGGATGTTTTGTGTGGAGGGTGGACGTCGGTGTGGTGTGTATGTGTGTGCATGCTTATGTTTGTGAAGCCTTCTTATTAATTGCGAGAGGGATGGTGTGTTTGCATGGATGTGGTGCATGAATGTTTGCAGGTGACGAAGAAGAAAGCATGTTGCTTGCTCTGGTGGTGCATGGATGTTTCCCGAAATGTCGATTAATTTCCGTTTCGGCAAACTTTTGCACTATCCATATGTCCCATTTTTAGGAGATGTCATGCCGAATTTATTCGGCGGCCATGCATGCATGTGTGTGTGTGTGCATGATGGTGTTGTGGTTCTAAGATACTCTCTCTTTTTGCTCTATACCACGCAGGAAACCATGGTTAGACACATGAGCAAAGGTCGAGCATCTAGATACAAGAAACGCGCGATGGCCGACATGATTCTGAACAAGAGGACCTACATAAGATGTCCGTGTCGAACATGCAATCTCGGGAGCTTGGTTGACCCTGATTCCGGAGACCTGGAGAATCACCTGCTCACGCGTGGTTTCATGCGCGGCTATGATTCTGAAGATGACGAGGACATCAACGATCCTGAAGATGAGGGCGGGCATGATGATCATCACGAAGGAGATGCCAGCGGCGGACATGATCTTGATCGTGAAGGAGATGTCGGCAGCGGAGGACATGATGATCAACACGAAGGAGATGATGGCAGTGACATACATGATGATCATCACGAAGGAGGTGCCGATGGAGAAGACACAGACACACAAACGACGCGGCTAACCTCGGCCTTGCAGGACCCTCATGTTCAGGAACTGCCTCTCAGGGAGACGAGCAATACCAAAGCTGCTGGCAGGGAGAAAGCCAAGCTAGCGCAGATGGAGATAAACGGGAAAACTCCATTGTATCCTTGGTGCCGGCCCGAGGATACCCACTTGAACATAAATGGACCGACGTAAGCTTCAACAAAAACATGAGATTCTAGCAAGAACGTCTTCCCATGGGGAACACGTGTCCAACTAGTATCAAGGAGGCAAAGAAAATCGTATGTCCTCTCGACCCACCATATGTTAAGTACCACGCCTGCATTAATGACTGCGCACTTTATCGGGACGAGTACAAGGATAGAACCACATGTCTGATGTGTGGACAAGGACGATACAAGAGAGGGAACAAGAAAGTTCCTCGGAAAGTGGTATGGTACTTTCCTATCACTCCCCGTCTGTAGCGGTATTTCGTGGACCCTGAGGAAGCAAAGCTCATGCAATGGCACGCGGAAAGGAAGAAGCCGGCCAAAGATGATCCAAGATCCTCACACACCCTTCGGACGCTAGCTAGTGGAACGCACTGGACATTGACTTTCTAGACTTCGGGGGCGATCCAAGGAACGTCAGGCTTGGTATGAGCACCGATGGACTCAATCCGTTTGGCAACCAGAGTAGCACACATAGCACCTGGCCCGTGTTTGTATGGCTGTACAACCTCCCTCCCTAGCTGTGTACAAAGCAGAGATACATACACATGTGTATTCTGATTCAGGGGCCTAAACAACCCGGTATCGACATGCATCTGTATCTCGGGCTGCTGAAAGAAGAGTTAGCCACGCTGTAGGAGACGCCAACCCATACGTGGGACGCATACACAGGAGATTATTTCTCTATGAGAGCCACGCTGCTCACGATGGTGCAGGACTATCCAGGTTACGCACACGTGTCTGCCCAGATGAACCACGGACACAAAGCAAGTGTCAAGTGTATGGATAAGACCCCGCATCTCCAGCTACCAAGGGATCCCAGGTCATCGAAGACCGTGTTCCAATGGACTCGAATGTGGCTTCCAAAGGATCACGCGTGGAGAAAGCGTAGAGATCTGTTCAATGGCAAAGTAGAGCTTGAAAAAGCCCCATGTCCAAGGAGCGGAGAAGTGATCCAAGATATGTTGGACAACTGGGAAGAGTGCCCTTTGCCGGGAAAGAAGCGTCCGAGGACGAAACTGCTCCATGGTGTGTGGAAAGCTAGGCCTGTTTTCTGGCACCTGCCATACTAGAAATACCTCCACACGCCCCATAGCCTTGATGTCATGCACATCACGAAGAACATGTGCGAGAGTCTACTTTCCACTATCATCAACATGCCGGATAGGACCAAAGACGGGCCGAAAGCAAGGAACGACCTGATGGAACTTAGCATCAAGGAAGAACTTCATGAGACGCTGTCACCCGATGATGATGATGATGATGATGAGAAGGCACCTGAAGATACTCAAGGTCGCCGCAAAAGGGTTAAGAGGGGAATTGCACTGTTTCCGACTGCCTGCTTCACTCTAAGTGAGTAGGAGCTTGAGCAGTTTTTCAACTGCCTCCTAGGAGTCAAATTCTCTTACGATTACTCCGCGAACATAGGCAGATATCTGGACAAAACGAAGAAGAGGTTCAGCGGGATGAAGTCTCATGACTATCACGTGCTGATGACACATATACTTCTCGTTGCGATCCGAGGGATAATGGACAAGCATGTCCGTGAGACGTTGTTTGGCCTCTGCAACTTCTTTGATGTCATCTCGAGGAAGTTGATTGGCTTGAAGCAGCTCGACACACTACAAGATGAGATCGTCGTGATACTATGCGAGCTCGAGATTTACTTCCCGCCCGCATTCTTTGACATCATGGTCCATCTACTCGTCCATGTCGTGGATGACATCATTCATCTCGGGCCGACATTCCTGCACAACATGATGCCATTTGAAAGGCTTAACGGTGTTATCAAAGGATTCATACGCAATAGGTCCCGTCTAGATGGAAGCATTGCCAAGGGATTTATGACCTACGATTGCGTCTCTTTCTGCTAGAATTATCTATGCACCGACCGCGACGACGAGGATGACCCTATTGGTCTGCCCAAAAGGACGCACTGATGACCCACAAGTATAGGGGGTGTATCGCAGTATTTTCGAGGGAAGTGAAACCCAATTTATTGATTCGACACAAGGGGAGCCAAAGAATATTTATAAGCCTTAACAACTGAGTTGTCAATTCAGTTGCACCTGAAACAATCTTCCTCACAGCAGTTTATCAGTAGCAACAGTTTTGTAGTAGGAATAGTAAAGTAATAACAGCAGTAGAGTAAAGACAATAGTAACAATAGCAGTAACCAATAGGATTCGAGTGCGGTAGGCATAGGGATGGATGGACGTACGTTGCATGGACAAGACAATTCACATAGCAATCAGAAAATAGGGCAATTGCAGATAAATAAGATAACTTATTGGCAGTTTTCTTAGCAAGAACACACTTGGCAATAAAGTAGGCAAAGTAGCGAATGGAGGGAAGATGAATGTTACGGATTTTTCCACTCTCCTTCAAGAAGCTGCTCCCTTGGCAAATTTCTGCGTATAAATCCATGAGTGGTTCAGGTCTCTCCTTAATCTTTCTACATGATCCCCATTGAGGTACCTTAATAGCTGCACAAAAATCATCAAGAGAAACGTCGACAGCCATATTCAAAATTTTGTAATGGACCATGGGGTTAGGCAAAGAGTGACTAAATTGGAAGTCCTGCACCAGAGACATGGTTAGCTTCACAAATTGACAAGGTTCATCTTCCAAAAAGTGCTCTAACCCTGCATTAGAAACCAAAGTATGGAAATCTTGAAGAATTCCTGCAGCTCTCATGAACTCAGAGCATGGATAAATGGAGGGAAATACTTCCTCCTCCTGGTGGAACTTCATGATCTCAGGCACACATAATTCATGTTGGTTTAGGTAGTGCTCACTCATCTTCTATTCTGAAATTTAAAACACCTATTAAACAAGTGATTGCAAAGTAAATATAATGAAGGATTCTACTCATAGGGACTTGCAAGAGGCCTAAACATGCATCAAAACTATATCTCTAAGCATTAAACAAGCTTACAAGCTCTCATAACCAGTCACCTACAGCAGCAAAATACTCTATATATAATCCACTAATCACAAATCTACTTGGACAAGGAGAGGAGTCACATACCAGGGAACAAATGCTCCAAATTTCAGCAAGAAAGATGGGTTGAGCAAGGAGATCGAAAAAATCGAGAGCAAGCACAACAAGAACGCGACTTTGAGCAATGAACTGGAGCTTACTTGGGAGAGAGAAGAAAGTGGCAGGTGAGAGAGTTAGTGGGGGGCAGGCGTGGCCCACACCAGGGCATGGCGCCACCCAGGGCAGGCCGCGCCACCAGGTGGTGTGCCTTCCTGGTGGGTCCCCCTAGTACCTCCCAGGTACTCCTCTCCCCCTTTTTTCATGCAAAAATTTAAAATGAATTATCTGGATTTTTTCTAGACACCGTATTTTTCGGCAATTTTAAGAAATAGAATAATGATTTTTCTGATAGACGGATTTTTTTGTAAACAAGATGCAAGGACAAAACAAGGCTGGAACTACAGAAGTTCTAAGACACTCTAACATGCAAGCAACTAACAACAAAAAGAAAAATTAACGAAAGCAAAAACTAAAATGCATAGGATAGAAATAAACGGAGATAATCATAATGAAAACATTGTTTTGTTCAATGAAATCCTTTTGTTAACAAGGTTTATCAAGTCTTGCTACCCAAAACGATTCCATATGAAACAAAACTTTGTATTCCACTAATGATTATGTTACCTCAACCTTGACAGCAATGGTCCCAAACATAATAGTTTCAAATTTTTCTCTTGGTATGGGACAATATATTTCTCCAACTTGAATGCCTTCAACATGTTCAATTGAATTCAAACCCATAAGTCCTTTCAATCTTCTTGGGGAAATAGACAGTATGTTCCTTGTCATTAACATTGAAAGTCACCTTTCCTTGATTACAATTAATAACAGCTCCTGCAGTGTTAAGGAAAGGTCTCCCAAGAATAATAGACATATTATCATCTTTAGGCATTTCAAGCACAACAAAATCAGTTAATATCAAGCAATTATGAGCCACTTGAACAGGTACATCCTCACATATACCCACAGGAATAGTGGTAGATTTATCAGCCATTTGCAAAGATATATCAGTTGGTATTTATTTTTCTAGTTGAAGCCTCTTATAGAGAGAGAAAGGCATAACACTAACTCCAGCTCCCAAATCACACAAAGCAGTTCTAACATAACTATTCTTAATAGAGCAAGGGATAGTTGGAATCCCTGGGTCTCCAAGTTTCTTAGGAACCTTACCATTGAAGGAATAATTAGCAAGCAAAGTAGAAATTTCTTCATTAGGGATCTTCCTTTTATTCGAGACAATATCCTTCATATACTTTGAGTAAGGAGGTCATTTAATAGCATCAGTCAGAGGAATTTGCAAGAATAAAGGCTTCATCCACTCACAAAACTTATTATAGTGTTCATCCCCCTTTGACTTGTGTTTCTTATCAGGAAAAGGCATAGGTTTTTGGACCCAAGCTTCTCTTTCACTACCATGTTTCTTAGCAATAAAATCTACTTTGGTGTATTTAGTATTCTTTTCAGGTTCTTCTTCAACATTTTCTTCATTAGGAGCTTCATGTTCTTCATTACCACTTTCAGTTTCAGCATTAGAGATAGATATACTATTATGATCTATAGCAGGTTCAGAGGGTTCTGCAATAGTTTTATGCTTCTTTTTCCTTTTCTTACGAGTAGCACCACTATTTTCAGCTTGTTGAGAATCCTGCTCAATTCTTTTGGGATGCCCCTCAGGATATAGAGGATCCTGGGTAGCAGCACCACTTCTAGTTCTAATTTCATAAGCATGTTTTTCTTTAGCAGCATTAACTAACAAGTCGTTTTGCACTTTAACAAGTTGATCTATTTGAGTTTGAACCATTTGAAAGTGTTTAACAATCATTTTAACATCATTAGAGGTTCTTTCCACAATATCTTTCAACTCAACAATAGCTCTAGTGTTTTCCATTAGATGATTTTTGCACCCTTTTATTAAAATTATCTTGCTTAACAATAAAGATATCGAATTCTTCTAAGCATTGATCAGGAGGTTTAGAGTAAGGGATATCACCTTCATCAAAGTGTTGGAGAGAGTGTACCTCAATAGTGGATGAGTAGGGAATAGGCTTACATAATTCTTCTATAGGAGGTAAATTCTTGACATCTGCAGCTTTAATTCCCTTCTCCTTAAGACATTTCTTAGCTTCCTTCATCACTTCATCATTTAATTCAATAACTCCCCTCTTCTTTGATGTTGGAATAGGCACCGGAATAGATGGTTCAGGTACAATTACTTCAGGTATAGCTTGTTTAGGAGGAGTCCAATCTTCATAATTCTTACTTATTTTAGCCATTAATTCCTCAGATTCCTTGGGAGTCCTATTCCTGAAAACACAATCAGCACAACTATCTAGGTATGTCCTAGATTCCTCTGTTAGTCCATTATAAAATATATCAAGAAGCTCTTTCTTAGGTAATGGACTTCTAGCCTGTGCATGAATCAAAGCACAAAACCTCCCCCAATATTCAGGCAATACCTCTTTTTCTTCTTGTTTAAAATCAAAAAGTTCCTGCAAAATACCATGTCTAGCACTAGGAGGAAAATATTTCTGCAGAAAAGTACTAATCAAGCACTCAGGGCTATCAATAGATACAGGAGGTAAGTTACTAAACCAAGTTTTAGCTTCTCCTTTCAGTGAAAAGGGGAAAATCTTAGCAACAAAGTAAGTATGCATCTTAATACCATCAGAAAACAAGCCACTCATCGTAGAAATTTCATTGATATGTGCTACCACACGTTCATTCTTAGTCCCACAAAAAGGTTCTTTCTCGACAATAGCTATGTAAGATAGATCGAGAGAGAAATCATAATCTTCATCTATAATGTTTATGGGAGAAGCAGCAAACTTAGCAATAGGAGACAATTTGGGTCTAATAGTACACCTCTCAAGGAGACTCTTAGCAGTGCTCCTATCATGGGTGTTTTTACATTCTTTAATAAATTCATCGGTCATCTCAACATAACCATCTTCAATATCATAACTTTCACTAGACTCAGGTGAACTAACAGGTGTGGTAGTGTCTTCATTAGGAGTTTCGGTATTTCCAGCTATAGTTCTAGCAATCGTAGCATCTAGGAAAGGACCTAATGAACCACTCTTATCAATTACAGTAGAAGCAGCATCATAAGCCTCAGAAGTTTCAGATTCAGCAGTAGTAGCAGTGTGTGTAGCATCTGTATGTGGTGGTGTAACGAGCTTACTTATAACAGATGGTGAATCAAGAGCAGCAGAGGTGTTCAGAACCGTACATGTTCTTGTAGTGGATGGTAAAATAGGAAACTTGCCCTCACGAGACTTACCCATGATGGATGGATAGCAGCAAACAATAGAGAATCCAAGTGAACTTGGTAAATAAAGCTATGCTCCCCGGCAACGGTGCCAGAAAATAGTCTTGATGACCCACAAGTATAGGGGGTGTATCGCAGTATTTTTGAGGGAAGTGAAACCCAATTTATTGATTCAAAACAAGGGGAGCCAAAGAATATTTATAAGCCTTAACAACTGATTTGTCAATTCAGCTGCACCTAGAAACAATCTTGCTCACAGCAGTTTATCAGTAGCAACAGTTTTGTAGTAGGAATAGTAAAGTAATAGCAGCAGTAGAGTAAAGACAGTAGTAACAATAGCAGTAACCAATAGGATTCGTGTACGATAGGCATAGGGATGGATGGACGGGCGTTGCATGGACAATACAATTCACATAGAAATCATAACATAGGGCAATTGCAGATAAATAAGATAAAGCATCCAAGTACTAGATAATCCTAGGCATGTGTTCCATATATAGTCATACGTGCTCGCAATGAGAACTTGCACAACATCTTTTGTCCTGCCAGCCTGTTTGTAGTGGGTCTCAAGGGAACTACTGGCAATTAAGGTGCTCCTTTTAATAGAGCACCGGAGCAAAGCATTAACACTCCGTTGGTTCCGGACTTCCCGCCGGTTATCCTGATTTCTATCACTTCGGGGCCATTGGTTCCGGACAACAACGTGTGTATACAACTTGTAGATAAGACAAGAAACAATAATATCATAATGAATCAATAACATGTTCAGATCTGAAATCATGGCACTCGGGCCCTAGTGAAGGAAATATGCCCTGAGAGGCAATAATAAAGTTGTTATCATATATTCCTTATATATGATAGATGTTTATTTTATAGGCTAGAATTGTATTGATCGGAAACATCAATACATGTGTGTTTAATAAACAAACAGGGTTCCTAGTTATGCCTCCCTTATAGACTAGCTTGTTGATTAACAAGATGATCAAGGTTTCCTGATCATGGACATTGGACGTTCTTAATAACAAGGTCACACCATTGGTGGAATGATGTGATGAACATTCATCCGAAGTATAGCATTACGATCAAGTCATTATGTTTATATTGCTATAACATCATACGAAGTAATCTTTATCCTTAGACCATGATATCATGTTCATTGCTAACACCGGAAGAGTATCTTGATAACATCAAACGTCACACTGTAACAGGGTGACTATAACGATTGGTTCAGTACTACGAAGGTGTTATGTTGAGGCTCATGGATCAAGAGTGGAATTTGTCAATCCAGATGATGGATAGATATACTCTGGGCCCTCTCGGTCATATCACATTAAGATAGCTTGCAAGAAAGTGATGTGAAACATAGCAAGTTGTTCTGGGTAATTTGCTATATCGTATCGTTGATGCGAAGGCTGACACACTTTCTCTAAAATTTCATATATGCTTTATTTCAAGTTTTCATATATATGCTTTAACCGTAATGTGCTTTGAGAAGTGTTGACTATATATAACAGCTTATATATTTTCCTCTTTATTTGATTGATAATAGCCGTCCGGTTTAGTTTATAACTAGCATATATAGTGGTTTGCGTAAATGCGCAAAAAGTGTCCTGCCTTCTTATTATCCCAAGTGTCTTAGTTTAGCTATATTTGTCAGAATGAAGGATAGCAAGCTGTTTTGAGTAATTTGTTATTTTGTATGGTTGCTGCCAAGGCTAGCACACCTTCTGTAATTTTTCATATATTGGTAGCTACAAGACATTTGTCGTGCTTTGAAGAGTTTACGCGCGAGTTGTTATCATCTTGGTTGGTCGATGAAATTTCTAACAGTGTTGTTGTTTTCTGTGTTATAGTTTAGCTTCATTTTTCCTTAAATATAGCAGGCTCTTTTGAGTAATTTATTATATCACATACTTTCTGTAATTTTTCATAATATATGGTTCCCTGTCATATTGACAGTAATAAGTGTACAAGCAAGCCATGTTTGTAAAGATTTGTGTGTTGTATAGCTAGGTTCTATTGACCTTACTGATGAGATGCTTTCTTAATTATTATTATTGTTGGCTTGTTACATTTAGGCTCCTAGGTTTTAATGTTGGAGGAAAACCCATGCTCCAACTATACTTACTGTTCTAAGGCTGCTAGCTTATGCTGTGCTAGCTTCTGTTCTTGCCATACTATTCTTGTTGTGCTAGCTTCTGTTCTAAGGCTGTGCTAGCTTCTGTTCTAAGGCTGCTACTACTATTATTGCTATGTTCTAAGGTACATCTAGAGCTATGCAAGGCATAATGTGCTATTTTTTGCTGCACCTGGAGCTATTTTTTGCTCTTTGTATATGTGTGATTGGATGGCTGTCATCAATTTGAAAACTGGAGCACATTATTTTGTATGAAAACTGTTGCAGGGAATTCATTTGAGTTGCCCGTTTCTCCCGAAGTGTTGATTCACTTCCGTTTCGGTTGAGAAATGGGCGCTCCTAGGTAAAAAAACAGCAAAGGTCATGCTGAATTTTTCGGCCGACTCTAGCTTGTACTAATTACATTGTTGCATTTTTTCTATGAAGAGCAAACATATCGAGCGGAGACAAAGACGTCGGGGCTGGCCCTTCTCAGCCCATGAGCGTCGAAGAACGAGCAAGAAGAGCCAACCTCAAGTTTTGGCGGTTTGGTGATGACTTAAGCGGGTCCGACGAGGAGGCTGAAGCTACGGATCACGATGAAGTTGATGAGGAGGCCCAAGCTGCGGACCAAGAAGATGACGAGGAGTCTGAATATGAGGAGGAGGCAGTAATGGTGACGAGGAGGCCGAAGAAAGTCATGGCGGTGAACGCGTGGATGGCGATGGCGCCTTCCCGCCCGCTAGGAACAAGAATAATAAGGCGGAAAGGCAGGAGCGGACGCTGCGGAAACTCGGCACCAACCGCGAGGAGTTCACCCTTGTGAAACCGGGTTGCCAACTCTTGGAGCCTGCGAAGCTTGTCGCTGGGTATGGCCTACAACTCGGGTGCATCGTGCGGGAGAGCATGAGCATCAACCAGAAGGACATAAGAAAGAACAAACAGTTGCGAGAACTCCTCATTGGGAAGCTTCACAAACGGTACAAGTTCCCAGATGAGTACGATAACCAAAAGCTCATAGGGAAGAAGGTAAACAAGTTAGCCCTCACGAGGATGAGCACCGCCTTGAGCAGCTGGAAAAGCTAAGTGAAGAGGAGGATTAACAAGGGTACAAGTTGGGAGGAGATAAAGAAGGCCGAGCCGATGCTCGACGAAGATGAATTCATGAAGTTCAAGGCAAACTGTACTTCACCAGAAGGTCAGGAATGGACCGAGTGGGGGAGGAGTATGCGGGAGCTGAACATAGGTAACCAACATTGCGGAAGCAGCGGTTACCGAGGAAAAAAGGCCGTTTGGGCAAAGGAGGACGCTAAGTATGCCCGTCTAAGGAAAGATAACCCGTGGCACAAATTCACAGACGAGCAGGTGATGCAGTTTGTCTGCACCCGCTAATACCTCCACCCCGAACTCAAGGAATTTGTTACAGACGACGATGATGTGAGGAAGTTCCAGAAAAGGCTGGTAAGGAATTTATCTCGGAGTATATCTGTGTTTCTAATTAAGTAATGAAGACAAATTTCTAAATGGGATCACTTTCCTTCTCTTCAGAAATCCAAAGAAAAGTCTTGTGCGTCAAGTGCGAGCTTGTCCTATGGGTCGACGGCAGACCCGCGGTGGGACACGCCCTTGAACAGGGCGACAAACGTGTTCAAGGGGAGGGCCAAGTCTGTGCCGCCGACTTCATTTGGCCGCGTGTCCGGCTATGGTACGTACGAAAAGGTGGGCGACTTTAGGAAAGATGACCCAAAGGAGAAGAAAGAGAGAAAGTCCGCGACGACAACGGCTAGTGAAAAACACGAGGTTGAAGTTCTTCGGGAGCAGATGCAACAGATGCCGAGGCTGATCATTGAGAAAGTGCAACAGAAGATCCGCGAGATGTTTCCCAATGAGCTGTGGGAGGGGATCGCTGCTTGGAATGCAGCAGGTCGACGAGGGCCGCTTGTGGTGCCTAGCCTCTCCGGCAGCAACTCGATCCAGCACGTGTCGCCGAACGTGGTGATGCCCGAGTCCGCCAACGTCGAGATGCACCCGGTCGCTCCGGTGCCCCCTCACGCCGGCGTCAACACCAACGCATAGCCGGATGTCGCTCTGGTGACATCTCCCGCTGGCGCCAACACGGAGCCGCAGGTCACACCGATGCCCCCTCCCGCCAAAACTAAGGCGCAACCGACGGTGCTTCGTAAGGCATCTCAACGGGAGGATGATACTGGTATCTCGACATTAGCCGAGCTCAACAGCATCTCCAAGGTAATGACGCTAGCCAACACATGAATGTCAATAACATTTCATCTCCTTTGCATTTGATGACTAGCTAGCGCCATCTCATGATGCTTGTTCTTCCACAGGACACTCCTTGCATGCTCTTGCATTACGTGGACGGCGATCTAAAGGATGTTGGCAAGGGCACAATTATTCAACCAAATAGCCACATGATGCACCACAAGTCGATGGAGGATGACGTGTTCAAGGTCCGGCTGGCTCGGGTGTTACCAGGGTGCGAGAACATGGACCCCCTAGCCAACCTCGAGGCGCTGATGATCATAAGAACTTTCAAGATTGTTGTGGCTGTGTCTTGACATGGCCAAAGACCCAAATTCGGCTTGTGAAGGAACAACAAGTAACTCAGCGGCCAAATGTGCCCTTGCCGCGGTAGCCACAACAACCAGTCACCGCCACCACCTCTCGTCACCAGCAATTGTTGGCCGCCGCTGCACCGTTGCCTCCACATGGCAAGGCCGCCGCTGCGTCGCCACCTCCACATGGCAAGGCTATCGCCGCACTGCCGCCTCCAGATGCCAAGGCCGCCGTTGCACCACGACCGCACAAGGATGTACCTGGGGACAACATTAACGATGATGATGACAACCCAGATAAATGGATCAACACTGGCATCACAGACTCTTTGTTCATGCCAAACATGGATGAGCCCTACCGCGTTGATGACGACCCAAATGCTCATACCAGAACATGCACGCGTCTAGACTTCCATCGTACCCTAGAGGAGACGCCTCCAGATGCTGGTGCCGCTGGTCCTTATAAAGGCACCCAGGGAGTCATTTTCAGCACCACCACACTCCATAAGGCGGTGGATGAGCAGATGGCTGCTAATGTCGAGACGAAGAAGCATCACAAGAGAACCAAGAAGAATAATAAGCAGTCTTTGAGCCAGCCAGGTCCGAAGAGGCCCCGGGTTCAGGACGACCCGTTAACACAGCCCCCTGAGGGCAACTTGACTATGGTTCACATAGCTGGACAACCGATTCTGAGTGAGGACCCGATCAAAAATGCAAGTGGAGTGATGGCTAACCTGCAGCATGGTATTCTATATTTTCAGGAGTGCCTTCTTAAAGAAGAAAATTGTAATATCCCAAAACTCTAATCCAAGGTTATTAAGATCCAAATCATCAAATTTAGAGTTAACAAAAACTTTTCCATTTCATTAAGCATTCATATGTGTCCATTTAAAATAGGAGTTGTTTTGAATGGCCATGTTTGATTGATCCACTAGTTGTAAAATGATTCTAAGGTTAATCATGCCCAAGCAAATCCCAAAGAAAAGAAAATCAAAAAGAATAAATTAAGCAAATGGTCATTTGTGCCATTTTAATCACCATGCCTACTTTGGCTATTCCAAGAACTCAAATCTTAACAGAAACAATTGTGGGTCTTTGCACCCATTGCTATTACAAGTAGTGATGTACCAAGGCCCACTTTGTTTCATCCCAAAAACTTTCAAACACTAAATGTAAATGACATTTGAAAATTGAATCTAGTGTATGTATCAAAATCACATCAATTCAAAAACCACTCAAATGAACTCCATTTTTAAATCATAAGAAAACCTAGATGATCAAGCATTTGATCAACAACTCCACCAAAAATCAGCCCAAAATTCAAACAAAAGTTTCTTTCGGCCATTTTGTCAAACACCATGTGGGCAGAATCAAATTACCTAACTATTACTGTTTTTGATCAAATCTTGTCGAGCCATTTGGGTTGCATTGATCATCCTTGTCTCCCCCAAGTCCAACCAGACCGAAACCAACCCTATCTCTAGCCCCTGGCGCCAGTGCCATGCCGCCCCGACGCCATGCCTGCCGGCCAACCTTGCTAATGCCACAACAGACCACCCGCCCCTCTCCGCCGCTCCAAGAAGCACGACGTGACCTCACCGCTACCCACGCTCCACCCCACAGCCACTGCGAACCCCTAGACCACTCCCCAACCTCGCTGCCCTTTCTCTTTGCACACCGCCGCACGACCCACAATCGCCGAGCACCGCCTCTGTCTTCCAGAGCGTGCAACGCTCCCGACGAAATGCCACCGCCCCTAGCCGCACCATTGCACCGTAGAGCACCGCCAGGGAACCGCCCACCGTCTGCCTACCTCACCCACGCCGATAGACCCTATGCCATCATCACCGATGAGCTCTGCCCACAACTCTCGGTCTCACCATCCCGCCTATATAAGCAGGCCTCCCCCGCACAAACTCCTCACACCATTTCACTCCCCTCTCTCCCCTGAGCATTTCCCCTCTCTCGTCGGAGCCGCTCGAGCCGTAGTTCGTCGGAATGGCACCGGAGGAGCCCGCTGTAGAGGAGGAGACGTTGCCGTCGATTCCGTCCACCGCTGCCCCTACCGTGACTACGCCTGAGTCCGCCGTCGCTGTTTCGATCTCCCGCCCGCCTCGCCGCACTGGCTGGAGCCCTGGTATATCCCCACTTCACCCCTACCGGCCGTTTAGGGTTCGGTCTCGCCGGCGACGAGTCCATCATCGACGACGACTGTGAGCTGTTGATTATAATCGTGTGGCCCAGATCGCTAGATACCGCTTCGGGTTTTAAGTCTCGCTGACAAGTGGGACCAACCTGTCAGCCGCCCTATGCGCCGCTGAGCGCCAGTGGGCCAGCCCATTTCCTTTCCCGCGCTAGCCCGCAAATTCAAATAAGTGTTTTTCTAGTTTAGTTTAAACTCAATTATGTCCCTTAGTTCAAAAATCAATTCAGGAAGCTTTACTGAACCAAATTGAGTGATTCCAATTTTTTTGTAAATCTTCTAAAAAGATCTATCCAACCCCGTTGGATTTAATTCATTTAGAGTTAAAGATCTCTCCTAGTAAAAATAACAAGACAAAAGCATTTGCACATTCAAACATTTTCATAAAATCAACCTTAATAGATTTTGAGTTGTTTCCAACTCTCAAAGATCACATTTAACCATACATATCTGAATATGTAATAATATTAAGGTTTGCATGTAGTGAGTTTGGACTAGTACCAAAATAATGCTATATAGGCATTTCTAGTCACTTTAAATCATTAATTATTAAACTTAAACTTATTGAAATGTGATCCAACCTTTAAATCACATTCCCATATGTTAGAATATGTGGTGATGACATGTGTCCCCATGATCCCATATTTCAAATGGAGAATATTAAATATTGGTTATTTTCAATGAGTAGAAATTACTTTTCTAAAATAAAAAATTGAAGCTAGTTAATAAAACCTTGTGATGCTTGTGATGATAATAGATCATCAAATATGTGCCTTGGTGTGCTAAGTAGACTAGTTAAGTATTGTTTGGTGATTGTGTATCACGTATGTATTTATAGACGATAGTACCGACCAGGCTTTCGAGGAGGAGGAGTTCTACTAACAGGAGGAAGAAAACTTCAACCACTACACCAACCAAGGCAAGCTAGCACTATACAAGTTAACCCTTGCAAGTTTTACTTGCAAGCCTAGCACTTCACGTAAACTAAGCAAGCTATTGTTAGCAAGCTAGAATTTAGCTAGATAACCTAAGCAAGATGCATTAGGCATGCTTTGGTTATACCAATTTGACTAGTACCTATTACAAGTTTTACTTTCAAGCTTTTACTTTCTTTACTTTACCAAAGTCCCTTACTTGTTTGAAGGAAGCATAAAAAGTATAAAACTTGACCTATCTAGATAACCTTAGATGTCATTCTATGGCATGAGATTGAGATTATCATCCCACCTTAGTGAACACCCTTAACTTAGTAGCTTAGAGCTAAATCAAAACTTGAGTCACTCTAGATGGGAACACTTGGTGAAAATGAATTGTGAAAACCTTTGAATGATGAGTCATTCTATTAAGATGTTTTGACATGTGTTGAGAAACACAAATGGTTTATGATGGTGAAAATGTTGAGGCATGAGCCTTAGCCCTTTACAAAAACTGATGGTTGGATTCGGATGCGATACCATTCCAATTTTACCGTACAACCACAATACCTGAATTGGGTAAGGCTTAGCCGGAAATTTATATGCATTAGTATTAGTTCCCTTGCGGGAGATGTTTGAGATGAGGCTACCTCTCAATGTTGTCCACCTATGCAGTGCCCAAGATGCCAGATGGTCATGGTTGGGAGGCCATACTCATAGGAGAGGTGCTTATACTAGGGTGTCTAAAGGAAAGGTTATGTTTGATTATCTGCATACTAAGTATGATGATTCAGGGTTATCCCTAACAGATGTATCGAATCTTGTGGTGAAAGTGTACCACCTCTGCAGAGTGTCAAGCTATTCGAATAGTCGCGTTTGCGGTTATGGACAGTTGGAGTGGCCATACTGTTTCGTTGTCAGATGTTTTCAAAATGACTTATGAAATGAATGATGAATCTTGACCTCACCACAACAGGGTTGTGAATATGACACTAGCTTCCCAACATAAGTGATTCTAGAACTTTATTTTATCTTTCTTTGTTTCTGAACTCAGTGTAGGTTTCAGACTTATCTTTACAAATAAACATAGAGTTAGCTCTTCCACTAGCACTACCTTACTTGTTAGTGGTAGTTTGCGAGTACTTAAAGAGTAATCATGGATTTTGACCCCGACTATTCCTATGGCCAGACTATGAAGGAGACTACCAAGATGACGGACAACAGGACGGCTGTGATAACTAGGATTATCTTCCCACGTCAGCATTGCCTGTGCCACTGAAGATGGGCCCCACTGCTACGCTTATTATTTATTCTGCTGCTTATTGTATTAAGACTGGATCATGAGATCCTTTATTCGTGTAAGACCTTATTATGGTTTGTAATGGATGATGTACTGTGATATCCAATCTGTTATGTCTCACAAAAATGGTAATCCTAGGATTGCGATGTATGACATATCAGGCATCTAGGATTAAAAATCCGGGTGTTGACAAGTTGGTATCAGAGCCATCCTGACCATAGGAGACCCTAGTTAGAATGGACGTCCGAACAAAAACTTAATTTCAAAACCAAAGTGAGTATTTATGAAAAACTATTTCCTCTCTTACCCTTGGGAATTCATTCTTTCTCAAAAATTCATGTTCCTCCAATTCTTA
Source organism: Avena eriantha (assembly GCA_910589775.1). Lineage (NCBI taxonomy): Eukaryota > Viridiplantae > Streptophyta > Magnoliopsida > Poales > Poaceae > Avena > Avena eriantha. The sequence continues at coordinate 218,330,767 of OU342740.1, forward strand.
CATTACTACCTAAAATTTGACACACTAGATCACTTCACTAACTTCCTCGTCCTTAATTCTTGTAGATGGAGACGCAGTTCAGCAAGTTCTACCAGTTGGGCAACGGAGGCCAGCTGATCTTGGAGAGGGGTCTAGATTCACTGTCTGAGTTATTGGGACGCCCACATCCGGAGTTTCTTGGAGCTCAACTTCCTGGACCCCCAGGAAGAGATTTACAGTGGCTAGTCACTGCTGATCTTCGAGGAAGCATAGAAGCACCAACGTCCGGGAGAATCCAGTTCTCCGTAAGAGAGAACAATTGGCTAGATGGATTAGCCAGGGCAATGCACGAAGCTCTCGTGCGTCTACGTGCCCTCAGTGTCAACCAAATCAAAGGGATCTGCTTTGCGCACTATGCAGGGCGTGACTTCATGGGAATGCAAATGGAGATGCCAAGTCACTCGGAGTTGAAGAGTCAAGTGGAGAACCTTGACTTCCTGCTGTACGATCGCCAGAAGGAATTGGACAATGCTAGGGAGTTTGCCAACCACAACCGTGCCATTGCCGACCAGAAGGCCCAGACTTTCTCACTGCTTGTCAAGGACCGTCAGTCTCTTCACCGCTATCGAGAGAAGAAGGATCGCACCATCGCCCGTCTTTGCAAGAAAGTGGCCGACCTCGAGAAGACCATCAAGGAGCAAGAAGCTCAACTTGCAGTAAAGGAGGAAGAAGAGGAGGGTGAAGACATCTAGGGAGATATGGATTCTTACCTCAGCAATGATGATGACTTTCTGGAGGAGGATGTTGTGGACTTCTACACCGACGATGACGACTCTGACTTCATCTACGATGAGTAGATGCACTAGAGCACTATCATAGCATGAGATGTATCGGTCCCAATGTATCGTAGCTTGCAGAATGGTTCTTAAAACCATCTGTTTTCCTTGTTGTGGTGTGTGTGTGTGTTTGTATCATGTGCCTTGCTTGAATGAATGAAATAGAGTTAGTTGCAAAACCTGAGTCAAACTCAAAGTTTTAGCTTTGAAACCAAAACCATGAACCTTAGAACTTTCCCTCTTATCCCTTTATCTATCTCAATCTTCAGATGACTCGTGGAAACCCTGGAGGGAGCAGCTCATCGCAAGACCCAATGCTGCAGATTATGCAGATGTTAGTTGCAGACCATGAAGCAAGCAGGGCAGAGCGCCAGGCCAACTTAGGAACATTGCAGCAGATAGCCCAGATGGCCCAAAACAACCAAGGCATGGAAATCAGGATCATCAAGGATCCAAGTTGAAAAACTTTCAGAATACCAATCCCCCAATCTTTAGCACTTCAGAGAACCCATTAGATGCTGATGACTAGTTACAAACAATGGAGAACAATTTGGAGGTAGCTAGAGTTGATGACAATGAGAAAGTTCTCTTTGCCACCCACTACTTGGCAGGAGATGCAAGAGCCTGGTGGAACAGCATCCTCCTGATGAACCATGGTCAAGTGATGACATGGGAAGCCTTCAAAATCAAGTTCAACCGCACCCACGTGCCACAGGGACTAGTCACCAGAATGAGGGATGAATTCAGAGAGTTGAAGCAAGGCAGAATGACTGTGGTGGAGTACCGTGACAGATTCCTGTCGCTTGCCAGGTACACACCTAATGAGATCAAAATGGAGGCCAAGAAGTAGGAGTGATTCCTGAACAGACTGCATGATGAGATGCAGACTGTCCTCGTCAACATCCGCTTCGAGGATCTTGAAGAGCTAGTCGACTCTGCCATTCAGATGGAAGGGAAGATTAACTAGGCAAACGAGAATCGTAAACGTCGTATGATGCACCAAGCTGGATCCAGCAGTCACCAGAAGTACCGTCCCAACCCGTCTGCAGGGTATACACCAAGAAACAACCGACCCCCAATTTCTCGTCCAAGCTACCCCAACTGTAGCAGAGGCAGTGAGAAGTCCGAAGGAAACAACAACAACCCCGGCAACACCAGCAATTTCAACCGTGCACCTCCCAAGAGCAACAACCACAACAACACTGCACCGAGAACTGGAAGCAATGCTATGCCTGTCACAGCTAAAGAAAAGTCCCAGATAACTTGTTTTGAGTGTGGAGTGAAGGGCCACTATTCCAATGTGTGCCCCAAGAAGACTACCGCCACAGCCAATGTGAATGCACCAGATCAACAGCAGTGTCGTGTTCAACCAGGGAGAAGATTTGCCCCAGGGAACCCACACAACCGCAACGGCCTTCTCTTCCACATGAACGCCGAAGAAGCCCAAGAAGCGCCAGACGTAGTGCTGGGTATGTTTTCTGTCAACTCAGTTTTAGCAAGGGTATTGTTTGATTCTGGAGCATCGTATTCATTTGTCACCGAAGAATTTGCATGCACAAGTAAGATTCACCCAACCAACTTGAAGCATGTCATGATAATCCAAATCCCCGGTTCAACTACAAAAGCTAGAAAAATTTGCAAAGCTGTGCCTATCAGAATACATGGGATATATTTTTATGCTAACCTAATAGTACTTGGAACCAAAGGATTGGAAGTAGTACTAGGTATGGATTGGATGTCAAAGCATAAAGGACTGATAGACTGTGCTAAGAAAGCCATCACCATGACCAGTAGCTCTGGAGTAACAGTAGAGCATATATCTGAAACCTTACCTCATCAACTCAACTGCAACAAGAGTCTAGCCCTACCCACCATAGACTAAGTCATAGTAGTCTGTGAATACCCCGACGTATTCCCAGATGAATTGCCAGGTATGCCCCCGAATAGGGATATTGAGTTCATTATTGAACTAATCCTTGGAACCAGACCAATAGCCTAGAGACCCTATTGCATGAACCCCTCAGAGTTAGTAGAGTTGAAGAAGCAGTTGGATGCTATGTTAGCAACAGGCTTGATTCAACCAAGCGCATCGCCATGGAGATCACAAGTGTTATTCATCGACAAGAAAGATGGAGGCAGCCGTTTGTGCACCGATTACAGAAAGCTGAATGACGTCACCATCAAAAACAAGTACCCCTTGCCAATGATAGAGGATCTATTTGATCAGTTAACTGGTGCCCAGGTATTCTGAAAGATTGATCTTAGGACTGGTTATCACCAACTTAAGATTCTTGCAACTGATATTCTGAAGACTGCCTTTACTACTCGTTATGGTTTATACGAGTATACGGTTATGTCTTTTAGATTAACCAATGCCCCTGCTTATTTCATGAATCTCATGAATAAGACCTTTATCAATTTCCTAGATAAGTTTGTCGTTGTGTTTATCGACGATATCCTTATCTACTCCAAGTCACAAGAAGAGCATGAGAATCATTCTAGAAACCCTGAGAGAGCATCGGTTATATGCCAAGTTCAACAAGTGTGAGTTTTGGCTGAAAGAAGTAGGATTCCTAGGACATATTGTGTCTGCCGGAGGAGTCTCTGTTGATCCTGCCAAGATCAAAGATGTCGAAGAATGGGAAGCCCCCACCACTCAAACCCAAGTCCGTGCATTTCTCGGATTAGCGGGATATTACCGCAAGTTCGTAGAAGGATTCTTGAGCATCGCCAGACCCATGACCCAATTGTTGAAGAAGGACAAGAAGTTTGAATGGATCGACAAATGGGAAGCTAGTTTCCAAGAACTGAAGAAGAAATTGATTTCAGCCCCAATATTGATCATGTCAGATATCAAGAAGCCGTTTGATGTATATTGTGATGCATCCAAGATTGGTCTCAGATGTGTATTGATGCAAGAAGGAAAAGTCATCGCATATCTGTCTCAGCAACTAAAGCAGCATGAGCAGAACTATCCGAACCATGATCTTGAATTTGCAGCCATAGTCTTGGCATTGAAGACAGGGCGTCATTATCTTATGGGTAATCGCTGTGAGGTTTACTCAAATCACAAGAGCTTGAAGTATATTTTCACTCAAAAGGAGCTAAATATGAGGCAAAGAAGATGGATAGAGTTAATCAAGGATTATGACCTTAACATTCACTATCATCCCGGCAAAGCCAGCGTGGTAGCAGATGCTCTTAGAAGATTGTCGTGCAGGCTAAACACCATGATCAAGGAGAAGCAACCCAGTTTCTATGAGGAGTTGGAGCAGTTTAGAACTGAGATAGTTAGCAAAGGATTTTTAGCTAGAATTGCACTTCAACCCACTTTGATTAGCCAAATCAAGGAAGCCTAGAAGGGAAATGAAAGTATCGACGAAATCAAACATCGTATTGGTATGGGAAAGGTACCTAGATTTACCGAAGACAAAGAAGGAGTTATGTGGTACAAATGACGTATCTGTGTGCCAGCAGATTTGGAGCTGAAGCAAGTTATCATGCAGGAAGCTCATGATACTCTTTATTCTATCCACCCCGGAGGAACAAAGATGTATCAAGATTTGAAAGAGCAATTTTGGTGGCACAAGATGAAGAGAGAAATCGGAAGCTACATCGCCAAGTGTGACATTTGTCAAAGAGTCAAAGCAGAGACTCAAAGACCCGCAGGACTGTTACAACCATTGCAGATTCCGGAATGGAAATGGTATTCCATCAGAATGGACTTTATCACCGGTTTGCCTACTTCTAGTAGAGGAAATGACTTAATCTGGGTCATCATTGACAGACTATCCAAGGTAGCTCATTTTATACCTGTCAAGAAAACATACCAGAGTTCCAAGCTAGCAGAGCTGTATATTGCTAGAATTGTTAGTCTGCATAGAACCCCCAAGATCATAGTATCCGATCGAGGAACCTAATTTACCTCGAGATTTTGGCAGAAAGTCCAAGAAGGATTAGGAACCAAGTTGAATTGCAGCACTGCTTATCATCCGCAAACTGATGGACAGACTGAGAGGGTCAACCAAATCCTAGAAGATATGTTGAGAGCTTGTGTGTTGGAATACGGATCAAACTGGGAAGACTGCCTGCCTTTCGCAGAATTCTCATATAACAATAGTTGTCAAGCTAGTTTGCAAATGGCACCATTTGAGTTCCTATACGGAATAAAGTGCCGTACCCCTTTGAATTGGTCGCAAGTAGGAGAGAGTCAGATCTTTGGACCGGACATTCTCCGAGACGTTGAAGAGAAGGTTCCCAAAGTCCATGAACACCTCAAGACCGCCCAATCCAGACAAGAGAAGGAGAGACCTGACTTTCAATGTCAGAGATTTTGTATATCTCAAGGTTTCACCATTGAAGGGAACGCAACGCTTTAGTCTGAAAGGAAAGTTAGCCCCTAGATATATGTAGCATCCCAATTGTCTAACAATTGCAATGCTACTAGCCTAGTCTATATATATGCTACTTCCTACATATAATTAGTTGCATCATTATTAGATCATGCTCATGCCATCATGCCACCTTGCATTTGAGCATCATATAAAACCTTTTCATTTGGTTCTTATCTCATATGCATTATTAAATTGTAGTTGCCTCTTGATACATTGTATTTGGTTCTTGATAAATGCTTGATGCCCAAGTTGAGTTGGGGGCATATGTTTTATTAACTCCACCACCTTTCTTTGTCACCACCCTCTAATTCCACCATCCAAACTATATGTGGACATTTGCACTTCTTTTGGCTCTTGTCTAGCTCACATATATTTAAGATGGATCCACTTCTACTTCCAGATGCTCCCATATAGGCATCATGTTGTTTTCACAATATTGATAGGTGGAGAGCCACTTGGCCCCTTTGTATGCTATGTGAGTAGAACTCCTCCATAAGGTTCCATATTTGTTGAATTTGAATAAATGCTCATGTGAGAATATAATTGTGGCTATATTTTTGTCTAATGGAGCACACACACAAGATTGGCCACCATCTCTTCATTGCATGTTCTTTTATTTAGTCCATATGAGAAGCAAGCTTGTGTCTTTTTGGTTTAGCCTTAATTCAAATATGGACATGCATGCAAGAATATATGACCATGATTGAAAATAGTTGTTTTCACAACTAGAATTAGTGGCATTTATTACTTGTGCATGGGCCATGCAAGCTTCCTCTCTCTCCTTTTTCTACCTATTTGATTTTTGCTTTGGTTTTGGAAGAGTTTTCAGTAGTTTGTTTTCAAACTAATAAAATAAATAAAAGAGGAATACACCTACCCTATCTCTACATCATGTCATACTACGTGCAATCATAGCCTCTAGCCACATGTGATATCAATGCCACTAGTGACCTTTCTTTGATTCAAATTCTTTTGCACTTGTTTGCTTGTTCAAATTTTGATCAAATCCTATATCTACACTCTATCTACCAAGTTTTCCTAGCTAATCTAGCTATCTAAATAAAGACTCCATCTCTAATATTTATTTATTTTGTCTCTTGATCTCTGTCTAAATCTTTGACACTAAATCCGTCTAAAGTTTTGTTTAAAACTAGTCCCATCTAGTCTAGTTTGGACTATATAAAAACTCCAATCTCCTTCTTTCCTACGATTCTAGCCATGTGTAGATCTACACACACCTCACATTCCTTAGTTTTAAAAGAAAACGAGAGAACCTAACCTAGCTAACTACATTGCTTCAACCAACCTGGTGCCTAGCTACCAGAACACTTGAGCCGCACCTCTCCTCGTGTGCATGTTTTCTCTCTGATCCTGAATCAGCAACCCCTCTAAATCGAACCCTCCCTTCTCTGTCCCAACCGAACCTGCTAGAGGTGACCTGGTCCATGTTCCTCTTCTTCCCAGCTTTCTCACGTGGCCTCCACTCTTGCCTCGCGCGTGAACCATCTCCCCTCTTCGCATAAAGTGTATCAGCAGCAGCTGCAGCCTCTCCAGTTCAACCCTATCCTCCCAGCCACTCCCAGAATGAAATCTGGGAGGCCACCATCCCCCTCTCCAAGCAAAACCAGCCCAACCCTCAACCCCAGCCTAGCTGTGCCATGGTCGCCGCCGTTGCCTTCTCTGCCGTCGATGCCTTGCCGCCGCTCTGCATCACGCGTGAGGGGGATAGCCTGGGTCAGCTCCAGCATGTGCACGCCGTCCCTGTGCACCGCTGCCATGACCTCCTCCGTGCTGGGTTCATCTCTGCTTGACGCTTCCGCTCACCGCCGTGACTGCCATGGTCACCACCGACAGCGTCACCGTCTACTTTCTCTCCTCCGCCCGAGCCGGTCTTCTTCAACCACCTCCTGGTGAGCACCCTAGTCTCCTAGACATGGACCTTTGCCCTGCCTCTTCCTATAACTCGACATCAATTCATCATATGCTCTGTGTGCACTGCCAGTCGCCTTCTACCATTCGTTTGTCTCCTGTTCTTCAAGTCCTAGCCGTCGCTATGATGCTCGCCTTTGAGTGAGCCCTGAAGCAAAGTTGCAGACCGTCGATACGGTGTAGCATATCTCCCGAGATCATCCGCGGAAGATCGATGCACACTCGGTGTCTGCAGACGGTTTTCTTCGTCAGTCGATGTCGCGGGTGTTCGTCATCTGTCCCTTCCTAGATCCCAGCCGCTGTAGACGAGATCCGGCAAAGCTTCCTAAACAAGAGTTGCAGACCTATCCCCAATCTTCGTTTTTCGTTTTTTCGGCATCACCAAATTCATCACAGTTTTGTCGCAATCCTCTTCAGAAGATCGAACCATGCTGGCCTCTTTTCCGCGAGTTTTCAGTTCCGTCAGAGTTTCAGAGGTAGCAGCAGCCGGCAGAAATTGTAGATCACCCCCTGCCTTTTCTGCTTAGCCAACCCGCGGTCCTCTGAGCCCCACCGGTCAGCCGCCGCGCCGTTTTTACGAAAAGGTACCCCGGCTTCCGCTGATTCCTACCGTAGTGCCCCGGATACGCCACGTGGCTGTGCTTCCTTCGCCCGCCCGCGCGTGGACCCGTCGTGGTCTCGGTCCCACCGGTCAGTGACCGTGGCTTGGTGGACTCGCGGTGCAAAAGATCCGGCGCAGTCCCCGCCACGTCGGCGCTGCTGAGTCAACGCATGGGCCACCCGTCAGCGGCTGCGGCTAGCCCCTCCTGAGTACAAAAAGTCCATGTCTCTTTTCCTGTTTAATAAAAATGTTTTCAGAATTGTTTAATATGTTTTAAATCCAGGAAATAATATCTTTTAATTGACTTATCCAAATAATACAAATGATATATGTTTTTGAATCAGAAAAATATGAGGATTTCAAAACTGCCATCCAAAATAATGTTTGACTATTTTAAATTTTCGAAAATGTTTAATTGCAATAAAAATGCCTTTTCTCAATTAATTAATAACTTTAATTCTATAACTCCGAGTTTGACAAATAATATGTCTAAATCGATCAGCACGGCGAGCCCGTTCTAACTATGCATTCCATGTTCTGAATTGCAGCATGCATCATATCCATATTAAAAATCAGAATTGTTTATGGTATTAAAACTCGACCAAATAATTGATAAAATGAGTTATTCTTGTCCCCACACCTCACCCTTGCCATGCTTCTTTATTGCCATGTAAATTGTGCATCATTCATCATGGCATGCTTGTTTGCTTGTCGCATTTTATTCATATGCTTGTGTACTTTATTTATGTTGGCCCTTGTTTGTTTGGTTCTTTCAAATAGACGCCAACCAGGGGAATTATCAGGAATCCTAGGAGTACTACCCAGATCCACCTCTCGCTTCAACTGAGCTGCCAGGCAAGCACTACCACATGCTTGCATACATATAGTACCTATTGCCTCTATCTTATTCTTGCATCACTGAGTCGCGATTGCATTAAATTGAATCCCAAGTATTGCATAGCCTTTACTTTTAAACCCCGTCGAGATTGTTCCTCCATCCCATGAGCCATTACTACAGGAGTTGTTTGAGCCATGCGGGTCATAGAACAGCATGTGTAGGGTATGTGAGAGTCTGGTGGATAACGAGGTACCTAAACAACTTAACCTGATTAGTAATGGGATGACTAATGAAAGAGGCATCGGTGGGCAATATCTGTCATGTGGTTTTTATGTCCACTTGTGTCCCGTAGAACCCCGAGTACTTGATTCTTGTTCCTTGACTATTCGCACTATCCACATACGGGAGACTCTATGAATCCCCCTTTGCTAGAGCTTGATTTGTACTTTATTTCTTGGGGCCACAAACTAGTTTGGGGCTTTCTTACTATCCTGTACTTATGGCATGCTTTGCCTCTTTATTTACGCTTGTGCGTGGAGCACCTATACTGTTTAGGGATCATGGCCCGATTTCGCGGTATCGACAAGCCCAGTCACTCTTTTCGGTTCCCAGTCGTTTACATCCGTTCTCGCAAACCCTGGGTCCATCTCGGAGCCGGCCAACTTCGTTGCGGGTAGCTTATTGGGGTGCCCCCTGAAATGAATTATGAATCCTGTGATTGCTTTGTCATGAAAGCCTCGTTGGATTTTGATTTGGTTTTTCTGAGGTCGATCGTGTGTGTGTTGCTATTTGTGCACCCCTGCAGGGTAAATCTTTCTGAAAGCCGTGTCCGCGGTTATGGACGACTTGGAGCACATTTTCTCGATCATAGACAAGTATAACTAAAGTATCGCTTTTAATTTGACTAAATACCTGACTAGTAAATAGTGTAATACTCATGGAATGGTTACTAAAACTGCGAACGGATGGGTTGTTCGTCCGCTTTCTCGTTGGTAGGCGAGAAGGAGGATGGATCTGTTATTTTATACTGTTATAACTGTTGTTACTAATTAACGGACATCCGTCTATCATTGGTTAGGCGGATGGTTAGTGAGTATCTATAGGTTTGCTAGTTATTATCTTTTGTTGCAATTGCGTTGCCCCAGGTTTATGTCCCCTTTAGAGGCATAAAGACTTGCTGAGTACCCCTAGGGTCTCACACGATAAATTGTTTGATTCAGATGAACAGGTGTATTCGCAAGATGGATACTGGGTGGAGGAGACAGATGATGTTGGCAACGATCACTCGGTGTAGAGATTCCGGGGATGGGGATCCGTGAGATCTGTGGGCGGGATGTGCTTATTTATGTGGCATCTTATGCCGATTTTCTTCTTGTCCATACTCGGATCTTGTTTCCCGCTTCCGCTTGATACTCTGTTGATTGATGTATGAGGAGCTATCCTACACTATTATCTTATCTAGGATATTTGGATCTTGCCGTATGGCGTTGCAATATTTCTATTTCTTTTAGATGGTATGGCTCTGAGAACTATTGTAAGGTGGCTTGCATACATACTGACTTGTGTATGTGTTTGATCTCTTCACCTGTTGCCTACGCCGCTCGCTCTTGTCCCGATGTTCTTGGAAGTGGTTAGGGCAGCCGACGGGCCTACACGTGGGTGGCCCCTGGGCCCCCGCTGTACTACTTTAACTACATTTGGTTCATCCAGGCTGGAACTTAGACCGTAGGGTCCGAGGTTGTTACAATTGGTATTAGAGCCATCCCGCCCTTCAGGGTCTCAGCCAAATGGTCGTTGTTAGTCTAGCAAATATTTCAGTAGCTATGTATACTGGGGAAAAACAAAACGCGAGAGTAGGACTACTTCCATTTTTCTTCCTGCCCACCCACCCACCCTTTTCTGGTAAGGAAGTGTAACGTTTTCAATCCTCTTCCAAAATTCAAACTAGGATTCACGTGTTCTGGGTTTCCGTAGTGCCATAGAAAGTGTATGTGAGTGTGTATCTCCTTGTCTATCTGTTGCATCCAACCTTGTTGTCACAATCTGCTTTTGGTTATAAATTGTTGGTACATTCCATACTAACAGGATTTTGTAAACCGACGCGATATATCCGACTCCTTGTTAACCAGTGCCATCTTGTTAAGGGTGTTCTTCCTTCCAGCATGCTTTCACAGAATGTGGAGTTGCTAATCCCTATCTGATAAGTGGTTTTGCGCATTTATTGGTATTTTAATGCCGAAAAATGCGGAAATTGTTTCTTTGATACATCTGTGTTTCCACACTCCTCTTCAGTCATGTGTGAAACATTATATATCTTCCTTTTATCGGCATGTCCATGCTAACTCATTCTTTTGTCACCGGCGCTTAATCCTGGAGTTTTACTTCATCATCAATTCTTCTGGGCTAAATACATAACATGTGTCGATCCGATGTACTTCTTTAACCACTTTTGTGTCGATCCGGTGCTTGTGATCGTAATTTGGTTCTCAGCAAAGCTATATGACACTTATCATGAGTGGAGTATGGTCAATTCTATCGACACAATCCTCCAAATGGTGGCAGTTATCTCCTATGGTTTGAGTTACACCATGATCATATCTATGCATATTCAAGTATCTTTGGCAATCCGGAGTTTTCTCAAGGCACTACGGTGGTATATCATCTGTTTATCATGCTTCACATCCTTTTGGTACTCCATATCTGCAAAATTCTCTTTCATACGAGGGAATTGCATCTTTTCGCCTCTGATAGCTTTTCTTAAGGTATGAGATAGCACCGTTCCTTTATCCAAGATCTCTTTATCTTTGTAACCGGCGATCCAATCAACAATGTGAACCAAGTGGCATTCCTTGTTCTCTTCCGAAGGACCAGATAATCTATTCTTCCAGTGCATCTTCTTCAACATGAACCCGTGCTCTTAATATTGATCTTTCAAAGAGCGTTGAGCTCAGGAAGTGTTTCGAGCATTTGTTCGTTTCTCTCGCCTCTTGAACTTGGTATTCTGGGAATATCTTGTTAATCCGTGGTGGTATATCTTCATGACATGCTTTCTTATTCTATATCAATGTAAGAACATGGAAGATCATCTGTGTATTTTTCTCTCAAGCTTCGTGAGCGCTGCCTGTGTGCAAAGTCTCAAAATGTGAATTCTGGCTTCTTGAAGTCACCTATCTCGACCACGTCCTTCTACTAAATACATCGCTTCAATTCTGGAATCAGTAAGTCCATTGCTAATTCCATCCTCCACCTTCAATCAAACCCAGAGTCTTTCCTTGTTGGTGAGTTATCATCGTTGTTCCGCTGAAGATTTCTTCAAGACTGCTAAATCTCTCTCAATCATTTCAAGAAGAACATGGACTTCTTTTCACCTCGGTCTCGTCAAGTAACCTTTGAAACCCTCTCGTTCTATCGTCTATGCTCAATCCACCGGAGGCCATGAAGACTTTTCAGATCTTTTGTAATCCTTTTGTTCAAGTTGGTGCTATCTTTTTCTCTACCTGTTGAATCTTGTAGTTGTTCTCTGTAATCTTCCTTCATATCTTTTCCGGTGGTTTGGATCTTCCGACACGACATCAACATCATCATCCTTATCTATCTTGAATCCGGCGAATCATTTGCATCATATCTTTGTTTTCTTACGGAGTACCATGAGTTCTTTTTGTCAAGATCTTCAGTCTGTCTTTGGGAGTTGGGTTGCATGATTTTCTTATTCATGTACGGAGTAATGCTTTGAGTGCGGGATGGAGTAGCTACCATACCACTACTCTTATCATTCGCTCTTGTACATTGGATTGGTGGATTATGCAATTTCACTCATTCCACGGAAGTTAGAAGTGGCAGTTATCCCTCGATACTTTTACTTCCGTCCTTGTTTTTCCGAAGTGCTCTCTCGAAGAAAGTAATCAAGAATCTCTTGTTGGTGATCCCGTCTTTTTCACCATGGAGCAAAATCTTCAATTATCTAGTGGAAGCAGATGCATTTATCTTTTCGGTTACTCTTCATTCCACCGGTGCTCGACATCCTCAAACAAGATGGAAGGAAACTATAGCGGTCTTCAATTTGACAAATCCCTTTCTCTTTGTAAAGCCAATTATGGTTGATGCCATTAGTCGCAAATCTATTGCATTAGCCTCAAGGTTAAAGAAAGCAATAAGTATCTCTACTGTAAACTCCAGATCCTCTATATTATTTTCTTCTCGGGATTCCACCATAATATAGCATCACCTCTTTCTCTTGAAGATATATCCGCGCAACTCAATTGCGTGATCCTTTGGTTCTTACCGGCGCAAGAAGAATCTAATCCGACAACGTCTAACTCAAATCTTTTCCGTGATATCAAGGAACTCTGTTGTTTGAAGGCGATATTGTTTCCGAACTTCATTTCCCAAATCTGAGAGAAGAGACAATGCTATTTTCATAGTGGTTGATAACTTCTCCAAAGTCATTCTTTTCTTCCGGTGAGACAAAGATTCATTTTCTCTTGTATCTGTAAATCTTTAATCCTAATGGTGTGTCTTTTCGTTCTCCATGATACATCGTTCTTTCTAACTCTTTCAACAAGTGTTTCTATTCCCTTATAATGTTTCTCGAGAAAACCGGAGCTATGTGCATCCTATCTTTCTCTTCTCACGACAATCCTTCAACTCTTCAAACCCTTTGTTTCGCAAGCAAAACGCAAGACCCACAACAAGTCTAGAAAGTTTTGCAAGGTGGAATGGTCGCACCATTCCGTTGTTCGTCAACTTGGGAACATGAAGGTCACCTTCGTTACGAACACCCGCCTCTTCTTGTGCCTTTTTTTTCCTAGGAATCTCGGGGCGAGATTCTTGTTTAGTGGGGGAGAGTTGTAGCATCCCAATTGTCTAACAATTGCAATGCTACTAGCCTAGTCTATATATATGCTACTTCCTACATATAATTAGTTGCATCATTATTATATCATGCTCATGTCATCATGCCACCTTGCATTTGAGCATCATATAAAACCTTTTCATTTGGTTCTTATCTCATATGCATTATTAAATTGTAGTTGCCTCTTGATACATTGTATTTGGTTCTTGATAAATGCTTGATGCCCAAGTTGAGTTGGGGGCATATCTTTTATTAACTCGATCACCTTTCTTTGTCACCACCCTATAATTCCACCATCCAAACTATATGTGGGCATTTGCACTTCTTTTGGCTCTTGTCTAGCTCACATATATTTAAGATGGATCCACTTCTACTTCCACATGCTCCCATATAGGCATCATGTTGTTTTCACAATATTGATAGGTGGAGAGCCACTTGGCCCCTTTGTATGCTATGTGAGTAGAACTCCTCCATAAGGTTCCATATGGGTTGAATTTGAATAAATGCTCATGTGAGAATATAATTGTGGCTATATTTTTGTCTAGTGGATCACACACACACAAGCTTGGCCACCATCTCTTCATTGCATGTTCTTTTATTTAGTCCATATGAGAAGCAAGCTTGTGTCTTTTTGGTTTGGCCTTAATTCAAATATTGACATGCATGCAAGAATATATGACCATGATTGAAAATAGTTGTTTTGACAACTAGAATTAGTGGCATTTATTACTTGTGCATGGGCCATGCAAGCTTCCTCTCTCTCCTTTTTCTACCTATTTGATTTTTGCTTTGGTTTTGGAAGAGTTTTGAGTAGTTTGTTTTTAAACTAATAAAATAAATAAAAGAGGAATACACCTACCCTATCTCTACATCATGTCATACTACGTGCAATCATAGCCTCTAGCCACATGTGATATCAATGCCACTAGTGACCTTTCTTTGATTCAAATTCTTTTGCACTTGTTTGCTTGTTCAAATTTTGATCAAATCCTATATCTACACTCCATCTACCAAGTTTCCTAGCTAATCTAGCTATCTAAATAAAGACTCCATCTCTAATATTTATTTATTTTGTCTCTTGATCTCTATCTAAATCTTTGACACTAAATCCGTCTAAAGTTTTGTCTAAAACTAGTCCCATCTAGTCTAGTTTGGACTATATAAAAACTCCAATCTCCTTCTTTCCTACAATTCTAGCCATGTGTACATCTACACACACCTCACATTCCTTAGTTTTAAAAGAAAACGAGAGAACCTAACCTAGCTAACTACATTGCTTCAACCAACCTGGTGCCTAGCTACCAGAACTATTGAACCGCACCTCTCCTCGTGTGCATGTTTTCTCTCTGATCTTGAATCGGCAACCCCACTGAATCGAACCCTCCATTCTCTGTCCCAACCGAACCTGCTAGAGGTGACCTGGTCCATGTTCCTCTTCTTCCCAGGTTTCTCACGTGGCCTGCACTCTGGCCTCGCGCGTGAACCATCTCCCCTCTTTGCATAAAGTGTATCAGTAGCAGTTGCAGCCTCTCTAGTTCAACCCTATCCTCCCAACCACTCCTAGAACAAAATCTGGGAGGACACCCCCCCCCTCTCCAAGCAAAACAAACCCAACTCTCAACCCCAGCCTAGCTGTGCCATGGTCACCGCCGTTGCCTTCTCTGCCGCCGACGCCTTGCCGCCGCTCTGCATCACGCGCGAGGGGGATAGCTTGGGTCAGCTCCAGCATGCGCACGCCGTCCCTGTGCACCACTGCCATGAACTCCTCCGTGCTAGGTTGGTCTCCGCTTGATGCTCCCGCTCGCCGCCGTGACCACCATGGTCACCACCGACGCCGTCACCGTCTATTTCCTCTCCTCCGCCCGAGCCGATCTTCTTCAACCACCTCCTGGTGAGCACCCTAGTCTCCTAGACATGGACCTTTGCCCTGTCCCTTCCTATAACTCGACATCAATTCATCATATGCTCTGTGTGCACCGCCAGTCGCCTTCCGCCGTTTGTTTGTCTCCTGTTCTTTGAGTCCTAGCCATCGCTATGATCCTCGCCTTTGAGTGAGCCCTGAAGCAAAGTTGCAGACCGTCGAACCCTCTTTCCGTTCTAGCAAGTTTCGATCGATACGGTGTAGCATATCTCCCGAGATCATCCGCGGAAGATCGATGCACGCTCGGTGTCTGCAGACGGTTTTCTTCGTCAGTCGATGTCGCGGGTGTTCGTCATCTGTCCCTCGCTAGATCCCAGCCGCTGTAGATGAGATCCGGCAAAGCTTCCTAAACAAGAGTTGTAGACCTATCCCCAATCTTGGTTTTTCATTTTTGCGGCATCACCAAATTCACCACAGTTTCATCGCAATCCTCTCAGGAAGATCGAACCGAGCTGGCCTCTATTCCGCGAGTTTTCAGTTCCGTCAGAGTTTCAGAGGTAGCAGCAGCCGACAGAAATTGCAGATCACCCCTGCCTTTTCTACTTAGCCAACCCGCGGTCCTCTGAGCCCCACTGGTCAGCCGCTGCGCCGTTTTTACGAAAAGGTACCCCGGCTTCTGCTGATTCCCGCCGTAGTCCCCCGGACACGCCACGTGGCTGTGCTTCCTTCGCCCGCCCGCACGTGGACCCGTTGTGGTCTCGGTCCCACTGGTCCGTGACCGCGGCTTGGTGGACTCATGGTGCAAAAGATCCGGCGCTGCTGAGTTGGTTCATGGGCCACCCGTCAGCGGCTGTGGCTAGCCCCTCCTGAGTACAAAAAGTCCATGTCTCTTTTCCTGTTTAATAAAAATGTTTTCAGAATTGTTTAATATGTTTTAAATCCAGGAAATAATATCTTTTAATTGACTTATCCAAATAATACAAATGATATATGTTTATGAATCAAAAAATGGGAGGATTTCAAATCTGCCATCCAAAATAATGTTTGACTATTTTAAATTTTCGAAATTGTTTAATTGCAATAAAACTGCCTTTTCTCAATTAATTAATAACTTTAATTCTATAACTCTGAATTTGACAAATAATATGTCTAAATCGATCAGCGCGGCGAGCCCGTTCTAACTATGCATTCCATGTTCTGAACTGCAGCAAGCATCATATCCATATTAAAAATCAGAAGTGTTTGTGGTATTAAAACTCGACCAAATAATTAATAAAATGAATTATTCTTGTCCCCACACCTCACCCTTGCCATGCTACTTTATTGCCATATAAATTGTGCATCATTCATCATGGCATGCTTGTTTGCTTGTCGCATTTTATTCATATTCTTTTGCACTTTATTTATGTTGGCCCTTATTTGTTTGGTTCTTCTTTCGAATAGACGCCGAGAAGGGGAATTATCAGGAATCCCAGGAGTACTACCCAGATCCACCTCTCGCTTCAATTGAGCTGCCAGGCAAGCACTACCACATGCTTGCATACATATAGAACCTATTTCCTCTATCTTATTCTTGCATCATTGAGTCGCGATTGCATTAAATTGAATCCCAAGTACTGCATAGCCTTTACTTTTAAACCCCACCGAGCTTGTTCCTCCATCCCATGAGCCATTACTACAGGAGTAGTTTGAGCCATGCGGGTCGTAGAACAGCATGTGTAGGGTATGTGAGAGTCTGGTGGATAACGAGGTACCAAAACAACTTAACCTGAGTAGTAATGGGATAACTAATGAAAGAGGCACCGGTGGGCAATATCTGTCATGTGGTTTTTATGTCCACTTGTGTCCCGTAGGACCCCGAGTACTTGATTCTTGTTCCTTGACTATTCGCACTATCCACATACGGGAGACTCTATGAATCCCCCTTTGCTAGAGCTTGATTTGTACTTTATTTCTTGGGGCCACAAACTAGTTTGGGGCTTTATTACTATACTATACTTATGCCATGATTTACCGCTTTATTTACAATTGTGCGTGGAGCACCTGTACTGTTTAGGGATCACGGCATGATTTCGCGGTATCGACAAGCCCAGTCACACTTTCGGGTTCCCAGTCGTTTACAGCCGTTCTCGCAAACCCTGGGTCTGTCTCGGAGCTGGCCAACTTCGTTGCGGGTAGCTTATTGGGGTGGCCCCCTGAAATGAATTATGAATCCTGTGATTGCTTTGTCGTGAAAGCCTCATTGGGTTTTGATTTGGTTTTTCCGAGGTCAATCGTGTGTGTGTTGCTATTTGTGCACCCCTGCAGGGTAAATCTTTCTGAAAGCCGTGTCCGCGGTTATGGACGACTTGGAGCACAGTTTCTCGATCATAGACAAGTATAACTAAATTAACACTTTTAATATGACTAAATACCTGACTAGTAAATAGTGTAATACTCATGGAATGGTTACTAAAACTGCCAACGGATGGGTTGTTCGTCCGCTTTCTCGTTGGTAGGCGAGAAGGAGGATGGATCTGTTATTTTATCCTGTTATAACTGTTGTTACGAATTCACGGACATCCTTCTATCATTGGTTAGGCGGATGGTTAGCGAGTATCTATAGGTTTGCTAGTTATTATCTTTTGCTGCAATTGCGTCACCCAGGTATATGTCCCCTTTAGAGGCATAAAGACTTGCTGAGTACCCCTAGGGTCTCACACGATAAATTATTTGATTTACATGAATAGGTGTATTCACAAGATGGATACTGGGTGGAGGAGACAGATGATGTTGGCAACGATCACTCGGTGTAGAGATTCCGGGGATGGGGATCCGTGAGATCTGTGGGTGGGATGTGCTTATTTATGTGGCATCTTATGCCAATTTGCTTCTTGTCCTTACTCGGATCTTGTTTCCCGCTTCCGCTTGATACTCTGTTGATTGATGTATGAGGAGCTACCCTACACTATTATCTCTATCTAGGATATTTGGATCTTGCCGTATGGCGTTGCAATATTTCTATTTCTTTTAGATGGTATGGCTCTGAGAACTGTTGTAAGGTAGCTTACATACATACTCACTTGTGTATGTATTTGATCTCTTCACCTGTTGCCTACGCCGCTCGCTCTTGTCCCGATGTTCTTGGAAGTGGTTAGGGCGGCCGATGGTCCTAAACGTGTGTGGCCCCTGGGCCCCCGCTGTACTACTTTAACCACTTTTGGTTCATCCAGGCTGGAACTTAGAGCGTAGGGTCCGAGGTTGTTACAATATATCGGGCCCTTCAAGTTTCTGAACCGTCGAGGAGAAGTATCGTATCAACTGGAACTACCAGAGGAGATGTCAGCCATCCACAACGTGTTCCATATCCCGTTACTGCGCAAATGCCTAGAAGTCCCGGAGAAGACCGAAGTTTTCAAGAACATCGATCATCAAGCTGTTGAGATCAAGAAGGATCTGACATATCATGAAGTGCCCATCTGTATCTTGGAAGAATCTTACAGAACCACCAGGACCTGGAGTATCAAATTCCTCAAGATTCAATGGAGCAACCATACCGAAGAAGAAGCCACTTGGGAGCGAGAAGATTACATTAGGACAAAGTTCCCAGATCTCTTTAGTTCCTAGTTTTCTTTCGTAAATCTCGGGACGATAATTTTTTTAAGGGGGGAAGGTTGTAACATCCCAAAACTCTAATCCAAGGTTATTTAGATCCAAATCATCAAATTTAGAGTTAACAAAAACTTTTCCATTTAAAAATCATTAAGCATTCATATGTGTGTGCATTTAAAATATGAGTTGTTTTGAATGGCCATGTTTGAGTGATCCATTAGTTGTAAAATGATTCTAAGGTGAATTAAACATCATCTAGATCATGCCCAAGCAAATCCCAAAGAAAAACAACTGAAAAAGAATAAATTAAGCAAATGGTCATTTGTGCCATTTTAATCACCATGCCTACTTTGGCTATTCCTAGAGCTCAAATCCTAAAAGAAACAACTGTGGATCTTTGCAACCCTTGCTAGTACAAGTAGTGATGTACCAAGGACCACTTTGTTTCATCCCAAAAACATTCAAACACTAAATGTAAATGACATTTGAAAATTGAATCTAGTGTATGTATCAAGATCACATCAATTCAAAAACCACTCAAATGAACTCCATTTTTAAGTCCTAAGCAAAGCTAGATGCTGAAGCATGTGATCAACAACTCCACCAAAAATCAGGCCAAAATTCAAACAAAAGTTTCTTTCGGCCATTTTGTCAAACACCTTGTGGGCAGAATCAAATTAGCCTAACTATTACTGTTTTTGATCAAATCTTGTCGAGCCATTTGGGTTGCATTGATCATCCTTGTCTCCCCCAAGTCCATCTAGACCGAAACCAACCCCATCTCTAGCCCCTGGTGCCAGTGCCATGCCGCCCCGATGTCATGCCCGCCGGCCAACCTTGCCAACGCCACAGCAGACCGCCAGCCCCTCTCCGCCGCTCCCGGAAGCACGGCGTGACCTCAGCGCCGCCCACGGTCCACCCGACGGCCACTGCTAACCCCTGGAACACTCCCAGCCTCGCCGCCCTTTCTCTCTGCACGCAGCCAGAGCGTGATAGCCGCCAGCACGCAGTAGACCGCGCCTTGACGCCATACTGCGCACGCCGCTCTACCTCGACCCCAGCACCCCACCAGACACAGGCGTCCACCGTTGCGCGACCCACAGTCGCCGAGCGCCACGTCGAGCACCGCCTCTGTCTCCTAAAGCGTGCAACGCTCCCGACCAAATGTCACCGCCCCTAGCCGCACCATTGCGTCGTAGTGCACCACCAGGGACCCGCCCACCGTCCGCCTACCACACCGATAGCCCCCTGTGTCGTCGTCACGGACGAGCTCCGCCCACACCTCTCGGTCTCACCGTTGCGCCTATATAAGCAGGCCTGCCCAGCACAAACTCCTCACACCATTCCACTCCCCTGAGCATTTCCCCTCTCTTGCCGGAGCCGCTCGAGCCGTAGTTCGCCGGAATTGCACCAGAGGAACCCGCTGCAGAGGAGGAGATGTTGCCGTCGATTCCATCCACTGCAGCCCCTACCATGACTTCGCTTAAGTCCGCCATCGCCATCCAGTTCGATCGCCCGCCCGCCTCGCCGCACTAGCTGGAGCGCTGGTACATCCCCACTGCACCCCCACCGGCCGTTTAGTGTTCGGTCGTGCCGGCAACGAGTCCCTCGTCGACGATGATTGTGAGCCGTTGATCCGCGTTATGATCGTGTGGCCCAGATCGCTAGATACCGCTTCGGGTTTTAAGTCTCGCTGACAAGGGGGACCAACCTATCAGCTGCCCTCTGTGCCGCAGAGCGCCACTAGGCCGGCCCATTTCCTTTCCCGTGCTTTCCCACGAATTCAAATAAGTGTTTTTCTAGTTTAGTTTAAACTCAATTCTGTCCCTTAGTTTAAAAATCTATTCATGAAGATTTACTGAACCAAATTGAGTGATTCCAATTTCATTGGAGAGCTTCTGAAAAGATCTATCCAAGCCCGTTGGATTTAATTCATTTAGAGTTAAAGATCTCTCCTAGTAAAAATAACAAGACAGAAGCATTCTCACATTCAAACATTTTTATAAAATCAACCCTAATAGATTTTGAGTTGTTTCCAACTCTCAAAAGTCACATTTAATTAACCATACATATCTGAATATGTAATAATATTAAGGTTTGCATGTAGTAACTTTGGACTAGTACCAAAATAATTCTAGATAGGCATTTTTAGTCACTTTAAATCATTAATTATTAAACTTAAACTTATTGAAATGTGATCCAACCTTTAAATCACATTCCCATATGTTAGAATAAGTGGTGATGATGTGTCCACATGATCCCATATTTAAATGGAGAATATTAAATCTTAGTTATTTTCAGTGAGTGGAAATTACTTTTCTAAAATAAAAAGAATGAAGCTCGTTAATAAAACCTTGTGATGCTTGTGTTGATAATAGATCATCAAATGTGTGCCTTGGTGTGCTAAGTAGACTAGTTAAGTATTGTTTGGTGATTGTGTATCCCGTATGTATTTATAGATGATAGTACCGATCAAGCTTTCGAGGAGGAGTTCTACTAAGAGGAGGAGGAAGAAAACTTCAAGCACTGCACCAACCAAGGCAAGCTAGCACTATACAAGTTAACCCTTGCAAGTTTTACTTGCAAGCCTAGCACTTCAAGTAAACTGAGCAAGCTATTGTTAGCAAGCTAGAATTAAGCTAGATAACCTAAGGAAGGTGCATTAGGCATGCTTTGGTTATACCAATTTGACTAGTACCTATTACAAGTTTTACTTTCAAGCTTTTAGTTTCTTTACTTTACCAAAGTCCCTTACTTGTTTGAAGGTAGCATAAAAAGTATAAAGCTTGACCTATCTAGATAACCTTAGATGTCATTCTATGGCATGAGATTGAGATTAGCATCCCACCTTAGTGAACACTCTTAACTTAGTAGCTTAGAGCTAAATCAAAACTTGAGTCACTCTAGATGGGAACACTTGTTGAAAATGAATTGTGCAAACCTTGGAATGATGAGTCATTCTATTAAGATGTTTTGACATGTGTTGAGAAACACAAATGGTTTATGATGGTGAAAATGTTGAGGAATGAGCCTTAGCCCTTTACAAAAACTGATGGGTGGATTCGGATGCGATACCATTCCAATTTTACCGTACAACCACAATACCTGAATTGGGCAAGGCTTAGCCGGAAATTTATATGCATTAGTATTAGTTCCCTCACAGGAGAGGTTTGATCTGAGGCTACCTCTCAATGTTTTCCACCTATGCAGTGCCCAAGATGACAGATGGTCATGGTTGGGAGGCCATACTCATAGGAGAGGTGCTTATACTAGGGTGTGTAAAGGAAAGGTTATGTTTGATTATCTGGGGCCTTTCCTCTCGTAACTCCCGAGGTAGTATGGGTCTTTGTTAGCGATAACTAGCATGGGGTGCCTGAGTTACTAGGTGTTTTATCGATGTTGAAAACACATTTTGACATAGGACAAACAAGCCAGAACATACATACAGGGTGAACAGAGCAGGGGAATCCTATCTTAGTACTATTTATCCTAGGTATCAAAGCGATCGATAGTCTTGGTCATGGTCTTGCATATGAAGCTTTTGTCGTGTCATCGGACGCTTCTCGGTAGGGTTGCACTTGATTTCTTCAGATTATGAGGATTCCGTTGGTAGGGCGATATTGTAGTTTCCTATGTGTTTTGCTGGTAGTTGCTTATCTACATCTCGTTATCACTGGCTTCACCAGGTTCGAGGTCTTAGTTATTTGAAATTTGTAGGTTTTAAATTTGGACGAGGGATAGAGGAAACCATTTCCAAAATCCTTTAAATTAGGAGAGGATAAGAAGTAGAACTTTTTGAATAGCTTTCGAGGAAGTAGTTTTTGAGAAGTCGGTGTTTCCAAAATACTTTTCCTGTCTAACAACCATGATAACTAAGGTTCTCCTACAGTCAGGATGGCTCTGATACAAAGTCTGTTAGGGCCCCCAAATTAATCCTCTGAGAATCCCTGTTATGCATACACCACGATCCCATGAACAGTTAGTCATGGAACATAACTGACAAGTATCAAAGAAAACATCCATTACTTAATATGATACATGTCATACCTTACATGCCATTATGGCTACATTATTAATCATCTGCAAACTTTATTGAAGCATAGAGACCGAGCCATGCCTTAACCTATAGGCAGCTGACTGGGAGGACGTCCTAGCTCGCATAATTGTCAACAACATTGCTCTACAACAACCTTACCAACCGTCCATGACCATGGACACGGCTATTCGAATAGATTTACACTCTACAGAGGTTGTACACTTTAACCAAACGATCCGAGTACCCTACCTTGATCTACATCGATCATGGGTCGAGTAACCGATCAAGACTCTTCGGATGCCCACTCCGATATAATTTCCTACCCTATGAGTTTTGTTCCCCTCAACACCGGGACACCCTATATAGTTCCCAAGCCAACCGGAGATCTTTTTTCCACTGCACAAAGTGTGCGCTTTCAGTGAGAGACTCAAAGTAACGCCTAGCTGCCCATAGACAGTTTGTTCCTTCTCCAGGTCGATGTCTCACGTGGGCCTTTACAAGAGAAGACCCATCCTCCAGAGATTAACATCCCCTGTAGTAGTTGCAAGGCAACTCATACCAGAGTAAACAAACTTTGATCCCAGCCCCTTCCCATTTAGGATTAATGTGTGTAATACCTAGGACATTACGCTCTAAGTTCAAGCCTGGACGAACCAAAAGTGGATAAGTGACTCTACCGCGGAGGCCCAAGGCCACCCACGTGTAGGCAAGTCGAAACGGTGTAGGGCACGGTACCGGCCTACCACCTTATCCACTTTCAAGAACATCGGGACAAGAGCGAGCGGCGTAAGCGACAGGTAACGTGACCATGACATACACAAATGATTATGTATGCCTGCGACTGACAATAGACATCAGAGTCACACCATCTACAAGAAATAGAAAGATAGATATAATATTTTAGGATACATCCTCAAACATCACGCAACAGAGTATCAAGCAGAAGCGAGAAACATGATCCGAGTACGGATAAGAAGCAAATAGGCATAAGATGCCTGGAAATAAGCACATCCCGCCCACGGATCTCAAGGATCTCCATCCCCGGAATCTCTACACCTGATGGTCGTTGCCACCATCATCCCTCTCCTCAACCTAGTAGCCTTCCTGAGAGTATACCTGTCCACATAAACCAAATATTTATCGTGTGAGACCCTAGGGGTAGTCAGCAAGTCTCAATGCATCTAAAGGGAACAACCTGGGGTGACGCAAATGCAACGAAAGATAATAGCTACAAAGTTCTAAAGAGGCACGCTACCCATCCGCCCAACCAATGAAAGGTTTTCCCTTGATGGAGGCTAGAAAGGGATCTTTTTCTTTTTGACTTTGAGAAAGGCATAATATGGAATATATGAGATGGATTCGTAGGTGATAGCGAAATTTGGTTCTATTCTAGGTCAAGGGGTTAAAGACCTTTTTGAGGAAGATACTTGGATCCCTTAAATAAGAAGAAGAACCGAAGGTGAAAATGAAAGCAACAACCATCTGTGTATCCTCGATAATTAGAAGTATGGCTCGGGCCGGTCTTATTCAATTAAACCGAAAAGGGAGGATGGGGAAGGAAGAGCTTTCTGTAACTATTACATTAGTAAGGCAAGGAACTTCTTAAAAGAATGGCAATTGGTATTTCATTTGCTGTGAAAGCACCCGCTGCTGGCAATGCAATCAAAGTCAAAGCTCTTGATGCAATATAGACAAGCTTGCGTAGTCCTTGAGAGATCTTCTTTCTCGCTTTATTTACTTTACAGGAGAATGGAAAAAACAACAGAGATGGACGGACGCTCGTTAATTAATAGCAACAGTTATATGAGCAACATAATTAACCTCGCTCGCCCTCCTTCTCGCTTAACGACGAGAAGGTGGAAGAACAACCCATTTGTTGGCAATTTTATTAACCATTCCATGAGTGTTGTACTAATTACTAGTCATGTCTTAGTCAAATTAAAGGTGGTACTTTAGTTATGCTTGTCTATGATCGAGAAACTGTGCTCCAAGTTGTCTATAACCGCGGACACGGCTTTCAGAAAGATTTACCCTGCAGGGGTGCACAAATAGCAACACACACACGCTCAACCTCGGGAAGAACCAAATAAAACGCAACAAGGCCTCACCACAAAGCATTCATAGGATTCATAAATCATTTCAGGGGGCCACCCCACTATGCTACCCGCAACGAAGTTGGCCGGCTCCGAGACGGACCCAGGGTTTGTGTCAATGGCTGTAAACGACTGGGAACCCGAAAGTGTGACTGGGCTTGTCAATACCGCGAAAACATTCCACATCCCAAAATAGTACAGGTGCTCCACGCACAATCGTAAATAAAGTAGTAAAGCATGGCATAAGTACAGGATAATAATAAGACCCCAAACTACTTTGTGGCCCCAAGAAATAAAGTGCGAATCAAGATCAGGCAAAGGGGGATTCATAGAGTCTCCCGTATGTGGATAGTGTGAATAATCAAGGAACATGAATCAAGTACTCAGGATCCTACAGGACACAAGTGAGCTTAAAGAACCAAATAGCAGATAATGCTCACCGATGCCTCTTTCATTAGTTATCCTATTACTAATCAGATTAAGTTGTTTAGGTACCTCGTTATCCAAAGACTCCAAAAACCCTACACATGCAATTTTACGACTCGCATGGCTTAAACAACTCCTGCAGTAATGGCTCATGGGATTGAGGTACAAGCTTCGGTGGGGTTGAAAATTAAAGGCTACGCAATACTTGGGATTCAATTTAATGCAATCGCGACTCAATGATGCAAGAGTAAGATAGAAGCATAGATACTACATGTATGTAAGCATGGGGAATTGCTTGCCTGGCAGTCGTGTTGTCGAATAGGAAGGATCCGGGTAATACTCCTGAGGCTCCTGGTATTCTTCTTGCTCAGTGTCTATCCGGATAAAAACCAAACACACGAGGGGCCGAAATAAATACGTTGCACAATCATATAAATAATATGCAACAAGCAAACAAGTATGCCATGATGGAATGATGCACAATTTACATGGCATAACATAGCATGGCATGGGTGAGGTGTGGGGTACAAGAACAAAGCATTTTATTAAGTTTTTAGTCATGTTTTGCTCCCATAAACATTGCTAGATACTGTGAGATGTAGGGGAACGAGAAGAGTTCAGTGGTGTGACATGTAGAGGGAGACGCAATGAGGAGGGAACCTTGCTCGAAATGAGGGAGGAGGCCGAGGGTTCTCTCCCTCCTACGCTCGAGAGGACAAAAGCAGGGGGAGAGAAGAGAGTGCTCTGGGGAGGGTAGGTGGGAGGGGGTGAGGCAATGAGCAGAAGAGGGGGATGCTAAAGTGGCTCTTGCCTTATAAACCAAAGAGGCTTGGTCTAGGATGAACCGAGCACACAAGGGAGTTGGGAGGAGCTGGGGAACAGGCTTTGGCCACAGGGGCGATAAAGGGGTGGTGGGGGTGTCTAGGGTCGTGCCTAGGGCAGAGGGAGACTAGGGATGTTGCTGTATTGATTTAATTAGAAGATTGGGATCAAGTGGCTTATTTCTCTCTTTATTAGTCTCTCATTCCAAGAGGTAAGGGAAAGGGTAAAGAGTGTTGCTACAGTGGTGGTACCATAGCACACGACCATAGATGTTTCTTGGTGTTGCATGATCAAGTATGCGGGTTGGTGAGGGTTTGGTGGAGTATTAGTCCAAGCATTGTCACGTGTCCAAATATTGTCATTCTTCAAGATCATGGAGAGGCCTTTTAATTTGGTGTTGGCAAGGTGAGCTAAAGGCACTATTAGACAGGTAGGGTCAAAACACACTTTCAGGAATTATATGGGATTTATTTGATGATGTATGGTTTACTTTATATCAAATATTCAAATAGTGCAAAAATGGTTATTAGGCTTTGATTTGATATTTTTGAATTGGACAAGGATGTTTTTTTCTTGACATGGTCCTAGATATGGATCCATACTTTGAGGAATTTTTCCATGATTTATTGAGTAACCAAAGTATTTAAAACAATTATTATTCCACTTTAGCCATTTAAGAAAATGGACAAAAAGAAATAATAAAGCTCCTAAAAAATATTTATTTTTGAAGTTGGAAGATCATGTATGATATATCGGCTTCAAATGTGACTTAAGTTGGAGAAGTGTTTTGGCAAAAACCAAACTTTGCTTTATGGGAGGAGTTTTGGAGGTTTTTCCCATTAAAAGAATTGAATAGTTTTTGAGCCATAATAATTATGGATAATATTTGATAAATTTTTATAATCAAGGTAAATGTTGTCCACAATGTGTATCTAGCATTTTCCACATTTGGTGTTGAGAATCAAACTTGATTTTGGGTAGGAAACCAAGAATAAAGGATCTAGGGTGATGTTATTTTTATACCCTCAAAACATTGTTGGATCTTGGAGATCAAAGCTCCCCTCAGGGCATGGGCTATATGGATGGATAGGCCAAGTTAAGTAGATCACTGTGGTACAAGAAGTTTTGCTTGATCATTCTTTAGTGCTCCAAGAATTTATTTCAAAGTTTTAATGAAATAAGGGTGCGAAAGCAGATTATCAATTAGCCTTCTAAACCATGTGGGTTTTAGAAGCAAAAGGATCCAATTGGAACAAGTGAAGTAGGTAGTGATAGAACTTTATGAGTAGAACACAGTCATGCAAGGATTTGGTCCAATGAATATAGTATGGATATAGGAGCTTCTCCCAAAGAAGGCTAGTTGATAAGATTTGCAGAATTTATTATTTTCTTGCCTACAAAACCATCAAGAACAAGTGGGTTGGAGGAGGGTATAGCAAGGTTCAAGAGTGGTTCTTGGTAGTCCTTATGATGTTCTACAATATGGTTCAAGTGCATTTCCAAAAATGCACAAAGGTTGAGAAAGATAGGTATTCAAAGAAGTGATGTTGAAACAGTCTCCAGACTTTGTGAAATTTGTCAGT
This sequence comes from Avena eriantha, assembly GCA_910589775.1. NCBI lineage: Eukaryota > Viridiplantae > Streptophyta > Magnoliopsida > Poales > Poaceae > Avena > Avena eriantha. Next base: position 218,358,608 of record OU342740.1, read on the forward strand.
TTTGAGGATTTTGACTAGGGAACAAGGGGGGAATGCCTTTGAAAGGATACAAGGTTCCAAAACATCATCAAATGGATGGAGTTGGGGTGAATAGTGATTAGAAAATTATCCATGCCTGATAATGGGCTTCCTTGACTTGGAAGCTTCTAGAATGAATACTTCAGGAGTGATCTTGTTAAGGGTTTTAGATGATCACCTAGTGGCTATAGATCAGATACATCTTGGTTAACTTGCTTAGGGTTGATACACTTGGATTATCTAGCTGCTAGCTAATGATCCCCTAGGGTAGCTCATACTACTTCCTAAGCAGATAAAATAAGCAGCACATCAAGTCAATTCATCTTAGAAGATCAAGGAAACTCATCTTATAAGAAAAACAAAATTACTACCATGGATATCTCCAATCCTAGCTTGAGGTAAGGCTGGGTATTTTGAAAAGGTTGTGTTTTGAAATGGATGAGAGTCTCTTGGTATTTCTACCCCGAGTAGAGTTCAAAAGGTTTTATAGAAGGTTTTTGGAGAACCTAGAGGTATGAGTAGTTGAAGGCTCTGCCTTGAATACATAAGGAGATTATATCTTATAGATCTCCATAATTTGGTAAATAGAAGCTACTAAAATAGATTGGGTTGCAAAGGCATCTTAGCTCATGTTTTGAAATGCCTGAACATTTGAGAATATGTAAAATGAGCCAAGATAGATTTGTTAAATAGCTTTTGTCAACTGATGTTGAGGTAAGGAGTATATCGTCTGCTATATAATCAGATGCATAAATACAGACAATAACAAGCAAACACTTATTCACTAAACAAGAAACAATTTTTGTTCCCCCTGATTTTTGCATGCTGGATAACTAATTAGGGTTGCTGAAATGGGGATGTTACACACTTTTCCCCGTTAAAAGAATCTCGTCTCGAGATTCGGGAGAGTAGCTTTAGGGGGATTTTGGGGCTCAAGTTAGTACTATGTGTCTTAAGCATACTGACTTATGAACTTCGTCCTTGAATGTGATTACTATATCGGTGAAGTTTGATCTTTAGTCTTCTCGGATGCATAGAGAGTTGAGCAGTTTTTAGTCCTGATTGCGTGGGATGATCTTCCTTCCATCGGGATGTACGACATTTCTCTTAAGGTCTTATCATATCCTAGTTCACGACTTCGGTCTAACTCCTAAGTTTGCTTCTGATAGATGGTTAATCTGTAGGGGTTCCGCGCATAAAAATAATAAATTTTACTCTACGCCCCTGAACCCCTGAAGCTGCCAGGACCTATCTATTAGTAATAAAGTAAACGGAGGGGATTTTCGCGAACTTACCCTTGAAGACCGAAAAGCGTTGTCAACACACCCGAGAGTGTGGTTGATGTAGACGAGCCGAAGCCTACCTCAAGGTCGTGATGAAGTCCTTGCGCTCCTTCTGGCTCCAACGACTTGAGTGCCTCAAGTTTGACACCTCGCGGGGAGTTACACATGTCCGGTGCCTGATGATGACTCCCGTTTCCATGATCCAGCAGTAGTTGCGGAAGTAGAGCTCCCGGATCTGAATCCCACAACGCGACGGCACTGTGCGGTGAAGATGTCTCTCGCTCGTGCAGTCCAAACTTGGGACCATGGTCACGAGAGAGAGAGAGGGGGAGAGAGCAAATATCAATTGGAGGTCCTCCCAAGAGTGGGAGACCTTTATTGATTATTGGTGTATTTTTCTAGGCCAAATACCCCACTATATATAGGGGGAGGGGAGGTACTACCTCCCTCAAAGTCCCGGGGTGAGACTAAAGGAGAGGAGGGGGTGGGGAGGCTGCCGGCCAGCCCCTAGTGGGCCCCGCGCGGGGGGCTATGCCCAGCCGGCCATCCCGCTTGCCCCTTCTCCCTCTCTCCTTTCCCCTAATGGGCCCTCTCCCTCCGGAATTGGCCCATTAAGCCTTTTTGACCTTTAATTGATTTTATCTTTATTAAATAAATATGAATAAATGATTAAATCAATATTTAACATTAATTCACATATGATTCAACCTCCGTGGCCATGGAACACCTTCACCTCCACTCCGGACATCCTCCGGACTTATCGAAACCCTTCCGATTTTCTCCCTTCTTTTCTTCGGTGATTCTACCGATCCTATCAACACTCTCTAAGCATCATCAAGCCCTTAAGAGTGATATCCCACGGTTCGGGAACACTCAAGACATGGTCGGGACACTCCCGCACCAATGATCGACAGAGGGACCTGGATGGCCATGTGACCCCTGTGCGTTCCACGAAGATCTTTCGTCGTTTGAACCAGGACAGTCGTGTCTTATTAACTTTGCCATTTGGTACGTACATTGCCCGAGATCTGATCATTGACATCACCATGTCGTGTTCAATCTCGTTACTGAACAATGCTACTTAAATCGTTCTAACAAGTGATATCCTCGTGATAAAATCACACGCTGCGCAGCTATTGGATATAACTTCTCCGAGTGGGCACTTGAGTATCTTCCCGTCACATGGACAGACAAATCCCGATCTTGACATATATTGCCTCTACGGTTTCCTCCAATACCTGAACACACCTTTATAACCACCGTTTTACCAGATGGCGTTTGAAGCTATCTAAGCACTCCCGGGAGATAGTGATTGATATAGCCTCGCGGTCTAAGGAATAGTCTACGAGGATCAATTTCTAATCATTGTAACTTGAACTTCGTGACATGATGTTTAGGTTGGGTATTGGTTCATCATCTCATTCTCCAAATGAGATGACCGCATTTCCAACTCACATAAATGCCACATGATCATCCGTTGACCAATGAACCAGTGACTAGAGTTTCACCGGGAACCCCTGGTTTTTTGTATATCACACGTGTATTGATGTTTCCTCTCAATACAATTATAGCATGATATAAAACTTAATCATAAACTATATGAAATATGATAATAGTCCTTACTACTATTTGTCTCTAGGGCATATTTCCAACAATCTCCCACTTGCACTAGAGTACAAATACACTAGCTGCATTCTGTTCTCAATCATTGGCACCATATTACCGGTACCCTTAACATGCTTGCTCATGGAAGAGGTTGAGTCTTGGGTCTGTACTTTACAGTCCCAAATCCTTTGCAACTTACTATTGTCACCTGGATTGACATTAATACTTTATCATCACATGATAGCATCTTTGTGTACGCATCATCACTATGGCAGCAGAACGAGGCCTAATTCCAGGAGCCTACATTGACGTTAGATCAACCTCGAGGGCTTTCTCATGGGCACTGTGTCCTGGGACACATCATTCTATGTTAAACGCGAACTAGCCCCGCCATAACATTATACAACACTTTAGATGGTACCCTTATTATTATTATAAATGTATTCATCGAAACACTAGAGCACTCTGTGCAACTTTCGATGTTTTGTTCACCTCGCTTCCTACTTGACTTTGATCGGTATCTATAGGAGTTTCCAACATATTCCCTTATAACATAACTCTTTATGCTTTAAGATATGTAATACTTTATGGATTTGGAAAATATGTCTATAGTTCTCTATTAGACAATGCGGACAAACTTAGTTCAATGTTCTGTGATTCAAACTTAATAACTTTCAAACGTTCCTTATTTGGATCACATATTATGTTAAGTTATCATCATGGTTTACTAAGATAGAACCTATGTCTCAACATCGTGGATGACGATCATCCTTGTCTTTCTCTCAACCATTGATGCTAAACATAATACTATTCCTAATTTTAGTTATTAAGGATCAGTTCCTTAATTAACTTCTATTCTGAAACCCTTTTCGGAATCCCTTTAGGAATACTACATAATATCACAATACACCTATTATCAACTTCTACATCTTATAAATCATTATTTATAAGTACTTGCGCTTTCATTCTTAACATAGTTAAGAATTACTCCTTTAAGCTCCCACTCAAAAATATGTCAATCACATATTGTTTTAGGAAGACTTTCATAGCTCCATCTCAATTTTATGCAAATTGCATATCCACTCACTATTTTGAATAACTTCAAAAACTTTGTTCAAATATCAAACCTGGAGATTTACTATGAGACACTAGTTCTTTACTAGTTTTAAATCCACTAGAAATTTAGCACACATGAATCAAATTCATTTGAATTTGTCCAATACTTGAAAAATTGTGCTTTTGCCATTCACCCCCTTTTTCCTACTATGGCTTTGTAGTCATTTGGGAAATTCCATGTAACCCCTTTTACTTGTGAGATTCGCCAATGAATTGCTTTCTAATCTTAAGGGGAGTTTGCTTCTAGCATTTCTCATAATTTAGTTTACCATTATTTCCTTTGTAGTTCGTAGGTATGTCATATTCCAAGAATCATGAAAAATGATTCACAAATGTCTCCATACCAGATATGGATTTACATTTTGAATCCTACTTCATGTAGTGAAAAACAATACTGGAGGGAAAAACACAACAATCAAAATCACTGATTCTTTCCTTCTGTGAAGATAATCATTCAGGAACGTTGTCCGTTGCGCTGCTCAACACTCTGATGCAGGGTTTTGAATCCTCATCATGTTTTACACTATTTTCCATTTCCTTCATAATTGAGAGACATCACCAAAAGTGAGCTTTCTCAAGAATGCACCAAAATCTAAGCAATACGAATATTGCTTTCCTTTTGGTCTCAGCTATGGATTTCGTATTCAAAGTTTCCAATGAATACACTACAAGGACTTATTCACTATTGTTTTGGTTATATCGAATACCCCCAAAACTTTCACGAATTCAACTGGTTCACTACATTCTAATTGAGTGCTAACTATTTCTAGGCTAATGGTCTCTACATCAACACTACAACGATTTATTTGGTGCCTTTTATTCAACCCCTTTGATATCTAATATCATATTGTGATGCTTTGTATTTTGACATTTCAAAACACTTTGCATTCCATAATTTCTTTTATGCCATTCTTATAAAGTTGAATTTCATTACTATTGATTAAATCACAGTAATTTGATTCTCTTTTATATTTATACCCCTTTGCTGATGAAACATTTTGATCAAATCAAATAGTTTCATATTCATGTTTCCTTTGGTAAACTACTTTATACATTTAAACAATCATTTAATGATAATTACCATTTTCGTTAAAACATAATACATCAAATATGTATTTACTTTTAACAATTATTTAAACACTTTGTATTCAAGTAATACACGGTGTTCAATTTATTTTGCCGAACTTATGCATGATTTATATGTGAAAAGAAATCGAATGACTTTCACATATTATCAAATAACTTTGAATTTAAATAATGGTTTCATTCATTGCTGAAATTTCATTAAGTTGGGTATTTTTAAACAAGGCATTTTAATGTTTTATAAATGTTTATTCATTATCAATTAGTTTCAAACAATAAGGATAATTCGCGCATAATCAAACAAGATATGAACACAGATAGAAATCATTCATAAAAACAGAACAACTGTTTGTTACAAACTGATATGGATAACCGTCTCACGAAGTGTGAGACACACTAAATAAGTTCACACTCTCTTGATTACAAAAATCATCCTAAACATAAACTAAATGATAAATGTCGAGGGAGAGTGTCGTTGGCCATTATCATCATGCTCGCCATCAACACGCAATGTCACCTCCTCTCCAGCAAGCACCTCTCATGCATAAGGACCTGTTTTCAGTAAAACAGAACAAGTATCAGATATACTTACCACTTCAATTTGTTTGCAAGATTATAACATTTATAAAACTGTATATCAAATATATACCTTGGTCATCGATGACCTCTCCGGTGATTGGTTCAACCTTTACGTTCCGGAAACGTAATATGAACTCATGGAAATCCAATGCTTCCGTTTCACCACTCATGATGCTACTCCGGACATGTCCTTCGTAGCTGGGAGGCAACGACCAAAGCAATACGTCTATCGCAAATGGATCAGCCATCCAGTAATCCATGAAGTGAACCAGTCTTGTGTGTGCATCAAGCATGCGCTCCAAGTGACCCTTCAGACATGTATGATCCTCCTTCTGTATGGAAAGGAACTCTCCAAGCAGCTCGTGCTTCCACATGCGCACATGGCCTATGAAATCTGCTCTCAACTGATCCACCATCGGATATGGATCAAGATCACCCATGAGCGGATTTAGTTCATCCACCATCCCGTAACGCATTATTATCTGAATGTAGGTGGACATCTCTTCATGATAGTAGCGATCTGCCAGCTCTTGTGGGGTCTCATAGTAGTCTGGCTCATTCAAATCCATCGTGCGGCGTATGTAGTCTACCACATGATTCCTAGTAAGGAGATCATCTAGGCGCACTAGCCAACTAGGGAAGTTGGATCCATCAAGTCTAAGTTTCTCACCCTTTACCCAATCCTCAATGGCAAAGTAAGCTTCAAGGTGATCCATCTACATTTATAATTGCAAAAGGAATTTAGACTAAGTTTATAGTTAAATCAGTTAATAATAACTCCACTCAGAAATGCCTATCCCCAAAAGGGTTCCTAGTGATAACACGACCCCTATCAGCCACATCTCCCCCGATCATCACGACCATCAATGTGGGTTCAAGGGTGGACGCTAAACGTCGGTGACATCATTCATGCGAATCGTGCTCGATCTTTCGACCATCCGCGTTGCGAGGCCATGTCTATACATGCTAGGCTCGCCAACTCAACCTTAGTGTATTCGCTGTGCAACATGGCTTACACCCACTGTATGCGAACGTAGATATGTCTGACACCCAGGCCTGTAACCCTGGATCACCTCATACCGAAGAACTTTCTTGGTGGCGCACACTAAGGCGGAACACAATCGTTGGTAATTTTAATAGGGATCATCTTATTAGGCTACCGTCGAGTATCTAATACTAGCACACAATAAGACATACAAACAATAACATTGAATGTAAATGCTATGTGATATGGTCCTTCACGTTGTGATCTCCATCTGCCGTCACCGGGTTCCGGCGCCAGGGTGCCGGCGCCATAGACACCAAAGTACCGGTGTCATTCTGGCGTGGTAGTTCGTCACCTTCGTGACTATCTACTACTATGCAACAAAAGGTAATTACTTTACCTTTGCCACAACCATATCACAAAGCAACATCCCCCTGCAAAACAAAGTTAGACGCCTCTACTTTATCTTTGCATGTTTTACGTGGCTGAATGGGCTTTCTCACAAGAACCGTTCTTACCTACGAACTTTTAGCACACCATTGATCAAGTAATTGTCTCTACTACACCCCTTTCGGGGCCCTCCGTTGCAAATGGCATACCAACTAATGCGAGAGAGACAGACACCCCCTAAGCCACTTTATACGGTACAAGCCGTATGTCTAGCGTGGACCAGTCTCGCGAATGAATGCGTAAAGTCGGTTGGGGGCCACTTCATCAAGCATTACTGCGGTATACACAAGTACATGTGGGAGGGTAACAACTAAAAGATCAACGCCCACATGCTACATCTCGTGTGTTCTACCCATACTAGCATTACTAGGCATAGATCTAGCTCTCATACCACTGTAGGGGTTCCGCGCATAAAAACAATAAATTTTACTCTACGCCCCTGAACCCCTGAAGCTGCCAGGACCTATCTATTAGTAATACAGTAAACGGAGGGGATTATCGTGAACTTACCCTTGAAGACCGAAAAGCGTTGTCAACACACCGGAGAGCGTGGTTAATGTAGACGAGCCGAAGCCAACCTCAAGGTCGTGATGAAGTCCTTACGCTCCTTCTGGCTCCAACGACTTGAGTGCCTCAAGTGTGACACCTCGCGGCGAGTTACACATGTCCGATGCTTGACGATGACTCCCGTTTCCATGATCCAGCAGTAGTTGCGGAAGTAGAGCTCCCGGATCCGAATCCCACAACGCGACGGTGCTGCGCGGTGAAGATGTCTCTCGCTCGCGCAGTCCAAACTTGGGTCCACGGTCACGAGAGAGAGAGAGGGAGAGAGAAAATATCAATTGGAGGTCCTCCCAAAAGTGGGGACACCTTTATTGATTATTGGTGTATTTTTCTAGGCCAAATACCCCACTATATATAGGGGGAGGGGAGGTACTACCTCCCTCAAAGTCCCGGGGTGAGACTAAAGGTGAGGAGAGGGTGGGGAGGCTGCCGGCCAGCCCCTAGTGGGCCCCGCGCGGGTGGCTATGCCCAGACGGCCAGCCCCCTTGCCCCTTCTCCCTCTCTCCTTTCCCCTAATGGGCCCTCTCCCTCCGGAATTGGCCCATTAAGCCTTTTTGACCTTTAATTGATTTTATATTTATTAAATAAATATGAATAAATGATTATATCAATATTTAACATTAATTCACATATGATTCAACCTCCGTGGCCATGGAACACCTTCCACCTCCACTCCGGACATCCTCCGGACTTACCGAAACCCTTCCGGTTTTCTCCCTTATTTTCTTCGGCGATTCTACCGATCCTATAAACACTATCTAAGCATCATCAAGCCCTTAAGCGTGATACCCCACGGTTCGGGAACACTCTAGACATGGTAGGGACACTCCCGCACCAATGATCGAGAGAGGGACATGGATGGCCATGTGACCCCTGTGTGTTCCACGAAGATCTTTCGTCGTTTGAACCGGGACAGTCGTGTCTTATTCCCTTTGTCATTCGATACTTGCATTGCCCGAGATCTGATCATTGACATCACCATGTCGTGTTCAATCTCTTTACTGAACAATGCTACTTAACTCGTTCCGACAAGTGATATCCCCGTGATCAAATCACACGCTGCGCAACTATTGGATATAACTTCTCCGAGTGGGCCCTTGAGTATCTTCCCGTCACATGGACGGAAAAATCCTGCTCTTGACATATATTGCCTCTACGGTTTCGTCCGAATACGTGAACACACCTTTATAACCACCGTTTTACTAGATGGTGTTTGATGCTATCTAAGCACTCTCAGGAGACAGTGATTGATATAGCCTCACGGTCTAAGGAATAGTCTACGAGGATCCATTTCTAATCATTGTAACTTGAACTTCGTGACATGATCGGGTCACGATGTTTAGGTTGGGTATTGGTTCATCATCTCATTCTCTGAATGAGATGACCTAATTTCCAACTGGCATAAATGCCACATGATCAGGAAACCTGATCATCCGTTGACCAATGAACCAGCGACTAGACTTTCAATGGGAACCCTTGGTTGTTTGTAAATCTCACGTGTATTGATGTTTCCTCTCAGTACAGTTATAGCATGATATAAAACTCAATCATAAACTATATGAAATATGATAATAGTCCTTACTACTATTTGTCTCTAGGGCATATTTCCAACATAATCTATCTTGTGGGAAAGACGCTGTAACATCCCAAAACTTTAATTAAGGTTAATCAAGATCCAAATCACCCAATTTAGGGTTAACAAAAACTTTTCCCATTAAAAGAAATAAGAATGCATATGTGTAACATCCCAAAACTTTAATCCAAGGTTATTAAGAAATAAGTATTCATATATGTGTGCATTTAAATAGGAGTTGTTTTGAATTGCCATGATTAAGTGATCCATTGCTTGTAAAATTATTCCTAGGTGAAATAAACATCATCTAGATCATTCCCAAACAAATCCAAAAGAAAAACAAATCAAAATGAATAAAAGAAGAGAATGGTCATTTGTGCCATTTTAATCAGCATGCCTACTTTGGCTATTCCTAGGACTCAATTCTCAACAGAGACAAATGTGGATCTTTGCACCCCTTGCTAGTACATATAATGATGTACCAAGGCCCACTTTGTGATCTGCCAAAAACTTTCAAACACTAAATTTAAGTGGCATTTGAAAATTGAATCTAGTGTATGTCTCAAGATCACCCTATTTCAAAAACCACTCAACTGAGCTCTAATTTCAAAACCTAAGAAACCACAGAGGCTTAAGCATGTGTATAGCAGACTCACCAAAATTCATTCAAAAATTTCCAAACTTGAGTTCATGCGGCCATTGTGTCGAACACCTGGCAGGCATGAATCACACTCTAATCCTTGCTCACTGTTTCTATAGGGTTTTGCCACCCATTTGACCTCAATTTGCTTACTCTGTCCCTTCTATCTCTAACCAAAGCCTAATCACCCCATGCCTTTGTCCCTAGTAGCAGTACCACGGCACCCTGAGGACATGCTCGCCAGCCAAACTTGCCAACGCAGCAACAAACCACCCCTCTCTCTCTCGCCATGTCTAGGAGCTAGACGAGGCCACACCGCCACCCTCTGTCCCCTCCTCGAGGAGAGCCCAGTCGTGGTCCACCCACAGAGCATCGCGCAAGCGTCTGCACCATGCCGAGCACGCGCCAGAGCACCGTGCCCGACAAGCGTGCACACACCGCGCCTCGACCGCAGCCCGTGCTCAACGCTTCGCCACCACCCCAGGAACTGCCTAGACATGCCCGTTCGCCGCCGTTTGACCCACAGCCACCACACGCCGTGTCGAACGCCGCCTCTGCCGCTCAGAGCGTGAGCACCGCCCGACCTTTTGCCACTTCCCCTAGGCACATATTTAAGCCTTAGAGCACCGCCAGGAGGCAGGACATCGCCCCCTACCTAAAGCCATGCTGCTAGCACGCTGTACAGCCCTCGCCGGAGTCGCCTGCGCATCCCTTTCGGTTGCCTCGTCGAGCTATAAATAGAGGCCACCCCAGCACAAACCACTCACACCATTCCACTCCCCTCTCCTCATTGGTCCTTCCCCACCTCTAGCCGGAGCAGCTCGAGCACTGGTTCGCCGGAATTTCACCGGAGGAGTCCGCTGCAGAGCAGGAGAAGGTGTCGTCGATTTCATGCACCCCAGGAGCTGTCACGACCACCCCTGAGCCCGCCGTCGACAGCACGTTCGTTTGCCCGCCTCACCGTTGTTGCTGGACCCCTGGTATGCCCCCTGAGCACCCCCATCGAGCCGCTAGGGTTGGACCTCGCCGGCGACCTCTCCGTCGTCGACGACGAGCCCCAGCCGTAGATCCTAGTTCTAATCGAACGGCCCACATCGCCCCGTAACGCTTCGCATGTAAAGAGCCACTAACCGGTGGACCCCCCTGTTAGCTGTCCTCTGTGCCGCCGAACGCCACTAGGCTGGCCCGTTTTCTTTCCCGTGTGACCCATTTGTTTCAAACTTAGATTTTTCTATTTAGTTTAAACCTAGTTCTCTCCCTTAGTTTAAATATCCATTCAGAGAGATTTACAAATCCAAATGGAGTGATTACAGTTTTGTTAGAAAGCTACTGAAAAGATCTACCCAAGCTCGTTGGATTTAGTTCAATTAGAATTAAAGATCTCTCCTAGTAAAAATAACAAGACAGAAGGTTTTGCACATTCAAACATGTTTATAAAATCAACCATGATAGCTTTTGAGTTGATTCCAACTCTCAAAAATCACATTTAACCATACCTATCTGAATATGTAATAATATTAAGGTTTACATGCAGTGACTTTGGACTAGTACCAAAATAATGCTATATAGGCATTTCTAGTCACTTTAAATCATTAAATAATAAACTTAAACCTAAGTAAATATGACCCAACCCTTAAATCACATTCCCACATGTGAGAATATGTGGTGATGACATGTGTCCATATGATCCCATATTTTAAGTGGTGAATATTAAATCTTAGTTAATTTTCAATGAGTAGAAATTACTTTTCTTAAATAAAAAGAATGTAGCTAGTTAATAATACTTGTGATGCTTGTGATGATAATAGATCATCAAATGTGTGCCTTAGAGTGCTAATTAAAGTAGTAAGTATTTTTGGTGATTGTGTACTCCGTGTGTATTTCTAGACGGTACTACCAACCAAGCTTTCGAGGAGGAGGAGTTATATCAAGAGGAGGAAGAAAACTTCAACCACTACACTGCAAAATGCAAGCCACCATTAGCAATGCAAGCTAAGCCTTGCAAGCTAGATAATCTAAGTAGATGCTTTAGGCATGCTTTGGCTCTACCACTTTGACCATTACTTACCCCAAGTGTTATTTTCAAAGCTTTACTCCCTTTACTTTACCAAAGTCCTTTACTTGTTTTGAAGGTAGCATAAAGAGTATAAAACTTGACCTATTTAGATAACTTTAGATGTCATTCTATGGCATGAGATTGACCCCATATTTTCACCTTAGTGAACACTCTTCACTTAGTAGTTTAGAGTAGATAAAAAACTTGAGTCACTCTAGATGGGAATACTTGGTGAAAATGAATTATGAAAACCTTGGAATGATGAGTCATTCTATTGATATGTTTTGACATGTGTTGAAAACACAAATGGTTTAGGATGCTGAAAATGTTGAGGCAGGAGCCTTAACCCTATTTAATGCGATACCGTTCCAAATTTATAGTACAACCACAATACCTGAAGTGGGTAAGGCTTAGCCGGAAGTTTATATGCATTAGTATTAGTTCCCTCGCGGGAGAGGTTTGCACTGAGGCTACCTGTCAATGTTGTCCACCTATGCAGTGCCCAAGATGACATATGGTCATGGTTGGGAGGCCAAGCTCATAGGAGAGGTGCTTATACTAGGGTGTGTAAAGGAAAGGTTATGTTTGATTATCTGCATACTAAGTATGATGATTCAGGGTTATCCCTAACAGATGTATCGAATCTTGTGGTGAAAGTGTACCACCTCTACAGAGTGTCAAACTATTCAAATAGCCGCGTCCGCGGTTATGGACAGTTGGAATCGCCATACTGTTTTGTTGTCAGATGTTTTCAAAATAACTTATGAAATGTTGAATCTTGACTTGATCACAACAGGGTTGTCACTATGACACTAGTTTCCCAACTTAAGTGATTCTAGCACTTTATTTTATCTTTCTTTGCTTCTGAACTCAGCTTAGGTTTCAAATTTAACCTTATAGTTAAATTTAGAGTTAGCACTTAACATTAGAACTATACTACTTGTTAGTGGTAGTTTGCGAGTACTTAAAGAGTACTCATGGCTTTTGTCCCTGGCAATTCTCATGGCCAAACTATGAAGGAGACTACCAAGATGGTGGCCAGCAGGAGGGCTATGATAACTAGGACTATCTGCCTTCGTCAGCATTGCATGTGCCCCTGAAGATGGACCCCACCGCTACGCTTATCTTTTATTCCACTTCTTGTTGTATAAAGACTGGGTCATGAGATCCTTATTTGTGTAAGACCTTATGTATGGTTTATAGTGGATGATGTACTATGATATCCAATCTGTTATGTCTCGCAAAAATGGTAATCCTGGGATTGCGAGGTAAGGCATAACAGGCATCTAGGATTAAAAATCCGGGTGTTGACAAGTTGGTATCAGAGCCATCCTGACCATAGGAGACCCTAGTTAGAATGGACGTCCAAACAAAAACCTTAGTTTCAAAACCAAAGTGAGTATTTATGAAAAAAAAATTCCTCTCTTATCATTGGAAATTCATTCTTTCTAAAAAATTCATGTTCCTCAAAATTCTTACATTACTACTTAAAATTTGACACACTTGATCACTTCACTAATTTCCTCATCCTTAATTCTTGTAGATGGAGACTTAGTTCAGCAAGTTCTACCAGTTGGCAAACGGAGGTCAGTTGATGTTTGAAAGGGATCTGGATTCACTGTCGGACTTACTGGGACGCCCACATCCGGAGTTTCTTGGAGCTCAACTTCCAGGACCCCCAGGAGGAGATTTGCAGTGGTTAGTCACCGCTGATCTTCGAGGAAGCATCGAAGCACCAATGTCCGGGAGAATCTAGTTCTCTGTGAGAGAGAACAACTGGCTAGATGGATTAGCCAGGGCAATGCATGAAGCTCTCGCACGTCTATGTGCCCTCAACGTCAACCAAATCCAAGGAACCCGTTTTGCTCACTATGCAAGACGTGACTTCATGGGAATGCCGATAGAGATGCCAAGTCATCCAGAACTAAAGCGCCAAGTGGAGTACCTGGACTTCCTGCTGTACGATCGTCAGAAGGAATTGGACAATGCTAGGGAGTTTGCCAACCACAACCGTGCCATTGCAACCCAGAAGGCGCAGACTTTCTCACTGCTAGTAAAGGATCGTCAGACTCTTCGCCTCCTGCGCGAGAAGAAGGACCGCACCATCGCCCGTCTTCACAAGAAGGTGGCCGACCTCGAGATGACCATCAAGGAGCAAGAAGCTCAGCTTGCAACAAAGGAGGAAGAAGAGGAGGGTGAAGACATCCAGGAAGACATGGATTCTTACCTCAGCAATGATGATGACTTTCTGGAGGAGGATGCCGTGGACTTCTACACTGACGATGAGGACTCCGACTTCATCGACGATGAGTAGATGCACTAGAGCACTGTCGTAGCATGAGATGTATCGGTCTCGCTGTATCGTAGCTTGCAGAATAGTTCTTCAAACCATCTGTTTTCCTTTATTGTTGTGGTGTGTGTTTGTATCGTGTGCTTGTTTGAGTGAATGAAATGGAGTTAGTTGCAAAACCTGAGTCAAACTCAAAGTTTTAGCTTTGAAACCAAAACCATGAACCTTAGAACTTTCCCTTTTATCCCTTTATCTACCTCAATCTTCAGATGACTCATGGAAACCAAGGAGGGAGCAGCTCGTCGCAAGACCCAATGCTACAAATTATGCAGATGTTAGTTGCAGCCGTGAAGCAAGTAGGGCAGAGCGCCAAGCCAACTTAGCAACATTGTAGCAGATAGCTCAGATGGCCCAAAACAACCAAGGGCATGGAAACCAGGATCACCATGGATCCGAAGTCAAAAACTTTTAGAATACCAATCCCCCAATCTTTAACCAAGCTGAAAACTCACTAGATGCTGATGATCTTTAACCAAGCTGAAAACTCAATAGATGCTGATGACTTGTTGCAGACAATGGAAAACAACTTAGAAGTTGCTGGAGTTGATGACCACGAGAAAGTTCTCTTTGCCACCCACTACCTGGCGGGAGATACAAGAGCTTGGTGGACTAGTATCCGTAATATGAACCATGGTCAAGTGATGACATGGGAAGCCTTCAAAACCAAATTCAGCCACACCTACGTGCCGCAAGGCCTAGACACCCGACTAAGGGATGAGTTCCGCGACTTGACGCAAGGCAAAATGACTATGGTGGAATACCATGACAGATTCCTGTCGCTTGCAAGGTATGCACCTGATGAGATGAACACAGAAGCCACGAAGAAGGAGAGATTCCTGAACGGACTGCATGATGAGATGCAGACTGTCCTCGTCAACATCCGTTTCGAGGATCTCGAAGAGATAGTCGACTCTGCCATTCAGATAGAAGGGAAGATAAATCAGGCAAACGACAACCGTAAACGTCGTATGATGCAGCAATCTGGATCCAGCAGTCACTAGAAGTACCGTCCCAACCCCTCACCAGGATATGCACCAAAGAACAACCGACCCTCAATGTCTCACCCAAGCTACCCCAACCGTAGCGGAGGAAATGTGAAGTCCGGAGGAAAGAATCACAACTCCGGTAATGCCAACAACTTCAACCGTGCACCTCCCAAGAACAACAACAACAATAACACTGCACCCAGAACTGGCAGCAACGCTCTGCTTGTCGCAGCAAAGGACAAGTCCCAGATCACTTGTTTCGAGTGTGGAGTAAAGGGCCACTATTCCAATGAGTGCCCCAAGAATACTTCCTCCACTGCCAATGTGAATTCCCCAGCTCAACAGCAGTGTCGTGTTCAACCAGGGAGAAGATTTTCCCTAGGTAACCCTCACAACCGCAACGGTCGTCTCTTCCACATGAACGTAGAAGAAGCCCAAGAAGCGCCAGATGTAGTGCTGGGTATGTTTTCTGTCAACTTAGTTTTAGCAAGAGTGTTGGTTGATTCTGGAGCATCGCATTCATTTGTCACCAAATAATTTGCATGCACTAGTAAGATTCACCCAACCAACCTGAAGCATGTCATGATAGTTCAAGTCCCCGGTTCAACTTCAAAAGCTAGAAAAATTTGCAAAGCTATGCCTATCAGAATACATGGGATAGATTTTTATGCCAACCTAATAGTACTCGGAACCAAAGGATTGGAAGTAGTACTAGGTATGGAGTGGATGTCAAGGCATAAGGGAATGATAGACAGTGCTAAGAAAGCCATCACCATGTCCAGTAGCTCTGGAGTCACAGTAGAGCATATATCTGAAACCTTACCTCGTCAATTCAAGTGCAACAAGAGTCTAGCCCTACCCACCGTAAACCAAGAAGAGTAGTCTATGAATACCCCGACGTATTCCCAGATGAATTGCCAGGTATGCCCCCTAATAGGGATATTGAGTTCATTATCGAACTAATCCCTGAAACCGGACCCATAGCCCAGAGACCCTACAGCATGAACCCCTCAGAGTTAGTAGAACTGAAGAAGAGGTTGGATGCCATGTTAGCCACATGCTTGATTCAACCAAGCGCATCGCCATGGAGATCACTAGTGTTATTCGGCGACAAAAAGATGGAGGCAACCGTTTGCGCACAGATTATAGAAAGTTAATGACGTCACCATCAAGAACAAGTACCCCTTGCCAAAAATAGAGGATCTATTTGATCAATTGACTGGAGCTCAGGTATTCTCAAAGATTGATCTTAGGAATGGTTATCACCAACTTAAGATTCGTGCAACGTATATTGCAAAGACCGCCTTTACTACTCGTTATGGTTCAAACGAGTATACGTTTATGTCTTTTGGATTAACCAATGCCCCTGCTTATTTCATGAATCTCATGAATAAGATATTTATGAATTTCCTAGATAAGTTTGTAATTGTGTTTACCGACGACATCCTTATCTACTCGAAGTCAGAAGAAGAGCATGAGCAACATCTGAGAATCATCCTAGAAACCCTGAGAGAGCATCGGTTATATGCCAAGTTCAGTAAGTGTGAGTTTTTGCTGAAAGAAGTAGGATTCCAAGGACATATTGTGTCAGCCGGAGGAGTATCTATTGATCCCGCCAAGATCAAAGATGTCGAAGAATGGGAAGCCCCAACCACTCAGACCCAAGTCCGTGCATTTCTCGGATTAGCGGGATATTGCCGCAAGTTCGTAGAAGGATTCTCGAGCATCGCCAGACCCATGACCCAATTGCTAAAGAAGGACAAGAAGTTTGAATGGACTCACAAATGTGAAGCCAGTTTTCAAGAGCTGAAGAAGAGATTGATATCAGCCCCAATATTGATCATGCCGGACATCAAGAAACCGTTTGATATATATTGTGATGCATCCAAGATTGGTCTCGGATGTGTGTTGATGCAAGAAGGCAAAGTCATCACCTATCTATCTCGACAACTGAAGCAGCATGAGCAGAACTATCCAACCCATGATCTTGAGTTGGCAGCCGTAGTTTTGGCATTGAATACATGGCATCATTATCTGATGGGTAATCGTTGTGAGATTTACTCAGATCACAAGAGCTTGAAGTATATTTTTACTCAGAAGGAGCTGAATATGAGGCAAAGGAGATGGATAGAGTTAATCAAGGATTATGACCTTGACATTCACTATCACCCCGGCAAAGCCAATGTGGTAGCGGATGCTCTTAGCAGATTGCCGTGTATGCTAAACACCATGATCAAGGAGAAGCAACCAAGTTTGTATGAGGAGTTGGAGCAATTTAGAACTGAGTTGGTTAGCAAAGGATTCTTAGCTAGCATTGAACTTCAACCCACTTTGATTAGCCAAATCAAGGAAGCCCATAAGGGGAATGAAAGTATCGATGGAATCAAACGTCGTATTGGTATAGGAAAAGTACCAGGATTCACTAAAGACGAAGAAGGAGTTCTGTGGTACAAAGGACGTATCTGTGTGCTAGCAGATTCGGAGCTGAAGCAAGTCATCATGCAGGAAGCTCATGATACTCTTTATTCTATATACCACGGAGAAACGAAGATGTATCAAGATTTGAAAGAACAATTTTGGTGGCACCAGATGAAGAGAGAAATCGGAAGCTACATCGCCAAGTGTGACATCTGTCAAAGAGTCAAAGCAGAGCATCAGAGACCCACAGGACTGTTGCAACCATTGCAGATTTCGGAATGGAAATGGGATTCCGTCGGAATGGACTTTATCACCGGTTTGCCTACTTCGAGGAGGGGAAATGACTCAATATGGGTCATAGTTGATAGACTATCCAAGGTAGCTCAGTTTATACCAGTGAAGACAACCTACCAGAGTTCGCAGCTAGCAGAACTGTATATTGCTAGGATTGTTAGTCTGCATGGAACCCCCAAGACCATAGTATCAGATCGAGGAACCCAATTTACCTCGACATTTTGGCATAAAGTCCAGGAAGGATTAGGAACCAAGTTGAACTTTAGCACCGCTTATCACCCGAAAACTGATGGACAGACTAAGAGAGTCAACCAAATCCTAGAGGATATGGTAAGAGCTTGTGTGTTGGAATACAACTCAAAATGGGAAGACTGCTTGCCTTTCGTAGAATTCTCAAATAACAACAGTTATCAAGCTAGTTTGCAGATGGCACCATTTGAGTTCCTATACGGAAGGAAGTGTCGTACCCCCTTGAATTGGTCGCAAGTAGGAGAGAGTCAGATTTTTGGACTCGACATTCTCCGAGAAACCGAAGAGAAGGTTCACAAAGTCCGTGAGCACCTCAAGACCGCCCAGTCCAGATAGAAGACTTATGCGGACAAGAGGAGGAGATAGCTGACTTTCAATGTCGGAGATTTTGTGTATCTCAAGGTTTCGCCACTGAAGGGAACGCAACGCTTTAGTCTAAAAGGAAAGTTAGCCCCTAGATATATTGGACCATTCAAGATTCGGAATCGCCGAGGAAAGTATCGTATCAATTGGAACTTCCTGAAGAGATGTCAGGCATCCACAACATGTTCCATATCTCGTTACTTTGCAAATGCTTGGAAGTGCCGGAGAAGAATGAAGTTTTCAAAAACATAGATCACCAAGCTGTGGAGATCAACAATGACCTGACATATCGTGAAGTACCGATCCATATCTTGCAGGAAGCTTACAGAACCACCAGAACCAAGAGTATCAAGTTTCTCAAGATTCAATGGAGCAACCATACCAAGGAAGAAGCCACCTGGGAGCGAGAAGAGTACATTAGGACAGAGTTCCAAGATCTCTTTAGTTCCTAGTTTTCTTTCATAAATATCGGGACGAGATTTTTTTAAGGGGGGAAGGTTTGTAACATCCCAAAACTTTAATCCAAGGTTATTAAGATCCAAATCATCAAAATTAGGGTTAACAAAAACTTTTCCAATTGAAATTATTAAAGCATTCATATATGTGTGCATTTAAATAGGATTGTTTTGAATTGCCATGATTAAGTGATCCATTGCTTGTAAAATGATTCCTAGGTGAAATAAACATCATCTAGATCAATGCCAAACAAATCCCAAAGAAAAATAAATCAAAAAGAATAAAAGAAGAGAATGGTTATTTGTGCCGTTTTAATCAGCATGCCTACTTTGGCTATTCCTGGGACTCAATTCTTAACAGGGACAAATGTGGATCTTTGCACCCCTTGCTAGTACATATAATTTAAATGGCATTTGAAAATTGAATCTAGTGTATGTCTCAAGATCACCCTATTTCAAAAACCACTCAAATGAGCTCTAAATTCAAAACCCAAGAAACCAAAGAGGCTTAAGCATGTGTATAGCAGACTCACCAAAATTCATTCAAAAATTTCCAAACTTTAGTTCATGCAGCCATTGTGTCGAACACCTGGCAGGCATGAATCACACTCTAATCCTAGCTCACTATTTCTACAGGGTTTGGCCACCCATTTGACCTCAATTTGCTCCCTTTGTCCCTTCTAGCTCTAACCAAAGCCTAATCACACCACCCCTTTGTCCCTAGAACCAGTACCACGCCACCCCGAGGACATGCTCACCGGCCAAAGTTGCCAACACAGCAGCAAACCGCCCCTCTCTCTCTCGCCTGTCTATGAGCTAGACCAGACCACACCGTCGCCCTTTGTCCCCTCCCCGAGCAGAGCCGAGCCATGGACCACCCGCAGAGCACCGCGACGAGAGCGTCTGCACCATGTCGAGCACGCGCCAGAGTGCCGCGCCCGACAAGCATGCACACGCCATGCCACGACCGCAGCCCGTGCTGACTATTTCTCCACCACCCCAGGAACCGCCCGGACATGCCCGGTCGCCGCTGTTTGACCCGCAGCCACCGCACGCCGTGTCGAACGCCGCCTCTGCCGCGCAGAGCGTGAGCACCGCCCGACCGTTTGCCACCACCCCTAGCCACGCATTTAAGCCATAGAGCACCGCCAGGAGGCAGGCCACCGCCTCCTACCTCAAGCCATGCTGCTAGAATGATGTGCAGCCCTCGCCGGAGTCGCCCACCCATCCCTTTCAGTCGCCTCGTCGAGCTATAAATATAGGCCACCCCAGCACAAACCACTCACACCATTCCACTCCCCTCTCCTCACTAGTCCTTCCCCACCTCTAGCCGGAGCAGCTCGAGCACTGGTTCGCCAGAATTTCGCTGGAGGAGCCCGCTTCAGAGGAGGAGAAGGTGTCGTCGATTTCGTCCACCCCAGGAGCTGCCGCGACCACCCAGAGCCCGCCGTTGACAGCACGTTCGTTTGCCCGCCTCACCATCATTGCTAGAGCCCTGGTATGCCCCCTGAGCACCCCCACCGAGCCGCTAAGATTAGACCTCACCGGCGACCTCTCCGTCGTCGACGACGAGCCCCAGCCGTAGATCCTAGTTCTAATCTAATGGCCCACATCGCCCCGTAACGATTCGCATGTAAAGAGCCGCTGACCGGTGGACCCTCCTTTCAGCTGTCCTCTGTGCCGCGGAACGCCACTGGGCCGGCGCGTTTTCTTTCCCGCGCGACCCATTTATTTCAAACTTAGATTTTGTCTATTTAGTTTAAACCTAGTTTTGTCCCTTAGTTTAAAAATACATTCAGAGAGATTTACAAATCCAAATGGAGTAATTCCAATTCTGTTAGAAAGCTACTAAAAAGATCTACCCAAGCCCGTTGGATTTAATTCAATTAGAATTAGAGATCTCTCCTAGTAAAAATAACAAGACAGAAGCTTTTGCACATTCAAACATTTTTATAAAATCAACCATGATAGCTTTTGAGTTGATTCCAACTCTCAAAAATCACATTTCACTATACCTATCTAAATAAGTAATAATATTAGGGTTTCCATGTAGTGACTTTGGACTAGTAATAAAATAATGCTATATAGGCATTTCCAGTAACTTTAAATCATTAAATAGTAAACTTAAACCTAAGTAAATATGACCCAACCCTTAAATCACATTCCCACATGTGAGAATATGTGGTGATGACATGTGTCCATATGATCCCATATTTTAAGTGGTGAATATTAAATCTTAGTTATTTTTCAATGAGTAGAAATTACTTTTCTTAAATAAAAAGAATGTAGCTAGTTAATAATACTTGTGATGCTTGTGATGATAATAGATCATCAAATGTGTGTCTTAGAGTGCTAATTAAACTAGTATGTATTGTTTGGTGATTGTGTACTCAGTGTGTGTTTATAGACGATAGTACCGACCAAGCTTTCGAGGAGGAGGAGTTATATCAAGAGGAGGAAGAAAACTTTAACCACTGCACTGCACAAGGCAAGCCACCATTAGCAATGCAAGCTAAGCCTTGCAAGCTAGATAATCTAAGTAGATGCTTTAGGCATGCTTTGGCTATACCACTTTGACCATTACTTACCCCAAGTGTTATTTTCAAAGCTTTACTCCCTTTACTTTACCAAAGTCCTCTTCTTGTTTTGAAGGTAGCATAACGAGTATAAAACTTGACCTATTTAGATAACTTTATATGTCATTCTATGGCATTAGATTGACCCCATCTTTTCACCTTAGTGAACACTCTTAACTTAGTAGTTTAGAGTAGATAAAAAATTTGAGTCACTCTAAATGAATTATGAAAACCTTGCAATGATGAGTCGTTCTATTGAGATGTTTTGACATGTGTTGAGAAACAAAAATGGTTTAGGATGGTGAAAATGTTGAGGCAGGAGCCTTAACCCTTTTACAAAACTGATGGTTGGATTCAGATGCGATACCATTCCAAATTTAGCGTACAACCACAATACCTGAATTGGGCAAGGCTTAGCTGGAAGTTTATATGCATTAGTATTATGTCCCTCGTGGGAGAGGTTTGAGCTGAGGCTACCTCTCAATGTTGTCCACCTATGCAGTGCCCAAGATGATAGATGGTCATGGTTGGGAAGCCATGCTCATAGGAGAGGTGCTTATACTAGGGTGTGTAAAGGAAAGGTTATGTTTGATTATCTGCATACTAAGTATGATGATTCAGGGTTATCCCTAACAGATGTATCGAATCTTGTGGTGAAAGTGTACCACCTCTGCAGAGTGTCATATTATTCGAATAGCCGCGTCCGTGGTTATGGACAGTTGGAATGGCCATACTGTTTCGTTGTCAGATATTTTCAAAATAACTTATGAAATGATGAATCTTGACTTGACCACAACAGGGTTGTGACTATGACACTAGTTTCCCAACTTAAGTGATTCTAGCACTTTATTTAATCTTTCTTTGCTTCTGAACTCAGCTTAGGTTTCAAATTTAACCTTATAGTTAAACTTAGAGTTAGCACTTTACATTAGAACTATACTACTTGTTAGTGGTAGTTTGCGAGTACTTAAAGAGTACTCATGGCTTTTGTCCCTGGCTATTCTCATGGCCAAAGTATGAAGGAGACTACCAAGATGATGGCCAGCAGGATGGCTATGATAACTAGGACTATCTGCCTTCGACAGCATTGCATGTGCCCCTGAAGATGGACCCCACCGCTATGCTTATCTTTTATTCCGCTGCTTGTTGTATTAAGACTAGGTCATGAGATCCTTATTTGTGTAAGACCTTATGTATGGTTTGTAATGGATGATGTACTGTGATATCCAACCTGTTATGTCTCTTGAAAATGGTAATCCTAGGATTGCGAGGTATGGCATAACAGGCATCTGGGATTAAAAATCCGGGTGTTGAAAATATGTGTGTTGCATTACTATGGAATTGTTTTGAATTGCCATGTGTGTTTTTTCTAATGGTTGTAAAAGGATTCTAAGATGAATGCCACATCATTTAGAAAAAGAAATCAAATGGAATTAATAAATGGAAATGGTCACTTTGGCCATTTTAATCAACTAGCCCACTTTGGGTGTTCCTGGAACTCAATTGCAAACAGAAACAATTATGGATCTTTGCACCCCTTCATAGTACAAGTAAATATGTACCAAGGCCCACTTCGAATTCTTACAGAAACATTTAAACTCTAATTTAAAATGGCATTTGAAAATGGAATCTATTGCATGTACCTAGATCCGAGTTTTTCAAAAACCATGCAAATGAATTCAAGTTGACAATCCCAACAACCACACACTACCAAGCAACAATGGAGATCACTCAAAAAAATTCATTTCAAAATTCAAAACTTGGTTTCTTTCGTCCATTTTGTCAAACACCTTGTGTGCACAAATTAGAGCAAAATCACAAGCACTATTGTGAGAAGTGATTTGACCAATGTGGTCTCCCTTTTTTCAACTAGAGCCACCCCAATGCACCCCTACCCTTTGCTAGCCCGACCAACCACTGTGCACACGACCAAACGGTCATGGCCTCCATGCTGAGCCCACTTGAGCACCCCCACCGTCGATAGCATGCCGCTAGCGCCACTAGCCTCGCCCACCTTGCCTAGTGGGTCGCCCGTGCACCACTCCCCCCTACAGACTAGCCCCAGCTCGAAGACAGAGAGAGGAGAGGCCAGGAACCTCCGCGCCTGGACCGTGTCTTCCATGCCGACGCCGCCCACAGTTCACGCGATGTGCCCCGCTCAACCCGACCTCGCCTCGCTCCCGCAGCCAGCCCACATGACCACCAGTGTCCTAGGAGGCTAACGGACACGCCCGTTTCCCTGACTGTGACCCATAGCCGCCGGCCGCCACAAACTTCGCCATCGACAGAGGCTGCGTGCATGGTGCGACGCTCGCTTCTCCATACCGAATTGCACTGCACACGCACCTCCATGACGATCGCTAGGGAACCGCCCACCGTCCAAGCCTCTAGCTCCCTGTGTGGCCGCCCCCGTCGAGCTCTTCCCATGCCTCTCTGCCGCCTCGCCGAGCCTATATAAGGAAGCCCCCTGGCACAAATTCTTCACACCATCCCCATCCACTCCCCCTCAGAGACCTCCTAGAGCCCCACCGGTTCAAGCCACTGCCCGTAGCGCCCCAATTTCGACGTAGACCGAAGCGGAAGGAGGGGAAGGGCGCCGCTGATCCAGGCTATCTCTTGGGACGCCGCCAGTACCAGGAGAACCACCGTCGTACACACGTCCAATTGCCCGCCTCGCTGACCCTCGTCGGAGCTCCGGTAAGCCGCCACAGACCCTTACCGACCGTGCTAGGTTTCGTCCCCGTCGTGCACTGTTTCGGTATAGACGATGGCTGTGAGCCGTTGATCCACGATCTAATCATATGGCCACCATCCCTCCATACTGGTTCGGCAACCCCTGTCCCACTAACAGGTGGGACCCTCACTTAAGCCAGCCCGGGCGCTGCGCGGAGTGCAGTAGGCCGGCTCATTTAGTTCCCGCGCAATCCAATAAATTCAAATGAATCTTTTTCTTTTTGGAAGTAAACTAGTTTCTGTCCTTTAGTTCAAAAATCAATTCAGGGAGTTTTACAAATCCAAATTGAATGATTCCGATTTTGTTGCAAAGACAATGAAAATATCTATCCAAGCCCGTTGGAATTAAATCAATTAGGGTTAGAGATCTCTCCTAGCAAAAATAAAAAGACAGAAGAGTTTTCACATTCAAACATTTTTCTAAAATCAACCGTAATAGTTTTGGATTTGATTCCACCTCTCAAAAATCACATTTGACAATACCTATCTGAATATGTAATAATATCATGGTTACTGTGACTTTGGACTAGTACCAAAATAATGCTAGATAGGAATTTCTAGTCACTTTAAATCATTAAATATTAAACTTAAACTTAGTAAAATTTGATCCAACCTTTAAAATCACATTCCCATGTGTTAGAATATGTGGTGATGACATGTGTCCACATGATCCCATATTTTAATTGGAGAATATTAAATCTAATTAATTTTCAATGAGTAGAAATTACTTTTCTCAAATAAAATAAATGAAACTAGTTCATTAAACCTTGTGATGATACTAGATCATCAAATGTGTGCCTTAGTGTGATAAATAGACTAGTTAAGTATTGTTTGGTGATTGTGTATTCTGTATGTATTTATAGACGATAGTACCGAACAAGTCTTTGAGGAGGAGGAGTTCTACCAAGAAGAGGAGGAACAGAATTTCAACCACGTCACCAACCAAGCCAAGCTAGAATTATACAAGATGGCCTTAGCAAGATGCATTAGGCATGCTTGGTTATACATGTTAACTTATACCTACCCCAAGTTTTACTTACAATCTTTACTTTCTTTTACTTTACGAAAGTTCTTTACCTTGTTTATAGATAGCATAAAGAGTATAAAACTTGACCTATCTAGTTAGGTTTATATGTCATTCTATGGCATGAGATTGATATTAGTATCCCACATTAGTGAACACTATTAACTTAGTAGTTAGAGTTAAACCAAAAACTTGATCACTTTAGATGGGAATACTTGGTGAAAATGACTTGTGAAAACCTTGGAATGATGAGTCATTCTATTGAGATGTTTTGACATGTGTTGAGAAACACAAATGGTTTATGATGATGAAAATGTTGAGGCATGAGCCTTAGCCCTTTTATAAAAACTGATGGTTGGGTTCGGATGCGATACCATTCCAAATTTACCATACAACCACAATACCTGAATTGGGTAAGGCTTAGCCGGGAGTTTATATGCATTAGTATTAGTTCCCTCGTGGGAGAGGTTTGAGCTGAGCCTACCTCTCAATGTTGTCCACCTATGCAGTGCCCAGGATGGAAGATGGCCATGGCTAGGAGCCCAAGCTCATAGGAGAGGTCCTTATACTAGAGTGTGTAAAGGAAAGGTTATGTTTGATTATCTGCATACTAAGTATGATGATTCAGGGTTACCCCTAATAGATGTATCGATTTTTGTGGTGAAAGTGTCAAACTATTCAACCGCGTCCGCGGTTATGGACAGTTGGAGTGGCCATACTGTTCCCTTGTCAGATGTTTTCAAAATGACTTATGAAATGAATTGTGATATGACTTGGCCACAACATGGTTGTGACTATGAAAACTAAGTTCCCACTTAGGTTATTTCAAAACATTATTTTATCTTCCTTTGTTTTTGAACTCAGCTTAGGTTTCACACTTATCTTTACAAATAAACTTAGAGTTAGAATTCCTACTAGAACTACCTTACTTGTTAGTGATAGTTTGCGAGTACTTAAAGAGTACTCATGGCTTTTCTCCCTGGCTATTCCCGTGGCCAGACTAGGAGGAGGACTACCCTAAAAGAGGACAGCAGGACGGCTACGACAACTAGGATCATCTCCCATCGGTAGCATTGCCTGTGACACTGAAGATGGACCACACCGCTACGCTATTTATTCCTCTACTTGTTTGTATTAAGGCAGGATCATGAGATCCTTTATTCATGTAAGACCTTATTATGGATGATGTACTGTGATATCCAATCGATTATGTCTCACAAAAATGGTAATCCTGGGATTGCGAGGTATGGCATAACAGGCATCTGGGATTTAAAATCCGGGTGTTGACAAGTTGGTATCAGAGCCATCCTTAGCATAGGAGACCCTAGTTAGAATGGACGTCCGAACAAAAACCTACTTTCAAAAACTAAAGTGAGTATTTATGAAAACTTATTTCCTCTCTTATCCTTGGGATTTGTTCTCTAAAAAAATACATGTTCGTCAAAAATTCTTACATTACTACATAAAATTTGACACACTTGATCACTTTAGTAACTTTCTCATCCTAAATTCTTATAGATGGAAGCTCAGTACAACAAGTTCTACCAGTTGGGCAATGAAGGCCAACTTGTCTTTGAGAGGGATCTTGATGCACTGTCTGAGTACTTGGAGTGTCTGCATCCGGAATTCCTTGGAGCTCAACTCAATGGACCCCCAGGAGGAGACTTAAAGTGGCTAGTAGTTGCTGATATTAGAGGCAAGTTAGAGGCACCAATGTGAGAGAGGATTCAGTTCACCGTAAGAGAGAAAAACTGGCTAGATGGATTAGCCAGGGCAATACATGAAGCTCTTGCTCGTCTTTGCACACAGAATGTCAACTTGATCGAAGGAACCCGGTTTGCTCACTATGCAAGGCGTGATTCTATTGGAATGCCGCTAGAGATGCCAAGTCACCCGGAGTTGAAGTGGCAAGTGGAGAACCTTGACTTCCTACTGTACGATAGGAAGAAGGAATTGGACAATGCTCGAGAGTACGCCAACCACAACCTTGCCATTGCCGCCTAGAAGGCCCAGACTTTCTCACTGTTAGTCAAGGATCATCAGTCACTTCACCGTCAACGCGCAAAGAAGGATCGCACCATCGACCGTCTTCACAAGAAGGTGGCCGACCTCGAAAAGATCATCAAGGAGCCAGAAGCTCAGCTTGCAGCAAAAGAAGAAGAAGAAGGACAAGACATCCAAGGGGATATTGACTCATACCTCAGCAATGATGATGACTACCTGGAGGATGATGCCATGGACTTCTACACCGACGATGATGACTCCGACTTCATCAATTATGAGTAGATGCCCAAGAGCACTATAATAGGAGTGAGAAGTATCGGTCTCATTGTATCTTAGCTTGCAGAATGGTTCTTAAAACCATATGTTTTACTTTTGTTGTGGTGTGTGTGAGTTTGTACTGTGTGCTTTACTTGAATGAATGAAATGAAGTTAGTTTTAGCTTTGAAACCTGAGTCAAACTCAAAGTTTTAGCTTTGAAACAAAAATCATGAACCTTAGAACTTTCCCTCTTACCCCATTATCTATCTCAATCTTCAGATGGTTCGTGGAAACCAAGGAGGGAGCAGCTCATCACTGGACCCAATGCGGCAGATTCTGCAGACGATCATTGCAGACCGTGAAGCTAGTAGGGCAGAGCGCAAAGGAAATCTAGCTACCTTGCAGCAGATCGCCCAGATGGCTCACAACAATCAGAACAATGGAAATCAGGATCATAATCGATCCAATCTCAGAAACTTCCAGAATACCAATCCCCCAATATTTAGCTAGTCTGAAAACCCATTGGATGCTGATGATTGGTTGCAGACCATGGAGAACAACTTAGAAGTCACCGGAGTGGATGCCAACGAGAAAGTTCTGTTTGCCACCCACTATTTGGCAGGAGATGCAAGAGCATGGTGGACCAACACCCGCACGATGAACCATGGTCAAGTGATGACGTCCGAAGCCTTCAAAGTCAAGTTCAGCCGCACCCATGTGCCGTAGGGTTTAGTCTCCCGAATGGGAGATGAATTCAGAGAGTTAAAGCAAGGCAGAATGACTGTAGTAAAGTACCGTGACAAATTCTTGTACCTAGCCAGGTATGCACCTGATGAGATCAACACAGAGGCCAAGAAGAACGAGAGATTCCTGAATGGACTGCATGATGAGATGTAGACAGTACTCGTCAACATCCGTTTTGAGGATCTCGAAGAGCTAGTCGACTCTGCCATTCAGATGGAAGGGAAGATCAACCAAGCAAACGACAACCGCAAACATCGGATGATGCACCAAGCTGGATCCAGCAGTCACCAGAAGTACCGTCCCAACCCGTCTGCCGGATATGCCCCGCGGAACAATCGACCCCCAATGTCTCGTCCAAGCTACCCCAACCGTAGCGGAGGAAATGTGAAGTCCAGAGGAAACAACAACAACAACCATCCCGGCAACTCCAAGAACTTCAACCGTGCACCTCCCAAGCCCAACAACAACAAAGACACTACCTAGGACTGGAAGCAATGATGTTCCCGTGGCTGCAAAAGACAAGTCTCAGATTACTTGTTTTGAGTGTGGAGTGAAGGGTCACTACTCCAATGAGTGTCCCAAGAAGATTTCCGCCACTGCCAAAGTGAATGCCCTAGCCCGGAAGAAGATTCGCCCGAGAGAACCCTCACAACCGCAACGGCCGTCTCTTCCACATGAACGCCGAAGAAGCCCAAGAAGCGCAAATGTCGTGCTGGGTATGTTTTCTGTTAACTCAGTATTAGAAAGAGTGTTGTTTGATTCTGGAGCATCGCACTCGTTTGTTACCGAAGAATTTGCATGCACTAGAAAGATTCACCCAACCAACTTGAAGCATGTCATGATTGTTCAAATACCTGGTTCAGCTACAAAAGCTAGAAAAATTTCCAAAGTTGTGCCTATCAGAATACATGGGATAGAATTTTATGACAATCTAATAGTACTTGGAACCAAAGGTTTGGAAGTAGTACTAGGGATGGATTGGATGTCGAATCATAAAGGATTGATAGACTGTGCCAAGAAAGCCATCAGCATGACCAGTAGCTCTGGAGTATCAGTAGAGAATGTATCTGAAACCTTGCCCCGTCAATTCAAGTTCAACAAGAGTCTAGCCCTACCCACCATAGATCAAGTCAGAGTAGTCTGTGAATACCCCAACGTATTCCTAGATGAATTGCCCGGTATGCCCTCGGATAGGGATATTGAGTTCATTATTGAACTAATCCCCGGAACCGGACCCATAGCTCAGAGACCCTATAGCATGAAACCATCAGAGTTAGTAGAACTGAAGAAGCAACTGGATGCTATGTTGGTAACATGCTTGATTCAACCAAGCGCGTCGCCATGGAGATCGCCCGTGTTGTTCGTCGACAAGAAAGGTGGAGGCAACCGTTTGTGCACAGATTACAGGAAGCTGAATGATGTCACCATTAAGAACAAGTACCCATTGCCAAAGATAGAGTATCTATTTGATCAGTTGACTGGTGCCAGAGTGTTCTCTAAGATCGATCTTAGGACTGGTTATCACCAACTTAAGATTCGTGCAACGGTTATTCCAAAGAACGCCTTTACCACCAGATATGGATTATATGAGTATACGGTCATGTCTTTTGGATTAACCAATGCTCCTGCTTATTTCATGAATCTCATGAATAAGATCTTTATGAATTTTCTAGATAAGTTTGTCGTTGTGTTTATCGACGATATGCTTATCTACTCCAAGTCAGAAGAAGAGCTTGAGCAACATCTGAGAATCATCCTTGAAACCCTTAGAGAGCAGCAATTGTATGCCAAGTTCAGCAAATGTGAGTTTTGGGTGAAAGAAGTAGGATTCCTAGGACATATTGTGTCTACCGGAGAAGTCGTTGTTGATCCTGCCAAGATCAAAGATGTCGAAGAATGGCAAGCCCCAACAACTCAAACTCAAGTTCGTGCATTTCTTGGATTAGCGGGATATTACCGCAAGTTCGTAGAAGGATTTTCGAGGATCGCAAGACCCACGACCCAATTTTTGAAGAAGGACGAGAAGTTTGAATGGACCGACAAATGTGAAGCAAGTTTCCAAGAGCTCAAGAAGAGATTGATATCATCCCCAATATTGATCATGCCAGATATCAAGAAGCCGTTTGATGTGTATTGTGATGCATCCAAGATTGGTCTCAGATGTGTATTGATGCCAGAAGGCAAAGTCATCGTGTATCTGCCTCGACAACTGAAGAAGCATGAGCAGAACTACCCTACCCATGATCTTGAGTTAGCAGTTGTCGTTTTAGCTTTGAAGACATGGCGTCATTACCTTATGGGTAATCGTTGTGAGATTTAGTCCGATCATAGGAGCTTGAAGTATATTTTCGCTCAGAAGGAGCTGAATATGAGGCAAAAGAGATGGATAGAGTTAATCAAGGATTATGACCTTGTCATTCACTATCACCCCGGCAAAGCCAATGTGGTAGCAGATGCTCTTAGCAGATTGCCGTGTAGGTTAAACACCATGATCAAGGAGAACCAACCAAGTTTGCATGAGGAGTTGGAGCAGTTTAGAACTGAGCTAGTTAGCAAAGGATTCTTAGCTAGTATTGAACTTCAACCCACTTTGATTAGCCAAGTCAAGGAAGCCCAGAAGGGAAATGCAAACATCGGCAGAATCAAGCGTCGTATTGGTACAGGAAAGGTACCTGGATTCACCGAAGACGAAGGAGTGTTGTGGTACAAAGGACGTATCTGTGTGCCAGTAGATTTGGAGCTGAAGCAAGTTATCATGCAAGAAGCTCATCATATTCTTTATTCTATCCACCTCGGAGGAACAAAGATGTATCAGGATTTGAAGGAGCAATTTTTGTGGCACAAGATGAAGAGAGAAATCGGAAGCTACATTGCCAAGTGTGATATCTATCAAAGAGTCAAAGCATAACATCAGAGACCCGCAGGACTGTTGCAACCATTACAGATTCCGGAATGGAAATGGGATCCCGTCGTAATGGACTTTTATCACCGGTTTGACTACTTCTAGTAGGGGAAATGACTCAATCTGGGTCATCGTTCATGGACTGTCCAAGGTAGCCCATTTTATACCTGTCAAGACAACCTACCAAAGTTCTAAGCTAGCAGAGTTGTACATTGTTAGAATCGTCAGTTTGCATGGAACCCCCAAGACCATACTGTCGGACCGAGGACCTCAATTTACCTCAAGATTTTGGCAGAAAGTCCAAGAAGGATTATGAACCAAGTTGAATTTCAGCACAGCTTATCACCTGCAGACCGATGGACAGATTGAAAGAGTCAACCAAATCCTAGAGGATATGTTGAGAGCTTGTGTGTTAGAGTATGGATCAAAATGGGAAGACTGTCTTCCTTTTGCAGAATTCTCCTATTACAACAGTTATCAAGCCAGTTTGCAAATGGCCCCATTTGAGTACTTATATGGAAGAACGTGTCGTACCCCCTTGAATTGGTCGCAAGTAGGAGAGAGTCAGATCTTCGGACCCGACATTCTACGAGAAGCCGAAGAGAAGGTTCACAAAGTCTGTGAGGACCTCAAGACCGCTCAATCCAGACGGAAGAGTTATGCTGACAAGAGAAGGAGAGACCTGACTTTCAATGTCAGAGATTTTGTGTATCTCAAAGTTTCGCCATGGAAAGGAACGCAACGTTTAGTCTGAAAGGAAAGTTAGCCCCCAGATATATCGGACACTTCAAGATTCTGAATCGTCGAGGAGAAGTATCGTATCAACATGAACTGCTAGAGGAGACGTTAGCCATTCACAATGTGTTCCATATCTCGTTACTTTGCAAATTCTTAGAAGTGCTGGAGTAGACCAAAGTGTTCAAGAACATCGATCACAGAGCAGTTGAGATCAACAAGGATTTGACGTATCGTGAAGTGCCCATCTGTATCTTGGAAGAAGCTTATAGAACCACCAGGACCCGGAGTATCAGGTTTCTCAAGATTCAATGGAGCAACCATACCGAAGAAGAAGCCACTTGGGAGCGAGAAGATTACGTTAGGACTGAGTTCCCAAATCTCTTTAATTCCTAGTTTTATTTCTTAAATCTCAGGACGAGATTTTGTTTAAGGGGGGGGAAGGTTTATAACATCCCAAAACTTTAATCAAGGTTAATCAAGATCCAAATCACCCAATTTAGGATTAACAAAAACGTTTTCCCATTAAAAGAAATAAGAATGCATATGTGTGTTGCATTAATATGGAATTGTTTTGAATTGCCATGTTTGTTTGTTCTAATGTTTGTAAAAGGATTCTAAGATGAATGCCACATCATCTAGATCATTCCAAGCAAAATCCAAAGAAAAAGAAATCAAATAGAATTAATAAATTGAAATGGTCACTTTGCCCATTTTAATCAACTAGCCCACTTGATAGTACAAGTAAAGATGGATCTTTGCACCCCTTGATAGTACAAGTAAAGATGTACCAATTGCAAACAGAAACAATTATGGATCTTTGCACCCCTTGATAGTACAAGTAAAGATGTACCAAGGCCCACTTTGAATTCTTACATAAACATTTAAACTCTAATTTAAAATGGCATTTGAAAATGGAATCTATTGCATGTACCTAGAGCCCAGTTTTTTCAAAAACCATGCAAATGAATTCAAGTTGACAATCCCCCAGCAACCACACACTACCAAGCAACAGTGGAAATCACTCAAAAAAATTCATTTCAAAATTTAAAACTTGGTTTCTTTCGGCCATTTTGTTAAACACCTTGTGTGTACAAACTAGAGCAAAATCACAAACACTATTGTGAGCAGTGATTTGACTAATGTGGTCTCCCTTTTTGCAACCAGAGCCACCGCAGTGCACCCCTACCCTTTTCTAGCCCGGCCAACCACTGTGCACACAAGCAAAAGGTCATGGCCACCATGTTGAGCCCACTTGAGCACCCCCACCGTTGACAGCACGCCCCTAGTGCCGCTAGCCTCGCTCACCTTGCCTAGCGTGTCGCCCGTGCACCACTTCGCCCTCCAGACCAGCACCAGCTCAATGACAGAGAGAGGAGAGGCCAGGAATCGCCACGCCAGGATCGTGTCTGCCATGCTGACACTGCCCGCAGTTCATGTGTTGTCCCCGCTCAACTAGACCTCGCCTCGCTCCCGCAGCCAGCCCATACGACCACCAGTGTCCAGGAGGCTAACGGTCACGCCCGTTTCCCCGACTGTGACCCGTAGCCACCGGCCGTTGCAAAGTTCGCCGTCGATAGAGGCAGCGGGCGTGCAACAATGCTCGCTTCTCCTGACCGAATTGCACTGCACGCGCACTTCCGTCACGACCGCCAGGGAACCGCCCACCATCCAAGCCTCTAGCTCACTTTATCGCCGCCCCCGTCGAGCTCTTCCCATGCCTCTTTCCCGCCTCGCCGAGCCTATATAAGGAAGCCCCCTTGGCACCAATTATTCACACCATCCCCATCCACTCCCCCTCAAAGACCTCCCAGAGCCCCACTAGAGCAAGCCACTACCCGTAGCACCCCAATTTCGCCAGAGACCGAAGCGGAAGGAGGAGAAGGGCGCCGCTGATCCAGGCTATCTCCCGGGATGCCGCCAGTACCAGGAGAACCGCGGTCGTCGACTCATCCAATTGCCCGCCTCGCCGACCCTCGCTGGAGGTCCGGTAAGCCCCCATAGACCCTCACCGACCGTGCTAGGATTCATCCCCGTCGTGCACTATTCTGGTGTGGACGATGGTTGTGAGCCATTGATCCAGGATCTTATCCTACGGCCACCATCCCCCATACGGGTTCGGCAAACCCTGTCCCACTGATGGGTGGGGCCCTCACTTAAGCTAGCCGGGCGCTGCTCGGAGCGTAGTGGGATGGCCCATTTAGTTCCCGCACAACCCAATAAATTCAAATGAATCTTTTTCTTTGTAGAAGTAAACTAGTTTCTGCCCCTTTGTTCAAAAATCAATTTAGGGAGTTTTACAAATCCAAATTGAATGATTCCAATTTTGTTTGAAAGATAATAAAAATCTCTATCCAAGCCCGTTGGATTTAAATCAATTAGAGTTAGGGATCTCTCCTAGCAAAAATATCAATACAGAAGCTTTTTCACATTCACACGTTTTTCTAAAATCAACCATCAAAGTTTTGGAGTTGACTCCACCTCTCAAAAATCACATTTGACAATACCTATCTGAATATGTAATAATATCAAGGTTTGCATGCAGTGACTTTGGACTAGTACCAAAATAATGCTAGATAGGCATTTCTAGTTACTTTAAATCATTAAATATTAAACTTAAACTTAGTAAAATGTGATCCAAATTTAAATCACATTCCCATGTGTTACAATATGTGGTAATGACATGTGTCCACATGATCCCATATTTTAATTGGAGAATATTAAATCTAATTAATTTTCAATGAGTAGAAATTAGTTTTCTCAAATAAAATAAATGAAGCTAGTTTATTGAACCTTGGGATGAATGTGATGATACTAGATCATCAAATGTGTGCCTTAGTGTGCCAAATAGACTAGTTAACTATTTTTTGGTGATTGTGTATTATGTATGTATTTATAGACGATAGTACCGAACAAGTCTTCGAGGAGGAGGAGTTCTACCAAGAAGAGGAGGAAGAGAATTTCAACCACTTCACCAACCAAGCCAAGCTAGAATTATACAAGATGGCCTCAGCAAGATGCATTACGCATGCTTGGTTATACATGTTGACTTATACCTACCCCAAGTTTTACTTACAAGATTTAGTTTATTTTACTTTACCAAAGTTCTTTACCTTGTTTATAGATAGCATAAAGAGTATAAAACTTGACCTATCTAGTTAGGTTTATATGTCATTCTATGGCATGAGATTCATATTAGTATCCCACATTAGTGAACACTCTTAACTTAGTAGTTAGAGTTAAACCAAAAACTTGATCACTTTAGATGGGAATACTTGGTGAAAATGACTTGTGAAAACCTTGGAATGATGAGTCATTTTATTGAGATGTTTTGACATGTGTTGAGAAACACAAATGGTTTATGATGATGAAAATGTTGAGGCATGAGCCTTAGCCGTTTTATAAAAACTGATGGTTGGGTTCGGATGCGATACCATTCCAAATTTACCGTACAACCACAATACCTGAATTGGGTAAGGCTTAGCCAGAAGTTTATATGCATTAGTATTAGTTCCCTCGCGGGATAGGTTTGAGCTGAGGCTACCTCTCAATGTTGTCCACCTATGCAGCTCCTAGGATGGCAGTTGGCCATGGCTGGGAGGCCAAGCTCATAGGAGAGGTGCTTATACTAGAGTGTGTAAAGGAAAGGTTATGTTTGATTATCTGCATACTAAGTATGATGATTCAGGGTTATCCCTGACATATGTATCAAATTTTTTGGTGAAAGTGTACCACCTTTGCAGAGTGTTAAACTATTCGAATAGCCGCGTCTGCGGTTATGGACAGTTGGAGTGGCCATACTGTTCCGTTGTCAGATGTTTTCAAAATGACTTATGAAATGAATTGTGACATGACTTGAGCACAACATGGTTGTGACTATGAAAACTAAGTTCCCACTTAGGTGATTTCAAAACTTTATTTTATCTTTCTTTGTTTCTGAACTCAGCTTAGGTTGCACACTTATCTTTACAAATAAACTTAGAGTTAGCATTCCTACTAGAACTACCGTACTTGTTAGTGATAGTTTGCGAGTACTTAAAGAGTACTCATGGCTTTTGTCCCTGGATATTCCCATGGCCAGACTATGAGGAGGACTACCCTGAAGGAGGACAGTAGGATGACTACGACAACTAGGATCATCTCCCATCGTCAGCATTGCCTGTGACACTGAAGATGGACCCCACCACTACGCTATTTATTCCGCTACTTGTTTGTATTAAGACTGGATCATGAGATCCTTTATTCGTGTAAGACCTTATTATGGTTTGTAATGGATGATGTACTGTGATATCCAATCTGTTATGTCTCACAAAAATGGTAATCCTGGGATTGCGAGGTATGGCATAACATGCATCTAGGATTAAAAATCGGGGTGTTGACAGACGGGGTCATTCCCCCTTAGGGTTAAACTAAGGTAACTCAAAGATAACACAATCATTCCTTCTTAGAATCGTTGGATGGTGTTTGGAGGCTAGTGCCAACCTTCCATCCAGAGTTGAAGCCTTCAGGTGTCATCCACAAATTAGGTTTTATGAGGCTCATATACTACTTTTATTTGTACTTAGGCTAATCCAAGTAGTTGAAGAACTCATATCTTCCAAACGGGTTAGAACTGATGAGGTTGGCGCATCTGGGTCCTTCAGATGGGTCTTCAGCTGGGGTAGCCGAGGAGGGTCTTCGTGAAATCTTCTGAAGTTGAGTGGAAAGACACGGTCTTTCCACGTTAGAGCTTCACTATGGTTCGTCGAGACAAGTTTAGATCTTCTGTCCTGGAGTGCTGGTGTGATGCTAGAGGAAGGCTGGATTTTCCATGGGTCTTGACTGAGTTCTTTGAATGATGTCCTATTTCGCAATCCTTGGCAAGGTGGTTTCCTAACTATGTTTAATGGAGTTAAATCTGAGCAGGTTAGCAATTAGCGACGCTTCTTGGTAAACGTAGTCAGTGTTGAGGTGTCTAGCTTTTGAGGAAACATCTTCACTTGAACTCTTTGTATCGCTTCTGCTCGATGGAGGGGTAGACTCGTTGTCTTCACACATCCTTATCTTCAGGATTTGGGAGTATTATGGCCTTCTGGGGAGGAAATTCTCGTTGGTTTGGGTATAGTCGACTAAAATAGTTAGTCTTTAAGGGGCTCTAGAAAGTCCTAATATACAGACGGTTAGTGGAGCAGGTATTTACTTTTTGTATCAGTTAGTAAGTCGTGTTTTTTCTTGCGAATCATGAGGATCCTTCGGTGGTAGACTTACGGTTTCAACGGGACTCTTGCTAAAATTGGCAGATGAGGAGTGGAGTGCTACGCAGTCGACGAGTCTTGAGTGTGAGTTTTGAGGAAGTATGCCATCCTATTGGGGAGTAGTCTTCAAGTATTTATTGCTTGATGTTGTTGAACTCCTAGTTCTTGCAGGACCTTTCCTCTCGTAACTCCCGAGGTTAGTATGGGCCTTGGTTAGCGACAACTAGCATGGGGGGCCTGAGTTACTAGGTGGTGTACCAATCTTGAAAACACGTTTTGACATAGGACAAACAAGCCAAAACATACATACGGGGTGAACAGAGCGACGGGGGTCGCAACATTCTCCGCCAATAGTGCACATCAAGCAACACAATATGCACTTAGACAAGCAAACATGGCCTACTATCGGGACCAAGGAGTTAACTACTCGTGAGATAGGGGAATCCTATCTTTGGACTATTTATCCTAGGTATCAAAGCGATCGATAGTCTTGGTCATGGTCTTGCCTATGAAGCCTTTGTCGTGTCATCGAACACTTCTCGGTAGGGTAGCACTTGATTTCTTCAGATTATGAGGATTCCGCTGGTAGGGCAATATTGTAGTCTCCTTTGAGTTTTGCTGGTAGTTGCTTGTCAATATCTCATCATCACTTGCTTCACCGGGTTCGAGGTCTGAAATTTGGACGAGAGATAGAGGAAACCATCCATTAGAGATAGAGGAAACCATTTTCGAAATCCTTTAAATTAGGAGAGGATAGGAAGTAGAACATTTCAAATAGCTTTTGAGGAAGTAGTTTTTTAGAAGCCAGTCTTTCCAAAATAGTTTTCCTATCTAACGACCATGGTAACTAAGGTCATCCTATTGTGAGGATGGATCTGATACTAAGTCTATTAGGGCCCCCATAACAATCCTCTGAGAATCCCTGTTATGCATACACCACAATCCCATGATCAGTTAGTCATGGCACATAACTGGAAAGTATCAAAGAAAACATCCATTACTTAAGAAGATACATGTCATACCTTACATGCCATTATGGTTACATTATTAATCATCTACAAACTTTATTGAAACGTAGAGCCCGAGCCATGCCTTAACCTATAGGAAGCTCACTAGGAGGATGTCCTTTCTCGCATAGTCATCAACATCACCTTCTTCTTGATATCTGACCAAGTTAGTAGCCAAGGAGAATGCTAGTGAGTACATTGAATGTACTCGCAAACCACCTTAAGATACTAACAATAAGAGGATATGCAATATAGCTGTGGTAGTAGGAGGGCTCCAGGAGAGGTTCTTTTCTAAAGTAGTTTCTCTTGCAGATATAACATCTACATATGTTTGTTGAAAACTTTGGTAAAACGTTTTTGAAAAGTTTTCAGAAACACTAGGATTGGGTCTCCCACGTGTTTCGTCCTTACGGTCATCCCATGACCTAACTCCTTTCCTTCCTTGCCTACCATCCCAAGGGTAAAACATGTATCCTTTCTGACCATCCCATGGTCAAAACATTTCCAAAGCCATTGCTTTTTCGAAATCCTATTTGAAAACAAAACCAGCACCGCTCTACAACAACCTTCCCAACCGTCCATGACCGTGGACACGGGTATTCGAATAGACTTACACTTTGCAGAGGTTGTACACTTTACCCACACCATCCGAGTACCCTACCCTGATCTACATCGATCGTGGGTCGAGTAACCGATCAAGACTCTCAGGATACCCACTGCAATATGAGCGCCTACCGTATGAGTGTTGTTCCCCTCAACACCATGAAGCCCGATATAGTTCCCAAGCCAACCGGAGGGCTTTTTTCTACTGCACAAAGTGTGCGCTTTGAATGAGGGGCTCATAGTAATGCATGGCTTCCTGTAGATAGTTCATTCCTTCTCTAGGTCGATGTCTCTCATGGACATTTTATAGGACAAGACCCAGCCTCCAAAGATTGACATCCCCTGTAGTAGTTGCAAGGCAACTCATACCAGAGTAAACAAACTTCGAGCCCATCCCCTTCCCATTTAGGAGTAATGTGGTTGCACGGGTTAATTGTTCTGGCAAAACTGCAAAGAACCGGGTGCATTTTTGTAAACCTTTTTCCTCCATCTTTCATTTAGCCTTTTTGGTAAAACAAAACTTTTCTCTTTCTCAAACTTCTCTTGGTAGGTCATACCTCACCAAGGTTTTATCATAAAACATTTTGTAAACTTTTACGGGGTCTTCCCATCCTATAGCTTTGCTTCAGATAAATCGGGGTCTCCAAAGGGGTATGGTGTTATACACCAACTATGATACTAGGGACAAGTATGCGTCACCAAGGGGGTTGTACTTAGTAGTGCAAACATGTAATGGTTTGGGGGAGCCAAGCCACTACCAGATATAGCTCATCATATATTAAAACAGTGTAGTTTAATAAACCGTAAGTAAAACATGCATAAGTGAAACAGTAGGTCAAGTCTTATGAGCAACAAGGTGGCTTGCATGTGATCAGCAATCTGACAATATATGTCCCTAGACTTCTTCTTAGAATACCAAATAATAATAATAATAATAATCATCTGCTTCTGCTCTCTGATTTAATCGCATCTATCGTCGATATGGATCACATGCAAGTAGAAAAAGGGCACAATCAATACAAGCATACAATCACCAATACCATACAACAAACAAACATAAAACACCTTACTCACTTTAGTAGGTTTTGATAGATTGAGTTTGTTGCATTTGGAAATAATGGAAAAGCATTTGTGGGACTGCTTTTGTGTTTTCAATGTCAACAACCACCCAATAAGGGGGTTTTGAACTAGGGCTTTGGTATGTATGATATCCATATTCACAACTGATATCCTCATATAGGTAATGATAAAACAGAACAAACAAAAGTGGTTTCACTATTTTATCATTTTTCTTTAATTTCTTATGGGGTTTCTAGTGATAAAATCCCTAGTTTTAGTAAATAATTTACAAGAAAATATCTGTAGGTCCAAAAATTATTTCCTTGAATGTCTTTGTGGAGTTTCTAATATTGAATCATCGAGTGTTGGATTCACTTAAAAAAAATTAACAGAATGCCCTTGGGAAATTCACAAAGTTAGTTAGCATAGTATTTTTCTTTTTTCACCAGAATTAAAATACATGGGATTTTGATATAATTCC
Organism: Avena eriantha; assembly: GCA_910589775.1. Taxonomy (NCBI): domain Eukaryota; kingdom Viridiplantae; phylum Streptophyta; class Magnoliopsida; order Poales; family Poaceae; genus Avena; species Avena eriantha. Next base: position 218,399,035 of record OU342740.1, read on the forward strand.
AAGGGCACATGGTAAGTAATTTCAATAATACTCCGTACAAATTGGGTTTACTATTTTTTGAGTGGTACAACTCCTGTAGTGATTTATCTACTAAAATAACACTATACAAAGATACTTAATTCACTATAATTCAACAGAAGCTCAAACACTATTGTGCTTCTAGGGTTTTTTTAGTTATGATGATATAGGAGTACTGAGAGTTGGAATTTGGTCAAAGACCTTTTTGGTTTGGCTATGCAAATTCCTAAAGGCAGATTTGTCCTGTTTTTGTCATTTTTTGTCCAGGCAAAATAGGAAGCTTTTTGGGGTGAGGTCAAGGTTACAAGGTAGTTCTACTACAAATCTACCCTAGAGAGTTTGTATTACCCCATATGGGTTTACCAAACTACTAGAAAGAAACAAATAGTGAAAAGTACACATTCTGGTATTATTTTTACTATAAAATAAATATAGATTTTTTGATACAACACTTGTTCTGCATGCTTAAGAAAACCCTAAGTTTCTTGTACAAATTTAGAGAGGATTATTTCTAGCCATTTTGGATTTTCCTTTTGATTTAAACTAGGGTGCCTAATTTCAGGTCTGGAAAGAAAATCATAAAAGGAAATGGTCACGGTCTCGTGGGCTAGAATCGGAAGTGAAATGGGCCGTGGGGGGAGGTTTTGGCCCATTTAGGAAGCCTATGCGCAAGAGGGAGATTCAACACGGCTGCTGGGCGGGGCCCGCCTGTCAGTCGCAGAAAACAAGCGAAGGGGTATCAGCTCCCCTGGGCCGCATGATTAGAAGGGGACCAACGGTCGATGACCGTCGTCCTTCTCCCGACGCAACCGACGAGATGTAACCCTAGGCGGGGGTAGGGAGGGCTCAGGCAGCTCACCGAGGTTTCGCCATCGGCTTGGAGGTGGTAGAGATGAAGCGTCTCGACGGGGGAAGCCGAACAAGAGGTGGCGGTGGCGTTTTTTGTGCTCGGAAGGAGCTCACACGAGTGGGGCTGAGAGGAGGCTTCGGGAGCTTGGTGGCGATGTCGGTGGAGGCTTACCTAAGAGGAAACAAGGGTACCATTAGACGCAGGGGAGTGAGAGGAGTTCAGTGGTGTGACATGTAGACTTGGAGAGGTTGTGAGGAGGGAGCCTTGCTCGAAACAAGGGAGGAGGCCAATAGTTATTTCTCTCCTACGCGAGAGGGCAGAGTAGGGGGAGAGTATAGAGTGCTATGGGAAGGGTAGGTGGGAGGGGGTGAGGCAATGAGCAGAAGAGGGGGATGCTGGAGTGGATCTTGCCTTATAAAATGAAGAATCTTGGTCTAGGATGAACCGATCTCACAAGGGAGTGGGAGGAGCTGGGTCTCGGGCATTGTCCATAGGGGTAGTGGAGGGGTGGTGGGTGTGCTCTAGGGTCATGCCTAGGGCAGAGGGAGAGTGGGGCTGCTGCTGTATTGATTTAATTAGAAGATTGGGATCAAGTGTCTTCTTTCTCTCTTTATTAGTCTCTCTTTCCAAGAGGTAAGGGCAAGGGTAAAGAGTGTTGCTACAGTAGTGCTACTATAGCACATGACCAGAGATGTTTCTTGGTGCTGGATGATCATGTATGGGGTTGGTGAGGGTTTGGTGGAGTATTAGTCCAAGAATTGTCACTTGTCCAAATTTTGCCTTTCTTCAAGATCATGGATAGGCCTTTTAATTTGGTGTTGGCAAGGTGATCTAAAGGCATTGGTAGATAGGTAGGGTCAAAACACACTTCCAGGAATCATATGGCATTTATTTGATGATATTTGGTTTACATTATATCAAATAGTGTAGAAATGGTTTTTAGGATTTGATTTGATATTTTTGAATTGGACAAGGATGGTTTTTCTTTCTTTATATGGTCCTAGATATGGATCCATACTTTGTGGAATTTTCCCATGATTTATTGAGTATGGAAAGTATTTAAAACAATTATTATTCCATTTTAGCGATTTAAGAAAATGGACAAAAAGAAATAATAAAGCCCCTCAAAAATATTTATTTTTGAAGTTGGAAGATCGGGTATGATATATAGGCTTCAAATGTGACTAAATTTGGAGAAGTATTTTGGCAAAAACCAAACTTCCCTTTATGGGAGGAGTTTTGGATGTTTTTCCATTAAAAGAATTAAATAGTTTTTGAGCCATAATAATTATGGATAATATTTTATAAAACTTTATAATCAAGGTAGATGTTGTCCACAAGGTGTATCTAGCATTTTCCACCTTGTGTGTTGAGAATCAAACTTGGTTTTGGGCAGGAAACCAGGAATAAAGGATCTAGGATGATGTTATTTTTATACCCTCAAAACCTTGTTGGATCTTGGAGGTCAAAGCTCCCCTTGGGGTATGGGAAATGTGGATGGATAGGTCAAGTTAAGTAGATCACTATGGTACAATAAGTTTAGCTTGATCATTCTGGAGTGCTCCAAGAATTGATTTCCAACTCTGAATAAAATAAGGGTGCCAAAGAAGATTATCAATTATCCTTCTAAACCATGTGGGTTTTAGAAGCAAAAGGATCCAATTGCAACAAGTGAAGTAGGTAGTGATAGAACTTTATGAGTAGAACACAGTCATGCAAGGATTTGGTCCAATGAATATAGTATGGATATAGGAGCTTCTTCCAAAGAAGGCTAGTTGATAAGATTTGCAGAATTTATTATTTTCTTGCCTACAAAACCATCAAGAACAACTGGGTTGGAGGAGGGTATAGCAAGGTTCAAGATTGGTTCTTGGTAGTCCTTATGATGTTCTACAATATGGTTCAAGTGCATTTCCAAAAATGCACAAAGGTTGAGAAAGAGAGGTATTCAAAGAAGTGATGTTGAAACAGTCTCCAGACTTTGTCAAATTTGTCAGTTTTGAGGATTTTGACTAGGGAACAAGGGGGGAATGCCTTTGAGAGGATACAAGGTTCCAAAACATCATCAAATGGATGGAGTTGGGGTGAGAAAATTATCCATGCTTGATAATGGGCTTCCTTGACTTGGAAGCTTCTAGAATGAATACTTCAGGAGTGATCTTGTTAAGGGTTTTAGATGATCACCTAGTGGCTATAGATCAGATATAGCTTGGTTAACTTGCTTAGGGTTGATACACTTGGATTATCTAGCTGCTAGCTAATGACCCCCTAGGGTAGCTCATACTACTTCCTAAGCAGACAAAATAAGCAGCACATCAAGTCAATTCATCTTAGCAGATCAAGGAAACTCATCTTATAAGAAAAACAAAATTACTACCATGGATATCTCCAATCCTATCTTGAGGTAAGGGTGGGTATTTTGAAAAGGTTGTGTCTTGAAGTGGATGAGAGTCTCTTGGTATTTCTACCCCGAGTAGAGTTCAAAAGGTTTTACAGAAGGTTTTTGGAGAACCTAGAGGTAAGAGTAGTTGAAGGCTCTGCCTTGAAGACATAAGGAGATTATATCTTATAGATCTCTATAATTTGGTAAATAGAATCTACTAAAATAGATAGGGTTGCAAGGGCATCTTGGCTCATGTTTTGAAATGCCAGAATATTTAAAATGAGCCAAGACAGATTTGTTAAATAGCTTTTGTCAACTGATGTTAAGGTAAGGAGTATATCGTCTGCTATACAATCAGATGCATAATCACATACAAACACAAGTAAACACTGCATAACTGAACAAGAAAATGTTTTTGTTCCCCCTGATTTTTGTATCCTGGATAACTAATCAGGGTTGCTGAAATGGGGATGTTACAGACCTTTCCCCCTTAACAGAATCTCATCCCGAGAATCGGGAGAGTAGCATTAGGGAGATTTTGGGGCTCGGTTTAGTACTATGTGTCTTAAGCATACTGATTTATGAACTTTGTCCTTGAATATGATTACTGTGTCGGTGAAGTTTGATCTTTAGTCTTCTCGGATGCACAGAGAGTTGAGCAGATTTCAGTCCTAATTGCGAGGGATGATTTTCCTTCGATCGGGATTTATGACATTTCTTGTAAGGTCTTATCGTATCCTAGTTCACAACTTCGGTCTAACTCCTAAGGTTGCTTCTAATAGATGGTTATTCGAAATCTTCTGAAGTTGAGTGGAAAGACGTGGTCTTTCCACCTTAGAGCTTCACTACGGTTCATCGAGACTAGTGTAGATCTTCTGTCATGGAATGCTAGTGTGATGCTAGAGGAAGGCTGGATTTTCCCTGGTCTTGAGTTGTGGTCTTCGAATGACGCCCTATTTCACAATCCTTGGCAGCATGGTTTCCTAACTATGTTTTATGGAGTTAAATCTGAGCAGGTTAGCAGTTAGCGACGGTTCTTGGTAAACCTAGTCAGCATTGAGGCGTCTAGCTTTTGAGGAAACATCTTCACTTGAACTCTTTGTATCGCTTCTTCTCGATGGCGGGGTAAACTCGCTCTCTTCACACATCCTTATCTTTGGGATTTGGTAGTGTTCTGGCCTTATGGGGAGGAAATTCTCGTTGGTTTGGGTAGAGTCGACTGAAATAGTTAGTCTTTAAGGGACTGTCGTAAGTCCTAATATACCGAAGGTTAGTGGAGTCCGGTATTTACTTATTGTATCAGTTAGTAAGTCTTGTTGTTTCTTGCGAAGCATGAGGAGACTTCGGTGGTAGACTTATGGTTTCAACAGGACTCTTGCTAAAATTGGCAGATGAGGAGTGGAGTGCTGCGCTGTCGACGAGTCTTGAAGGTGAATTTTGAGGAAGTATGCCATCCTGCTGGAGAGTAGTGTTTAGGTATTTCTCACTTGATGTTGCCAAACTCCTGGTTCTTGCAGGGCATTTCCTCTCGTAACTCCTGAGGTTAGTATGGGTCTTGGTTAGCGACAACTAGCATGGGGTTCCTGAGTTACTAGGTGGTGTACCGATCTTGAAAACCTTTTTTGACATAGGATAAACAAGCCAGAACATACATACAGTGTGAACAGAGAGACGGGGTCGCAACAATCTCCACCAACAGCGCACATCCAGCAACACAATATGCACTTAGGTAAGAAAACACGGCCTACTATTTGGACCAAGGAGTTAACTACTCGTGAGGTAGGGAAATCCTATCTTAGGACTATTTATCCTAGGTATCAACGGGATCGATAGTCCCGGTCATGGTCTTGCATATGAAGCCTTGGTCGTGTCATTGGATGCTTCTCGATATGGTAGCACTTGGTTTCTTCGGATTATGAGGATTCCGCTATTAGGGCGATATTGTAGTCTCCTTTGTGTTTTGCTGGTAGTTGCTTGTCTACATCTCGTCATCAATAGCTTCACCGGGTTCGAGGGTCTTAGTTATTTGAAATTCGTAGGTTTGAAATTTGGACGAGGGCTAGAGGAAACCATATCCGAAATCCTTTAAATTAGGAGAGGATAAGAAGTAGAACCTTTCAAATAGCTTTTGAGGAAGTAGTTTTTTAGAAGTTGGTCTTTCCAAAATAGTTTTCCTTTCTAACAACCATGCTAACTAAGAATCTCCTACAGTTAGGATGGCTCTGATACCAAGTCTATTGGGGCCCCCAGATTAATCCTCCGAGAATCCCTGTTATGCATACACCATGATCCCATGATCAATTAGTCGTGGCACATAACTGACAAGTATCAAAAAACATCCATTACTTAAGAGGATACATGTAACACCCCAATTTCAGCAACCCGAATTCGTTGTCCAAAATGCAAAAATCAGGGGGAACAAAAACTTTTTATTACTAAATTGTGTAGTTCTTGCTTGTTGTTGTCTGTTCTTATGCTTATGTTTGTATATCTTATGATATACTCCTTACCTCAACACCAGTTGTTAAAGGCTATTTAACAAAACTATCCTGGCTCATTTTACATACTCTCAGATGTTCTGGCATTTTAAAACATGAGCCAAGATGCTTGTGTAACCAAAACTATTTTAGTAGCTTCTATTGACAAAACTATGGAGAGCTATGATCTCCTTATGTTTTCAAGACATAACTTTCAACTACTCTTACCTCTAGGATTTCCAAAACCTTTTATAAAGTTTTTGAATTATACTCTTGGTAGAGATACCAAGGACTCTCATCTCATTCAAACTCCACCCTTTCAAAATACCCATCCTTACCTCAAGCTAGACTTGGAGGTACCCATGGTAGTAGAATTGTTCTGTTTGTAAGATGAGTTGCCTTGATCTGCTAAGATGAATAGCCTTACTGTGCTGCTTGTTTTGTCTGCTTAGGAAGTAGTATGAGCTACCCTAGGAGCTCATCATCTAGCCTCTAGCTAATCCAATAGTATCAGACCTAAGCAATATAACCATAGATGGAATCTAAGCTATAGCCACTAGGTGATCATCTAAAACCCTTAACTAGATCAATTCTGAAATGATCCATTCTAGAAGTTTCCAACTCAATGAAGACCAATATCAAGCCTATATCTATTATATTCAATATTCACTTCAACATCATCCCCTTGATGATGCTATGGAACCTTGCATCATCTCAAAACCACCCTCTCTTATACTCTAGTCAAACACTCTAAATCTGCTAAATTTGGCTAAGTCTAGAAACTATTTCAACATCACTTCTTTGAATGCCTCTCCTTCTCAACCCTTGTGAATTTTTAGTAATGCACTTGAAACATATTCATGTGTATTACCAAAGCCCACTATTTCCCTTGGATAAACCATTATTATAGACACTCATCCTTGATGGTTTTGTAGTGAAGATAATATTTTTTTCTGCAAACCTTATCATCTTTCTTACTTTGCTGAATCTCACATCCATATGCTACCTCCCCTTGCCCAACTACTTGCATGGTTATGGTATAATAACCATGGTCTATCAATCCACACCTTCCTTGTTTCCATTGAGGCTTAGTGGTTCTTAAACCCCACATGGTTTATAAGGCATCATGACTCATCTAGTATGGCAGCCTTATTTTTAACCAAGTTTGCCATCACTTCTAGACCACCTCAAATGTAAAGAATCCAAACTCCTTCTACCATGATCATCTATATAACTTGGTCTAACTATCCATCTATCCCGTGCACCAAGGTGAGCTCTATTCTCACTAATCCAACATTGTTTAGGTGGTATAAAATATTAATGCTCTAGATCCTTAATCTGATGTTTTTCCACCAAAATAAACTTTGATTCTCAACACCCAAGGTTGAAAATGCTAGATACACCTTGTCTACATCATCTACCCTGATTATAAAGATTTATCAAATATTATCCATAATTATTATGAACCAAAACCTTTTTAATCTCTTAAATTTACAAAAACTCCAAACCCAAATCTATAAAAGAAAGTTTCACTTTATCAAAAACACATTCCCATATTAAAGCTTATTTGAAGTCTAGTTATCCTATCCTACCTTCCCACTTCAAAAATAAATATTTTTGAAGAGCTTTAATAATTATTTTTGGCTATTTTCTTAAATTGCAGAAATAAGAAAATAATTACTCTAAACACTTTTCTACCATAATAAATCTTGGTAAAATTCCACAAAGTATAAATCCATATATGGGACGATCTCAAACCAAAAACTCACCTTGAACAGTTCAACTTTTTCAAATGAAATCATAAAAATATATTCAGCAATATTTGAATAATTGATATTAGGATGATCTAAAATTTCAGAAAATTGCCAAATAAATCAGGGACATGCATATTGAGTCTACCCATCTACCAGCACTATAAAACCCTCCTGCCTATATCAATTTTTGAGAATTGTATCTGAACATCAAGTATTGCAGATTTCAACTTTGAATAACTTTGAAACTAAAACTAAACTAAACTCCACCCATACTTGCCCAGCAATTCTCTAGAGCAGACCATCACCCCTCTGGTCGTGGCACTGTAGATCCACAGTACCCACACCCTCTCCTTTGTATTTTATACTTGGAACTAGGGGAGACAAAAGAAAACATCCAAGCTTACCATAAATTAAACCACAATAGCAACCCTACTCCCCTCTGTCTTGCTTCACGACCAGAAGACACATGCTTGACCCACTCCACTGCCTTTGTTGCCCTATCCCTGGCCAGCACCCCTCCTAAGCTTGCCCTGGACAAACTGCACCATACACCCCTCCTCTCGAGTATACAAGCCCCCAGGGCACCCCATCACCTCCCCTTTGTCTCAGTTGCCTCCAACCACTCCCACTCATCTCCCCCGAGCTCCCCTCCCCTTCCCCTCCTCTACTCTAGGCAAGAAGGAGAGAAAAGAAGCTCCGGCCGTTTTTTCGAGTTCTTGCTACAGCTCCACCTTCCCTGCTCTCCTCCTCCTACATGTGTCCTAACGTAACTCCCTACCCGTTATCTACCCCTAGAGCTCCTGAGCCATTCCCTCAGCCTACACCATCGTGGAGAGAGAGAGGGCTAGCCTTGGGCTTTTCGAAAGGTTTGTCCCTGCTCCCTCTCTACGACATATCTCCTTCTGTTTATCACCTAGGTGAGATCCACTGGATGGTACCGACCTAACCCGACTCTCCCTGCTGACATGCATGCACCCTAGGAGCATCACCGGAGAGGTCCCGAACACCACAGCGGGTGCTCTCGCGTGACCCACCTCTTGGCATCAAAGTGATGTGTGATGCCCCTCTCCGAAATCGCCCTAACGAACCGCATCGCCCTATAACGTCTCTGGCCCTTCCCCCGGCCCATGGTAAGTAGGGCCGGTCCCGGGGAGGGACTAGAGGGCCAGCCGCCCCGGGCCCAAAAATATTAGCGGCCCTCCCAAGATATAACCAGTATAGTTGTATATATGAGTTGATCTCATGAAAAAAAGTACTAATATACGTGCATTGTATTGGGTCTAATTGGGCCCTTTTAATTACCCGAACGCGTACGTGCGAACTGCTAAGTTAGCGATTAGACGATCACCTTTCAATTATTACCTGGTAAAGATCCTCATCTGGACTCTGGAACTCGCCTGTCGGCCATTGCCTAGGGGCCAGGGCTCCAGGACTATTCGCCTGATCGGCTGCTCCTCCATGTCATTTTCCAACTCGCGTGGGACCAAGATAGCCGCTCGTCTCGTCCAACAGTAGGTATAAAGATTCAAAATGTATATGATATGTCCTAGTTTTATCTGGATTTGAGTGCTATTTTTACTTTCTGTGTGATTTATATATGCCCTAGTCTAGTTTATGCCCCAATCTCCCAATTTGGTTCATCTGGTACGCGTTGTTCATCTGGTTCATCCGGTACATTTGATGTCGAGTTAAATGATCATATTTATAAGTTAAGTGTTATGAACTTGATTTTTCCAGATAAACCAATATCTTCAATCGAGATTTTGTAGTTTGTTAAAGAAGCAGATTGCTATCCTAATATTTCTACTGTTTATCGGATCTTAATTACTATCCCCGTGACTGTTGCATCAACTCAAAGAACCTTTTCAAAGTTGGCATTAATGAAGAACTATTTGAGATCTATAATGTCTCGAAAGAGGTTAAATGGTTTGAAAACACTATGCACTGAGAAGAAGTTATTTGACGAGATTGATATTGATTCCATCATTGCTAACTTTGATCTTGGAATTTACAGAGAAAATTTTAAGGTACAATATAGAGATTGTTATTTTTATATGAATATATTTCCCTTGGTACACTTGAAGTCTCTATTTTTGATCGTTTCATACATCTACATATATAAAAAAATTGATAGTAGAGGGCCCTAAATTTTAGTTTCGCCCTGGGCCCTAAAATCTCAGGACCAGCCCTGCTAGTAAGCTCCACGCCGCCGCCCAAACCCTTATAGGGTTTCCCCTCTATGGGGTGGGAACGTAGGTGTACGACGACCCTCCACCATCGGATCCCCTCTGATCAAATGGACCTCCTCCCCCAATACCTCTTCGCACCCGTGTCTCGCTGACGCTGGGCCCTGCAGCCGGGATCTGAACCACGCCTCCTACGCATCGCCTCCGCCGGGTGGGCCGAATCCCCCCTCCATGGCCCATTTCCCTCTGGATCCCAGCCTGCCAATCCCTTTTCGTTGATCCATTTTTGTCCAGATCCAGAATTTTGGCATTAGATTAAATCATTTTGAAAATGGAAACCAACTCCAATTGCCCAGATCTAAATTTCATGTGGTTTCTGAATTTCTTCTCTAACATTCAGAGCTAGCCCCAGGCCCAGATTAATATTTGATAAATTCTTAGAATTAATCTCCTAACTAGTACCTTTTTTATAGATTAAATTTCTCCGAGAGTTCCCTAGACTTGTAAGTGAAACCAACTTACTCTTTTAGGTATTCAAGGTGCCTATCTCATGGAATTGGCCTTAGTACAATTGGGACCTTATATATACTTTAATAGAAATAAGAAAATCAATACATTTTTGGTTTTAGAAAATTCCCTAGGCCAAAGAATATCATGTTTTTAGTTGATTCCAACTCTCAGTGATGTGGTACATTAGTACCTATCAAAACCTAGAGGCTCACTAATTATTGAGGCACTGTTAAATTTTAACTCTCTGTGATGTGGTACATTAGTACCTATTAAAACCAAGGGTAATTCCACTAGATAAATCATCACAAAAGTATAGTGACTCCAAAAATAGTTTTTCCAATTTCTACTGGAAGGTATTTTCAATACCTATCCATTGTACTTTACCTCTATCATTCGGACCTGTATAAGTAATCTGGTACAAAGAAAAACTAACTACATAACTGAATTTGGGAATTGCCCAATGGCATTCTGTTAAATAGCTTGAATAGTTTCCAACTCTCGCTGAACCAGTACATAAAATCCTACTTAACCTTCCAAGGAAATAATTTTTGGAACTCCAGAACTTTTCCGGTGAATTATTTCCTAAAACTAGAGCCTCTAACACTAGAAAATTCGTAGAAAATCAAAGGTAATTGATAAAATCATTGTTGGGGGGATACCCCCGGGCAGGGTCACTACGGTGTATAGAGGCCAAGTCAGCTGAGGTATGGCAAGGTTAAAGCGAGAGCTAGCCGAGTCACCTCAAGGCGGGCCGACATACGGAGTAACCCGGACCGGAGGAGGTCCACCTAACTGAGTCCCGACCGACGTATGTCGTATGCCGGCGGGAAATTTGTAACTTGTATGCAGGTACCCACTTGGCCGGGTTATACCAGGCTTGCAAGAGAAGGAAGGTATCTCGATGGTCAAAAGGTGACCTCTGTGCACTGGAGCGTGAGCGAAGCGAACAGAGGGACGGACCAGTGAGGCATGGCCGACAAAGGTGACGCAGCCTATGTCAGCTGACGCTGGCGCCGGAGAGGCTTACGTAGCCTTTGCATGCCTTACGACAGCAAAAGGAGACCCGACCGGTTTGCTATTTTGGGAGAGGCATATTTCCTAGAATATGCCTCCACGTATGCCCTAACTGGGAACCTAGTCTCCCATATATAAGGAGTGCTAGGCCTCTGTAGAAAGGGTTGGTTGGCAATCGAGTAGTTTGTTCTTTGGGTGAAAGTAGTGGTGAGAGTAAGAGAGCTTCTTCTTCCTCCTCTCCCCAATACAGCTCAAGGAGCATCCGTCAACCTAGTGAACTTGGAGAATACCAAGCATCTGTGTGTGTAATCACCACACTATCCCTCCCTGGATTCCTCTAGTGCATATAGGCCCCATCTTTAGCCTATCCATGGCATCTGCCAAGACACCACCACGATAGTTGGCGCCCATTGTGGGGCCAGCGGCGCTAGAAGGAGTGAAGATCCGGACGGGAAGCATCATCGGCAATGGCGAGTGCATCGTCTCTAGGCTCGTTCAGCGCTTTGGAGCGCTAGACTACGTCAGTGACAATGTTGGTTGCTTTGGGAAGCGACCTCCACCACACAATGGGCTATTCGTCAATCTTGGCACCCACAGGATCTACGTCGTCATCGATGTGTCTTGCGTTCACCCGCGGCATGTCGTCGAGGGAGGCGAGCCACCCCTTAGCGTGGCTTACGATGCGCGTACCGCTCGCTCCCCTGACCGCGCTGAGGTGATGATGACAGCGCCCGGCGCTGGCGCGAGCAAGGACCCAGCACCAGATCCGGAGGTAACACCCAAGGCACCGAGGAAAAGTAGAGGTCCTCCACTAGAGAGGCCAGAAAACGTGCTGCAACAGGCGATAGATAGCTTGGTGAGCCCCATAGCACCTGTGGTAGATCCGGCTCAGGCACAGGCCGAGTTAGAGGAGACTAGGCAGAAAATACTAGAGGGTGCAAAAAAGATAGCCGTGGCTCAGCAGTCGTTGAATATGACGCCGCGCAAGTACGCAAAAGCAAATAAGGTAGATGCAGTAAAAGTAAAAGGGAGAAACCTCACCAGTGAAATGAACAAAGAGGGTGACACTAGAGTTGAGGAATCAGAGAACATTTTGTCCATGGGGCTACCGAAGTACAACACCCCGGCAAAGAAACTTAGAGCAGTAGATGCACCTGCATCCGAATTAGAAGGTTTGACAGGTGAAGGCCGGCAAAGACAGCAGGAGAGGGTCAACGAATTAGTTCGGATCGCTAACAGACAGAATGAAGAGTTGCTCAGGGCTAACCCAGCAAGAGCTGGGGCTTCCAAGGTCGTTTACTCGGCAGTGGGTAACCCGGAGAAATCTGCTGGAACTGCATCATCCCCACATGATGGCCCTAGAAGAGAGGAAGTGGTAACCTCGGCAAGAAGAAACAAACAGATAGTCCCGTATGACCCGGCAAGGGCAGGGAAAGGAAAAGCAATACAGGGAAATGAGGATCGGCAAAGTGTCAGTCGAGGTGAAGCTGGCCGAGGTAACCGCGACCAAGGAAATGCCGGTCAGAGAAACGCAGGAAAAGGCAATGCCGGATAGCGTAACTCGGCGGGTGCAGGGCAAAACCCACCTCGGCAACAACAGCAGCGGAGTGTACCTCGGCAAGAGCAGGATGCCGGCCAAGGTATGCGGCAAAATTGTGCACGACAAGAGCAAGACAGATACAACAATGGTGATTCAGAAATGATGAATGCAGGATACCATAGGCCGGATCATCATGTGATAGGGTCAAGGTTGGGAAGCATGAACTTGCTGCCTGATGACGCCAGGTTGAAGCTGGATCGGCTCTATAGGTCGGAGCTATTTGAGGGGCAAGGTCCTCCGGGTCCAGCATGCTTTGGGCCCCGGATCATGAAAGAACCTCCGGTAGCTAACTTGCAGTTAGCTAGAGACACGAAAACACCTGCCGACAGTACCAAGCCGGAGGATTGGTTAATCAACTATGCCACGGCGGTAAAGATTGCGATGAGCAACTTGAGATGGGCAATGAGATTCGTACCTCAGATGCTGGAAGGGCCATCGAGGGTATGGTTAAACAATTTACCACCCGGTAGTATCAACTGCTGGCTCGATTTTGAGGAAATGTTCGTCAGTAACTTCTCAAGCACGTATCAGAGGCCGAATAGGCCATAGACCTTAGCAATGTGCAAACAGAGACCAAATGAAAAAGACCGGGAGTTTCTGACTCGCTGGTGCAACGTGAGAAATTCATGTGAGGGCGTGATTGAGTCTCAGGCCATAGCTTGGTTTGCACAAGGCTGTAGATATGCAAGCATGCTGTGGCAAAGGTTACAAAGGGATATGCCAACTACACTGGCAGAGATAATCCGGATTGCTGATTCGTATGCTTTAGGTGATCCAACTCAACCTCGCCTAGTGTCCAACAAGTCAAATGAGGAGTACTACCAGCGAGACGGAGCTAGATCATCCCGGTGAAATGATTACCAGGGTAAGAGAAGAGATGATAGACCGGATTACAGGTACAGCTTGCAACAAGTTGCTACTGTAAACCAAGAACAACCCGGAACAGGGAGTAATCAGCATCAGAAAAATGGAGGGCAATGGTGGACTCCAAGAAATGATGGCAAGAAAACTTGGACTCCCGAGCAAAAGAGACAGTGGCAAGAAAAGAAAGACCGGCCGAGGTACACATATGAGGCAATGCTGGATCAGCCGTGCAAATTTCACACGCCAAATCCGAGTAACCCAGCGGGTCATACAACCCGGCAATGTGAGTGGATGAGGAAGATAGAGCAAACTGGCTCGGGGAATGCTCAGGCACCTCGAAGGGATCAACCTCGGCAGGAATTACCTCGGCAGCAGTTGCTCTCCGGAGCAAATACTTAACAGTTAATGTTGCCACCACCTCCGGCGAGGTATGAGAATCATGAAAGAAGGGATGCGGTGCATCAGGTGGAAAACCAGCATCAGCCAGATCAAAGATATCCCGGCAATGAGGGGAGAAATGAATACATGGAGCATCACCAGAGTTACTATGTGTTTACCACGGAGGAAACGAATAGAAAGAGCTTGCAACGCCGACATATGGAAGTGAATGTGGTTATGCTGGCAGTGACGAGGTATATGCCTTGGTCTGATCAGGAAATTACCTTGAGTATCAAGGACCATCCCAAGCTCATGCCAAGTCCTGGTTCGTATGCATTAGTGCTGGACCCAACATTCATCGGGCCAAATATCAATGTGAGGTTCTCCAAGGTGTTGATCGACAATGGCAACAACATCAATATCATGTACGTAGATACTATGCGCAAGTTGGGTATCTCGGAGAACATGCTCCAAGCTACGAGGACAACTTTCCATGGCTTTGTGCCAGGTATGTGCTGTGAACCCATTGGCAAAGTCCGGGTTGCTGTGTTATTCGGCCCGAGAGATAACTGCCGAACTGAGAATTTGGAATTTGAAGTGGTGAACTTAGAAAGCGCATATCACGCGTTACTCGGCAGGCCAACCCTGAACAAATTCATGGCAAGTACTCACATCAGTTACCTGAAGATGAAGTTGCCTGGGCCAAATGGAGTAATTACCATAGCTGGAGATTTCCGACGTTCCATTGAGTGTGCGTCAGCCGGGTCTAACCTGGCCGAGTCACTCGTGATTGCACAAGAGAAAAGAAAGATCCAGGAAGTAGCGGCACTAGCTCAGTCCGCGCAGCAATATATGCCGGCGCTGAGTAACCCACATGGAAGTGTCTCATTTCAAGCAACAAAGGATACAAAGAAGGTACCTGTTGATGACTTGTTCCCCGAGCGCATCGTAACAATTGGTGCCGGGTTAACTGAGAAATAGGAAAGCGAGCTCGTCAACTTCCTCCGTGAGAATCGAGATATCTTTGCTTGGTCCACACAGGAGTTGCAATGTGTGCCGAGGGAGTTGGCTGAGCACTCTTTAAATGTGAGACCCGGAGCAAAGCCGGTTAAGCAACCTCTCCTCCGCTTCGCCGAAGACAGGAGAAAATTCATTGGAGATGAGATAGCTCGGCTCCTTGCAGCCGGGTTCATCATGGAAGTGCTGTACCCGGATTGGCTATCTAATCCGGTGCTGGTGGAAAAGAAGAAAAATGACCCGAATGTGACAGTGGTTTGGCGTATCTGCATCGATTACACGAACCTGAATAAGGTGTGCCCAAAAGATCCAGTCCCATTGCCAAGGATAGATCAAGTCATTGTTTCTACTGCTGGGTGTGAGTTGTTGTCGTTCATAGACGCATATTCTGGTTTCCACCAGATACCTCTGAACCCAAATAATCAAATAAAGACTGCATTTATCACCCTGTACGGGGCTTATTGTTATCACACCATGCCTTTTGGTTTACGTAATGCAGGGGCAACGTACCATAGATGTATGCAAAAATGTTTACACAATCAAATTGATCGAAATGTGCAAGTGTATGTTGACGATGTGTTTACAAAAACCAAGGAAAGCAAAACGCTCCTTGATGGTATCAGGCAAACATTCGCGAACCTAAGGAGGTTCCGAATGAAGCTTCACCCGGAGAAGTGTACCTTCGGTGTCCCGGCTGGAAAGTTACTCGGATTACTTGACTCCGGCCGAGGTATCAAAGCTAACCCAACTAAAATCTGAGCCATAGAGCAAATGGAATTGCCGAAGTGCCTTAACGATGTCTAGAAGTTCACTGGTTGCCTGGCATCCTATAGTTGGTTTGTATGTCGGTTGGGAGAACATGCACTGCCTCTCTATCAACTAATGAAAAAGCCAGACAAGTTCGTATGGACGCCATAGGCCAATGAAGCTTTCATACAGTTAAAGAAAATGTTAGTCACTACAACAGTATTGGCCTCTCCACTATCAAAAGAGCCAATGTTGCTCTACATAGCCGCAACCAACCGAGTTGTAAGTGCAATAGTAGTGGTAGAGTGCGACGAAGAGGGTAAGTCAGTGCAAAGGCCAGTCTACTACCTAAGCGAGGTATTATCAACGTCAAAGCAAAACTATCCTCCCTATCAAAAGATGGCATATGCTGTGTATATGGCGACAAAGAAGCTAAAGAATTATTTTGAAGACCACCCCATCAAAGTGATATGTGAAGCCCCCATATCTGAGATGATGAGCAACAAGGATGCAAGCGGCCGGATTGCAAAATGGGCAATTGAGCTAGCCCCTTATGCTCCACAATTCGACATAAGAGATGCGATCAAGTCTCAGACAGTGGCTGACTTTTTCGTAGATTGGGCCGAGATGCAATATGAACCACTGCTGCCAAATCCGAATTACTGGAGAGTGCACTTTGACAGATCAAAAACGAAAACCGGGTTAGGAGCCGGAGTTGTGCTTACCTCCCCCAAGAAAGACCAGCTGAAATATGTGCTGTGGATCCATTTCGCAGCATCAAACAATGTTGCGGAATATGAAGCACTTGTGCATGGACTCAAAGTAGCAAAAGAAATTGGAATACGTCAGATCCAGTGCTTCGGTGACTCGGATTTGGTGGTTCAGCAAGTCTCAGGGTAATGGGATGCTTTGGACGCAAACATGGCATTATACACATTTCATGTGCAGAAGATATCGGGATACTTCGAGGGATTTGAGTTTCACCATGTACCTCGGCTGGAAAATGAGGCTGCCGATGTACTTTCGAAGCTCGGATCAACTCGACAAGCGATCCCGTCAGGTGTAGCACTAGAAAACCTCAGAAAGCCATCTATCAGGCCATCCCCAGAGTCCGAGTCAATCTATATACCGGCCGATCCGGAGTCCGGAACTGTGCCCATGGAAATTGATGTGGGAGGTTGATCAGGAAACCCGGGAACTGCTTCGGAAAACCCGGGGACTGCTCCACAGAACCCGGGGACTGCGCAACGTGACCTGACGGATGTTATGTTGGTTGATCAAATGGAGATTGACGAGGGTGTGTTTCTGGTGTGAGCAATACCAGCTTGGGCACAACACATATTCCAATTCCTGAAGGATGGATCTTTGCCCAATGAAGAAGTACTTTGAAGGCATATTCAGAGGCGCGCAAAGGCATACACGATTATAAATGCTGATCTATACAAGAGGAGTGTCACGAATGTCCTGCAACAGTGTGTTGACCCGGAAGAAGGGCGTGACATCCTCCGAGATATACATCAAGGGGAATGTGGGCATCACGCCTCATCTAGAGTCTTAGTGGCAAAAGTTTTTTGGCATGGGTTTTACTGGCCAAGTGCCTTGGAACAAGTAGAGGATCTAGTAAGAAAATGTAATGGTTGTCAGAGATATGCTACCAAGACACACATGCCAATGTCGGAGCTCAAGACCATACCAATTACCTGGCCATTTGCTATATGGTTTTTGGATATGGTTGCACCATTTAAGCCAGCAAGAGGAAATATGACCCATATCTTGGTTATAGTTGACAAATTTACAAAATGGATTGAAGTAAAGCCGATAAGAAAATGTGATGGAGCTATAGCCGTGACATTCCTCAAAGATATCATCCTCAGATATGGCTACCATCACAGTATCATAACAGATAACGGCACCAATTTCGCTGAAGGGGCATTTGCACGATTCTGCCGGGATAAAAAGATCCGGCTGGACATTGCTTCAGTAGCCCACCCCGCCTCGAACGGACAAGTGGAAAGATCCAACGGATTAGTTTTATCCGGGATAAAACCCGGCTCATTGAGCCGCTGCAAAGATCAGCAGGGTGCTGGATAGAAGAACTACCTGCGGTATTGTGGAGTTTAAGAACAACTCTGAATCGATCTACAGGCTATACGCCATTCTTTCTGGTATATGGGGCAGAAGCTGTATTACCAGCCGACATAGAGCATGATTCGCCTAGGGTCACCCAATACACAGAAGCCAAAGTGTGAGAAGCCCGGGAAAATGATGTTGATCTGCTGGAAGAAGCGAGAGAATTGGCATTGTCCAGATCCGCCATATATCAGCAAAATCTCCGACGCTATCATAGCCGGAAAGTAAACCCCCGAGTCTTCCAGGAAGGTGATCTGGTACTCCGGCTAGTAGAACATACTGCTGGCATGCATAAGTTATCCCCCCATGGGAAGGGTCATTCATTGTGAGCAAAGCTTTGCACAATGACTCTTATTATCTCATTGATGCACAACCACAGGAGAAGAACAAGGCGGACAGTTCTGGCGAGGAATCTAAGCGTCCATGGAATGTAGCCCTACTTCGTCCATTCTACACCTAACAAAGAAGTGTGTGTATCCGAGTTTATCATATGTTGGTATGTATGCTGGCAATGAGTTTATCCATGAAATGTTGGCAACTCGAGCAGTAACTCGGGGACTGCCTTAGTAATATTTGTCGTCTTCTTTGTTGGTTATTTATTTTTATGTTGGCTAGCTTAAGTTGCTTCTACCTAAGCTGGATTAGTAGTGTGTGAGCACCAAAATCTCAACTCTTCGACTTGTTGCTGTCCAACAAGAATTGGCTTCATGGCAAGCAAGAGAACAAGTTTGGAATTGCGAAGCACACGAAAAATGACTAAGGAAAAGAACGTAATTGAGCCGACATTTATTGTTCGGACTAACCCTATGTTTACTTTACCTTTACTATGCTAGTTATTTTGAGCTAATCCCAAAGTTTCCAAGTATTGTTAAGTCAATTTTTGAAACTCGGACTCATAAGTCATAAAACCGAATCAAGGTAAACAGGAGCTGAGCCATGGAATTGAAGAAACAAGAAAATGAAACTCAGGGATTACGCCCAAGTTAAATCCGGTGTGAACAACTTAGTGGCAAAATATAATCAGTATGCTTATTACATCTGCGCCCGGCATAGCGGGGATCTGATAAATTTTGAAGTGTTTTTTATGCTCAAGCAGCACCAGCAGTAGGAGGAGGAGGTAACTCATCGCCAGCAGGTGGAACTCCAGCGCCAGCAGGTGGAACTCCGGCTCCAGACTCGTCATCATCTTTGGTATCTTCTAGATCCGAGGCTTCGTCCTCTTCCTCGTCGCCCGAATCATCTTCAACATATTCGTCATCAGCGGCGCCTAGGAAGCTTGGTCCTTCGTTCCACTGGTGGACAGGGGCGAACTGGATGAGGTTGTGGGCACAAGCCTTGCGCCGAGCAACCCAATCCGGATCGCTGGACCACTTGGAACCGGTGCGCAAGCGCTCGAGGAGCTTCAAGTCCATCTTTTCACACCAAGTAAGCACAAAATGGAGGACAGTATCAGCTCTGGCACGAGTGGCAAATTACCTCCAGAGGTCGAGATGGGTCTCGCAGTCCATCAACTTGTTGATCAAGGCAGTGGATCCCTCCGGAGCATCCTCATCAGGCCAGAGGGCACGGAAGATCTAGACTGCTGCATCTAGGACACCCGAACCATAGTTCTTCACAATTTCAATCTAGGCGGATAGGCTGACTAGCAGATCCTCCATGTCATAAGGAATGGGTTCAGAGCCAGGATCAGTTGGGGTACCCCTCTGCCGGCAGAACTTGGCAACTGTAGTAGCCGCAATGGCATCACCCTCTAGGAATTTTCCTAAAAGCAAATCAAGTGAAATAAGCAAAGGAGTTTAACCCGGGGAAATACATGTCGCGGGGAGGAAAAGACCATACGAGAAATATGGCTATGGATCCGGGTCAGCTCTTTGGTGCAATCAGCACGCCTCTTCCGGAGCTGCTCGAGTTCAACATTTGCCGAGTCAAGCTTGACGTCAGCCTCCTTCAGCAATTCTTGATCTTTGGCAAGTTGAAGGTTAAGACGTTCTCGCTCTTTAGTGAAGTCTTGGCCAGCCTTGTCCATCTCAGTCTTTTGGAGCTCCTTGAGTTTTTACATCTCTGCTTTGAGCTTGGCAAGTTCATCATCCTTCGCTTGGAGTTTGGCAAGCTCGTCATCCTTCTTCTTGAGCTCGGCCTGATGTTGCCCTGCTTGTTCGAGAAAATGTAGCATCATATCAGGCACAGGCACACTATCTTCAAGGGATGCTGCAACGATTTGTTGACCCGGCAGAGGCGAGGTATGAATATCTGTCGAGCCTAGGAGAAAGGAGAGAAAGCATGGAAAATTAGTAACCAAAGCAAGTTACCTTTTATCTGGTCCAAGTTTTTTCTCATAATTGTATTTTCGGCCTCCACTCTAGCTGTGCAATCCGAATGGCAGATTAGTTCGGCAGGAAAAGACAAAGAAAGATGGGGGGAGAAGTCAAAGAGAAAACTTACCCCTTTTGTCGAACTCAGCAAGAAGCATAGTGTGTTTCGAGCGCAGCAACTTGTGTGAGTCCAAGAGGCACTAGAACTCAACTGTCCGACGATTGGTAGTGATCTGAAAAGAGCAAGGTTGGCTCAGCTACATGGATATTCGAACTGTACAGAATGCGGGCCAAGTGGAAATTAACCCGGCTCTAGGTGTGTGCATATTCGAAGTGTACAAAATCCGGTCCAAGTGGAACTTAACCCGGCTCTAGGTGTGTGCATATTCAAAGTGTACAGAATCCAGGCCAAGTGGAACTTAACCCGGCTCTAGGTGTGCATATTCGAAGTGTACACAATCCGGGCCAAGTGGAACTTAACCTGGCTCTAGGTGTGTGCATATTCGAAGTGTACAAAATCTAGGCCATGTGGAACTTAACCCGGCTCTAGGTGTGTGCATATTCGAAGTGTACAGAATCCGTGCTAAGTGGAACTTAACCCGGCTCTAGGTGTGTGCATATTCGAAGTGTACAAAATCCAGGCCAAGTGGAACTGAACCCGGCTCTAGGTGTGTGCATATTCGAAGCTACTAAGGAGCTACGTTAGTTCTCTAAGGAGCATCCGGCCGAGTAACAAGTTACTCCCCCGGAGGCTCGGGGACTGATACATTGCAAATGTATCTATAATTTTTGATGTCCCATGCTTGGTTTTATCCACTTTCTTATGTTTTGTTCCAACTTTGGAGTACTTTTCATATGATTTCTTGGACTAACCTATTAACAAGAGCCACAGTGTCAGCTGCCTGTTTTCTGTTGTTTTTGGTTCCAGGAAGTTAGAAAATGAATATTCTCGGAATTGGACGGGACGAAAGCCAAAGTGCCTATTATTCCGGAAGTCATCAAGTGCCAGAATACGAGACGGAGAAGGGCCAGGGGGCCACCACACCACCTGGCTGCACGGCTAAGCCTGACCCGTGCCAGGGGTGGTGTGGCCGCTCCCGGCACCCCTCGGCCTCCCCTTCCGCCTATAAGATGCCCTCGGGACGAAAACCCTAAGTACCTGATCAAAAATCCACGAAAGAGTCTGTAGCCGCCGTCATCTCCATCCCTAGATCGAGAGGGATGTGAAGCTCTTCCCGGCACCCTGCCGGAGAGGGGATTTCACCCTGGAGGCCTTCTTCATCACCATGCAAGCCTCTGGTGTGATGCGTGAGTAGTTCATCCTTTGACTACGGATCCATGTAGTATCTAGATGGCTGGTTCTCCTCCTTTGTGCTTTCATGTCTAGATCTTGTGAGCTCCATTCATGATCAAGATCATCTATTTGTAATTCTGCATGTTGTGTTTGCAGGGATCCGATGGATATTGAGATGCTATTTCAGATTGATTATTGGTTATATCATGTCTTTGTTATTTGTGATCTTGCATGCTTTCCATTGTTAGTAGCTATCTTGGCCAAGTAGGTGCTAGCAACTCCAAGAGTTAGTATTTATGCTCGATAGTGGGTTCATGCTTCTGGTAATCTAGGGAAGTGACAGAAATCTCTAAGGTACTAGATGTGCTGTTGCTACTAGGGAGAAAACAACAATCCTTTGTTCATAGAACAATCGTATTGTTTACTTTACACGAAGTTCGTAAAGCAATAATATGTTGCTTGCAACTTAATACTGGAGGGGTTCGGATGATAACCTGAATGTGGATTATTAGTCATAGATGTAGTTGGATGGCGGTCTATGTATAATGTTGTAATTCCCAATCGAATCTCAAAGGAGTCAAGATGATTAGTATATGCATGTATTGCTTTCTCGATGTTTGTCAATTGCCCCGCTGTAATTTGTTCACCCAGCATGTTATCTATCTAAGGAGATCCAGCTCTAGTGAGCTATGGATCCCGGTCCTTTTTATTTACATACAATCTACAATCTTTTACTGCTTTGTGTTTATTTCTGCAAACTTTTACTAATTTTCCATTCGATACGTTTAATCCTTTGTTTTCCACAAAACACGGTGAGATTGACAATCTCATCGCAAGTTGGGGACAAAGTTCTGTGGTTGTGTTGTGCAGGTCTCCACGTTGCTACTAGCACTAGTAGTGCGCCCTGCCAAAGCTCAACTAGTAACACCTTTGGGGTGTTTCCTTGCTCCTACTGGTTCGATTAAACCTTGGTTTCATAACTGAGGGAAACTTGCTGATGTGCTCATCAAACCTTTCTCTTGGGGTTCCCAACAAGCTCTACATCAACCACGCACCAACACTTTTCTAGGCGCCGTGCATTGAGCCATCAAGCATTTTTCTGGCGCCGTTGCTAGGAATCAAGGTTATCTTCACAAGGGGAGTCCCTCATAACCAATCTCTTTACTTTGTTGTTTTTGTTTTTCTTTGTTTCATTGGTTTCTTTATCAAAAACACAAAAAATTAGTTTTACTTATTTGCTTTCTTATTTCAAAAACACAAAAAAATTAGTTCTTATCTTAAGTTGCCACTATGTCTAGCCTTGCTCCAATCACTATGTCACCCGAGGAAATGATTTTCACTTTTAAACAAGGAATTGAGGAAAGTTTTAAGGAAGCTTGGTCTAGAATCTCTAATCTACATGAAAAAGTTGTGCCTAAAATGACTCAGAGCTTGTTCCTTAGCAGTTTTTACCTTGGGATTGCTCTTTGCTATAGATATGATCAGGATGCTGTTGTGGGAGGAGATTTCCTCCAATGTAATGAGGATGATGCTACTAATGCTATAAAGAAATTGATCCTCACTTACAACATGCCTAGCCAAACTGATATTTCTTTCGCAAAAATATTTGCTAGGTTGAACACTCTAGAGACAAGCACTACTAGCTTAGAAAAATTGCTATAATATGCTTAGGGAGCATCACAATTATGTTCCAGTAAACTATGAACCATCAAAGTGGTTCCCTACAGTAAAGATTGAGATGAACACTGAAACTTTTCAAGCTCGTTGTGATATCATGTCTGAATTTTTCCTTATACCCAATGATATTTATAAATCTCTGAATACTTGGGGGCTCACTGAAGGAGGAAAAGAAATATCTCTTGCTAATAAAACTACCATATTACCTCTTGGAATAGATGAAGGAGTGTTTACAAGGATCCTTGGGAAAATGATTTCTATTGATTATCTTGTTATTGAATGTGCAGTAAAGGACAAATTACACTTGGAAGGTCCCTATTAGAACTCCTTGGAGCAATAATAGATGTGGGAAAGGGGACCATGCACCTTTCTTCTCCACCAAACAATCATATTTTCCCCAAGGTTAATAATAAAAATAAGACTGGTAAGGGCGAGAAATTTGGTTTTAATGCTTCTTCATTTGAGAACACTTGATTCTTTTTCTTGCTACTTATGCCTAACTTAAAGGCGTTAAAGAAAAGTAATTATTGGGAGATAACCCAAAAGTTTTAGATGAGTCTTGTAAGTTATTACCTCTGTAATAACCTCTCCTTATCCTTTTTATTTGCTTTTTGTGCCAAGAGTAACCTCTAATGAGAGAGAAGTAATGATTGGGAAAGTTGTTGTCCCGAAACAGATTTCTGTGCTTCACCATAAAAATTTGTGTAAAATCTCTGAACGTCTTTTTGAGGCGTGAATTTTTTTGATTCTGCCCCAGGTTGTTATATAACTTTCGTTAGTCCAACACTTTTTGATTTGAGCAATAGAAGGTCTTCGAAAAAATTCGTCTTTACCTGCTGGTCTGTTTTGACAGATTTCTGCCATTTTCGGCATTTACTTCTTATTGGTTCCTTTTTGAGTTATTTTCAGGAATTGAGATATTTGAGGGAAGTTCTATAGTAGCTATTTTTCTAATGGAAGTTTATTTGGTGTTAGAACTGAACCTTAAGACTTATTTATCTTGAGTGCACTAATGTTGCTAATAAAGATTGTGTGAAGTTTTGTATGAAGGAAAATTTTCAGGTGTATGGAAGGAATGAGTAATGAGATGAAGGATGGACTAAAGCTCAAGATTGGGGATGCCACGCGTCTCACCCCAAGAAATATCCAAGAAGTACAAGCGTCAAAGCTTGGGGATGCCCAAGGCATCCCCTTCTTCATCAATAAAAATTCCAGGTCCTTCCAAATGCTTCATTTTTTATTGTTTCATGCACAATTGTGTTGTTCTTGGAGCGTCTTCTTTTTGGTTTCGTTTTGGTTTTTAGTTTGCTTTGGTTTGCTTAGTTTTCTGAATAAATTGGTTGGACCCCCTCTTTCATACATTGGTTTGAAAATAGTTTGGTTTCGTTTGGAAAAGAGTAGGAAAGCTCATACTTATGTGGTAAAAAGAGCTCGTTTTTAATTGTGGCCTATGCTTTGTCATGCAATGCTTGATATTGTTTTAGCCTTTTGCTTTGTATTTTTTTCTGTAGTAGGACTTGTTATAAACAATTGATATTGCTTAATGTGCCTTGGATGAATCATGCGTTGTTTTAGCATATTAAAGCATAGTATAGTGCTATTCTCCTTTGATGCTTTATTTGGGTTGACTTGGCTCATGCTCACACCATGTTATGACTATATCAAGTCACCATAGTCTTTATGATCCTTTAGTTTTCAACTTGTAGTATCACTTTATGCTTTGATCAATGATGTTTTATCGCTCTGCATGATTATGGCCATTATTGCTCTCTTAGTTTGTCGCTCCCAGTCTTTTGCTAGCCTCCACAACGAAGTATGAGTTCCAATCATGCATACAAGTCCCTAAACCAAGTTATTCCAAAGAGTCCACCATACCTACCTACTAGATCATGCTATTCCAAGTATATTCATGCTTTTGCTTACCTTCCAAATTAAACTTGTTATGAGAAAACTAGTGATTAAAGCTCTCACGAACTTCATGGCACACTTTACTTTTCTTGCCCTTAATAAACTTGAACCATTGTGTCTCCTATGTTGTATATGCTTGCACTTATTTGTTGGGAATTAGCAGAACCATGCTTTCATGGGGAACGCTTTCAACATTGCACTTGGTACTTGTACCCAGTTGATATCATGCTCTTTTGTATAGTGATGTCGTCGGTGTGAAATGAAACGGGAGCTTGTAAGTCCATGGAATTATGTATATGTGTTAGAGAAACGCCTGGGCCGCTGGTCTAATCCATGCTGACATGCTGGAAACCTGCAGCGTAACCATAATGAGCTGTCTATGAAGCATTCTTCTTATAAAAAAAGATTCCTTTAAAAAAAAGAGAAAAGAAAAAACAAGATACTATGAAAAGAGGAAAGAGAGAAAAAATCACCATATTCCCATGGTAAATAAGAAGAATGCTGAGATGTCTTGTCATTTTGATATGGGGATTCTTCCGTATCATCGGGCAAGGGGTACCTCGTTGGTGGTTCTCAATGATACACATGTACTTACAATGACAAGAACTTACCGGTGACTAAACTTGAGTAGCATGAGGAGCGGCCCTCGTATACAAGGGACATGAGATTTCTGACTTATACTTCATCAAGCATGTACACCATAGTTTGTTCACTTTGACCTCAATCAATTCAAGATGCTTATGATAGGGGCAATGCGAGCTGAAAGCTATAAGTACCATAATTTTTGGAAGCTCTTTATGAGTCTTGAATCCCTACTTCCTTTTACAAAGGCCTTTCTTCCACCATTATATTGAGTCTCCACCTTCTACCTTTATGCACCTACTTTGAGAGCATAGTGGTCATTCTTAGTTCTATGTGCATTGTCCCAAGACTAGTTGATTGATTCATAACTTGTTATTGCTTGTTTTAAACTATTTTATCTAGTCACTCTTATAAACTTTGAAGGTGTCCTATGCATTTATATTTGATACTCTATTGAGGGACAAGCTGAATACTATTATGCTATGTTTTCTTTATGTGAAACAAACAAACGTCTTGCAAAGCATTGTTATTCATGAATCTTTTGTTTGTGCCTTTTCATGTTGCAACATAGTTTCTTTGCTTATTGCTAGAACTTATTATTTCATGTAATGATTGAACTACTATGATCCCAGCTTTGAATGTTTTGCAAATACCTTGATCAAGTCTTTGATGGTGCATGTCACCTCAAAAATTATTTTCTTTTTATCACTTACCTACTCGGGGATGAGCAGGAGTTAAGCTTGGGGAATTTGATACATTGCAAATGTATCTATAGCTTTTGATGTTCCATGCTTGGTTTTATCCACTTTCTTGTGTTTTGTTCCAACTTTTGAGTACATTTCTTATGATTTCTTGGACTAACCTATTAACAAGAGTCATAGTGCCAGCTGCCTGTTTTCTTCTGTTTTTCGTTCCAGGAAAGTCAGAAAATGAATATTCTCGGAATTGGACGAAACAAAAGGCAAAGTGCCTATTTTCCGGATATCATCAAGTGCCAGAATACGAGACAGAGAGGGGCCAGAGGGCGGCCACACAACCTGCCTGCACGGCCAGGCCTAGCCCGTGCTAGGGGGTGGTGTGGCCAGCCCAGGCACCCCCCTCGTCCTCCCCTTCCGACTATAAGATGCCCTCGGGACGTAAACCCTAAGTACCCGATCAAAAATCCACGAAAGAGTCTGTAGCCGCCGTCATCTCCATCCCTATATCGAGAGGGATGTGAAGCTCTTCTCGGCACCCTGCCGGATAGGAGATTTCACCCTGGAGGCCTTCTTCATCACCATGCAAGCCTCTGGTGTGATGCGTGAGTAGTTCATCCTTTGACTACGGATCCATGTAGTATCTAGATGGCTGGTTCTCCTCCTTTGTGCTTTCATGTCTAGATCTTGTGAGCTCCGTTCATGATCAAGATCATCTATTTGTAATTCTGCATGTTGTGTTTGCAGGGATCCGATGGATATTGAGATGCTATTTCAGATTGATTATTGATTATATCATGTCTTTGTTATTTGTGATCTTGCATGCTTTCCGTTGTTAGTAGCTATCTTGGCCAAGTAGATGCTAGCAACTCCAAGAGTTAGTATTTATGCTCGATAGTGGGTTCATGCTTCTGGTAATCTAGGGAAGTGACAGAAATCTCTAAGGTACTAGATGTGCTGTTGCTACTAGGGAGAAAACAACAATCCTTTGTGCATAGAACAATCGTATTGTTTACTTTACACGAAGTTCGTAAAGCAATAATCTGTTGCTTGCAACTTAATACTGGAGGGGGTTCGGATGATAACCTGAAGGTGGATTATTAGACATAGATGCAGTTGGATGGTGGTATATGTATAATGTTATAATGCCCAATCGAATCTCAAAGGAGTCAAGATGATTAGTATATGCATGTATTGCTTTCTCGATGTTTGTCAATTGCCCCGCTGTAATTTGTACACCCAACATGTTATCTATCTAAGGAGATCCACCTCTAGTGAACTATGGATCCCGGTCGTTTTTCTTTACATACAATCTACAATCTTTTACTGCTTTGTGTTTACTTTCTGCAAACTTTTACTTCTTTCCATTCGATACGTTTAATTCTTTGTTTTCCACAAAACACGGTGAGATTGACAACCTCATCGCAAGTTGGGGACAAAGTTCTGTGGTTGTGTTGTGCAGGTCTCCACGTTGCTACTAACACCGGTAGTGCGCCCTGCCAAAGCTCAGCTAGTAACACCTTTGGGGTGTTTCCTTGCTGCTACTGGTTCGATTAAACCTTGGTTTCATAACTGAGGGAAACTTGTTGTTGTGCTCATCATACCTTCCTCTTGGGGTTCCCAATAAGCTCTACATCAACCACGCACCAGCACTTTTCTTGGCGTCGTGCATTGAGCCAGCAAATTCTACATGATATACAACGTACAAGAACCAAATATACACCCAGATTTTATAGACGTTGATCGAATTTATATATTTTTCTGCTTTACCTATTATAATTTTATATAGTAATGATATGTCGGACATCTATTATCTGAGTCTCACATGCAACTTACTAGTTATATATAGTGTACGAATAACTTTGAATATTGAGCATTGGATCAAGACTCTCGAATCCCAATATTGCTAGCCGTTGATCTTCTTTTCCATTTCAGCATATAAAAGATACTACTTTTGATAGTCTTTAGCACAATATATGCATATTACTACTCCAAGTTACTTACCACTCTGACCAGCTTTAGAGCATATATAGCATGGAATAAAATAGTGTGCTATTTTGCGTTAGTTAGCGTGATCAAGCATATTTGGAGAGTGCATGCTATTTTTCCAGATTTTGCTCACTACGGGGCTATTTTTTAAGTAGCTTGCTATATCGCGCTAAAACATCATAGCGTTAGCTCTATTTCAAGTATAGGACATTATTTTTTTGTTGGCTGGTGTGGACTAAGATAGCATATGATGAATGTGTCGAGTAAGCAAACATACGATGAAATTTTTAATTGTTAAACTTAAGTGATGCATCAAGCTGCCGCCTCCTCTTGTAGCACCCTGCGCTATACTTAGATTCAACACTGCCCGTTCTCCTCCAACTTGGATAGCACCAGAATTGATTTTGCATGTACAAGTATTACTCTAGACAATTCATTACATGATGAAATCCTTTATATTCATGATATACCTGTTACATTTTTTAATTTTTACAAAACTTTGTTTTGTAAAATAGCGTGTTATTAGCATGCTATAACTTTAATATCGTCTGGAGAAAAGGCACGCTAAACTAAATAGCACGCTAGTATTTTTTCCTTGATCTCTAGTTGCTTGTATAAATTTGGTAGTCTCTTAGAGCATCTCTAGTGGCTTGTCTAAATTTGGTAATCTACATCTTCACATAGATAATGGTGTAAAAAGATTCCTTTTTACATGACTTTAGTTTTCTAGTGGATAGTCTAAATTTGATAGTATATATGTCCATCTACACACAAATAGTCAATATACATAGTAATTCAGTACAACAAATGCTCTGATTTGGCGCACGAGCAACCAACTTTGCTTTAGATATGGTGGTTCGGTTGTCCAAATATAGACAACGAGTAGCTAGTTTGAAGGATGTCTAAACTTTAGGGTACCGGATACACAATCCACTTGAGACATTTTTTGGGTCCGTGGTGGTCTATATTTGGCTTAGACTACCAGATACAGTAGCCACTAGAGATGCTCTTAGGCTGGTCATAGTGGGTACTGATAACATACCATTTCATGCTACTACCTTCATGTGTGTACGTAATTAAGCCGAAGGCAAAGACCCTATTTTTGCAAAAATGGCTCCGGAAATACTCGGTACCTACAAAGGCTAGGAAATTACAGTAAACTATTTTTTCTAGTCACTGGACTATAGCTAATCCTAGGATAGGATATTATTATTCTATATCTTTTGAACTGTATAGCCAAATTAAAAATACTAGAGCGGCAAATTCTCCCGCCTCACCTCCACCGAAATATTTCAAGTGGTCACACCCCAAGTTTTAGCCGTACAAAATTCCTTTTATACCCCTGACAATGGCCTAACTACTAATGTCGGGGCATGGGTATGGTTCGTAATCTCCCGATCCCCACAGCTCAGAAGCTTGGTAGTCCACCATCCACCGACACCATTTCCCCATAGCACTTCGAAAAACCCTAACCCCTATCTCACCTCCGACTCCTCCACCACCGCACCGGAGAATCCCCGCTACACTTCGTCGGCCTACACGCCACCCAACCCCCTCTCACCTATAGCACCTGCACCACCGCACCATAATCATCTCCGCCGCACTTCGTTGGCCTACACGCCACCCAGCCCCCTATCTCACCTCAATCTCCTACACCACCACACCAGAACATCACCGCCGCACTTTTCCCACCAACACGCCACCCCAAACCACCTATCCCACCTCCGGCTCCTACACCAACACACTTCGCCGGCCTACACGCCATACCTCGATACCATATACTCCTCATCAGTCTATCGGATTAGCCGACGTCCACCTTAACGAACCTAGTTAGCTGACACCGTCTTCCATACAACTATGTTAGTTTTTCGACCCCCTTGTCCACAACATTTGACCTACTTCACCTACGCTGGTGTGCGCTGCATTAGATCTATTTCACAGACTCAATAGTCCACTACACCAGATCTGCTTCACCGATACTCTTATGCAGCACCTCCAATCCATAATCGGTTGTTATAGATCTGCATCACTAAAGATTACGTGCACTACACCGGATCTCCTTCACCGTCCATCTTGTCAAGCAAGCCAGACCCATCAACAACCTCCATAGATATGCTTCATCGATGCCGCCGAGATCTATCTGCTTCAGGACGACTCACCACCACCTAGCACCCTTGGCATCCTTGATGTGACACACAAAAATATCGTGTATGCGTAGACGATGTCGTGACCTAGGTAAACCAGATTTGCTTGTTCATTTCTGTAGGGGTTCGCGTATAAAAACAATAAAATTTTATCCTACGCCCCTAAACCCCTGATGCTGCCAGGACCTATCTATTAGTAATGCAGTAACAGGAGGGGGTTTTCGCAAACTTACCCTTGAAGATCAAAAAGCATTGTCAATGCTTAGGAGAGCGTGGTTGATGTAGACGATCTAAAGCTAACCTCAAGGGCATGTTGAAGTCCTCACGCTCCTGCGGCTCCAACGACTCCTAGTGACTCAAGTGCGACACCTCGTGGGGAGTTACACACGTTTAGTGCCTGGTGATGACTCCCGCTTCCACGATCCAGCACTAGTTGCGGAAGTAAAGCTCCTGGATCCAAATCCTGTAGCACGACGGCACTTCGCGGTGAAGATGTCTCTCATTCGTGCAGTCCGATCTTGGGACCACGGTCACGGGAGAGAGAGAGATATATCAATTGGAGGTCTCTCCAAAAGTGAGGAAAACTTTATTGAATATTGTGTGTATTTTCTGGTCAAAATACCCCACTATATATAGGGGTAAAGGGGGTACACCCTCCCTCAAAGTCCTGGGGTGGGACTAATCATGGGCGAGGGGTAGGGAGGCGCGCCGGCCAGCCCTTGAAGGGAATATGCCCTGAGAGGCAATAATAAAGTTGTTATTATACATATTCTAACTATATGATAGATGTTTATTTTGCATGCTATAATTGCATTAATTTGGAAACGTTAATACATGTGTGTTTAATAAACAAAAGAAAAGTTCCTAGTTATGCTTATTAGCTAGCTCGTTGATTAACAAGATGATCAAGGTTTCTTGATCATGGACATTGGATGTTGTTAATAATGAGGTCACGACATTAGTGGAATGATGTGATGAACATTCATCTGAAGTATAGCATTATGATAAAATTCATTTTGTTTATATTGCTATAACATATAACAAAGTAATCCTAGTCCTTAGACCATGAGATCATGTTAATCACTAAAACAGGAAGAGTATCTTGATAACATCAAACGTCACACCGTGAAAGGGTGATTATAAAGGTGGGTTTAGTGTTATGAAAGTGTTATGTATAGGCCCATGGATCAAGAGTGGGCTTTGTCCATCCCGATGACGGATAGATATTCTCTGGGCCCTCTCGGTGATATCACATTGGTTAGCTTGCAAGCAAGTGATAAGATCACTAGAATGTTATATCACGGGAACGAGAAAAGAGTACATGTCGGTAACGAGATCAAACTAGGTATGGAGATACCTATGATCGAATCTCGGACATGTAATATATCGCGAGACAAAAGGATTTAGTTACTAATGTTAAAGGTTCTCACGATCAGAGAAGTCATCGTAGAATGTGTAGGAGTCAGTATGGATCTCCAGGTCCCGCTTCTGATTATTGATCTCAGAGGGGTCTCAATCATGTCTGCATTATTCAATAACTGTAAGGTGACACACTTAAGGGACACCAACACCATTTGGAGCAAATGTGTTTCAGACGAATGAATTGCAAAGTGCTAGAATTATTTCAATAGACACCAAAACTATTTCGGGTGAAATTGCAGAAATTGGTTCTGTAGGTAATATTGAAATGTTGAAGGGGGTTTTATGTGAATGTTTGTTAATTCAAGTAATTAACAAAATTCCAAATAAATTTAATAAAAGAGTTTTATTAAATGAGAGGGCATTAAATTTGGAGAAATTTAATGCATTTAAAGTGGAGACTTTAAAAGAGAATGTGAAGGGGCATTTTTATGTGGAGGGGGTTACCACCACATGAATGGGGGAGGTGAGGGGTCAACCCCCATGGGGCGCTAGCCATGGGGAGGGGTACCCCCTCCTCCTATAAAATTCCACCCCTCTCACCCTTCTTCCTCACACCTCCTCCTGAAGGATCTCTCTCCCCCTCTAGAATTATTCCCCCATGGTCTCGGATTAGCGAGATACATGTTCACGATGGCATTTCGTCTAGAAGAAGTTGCTGCTTCCGCTGCATAGCTGGAGCAATGAGGCGGAGGTTGTTCGGTGGCCTGAACGTGTTTGCGAGTGCGGATGCGCTGCTGGTTTGTGGCGCTAGGACTTCCACACGATCCGCAAGCGAACGACTACATCATCCACGAGTTCCTACTCGTTAACAAAACTTTGTTGTCTTATAGGGTAAGTTCTCCTTGGATGTATATCCACATGTTGTTTGTTTAAAGTATATAGATCTTGGCATATAGTTCCCATCGTTGGAAATTTTTTGTTTTCTATGCTGCGAACCCTTCAGTGGTATCAAAGCATGATCTATGCATAGGTGCTTTGCACAGGTAGAACACATAAGAGTATGTGGGCGGTAATGATCATGTTATTGATTCTTATATGTACTTTGGATATTGGTGGCATAGTAGGATGAAGCGGCCAGGACCAACCTTACATGTCATTGCACATGAGACCGTTTCCACGACTGATATGCAACTAGTTTTGTATAAGTGGCTAGCGGGTGTATGTCTCTCCTACTATAGTCAATATCTGATTTACAACGAGTTGCTAATAATTTGGTTATCATCGTTGTGGTTACATGTTCGTTGGTAAGAACGGTTCATTCTTCGAAAGCTCTAAGCCACGTAAAACTTGCAATGGATAAATTAGAGGCGACTAGTTTAGATCGTTGCTGGGCTTGTGTCATCATATGGTAATGTTGTAAGTTGATGTCTAGTTGATACTCTTACAACACACCTAACGTGTAAGTTCCATAGACCATGGCCTTACACACAAAGGAATGATAAAGATCGTACCACGATGCATATGATAGTGATCAAATGCAAGAACCATATCATTTCACTTTACACATATGATGTTTGAATCTTATATTGCTTGTTTGGAATTTTAGTAGCATTATAAGATGATCCCTCATTTAAATATCAAGATAAAAATGTGTTCTTCCTTAAGTATGCACCGTTCTATGGATCGTGTTTCGACACATCACGTGATGATCGGGTGTACTCGACTCTGCGCTTTCATACAACGGGTGTAATAAATTTTATACACGCGAGACTAAGGATCTTACTTGGCGAGCCTAGGATGTACAGACATGGCCTCGGAACATGTACCGAAAGGTTAAGCATGAGTCATATAGTAGATATGATGCTCATATAGATGCTCTCCTTTGAAGCTACACAGACTCACGTGATGATTGGACTTGGTGTAGTGAATTTGGTTCATGTAATCACCAAAAAGACACGAGGGATGTTGTTTTTGAGTGGGAGTTTAGTTGAACTCAATCTATCATAAACTTAGTCTAAATAAAGTTTATAAATTATGTTGTAGATGGCACCACCTGCTTTTAATTTCAATGTGTTCATGGAGAAAGAGAAACTTGCTACGAATGGTAGCAACTTCACCAACTGGGCCATGAATTTGAGGATTCTCCTCTCTGCTGCACAAAAGCAATATATGCTAGAAGCGCTGCTAGGACCCCCACCAGCTCCTGATGCCCCTGACGAGGAAAAGAATGTTTATATAACTCGTCATGAGGACCACAACTTAGCTCATTGCGGAATACTGTATGGGATAGAGCCAGAACTTTGAAAGCATTTCGAAAATGGCAATGCCTTTGATACCATGGGTGAATTGAAAATGATTTTCGATACCCATGTTGCCGTAGAGAGTTATAATGCTATAGAAAAGTTCTTTGGCTGCATGATGGAAGAGAACATCTCCGTAAGTGAGCACGTACTCAAAATGTATGGGTACGCCGATAAGCTTGTGTCCTTGGGAATAATGATTCCCATTGACTTAGGCATACATCATGTTCTCCAATCTCTTCCACCTAGCTACAAGAGCTTCGTGATGAACTATAACATGCATGGCATGAAGAAGACTCTCCCCGAGCTTCTGTCAATGCTTAAGACTGCAAAAGTGGATATTAGGAAAGGACATCAAGTGTTGATGGTCAATAGGACCACCAGTTTCAAGAAAGACAAGAAGGGTAGACAGAAGGGAAAGAAGGGCGGAAAATATGTTGATGCGCCTGAAAAGAAATCCCGGGCTGGCCCTAAGTCTGATATCGAGTGCTACTATTGTAAGGGGACTGGCCATTGGAAGCACAACTGCCCCAAGTTTTTGGCGGACAAGAAGGCCGGCAAGGCAAACAAAGGTATATGTGATATACATGTTATTGATGTGTAGTTGACTAGTACTCGCAGTAGCAAATGGGTATTTGATACCGGATCGGTTGGTAATATATGTAACTTGATACAGGGGCTGCGGAACAAGCGACAGCTAGCAAGGGATGAGGTCACGATGCGTGTCAGCAATGGATCAAGAGTTGATGTGATCGCCGTCAGAATGCTGCCTCTCCATATGCCATCGGGATTAGTGATAAACCTAAATAATTGTTATTTGGTGCATGCACTGAGCAAGAACATTGTATCCGGATCGTGTTTATTGCAAAGCGGTTATTCGTTTAAATTAGAAAACAATGGTTGTTTGATTTATATGGATACTATCTTTTATGGTCATGCACCCATGATGAATGGTTTATTTCTATTGAATATCGATAGTACTCGTACACACATCCATAATGTTGATGCTAAAAGGATTAAACTTAATGATGATATATCTACATATATGTGGCACTGCCGGCTAGGTCATATTGGCATTAAAGGAATGAAGAAACTCCATTTCGATGGACTTTTAGAATCACTTGATTTAGAATCATTTGATACATGTGAGCCATGCCTTATGGGCAAGATGACTAGAACGCCATTTTCCGGTCCAATGGAACAAGCGACAGATTTATTGGAAATCATACATACTGATGTATGCAGTCCAATGAGTGTGTCGGCGTGAGGTGGATATCTTTATTTTGTTACTTTCACGGATTATTTGAGTAGATACGGGTATATCTATTTGATGAAACATAAGTCCGAAACCTTAGAAAAGTTCCAAGGAATTTCATAATGAAGTGGAAAATCATCGTAATAGAAAGATAAAATTTCTACGGCTCAACTGTGGAGGTGAGTATTTAAGTTACGAGTTTAGCACACACATGAAAGAGTGTGGAATAGTTTCACAACTCACGCCTACCGGAACACCACAACGTAATGGTGTGTCGGAACGTCGTATTCGTACTATATTGGATATGGTTCGATCTATGATGTCTCTGACTGACTTGCTACTGTCATTTTGGGGTTATGCACTAGAAACCGCTATATTCACTTTAAATCGGGCACCGTCTAAATCTGTTGCAACAACACCGTATGAATTATGGTTTGGAAACAAACCTAAGCTGTCATTACTTAATGTTTGGGGATGCGATGTTTATGTGAAGAAACTTCAGCCGGATAAACTCGAACCCAAAGCGGAAAAATGCGTCTTCATAGGATACCCTAAAGAAACAATTGGGTATTCGTTCTATCACAAATCCGAGGGCAAGGTTTTCGTTGCCAAGAATGGATCCATTCTAGAGAAAGAGTTTCTTGAAAAAGGTGTGAGTAGTCAAAAGGTAGAACTCGAAGAGGTTATTGAACCTTCTCTTCATGAAATAACGAGTGGCGCAGCACCGGAAGTCATTTCGGAGTTGACCTTGCCAAATGAAGAAGTAACTAATGATAATGATCATGAAACTCCAAAAGAGGACACTACCGAACCTCGTAGGTCAAGCAGGACACGTGCAACTCCTGAACTGTACGGGAATCCTGTTGTGAATTTCATGGTTTATGAAATAGATGACCCTGCGACGTATGAAGAAGCGATGATGAGCCCGGATTCCAACAAATGGCTAGGAGCCATGAAATCCAAGATGGAATCCATGTACGAAAACCAGGTTTGGACCTTGGTGGACTTACCTCACGACCAAAAGGCCATTGAGAATAAATGGATTTTCAAAAGAAAAACTGATGTTGATGGTAATGTACCCATCTATAAAGCTCGACTTCTCGCAAAAGGGTTTCGACAAATTGAAGGAGTTGACTACGATGAGACATTCTCTCCCGTAGAGATGCTAAAGTAGTTAGGATTATGTTAGCAATTGCTGCATATTTCGATTATGAAATATGGTAGATGGATGTCATAACTGCGTTCCTCAATGGTAATATTGAAGAAGAGTTGTATATGATACAACTAAAGGGTTTTGTCGATCCTAAGGATGCTAACAAGGTGTGTAAGCTTCAACGATCCATCCATGGACTAAAGTAAGCATCACGGTGTTGGAATCTCCGCTTTGATGAGGTGATCAAAGAGTTTGGATTTGTCCAAACTTATGGAGAGGCTTGTATTTACAACAAAGTGAGTGGGAGCAATGTGGCATTTCTGATATTATATGTGGATGACATATTATTGATTGGAAATGATATAGATCTTTTAAACAGTGTTAAAAGTTATCTAAACAGCAAATTTTCAACGAAGGACCTTGGTGAAGCGTCATATATATTAGGCATAAAGATCTATAGAGATAGATCGAGATGCCTAATAGGGCTATCGCAGAGTACATACCTTTATAAGATTTTAAAGAAGTTTAAAATAGACGAAAGTAAGAAGGGGTTCTTACCTATGTTGCAAGGCAAGACATTGAGTAAGACTCAAAGTCTGGCTACGACGGAAGAAAGAGAGATAATGGATAAGATCCCCTATGCTTCAGCCATATTCTCTATAATGTAGGCCATGCTATGTACAAGATCGGATGTGGCACATGCTATTAGTTTCACTAGTAGGTACCAATCTGATCCAGGTTTGGAACACAAGATCGGATGGCGGCATATCCTTAAGTACTTGAGAAGAATGATACGTCCGAAACGTATCTACTTTCCTGAACACTTTTGCTATTGTTTTCCTCTAAACTTGTGTGATTTGGATACAACTAACACGGATTCACGTTGTTTTCAGCAGAATTACCTTGGTGTCTAGTTTTCGTGCAGAAAATCAACAATCAGGAAAAATCCCGGAAAATATGCGAAAAACATGTTTCACCAGAAGACTCACGGATCCAGAAGATGAGATGGAGTTGGGCCACGAGGGGCCCACACCACCTGGTCGCGCGGGTCAAGCCAGGCCACGCCTAGGGGTGGTGTGGCCGCCTCGGCTGCCCCCCGGCCTCCCTCTTCGCCTATAAGATGCCTCTTGATCTAAAAACCAAGGGGGGTTCGACGTTTTTCCAGAAAGAGTTCTGCTATGCCGCCACCACCAGATTCCGCGATTTAGAACCAGAAACTCCATTCTGACACCCTGCCGGGACGGGGAATTGGAGGAGATCATCGCCATCATCATCACCATCGCTTCTCCATCGACCATCCATGTTTCCCCCATCTATGAGTGAGTAATCCCCCGATGTAGGCCGTGGGGATGGTAGGGATTGGATGAGATCATTCATGTAATTGCATCAGATTGTTAGGGCATGGTGCCTAGTATCTTTTATTAGTGCTTTTTGACTTTGTTGCAACTTGTTATGCTTAATACTTGTCAGTAGGGCCCGAGTGCCATGATTTCAGATCTGAACATGTTATTGATTCATTATGATAGTATTGTTTATGGTCTTACCCGCAAGTTGTATACACATATTGTTGTCCAGAACCAAAGGCCCCGAAGTGATAGCAATCGGGATAACTGGAGGGAATGGCTTTGATGTGAGGATCACATGTGTTCACGGAGTGTTAATGCTTTGCTCTGGTGCTCTATTAAAAGGAGCACCTTAATTGCCAGTAGTTCCCTTGAGTCCCTGCTACAAACCGGCTGGCAGGACAAAAGATGTTGTGCAAGTTCTCATTGCGAGCACGTATGACTATATATGGAACACATGCCTATGATTATTAAGTACTTGGATGCTTTATCTTATTTATCTACAAATGCCCTGTGTCTCGATTGCCATATGAATTGTCTTGTCCATGCAACGCCCATCCATCCATCCCTATGCCTACCACGCTTTAATCCTACTGTTTACTGCAATTGTTACTACTGGCTTTACTTTTACTACTACTATTACTTTACTATTGCTACTACAAAACCGTTGCTACTGATAAACTGCTATGAGAAAGATTTTTTCCAGGTGTAGCTGAATTGACAACTTAGTTGTTAAGGCTTATAAATATTCTTTGGCTCCCCTTGTGTCGAATCGATAAATTGGGTTTCACTTCCCTCGAAAATACTGCGATACACCCCCTATACTTGTGGGTCATTAAGACTATTTTCTGGCACTATTGCCGGGGAGCATAGCTTTATTTATCAAGTCAACTTGGAATCACTATTGTTCGCTGCCATACATCCATCATGGGTAAGTCTTATGATGGCAAGGTTCCTATTTTACCTTCCACTACAAGAAGAGGTACGGTTCTAAACACCTATGATGCTCTTGATTCACCATCTGTTATGAGTAAGCTCCTTACAGCCCCACATACACAAGCTACACACACTGCTACTACTACTGAATCTGAAACTTCTGATACTTATGATGCTGCTTCTATTGTGCTTGATAAGAGTGTTTCATTAGGTCCTTTCCTAGATGCTACGATTGCTAGAATTATAGCTGGAAATACTGAAGCTCCTAATGAAGACACTACTACACCTGTCAGTTCACCTGAGTCTAGAGAGAGCTATGATATTGAAGACAGTTATATTGATATGACCGATGAATTTATTAAAGAATGTCAAAACACCCATGAAAGGGGTGCTCTTAAGAGTCTCCTTGAGAGGCGTACTGTAAGACCCAAATTATCTCCTAATTCTAAGTTTGATCAGTTACTCGACCCACGATCGGTGAAGATCAGGGTAGTGTACTCGGATGGTGTGGGTAAAGTGTACAACCTCTACAGAGTGTAAATCTATTCTAATAGCCATGTCCGCGGTCATGGACGGTTGGGAAGGTTGCTGTAGAGCGGTGCTAGTTTTGTTTTCAAAAAGGATTTCAGAAAAGAGAAGGCTTTGAAAATATTTTGACCATGGGATGGTCGAAAATGAGATAGGTTTTGACCATGGGATGGTCAGAAAGGAATGAAAGGTGTTTGGTCGGGGGATGACCGGGAGAAAGGAACAAATGGGTGACCCAGTCCTGATGTTCAAAATAGTTTCCAAAATGAGTTACAAAAGTTTTTCAACAAAGATATGTAGATGCTATATCTACAAGAGAAACTATTTGAGAAAAGAACCTCCCTTGGAGCCCACCTACTGCCACAGCTATATTGCATATCCTCTTGTTATTATTGTTATCGTAAGGTGGTTTGCGAGTACATTCAAAGTACTCACTGGCACTGTCCCTGGCTATTAACTTGGTCAGATATCGAGAAGAGGTGAAGTGGATGACTATGCAAGATAGGACGTTCTCCCAGTCAGTTGCATGTAGGTTAAGGCATGGATCGGGCTCTACGCTTGATGAAGTTCCGCTGAGGATTATTGATGTAGCCATAACGGCATTTATGTAAGTCTTGTAATTCGGTATGTCTCGGATGTTGTAATGATACTTGTCGGTTATGTGCCACGACTAACTGATCATGGGATCATGGTTGTATGCATAACAGGGATTCCCGGAAGATATCCGGGGGCCCCATAGCCGTTAACAGTCACAAAAACCGTGGTAGAAGCCTGGCCCAGACAAGGCCTGCTAATTGTTAAGTGGGCCGGCCCATGAGGAGAGCCCAATAAGAAGAAGGCCCGTTACTATTTCGTCCACCACTGCCCGAAATGGGCCAACTAGTGCAGACATCTGCGGCCCGTGAAATTTCAGGCCCAACACTATTTCAATCTACAGAAGGCCCCCTCAGCTAGATGTCCCGGCTGATGATGCCATTGCAGCAGCGAGCGCACAAAATGTGCTATTACTCCGGCCGGCTGGACCCGACCCAGCTGTCGCGCCGCGATCCCCGCTACCACAACTTGAACGAGTGGGTGTGGACGATCACAAAGGTGCGACTGCCGGAGAACTGGAAGTTCAGTCTGGCGCCCTACAGCCGGGAGAACCACGCGCCCCGGGTAAGTTCTTGTAGCCGGAAACATCGTTTGTGCTTCCTGCGTTTTTTGCTCTGTCCGACAGACTTCTTTTATTCAGAAGATCTTTGCTTGCATCCTACGTGAGGAGGGTGAGGCTCCTCTTGAGGAGTTCACGCCTGACTTGCCCGAGCCGCGCGCTCGGCGGTCCGGTGAGGAGTCGGACGGGGATGGCGATGCCTTTCCTAGCCGGAATGACGAGCCGGTTGCCGACCCGCACGCGGAGGTTCATGAGGAGGAGAAGGCCACGCCGACCATGGATCCGGCGACGTGCTCCCCGACGGATGGCGAGGCAGACGGGAGCGGCTCCAGTCGTTCTAGCTCTCGCCGGCCCGTGACGGAGGAGCCGGCTCCCAAGAGGAGCCGGTCCAGCACCCTAACGCCGAGCCGTCTTGGCCGGAAGAAGGGGACGCCCCTAGTTGTGCCGGGGTACGTTCCTTCTCCCCCTTTTTCTTTCGGCGTTTTCTGTCTGCTTCCCTTTTACCTCTTTTTCTGACTTTGGTTTATTTGCCTTTGCCTTCTGCTCCTTCTTCTTAGTTCGTTCATTGGTTTCTTTCGTTGGTTTCTTCTGTATCTAACCAAGCCTTTCCTTGGAAATAATATTGCCAAACAAGTACAATAAGAAAAAGTCTCAAATTTATGACTTGTTTAATGAATGATTGTCTTGAGAGTATACCTTTGAAGGAGTTGTTTGACTGAAATGAAGTCTAGTGGTAATTGTGATTCATGCCAAAGCTAACCTTGTGGATCAAAATGTGATACTATCCAAAAAGTCTATAAGTTTTTGATGCACACCTTTGGATGCCAACAACTCCGCTAGCCTTTGAACGATCAATGTTAAAACCCTTGATTTCGGCTATGAGTTGACGACATAGGTGGCACTTGTCACTATAAAGGGCAAAAGTATTGGTACTCTCGAGTGCTGTCTAAACCATTTGTTTAAAGAAACACTCAATGATCCTTGTTAAATTTAAAGATCAACACAAAACTATCTTTGGCATGGTCTCCTTACTACTCTGTGAATTTTCTTTAAAGACAATGATTGGAACAATAGTGTTTTGATAGTCTTGATTTATTGATGTGGGTGTCAATAAGACACTTCAATGTTATGTTACTTAGGACATGATTTCTCTTACTTAATTTTGCTATTAAAAATATCCATGTGTTCCTTGGCAGGCTAAGAGGTAACTAGAGGAATTGGATTGATTGTTACACTTCTAGTTATTCATACTTATATTTAACTCTACTTTGACGATTTTGAGTTATCAAAGATTGTATAGTATTCTTAGCATCTCTCTAACTTTGTTGAGCTTTCCAAATGGAAGAAGTGTTGGATTGCATATGACTAACAACCATAAGTGAATTCTTACTCTCGATGTTTCGGTTTAAATGCTAAGTTCTTTATGGTTTTGTTGTTTTCTTGCTTGAGAACGATCAAGGTTCGAGCTTTAAGGAAGTTGATGGTTGTGAAAATATCCATCTTTCTACGCATTTAAACTTCTTTTCTAGTCGAGTAATTAACCAAAAATCTCTCTAGACTTGCTACTAATGACTAATTATTTCAAAGATATGCAATACATTGTTTTGAATTGTGTTGTGCAGGAAATCATGCTTTTAAGGAGAAATCAGGAGCCATAAATGAATATTTTGAGGAAGTCCACATGGACAAGTAATTCTAGAGCAAAAACCAGTCAACAGATGCCATAACGACCACTCATACAGGCAAGTCCCTCCCATACGGCCGACA
This sequence comes from Avena eriantha, assembly GCA_910589775.1. Classification (NCBI taxonomy): domain Eukaryota; kingdom Viridiplantae; phylum Streptophyta; class Magnoliopsida; order Poales; family Poaceae; genus Avena; species Avena eriantha. The sequence goes on from OU342740.1 coordinate 218,441,361, forward strand.
CGTACCAAGTGGCGGTTGCTTTGTCTTATCAAACCCTACGACTTTCGTGAAGGAGACTATATATTTCGAGGTCCAGGCCGCCATTCTCAGATTGCATCACAACACCACTAAAGGAGATCCACCACCATAGTTCATCCTCTCTGACAGCCATCCTCTCCATAGACCATTGTAAGAATATTTGATTTCAATCTAAGTATTTTGCACAATGTTTTCTATCTTTGATCTTATTGTTATGAGTGAGTAGTCCTCAGAGGCTGCTAGTTAAGGTGAAACCTTGCAGCGATTATGTGGATGTAATATAAAGTAGTATTGTGTTTTGATTGAATAAAGATGTGTATATTTGTTTCTTGTCTCTAACTATGGACTTGTAGGTACCCAAGATCCCAGGGATTGATAAAGGCTCAAGGTGAGATACTTGGTTAGCAGCGATCTCATAGGAAACCTAGTGACAAAAAGGGTAGTATGGTCTTCTCTTGGCGATCCATTGGGAAACAAAAGCAACATCACTTCTTAAGGCTTTGGTCTATATTTTCACTTAATAGTTGTTTGTAGCCCGGTGCTTCGTGGTGCAAACGGTTGGATCAAAACACTATTGCTATGCATGTGACTCATAGGGTCTCTAGTATATCGGGATGTGCTGCCCAAATTTTTTATCTATATTAAATCATTACACATGAATATGTGTATTACTATCTTTATCACATATGATGTGCAGCTACAGGTGAGTCTTCAACCCTGGCCTATCTCCATCCATTGATATAACCCACGTTAGAAAGTAAAATAGAAAGGTCCAATAAACGAAGGTAACACAAAGAAACAAGTCTTGTAGACGTGCCTTATTATTTTCATTTTTGCATTGTTTCCTAAGGATTCAATTAAACCTATCTCTACTAGGGAAAAAGCTACTATACTGCATCCGAAAATCCGGATCAAAGGTATCAACCCTTTTTCTGGTGCCGTTGCTAGGGAAGCAATTAGCTCTCCCGGTGAGGTCACTAGAGACCTTGTTTTAGTTTTATTTTTGTTAGTAGTTTATTTCTTGTTATTACTTTTCTTTTTGTTATCTATTGAAAATCCAAAAAAATAGTTACTTGTTTATTTGTTTCTCTTATTCAAAAACATCAAAAGAAAAGGTACATGGCTCAAAAGAATCTTGGGGAGTATGGTACTCCCACTAATGAATTTATTCGTGCACCTATTACTCAGCCCACTACTGATGAGGAAACTTATGAAATTAAGCCTAACCTTTTAAGTTTGGTCCAGCAAAACCAATTTGGACGCTCATCTGCCGAGGACCCAGGTTTTCCCCAAAACACTTTTAATGAAATTTTCCACATGATGCGCATAAAAGATGTTGTCCCAAATGCGGTTAAATTTCATTTATTTCCTTACTCTCTAAGAGTAAAGGCTAAGGACTAGTTGCTAGCTTTACTTAAATTCTCTATTAAATCTTGGGAGGAATGTACTAATATTTTTATGACAATTTTTTCCCTCTAGCTAAGACTATGCAACTAAGGTCCAATATTACAAGCTTTAGACAAGAAGACCACGATCCACTAGCGCTTGCTTGGAAAGGATGAAAGAATACATAATGAACTGTCCTAGTCATGACATGGAAGAGTGGCTTATATTACATTTGTTGTATAATGGCCTTAACCCAATTTCTAAGTCTGCTAGATACTGTCACAGGAGGAACTATCATGTGAAAGCAAGTGAGTGTTGCAAACAAATTACTTGATGATATGTAAAACAACCATGCCTAATGGCATGTGGAAAGATCCTCAAAAAGGGTGAATTCTATCACCGAGGAACACAATGAATGGCTTATTGCAAAGATAGATGAGTTACTTTGGCTCGCAATCCTTATAATCCTGCTTGGAAGAGTCAAAACTTTGGCTCAAATTTTCAAGAACAATATTCTAATCCTGCAGGTGCTCCCTACAACTATAATAATAATAATCATAATCATAATTGCTCAAATCATGGTTATCTCTCTGAGGAGGGTTTAACTCATCAATGCCCATTGTTATGGACTTGGGTTTGAGGAAGATGGGTGCGCTGGAGATCTCGGTCCGCTAACAGACAAGCAACACGGGACATGATGTTTACCTAGGTTCAGCCCCCGGAGGGAAAAACCCTACTCCTTCTTGTCTGCTCTAGATTGATGATGATCCGAAGGATTACAAGGTTGGCGATGGGGGTGGATGCGCATATTGGATCTGGCAGGTGTTATTTAGATTTGTTGTGTTGTATCTATTGTGGCGATGTGGGAGATCGTAGATCTGTCTATTAGGCGTTTATGGCGTGGCGGTGGAGAGGTTGCCTCATCATTGGACCCTTCTAGTGTTTATATATGGGGAGGCTAGGTCTCAGGTACCAATACGAGTTGGTTACAAGTTACATTCAAACTCTAGTCTTGAGATTTACTTGTCTTGCGTGCTTGGGAGTCACCCGAAGAGCAGAAATGCTCTGGGGCTACCCCCTCCCCACCCCCCCTTAGCACCCTAAGGCGATGCACTAAGGATCACCCTAGTTGACAAGCAAACATCAAGCAGCCTTATGCGCCCCCACCCACCGGGGGCTGACCGCCAACCAAAAGGCACGCTCCGGGGGTGATCAAGGTGCGAACCTTATCACCCCTAGAGCACCAGTAACGGGAAAATATTGGGATAATCAGTGCCCTCTTTTATTCTCGGGATAATAAGTGCATAATTATAGCTAGGAGAAATAAAATAAGAGACATCTCCTAACACCTTACATGCTCTATTCCATCCTGAAGCCTATGCAGGTCCAACCTACTCGCTGGACTAGGGGTCTCGAGCAAGCAGACATGTGAGGCCTCTGCGGGATCAGAGCTCCTCCTCCTGGAAGTAGTCAACACAGCGTTGGTCGCTACTAAACACCTTGACAACAGTGTCTCCACTCCCTCGAACATGACTACGACGATGTCTCCCTGCTGGAGGGAGTGGGTCCCGGATTAATGGGTCCACCCCCTCCGGAGGGGGCATGTTCGTCTGCGGTACCGAAGTTCGCAGGCTAGCGCATGGAGGTACCTAAGATGCCTGAAATTACCGCGTTTCGAAAAGTTGGGCCACCAACTATTGAGAGGGGACATTTTGAGACAAACTCATCTCACCCCTGCCAAATTCAAACATTCCGTTAAACCGCCCTCTGAAGTAGACGGTCGGGACCCTCATGTCGGTCATCAGTCAGTAACACGAGAACCAACGCGGCAACCTCTTAGGCAAATTGAGCAGCTAAGTGGATTAGATGCTTTGACAAATTTCACAAATCCATTCCTAGCTTTCCCCTAGCACCGGCAGCGTCGGAATCCACCCTCCAGGCAGGACGATCCCTTCAGACATTTGACTTCCGGGGCCAAGTTGTTGCGCCCAGTTGCTGCGCCCAGTGCTGATCCTGAGCTCCAATGGCGCATGCCGTAGACGTTGTTGCGAGGATCTAGTCCTCCTCCGCCACCGACGAGCCGAGCAGTTCGGAGGATGGCATATCCTACTATCAAGGAAGAAGAAGTTCTGGCTACAAGCGGGTGAGCTACCCTTCTCTTCGCTATTCACACTAATTATAACTGCTTGCTGGCTAGTGAACCTCAAATTGTTTGTTAGCCCAACACTGACAAACATATTTTGTCCACAGTTTTCTGTCAAGTGGGATCTGCGCGGACCCCCCTTACCTGGTTACGGTAGTCCTCTACAGGTACGAATCTAAGGGCAAGTGGTATGGACAACATTGTTTCACGATGGAAGAAGCGCCTGCGCAGATCTGCACTATATCTGGTATGGTTGCTGCTCTACGTAATCATGTTGAATTATGGCCAAAGCAGACTGCAAAGTTCAGGTTGGCATCATGGTTCCTATAACGTGTGACAGTCAGCTAATTGGGTTGATGAAAAGGTATGCTTCGGCTGCCATGTTTGAGCTGAAATGTGATGTACTGGATGTGGAAGCTCTGCAACTGGGAGTCGCCCTTCTATTCTTGGACAGGGTGGTTGCTCGAACCCAATTAGCTCCTGGTAAGCAAAGCTTGCTTGGGGTTCGCATGTTTGTGCTAAATTATAATTTTTGTTTTATTTACTCTGTAGATATTGGGCAGTTATGCAACAATCTTGTTTCTTTGACAGGAAGCACCGCAAGGTTAGAAACATGAGTTTCGGGTCAGTCATTTTGCTGCCCGAGGAAATTAAAAACGAGTGGAAAGATGATGCTGGACACGATCTTGGTGCCCATTGTCCCAGCGATACAGAGTACGTCAAGCCAGTGGACGTGAAGGCTTGGCACGCAGGCTGCAGAAGAAGGCTGCTGGCAATGAAGATGCGTAGTAATGTGTTGAACTTGAACCTATATATGTAATTCTGTTAAATTCTCGAGCTCTGTGTGTGGCATGTTCCTGGGCGAAACAATCTACCCACGTTCTCTGAGTAAAATGGATCGCGACTTAGGGTTTGGAAACGCCCGAGTCAGTAGTTAAATCAAAAATTGTGATTGTGCCACTTCTATCTGAAAACAAGGATCCACCGGTTCCATGATTGCTGAGGGGCAGGAGGTCTCCAAATACGATGGAATGTAAGTGGCACGGAAATAAATTATTTAAGCTGCCACACTCCACGAAGCAGCAACTTATTTCAGATGATGCACAACAACGTGGCAACATAAACAACAATGTTCTCACCGATAATGCCTAGATGAGGAGGAAATCGGTACCACTTTTTGGCCTAATCTTGAGCATGTCTATCTCACCACCTCTCTGCTCCTGCATCCCCTACATCTGGCAAAGCCCCCAGATATCCAGTAACTAGGTGTACGTGCTTCCACTTTATAAATTGTGGTTGTGCCATTTGCATGCGGCAAAATCCACGTAGATTACGTTTAAACAAACCACCAATGTCAGAATACACTAGTAGAAAAGGGGTCTTTGGTCCACGGTCACTTTCCCAATCCGGGACAGAGATCTAAATCGAGGGAGAAATTGATCTAAATCACAAATTCTTCCACAAATTAATCGAGACAGAGATCTAAATCGAGGCATTTCATTAATTCAACGACAAATTCTTCTAAACAAAGGTGCGATTTCACATCCTACATTAATTCAACCACTAGTCAGCAATTTCATTTCGGCTGCCGTTGTCCTCCGAGCTACCGGCTTCCTTATCATCGTTGGACGGAACCTCCATGATTTCCGCATTGTTCGCGAGACGGAGCACCTCTTCGCGGCGAGCGGCGGCGATGACGGTGTACTTGGTCCGTCCAGGGACGGACTATAACCTCTCCCGCCCTTCTCGGTTGCGGAGATTCCGGGTCACCACGCGACCATAAATGATGCGGTTGCCAATCTTGGCCTTCCGCTCCTTCTTGAACAGCGCCGGCCACTACGGGATGGCCGCCGCGTACCAGGGCAGCGCCCTCTTCCACGCGGGCCTCTGGCGGCGGCGCGCCGCGATTTCGCTCTCCATCACACCTCCGCTGGGGACGAGGAGCGGATCCACCGGCACCCCCGCATAGCTGATGCGCCATCCGTGGGGCACCGTCGTGGCCGGCAGCGTGAGGATGTCGAAGTGCGCAAACATCACCGCCTGATAGAAGTTCAGCGAGGGCATCTCCATGGCGGCGCGGTGGAGATTGGAGAGGGAGCGAGGGGGTGGACGACGAAGCAATGACGCGGTGGAGATTGGAGAGGGCGAGGGGATGGATGACGAAGCGACACGCTGTGGTGCCTCCTATTTGTACACGAGGACGACGAAGCAACGGGCGGAATATCCAAGGGGCATTGGCCAGACAAAAGGAAATAATGGAGGGGGTAAAGACAAATTATTAGGCGACCAATGTTTTTACTCCCAGGACTCCGGGGCCAATAGTTCAGACCGCTAGGTCAGCAAGTACAACTATTACAACTTAAAAAAGGCACGGAGCTCAAGCTAAATAGAACTAGTTATCACACATCTCCTTGATCTTCCTAATCTTAGCCCGATGCGCATCTTCCTGTGAGAGCAAGGATTGAATCGTCTGCTCCTTCCTTTTAGCATCTTCCTTGCACAACTTCAATTGTTTCTCTACATTTTTCCTCATGCACTTGTCAATCCTCGTAGTTGTGAACTGCAGGACTTTGCCCTGGTGAAGATCCTTCCTTGCTTGAGTCAGTTCTTGCTCTTCTTTAGCCTTCAGGGCCAACGCCGCGTCCCTCTCCTTCTCGACTTTGCTAACCTTGTCTTCCACCCACTTGAGATCTCGCTTATGCTTGGTCGTGTCAACTGGTTCCCATAGCTTCATCTCAACACTGTCAAGAAGTGAGTTGAATGCGGATTCTTTCAACTCAACAGTCATTTCCCATAGTTTGTCCAGTGTTTTCTGCATCGATTTGGGCCACTCTGGATCTACCATTTGACAACACCGCAACTTCCGCCTCGCATCATTGCACGATGTCCTTGACACCGTAGAAACCTCTTGCATGCGTTTCGTCCTTCGAACGCTACAAATTTAGTGGGAACATATGCATGTTTACATACCAGAGGACTGTTTTCATCCGCTAAACCGTGATAGTCGGCATTATACATCGTCTAGTTGGCCTAACACATCATTCGCGCATGAGTAAACGGAGTAGATCTGGCTCAAAAATTAGATAACTAACCACGGATGATAGAGATAGACATGAGATGACTCACATCGAAATCACCGTCCCTGTCGTCACGACGCTTTTCCTCGCCGTCTCCCCTTGAACCGATGGCAAGAGCGGAGGGGGGTGGCAACCAGAGAGGGGTTTGGGATGGAGGAGCCATCGGCTTGCGGCTACGGCATGATGGGAGTGAAGTGGGGAAAGTAGCTTCGAGGGGAAGGAAGAGAAGTATGGGGAGGAAGAGAAGTATTGGGGACGTGGCACTGGGATATGGCCCACTCAACTCGTGAGTCGTGACACTCGAAATAGGGGAGCCCCCGGTGTTTCCAGTTTGTCCAGAGCAAGCGTGGCTAATCATGCCACAGAACAGACTACTCGCGGATCGATCTCACGAAAACCATCCCAATCGTCCAAGCGCCCCGATCAAACGATATGTAACAATCGTCAAGCAGAACAATTGTGTTAGGGCGTGCCTTCTAGAAGACTTGGTCCAATGCTAAGGTTAGGGCTCTCCTAAGGTTAATTAGTATCCATATGTGGTTTGTGAAAAGAACACGCATCCAATGACACTGGTGTATCCATGTGTGGTTTGTGAGAAGGACACGCATCCAATGACACTGGTGTATCCATGTGTGGTTTGTGAGAAGGACACATATGCAATGACACTGCGTGTGGTTCATGATATGGTTTGTGAGAAGAATACACATGCAATGACTCTAGCTTTGGTTCATGAGAAGAACGCACATGCAATGACACTGGTGTATCCTTATGTGGTTTGTGAGAAGAACACACATGCAAGGACTCTAGTTGTGGTTCATGGAAAGAACACACATCCAATGACTCTAGCTGTGGTTCATGAGAAGAACACACATCCAATGACACTGGTGGATCCCTGTGTGGTCTATGAGAGGATCACACATGCAATGAATCTAACTGTGGTTCATGAAAAGAGCAGACATGCAATGACACCCGTGGATCCATGTGTGGTCTGTTGGAGGAACACACATCCAATGATACTGCTGGATCAATATGTGGTTTGTGAGAAGAACACAGATGCAATGACACTAGTGGATCCATGTGTGGTCTGTGGGAAGAACACACATGCAATGACTATAGATGTGGTTCATGAAAAGAGCAGACATGCAATGACACCGGTCGATCCATGTGTGGTCTATGAGAGGAACACACATCCAATGACACCGGTGGATCCTTACGTGGTTTGTGAGAAGAACACACATACAATGACACTAGTGATAGGTGGTATGTGAAAAGAACACACATGCAATGACACTGGTGGATCCATATGTGGTTTCTGAGAAGGAGACGCATGCAATGACACTAGTGGATCCATGTGTGGTTCCTGGGGAAAGAACACACATGCAATGACACTGGTGATATGTGGTTTGTGAAAAGAACAGACATACAATGACTCTAACTGTGGTTAATGAAAAGAGCAGACATGCAATGACACTGGTGGATCCATGTGTGGTTAATGATAAGAACACAAATGAAATGACACTGTGTGTGGTTCTTGATATGTTTCGTGAGAAGAACACACATGCAATGACTCTAGTTGTGGTTCATGAGAAGAACACACATGCAATGATACTGGTGTATCCTTATGTGGTTTGTGAGAAGAACACACATGCAAGGACTCTAGCCGTGGTTCATCGAAACAACACACATCCAATGACTCTAGATGTAATTCATGAGAAGAACACACATCCAAAGACACTTGTGGATCCATGTGTGGTCTGTGAGAGGATCACACATGCAATGACTCTAACTGTGGTTCATGAAAAGAGCAGACATGCAATGACACCGGTAGATCCATGTGTGGTCTGTGGGAGGAACACACATTAAATGACACTGCTGGATCGGTTGTGAGAAGAACACACATGCAATGACACTGCTGGATCCATGTGTGGTCTGTGGGAAGAACACACATGCAATGACTCTAGATGTGGTTCATTAAAAGAGCAGACATGCAATGACACCGGTGGATCCATGTGTGGTCTATGACAGGAACACACATCCAATGACACCGGTGGATCCTTACGTGGTTTGTGACAAGAACACACATGCAATGAGACTGCTGATATGTGGTCTGTGAAAAGAACACACATGCAATGACACTTGTGGGTCCATGTGTGGTTTGTGAGAAGGAAACACATGCAATGACACTTGTGGCTCCATGTGTGGTTCATGGGAAGAACACACATGCAATGACACTGGTGATATGTGGTTTGAGAAGAATAGACATGCAATGATTCTAATCGTGGTTAATGAAAAGAGCAGACATGCAATGATAATGGTGGATCCATGTGTGGTTAATGAGAAGAACACACATGCAATGACACTGGGTGTGTATCATGATATGGTTTGTGAGAAGAACACACATGCCATGACTCTAGATGTGGTTCATGAGAAGAACACTCATGCAATGACACTGGTGTATCCTTATGTGGTTTGTGAGAAGAACACACATGCAAGGACTCTAGCTATGGTTCATGGAAAGAACACACATCCAATGACTCTAGATGTGGTTCATGAGAAGAACACACATCCAATGACACTGGTGGATCCATGTGTGGTCTGTGAGAGGATAACACATGCAATGACACTGACTGTGGTTCATGAAAAGAGTAGACATCCAATGACACCGGTGGAACCATGTGTGGTCTGTGGGAGGAACACACATCCAATGACACTGCTAGATCCAAATGTGGTTTGTGAGAAGAACACACATGCAATGACACTGGTGGATCCAAGTGTGGTCAATGGGAAGAACACACATGCAATGACTCTAGATGTGGTTCGTGAAAAGAGCAGACATGCAATGACACCGGTGGATCCATGTGTGGTCTATGAGAGGAACACATATCCAATGACAACGGTGGATCCTTACGTGGTTTGTGAGAAGAACACACATGCAATGACACTTGTGATATGTGGTCTGTGAAAAGAACACACATGCAATGACACTAGTGGATCCATATGTGGTTTCTGAGAAGGACACACATGCAATGACACTGGTGGATCCATGCGTGGTTCATGGTTGAAGAACACACATGCAATGACACTCGTGATATGTGGTTTGGGAAAATAACATACATGCAATGACTCTAACTATGGCTAATGAAAAGAGTAGACATGCAATGACACTGGTGGATCCATGTGTGGTTAATGAGAAGAACACACATGCAATGACACCGGGTGTGGTTCATGATATGGTTTTTGAAAAGAACACACCTGCAATGAATTTAGATGTGGTTCATGAGAAGAACACACATGCAATCACACTCGTGTATCCTTATGTGGTTTGTGAGAAGAACACACATGCAATGAATCTAGTTGTGGTTCTTGAAAAGAACACACATGCAACGACACTAGTGGATCAACGTGTGGTTTGTGGAAAGAACACACATGCAATGACTCTAGCTGTGGTTCATGAAAAGAGAACAAATCTAGTGACACTGGTGGATCCATGTGTGGTTTGTGAAAAGAACAAACATGCAATGACTCTAGATGTGGTCCATGAAAAGAACACACATCCAATGACACTGGTGGATCCTTATGTGGTTTATGACAATAACACACATGCAATGACTCTAGTTGTGGTTTGTGAAAAGAACACACATGCAATGACTCTAACTATGGTTAATGAAAAGAGCAGACATGCAATGAAACTGGTGGATCTATGTGTGGTTAGTGAGAAGAACACACATGTAATGAAACTAGCTATGGTTCATGAAAAGAACAGACATGCAATGATACCGTTGGATCCATGTGTGGTTTGTGAGAAGAACGCACATGCAATGACACTGGGTGTGGTTCATGAAGAGAATACACATCCAATAACACTGGTGGATCCTTATGTGGTTTGTGAGAAGAACAGACATGCAATGACTCTGGGTGTGGTTCATGAGAAGAACACACATGCAATGACACTGGTGGATCCATGTGTTGTCTGTTAGACGAACACACATGCAATGACACTGGGTGTGGTTCATGAAAAGAACAAACATGCAATGACACTTTTGGATCCATATGTGGTTTGTGAGAAGAACATACATGCAATGAATCTAGTTGTGGTTCATGAAAAGAACACACATCCAATGACTCTAGTTGTGGTTCATGAGAAGAACACACATGCAATGACATTTGTGGATCCATGTGTGGTTGTGAGAAGAACAGACATGCAATGACTCTAGTGGATCCATATGTGGTTTGTGAGAAGAACAGACATGCAATGACTCTATCCGTGGTTCATGAAAAGAACACACATCTAATGACTCTAGCCGTGGTTCATGAGAAGAACACACATGCAATGACACTGGTGGATCGATGTGTGGTCTTTGAGAGGAACAGACATACAATGACACTGGGTGTGGTTCATGAAAAGAACACACATCCAATGACAGTGGTGGATCCTTATGTGGTTTGTGGAAAGAACGACATCCAATAACACTGGTGGATTGTTATGTGGTTTGTAAGAAGAACACACATGCAATGACTCTAACTGTGGTTAATGAAAAGAGCACACATCCAATGACACTGGTGGATCCATGTGTGGTCTGTGAGAGGATCACACATGCAATGACTCTAACTGTGGTTCATGAAAAGGGCAGACATGCAATGACACCGGTGGATCCATGTGTGGTCTGTGGGAGGAATACACATCCAGTGACACTGCTAGATCCATATGTGTTTTGTGAGAAGAACACACATGCAATGACACTGGTGGATCCATGTGTGGTCTGTGGGAAGAACACGCATACAATGACTCTAGATGTGGTTCATGAAAAGAGCAAACAGGCAATGACACCGGTGGATCCATGTGTGGTCTATGAGAGGAACACACATCCAATGACACCGGTGGATCCTTACGTGGTTTGTGAGAAGAACACACATGCAATGACACTGGTGATCAGTGGTCTGTGAAAAGAACACACATGAAATGACACTAGTGGATCCATGTGTGGTTTGTTAGAAGGACACACATGCAATGACACTGGTGCATCCATGTGTGGTTAATGAGAAGAACACACATGCAATGACACTAGGTGTGGTTCATGATATGGTTTGTGAGAAGAACACACATGCAGTTACTCTAGCTGTGGTTCATGAGAAGAACTGACATGCAATGGCACTGGTGTTTCCTTATGTGGTTTGTGAGAAGAACACACATGCAAAGGACTCTAGTTGTGGTTCATGGAAAGAACACACATCCAATGACTCTAGTTGTGGTTCATGAGAAGAACACAAATCCAATGACACTGGTGGATCCATGTGTGGTCTGTGAGAGTATCACACATGCAATGACTCTAACTATGGTTCATGAAAAGAGAAGACATGCAATGACACCGGTGGATCCATGTGTGGTCTATGGGAGGAACATACATCCAATGACACTGCTGGATCCATATGTCTTTTGTGAGAAGAAAACACATGCAATGACAGTGGTGGATCCATCTGTGGTTTGTGGGAAGAACACACATGCAATGACAGTAGTTATGGTTCATGAAAAGAGCAGACATGGAATGACACCGGCGGATCCATGTGTGGTCTATGAGAGGAACACACACCCAATGACACTGGTGGATCCTTATGTGGTTTGTGAGAAGAACACACATGCAATGACACTGGTGATATGTGGCATGTGAAAATAACACACATGCAATGACATTGGTGGATCCATATGTGGTTTGTGAGAAGGACACACATGCAATGACACTGGTGGATCCATGTGTGGTTCATGGGGGAAGAATACACATGCAATGACACTAGTGATATGTGGTTTGTGAAAAGAACATACATGCAATGACTCTAAATGTGGTTAATGAAAAGAGCATACATGCAATGACACTGGTGGAGCCATGTGTGGTTAATGAGAAGAACACACATGCAATAACACTGGGTGTGGTTCATGATATGGTTCGTGAGAAGAACACACATGCAATGACTCTAGCTGTAGTTCATGAGAAGAACACACATGCAATGAAACTGGTGTATCCTTGTGTCGTTTGTGAGAAGAACACACATGCAAGGACTCTAGCTGTGGTTCATGGAAATAACACACATCCAATGACTCTAGCTGTTCTTCATGAGAAGAACACACATCCAGTGACATTGGTGGATCCATGTGTGATCTGTGAGAGGATCACACATGTAATGACTCTAACTGTGGTTCATGAAAAGAGCAGACATGCAATGACACCGGTGAATCCATGTGTGGTGTGTGGGAGGAACACACGTCCAATGACACTGCTGGATCCATTTGTGGTTTGTGAGAAGAAAACACATGCAATGACACTGGTGGATCCATGTGTGGTCTGTGGGAAGAACACACATACAATGGCTCTAGATGTGGTTCATTAAAAGAGCAAACATGCAATGACACCGGTGGATCCATGTGTGGACTATGAGAGGAACACACATCCAATGACAACGGTGGATCCTTACGTGGTTTGTGAGAAGAACACACATGCAATGACACTGGTGATATGTGGTCTGTGAAAAGAACACACATGAAATGACACTGGTGGATCCATGTGTGGTTTGTGAGAAGGACACACATGCAATGAGACTGGTGGATCCATGTGTGGTTAATGAGAAGAACACACATGCAATGACACTAGGTGTGGTTCATGATCTGGTTTGTGAGAAGAACACACATGCAGTTACTCTAGCTGTGGTTCATGAGAAGAACTGACATGCAATGACACTGGTGTTTCCTTATGTGGTTTGTGAGAAGAACACACATGCAAGGACTGTAGTTGTGGTTAATGGAAAGAACACACATCCAATGACTCTAGTTGTGGTTCATGAGAAGAACACAAATCCAATGACACTGGTGGATCCATGTGTGGTCTGTGAGAGTATCACACATGCAATGACTCTAACTATGGTTCATGAAAAGAGTAGACATGCAATGACACCGGTGGATCCATGTGTGGTCTATGGGAGGAACATACATCCAATGACACTGCTGGATCCATATGTGATTTGTGAGAAGAAAACACATGCAATGACACTGGTGGATCCATGTGTGGTCTGTGGGAAGAACACACATGCAATGACTCTAGATGTGGTTCATGAAAAGAGCAGACATGCAATGACACCGGTGGATCCATGTGTGGTCTATGAGAGGAACACACATCCAATGACACTTGTGGATCCTTGTGTGGTTTGTGAGAAGAACACACATGCAATGACACTGGTGATATGTGGTATGTGAAAAGAACACACATGCAATGACACTGGTGGATCCATATGTGGTTTGTGAGAAGGACACACATGGGATGACACTGGTGGATCCATGTGTGGTTCATGGGGGAAGAATACACATGCAATGAAACTAGTGATATGTGGTTTGTGAAAAGAACATACATGCAATGACTCTAAATGTGGTTAATGAAAATAGCAGACATGCAATGACATTGGTGGATCCATGTGTGGTTAATGAGAAGAACACACATGCAATGACACTGGGTGTGGTTCATGAAATGGTTTGTGAGAAGAACACACATGCAGTGACTCTAGCTGTGGTTCATGAGAAGAACACACATGCAATGATACTAGTGTATCCTTATGTGGTTTGTGAGAAGAACACACATGCAAGGACTCTAGCTATGGTTCATGGAAAGAATATACATCCAATGAGTCTAGCTGTGGTTCATGAGAAGAACACACATCCAATGACACTAGTGGATCCATATGTCGTCTGTGAGAGGATCACACATGCAATGACTCTAACTGTGGTTCATGAAAAGAGCTGACATGCAATGACACCGGTGGATCCATGTGTGGTGTATGGGAGGAACACACATCCAATGACACTGCTGGATCCATATGTGGTTTGCGAGAAGAAAACACATGCAATGACACTGGTGGATCCATGTGTGGTTTGTGGGAAGAACACACATGCAATGACTCTAGACGTGGTTCATGAAAAGAGCAGACATGCAATGACACTAGTGGATCCATGTGTGGTCTATGAGAGGAACACACATTCAATGACATCGATGGATCCTTATGTGGGTTGTGAGAAGAACACACATGCAATGACACTGGTGATATGTGGTCTGTGAAAAGAACACACATGCAATGATACTGTTTTTGTGAGAAGGACACACATGCAATGACACTGGTGGATCCATGTGTGGTTCATGGGGGAAGAACACACATGCAATGACACTGGTGATATGTGGTTTGTGAAAAGAACATACATGCAATGACTCTAAGTGTGGTTAATGAAAAGAGAAGACATGCAATGACACTAGTGGATCCATGTGTGGTTAATGAGAAGAACACACATGCAATGACACTGGGTGTGGTTCATGATATGGTTCGTGAGAAGAACACACATGCAATGACTCTAGCTGTGGTTCATGAGAAGAACACACATGCAATGACACTGGTGTATCCTTATGTGGTTTGTGAGAAGAACACACATGCAAGGACTCTAGCTGTGGTTCATGGAAAGAACACGCATCCAATGACTCTAGCTGTGGTTCATGAGAAGAACACACATCCAATGACACTGGTGGATCCATGTGAGGTCTATGAGAGGATCACACATGTAATGACTCTAACTATGGTTCGTGAAAAGAGCAGACATGCAATGACACCGGTGGATCTATGTGTGGTCTGTGGGAGGAACACACGTCCAATGAAACTGCTAGATCCATATGTGGTTTGTGAGAAGAACACACATGCAATGACACTAGTGGATCCATGTGTGGTATGTGGGAAGAACACACATGCAATGTCTCTAGATGTGGTTCATGAAAAGAGCAGGCATGCAATAACACCGGTGGATCCATGTGTGGTATATGAGAGGAACACACATCCAATGATACCAGTGGATCCTTACGTGGTTTGTGATAAGAACACACATGCAATGACACTGGTGATATGTGGTCTGTGAAATTAACACACATGCAATGACACTGGTGGATCTATGTGTGGTTTGTGAGAAGGACACACATGCAATGACACTGGTGGATCCATGTGGGGTTCATTTGAAGAACACACATGCAATGACACTGGTGGATCCATGTGTGGTTCATGGGAAGAACCACCATGCAATGACACTGGTGATATGTGGTTTGGGAAAAGAACAGACATGCAATGACTCTAACTGTGGTTAATGAAAAGAGCAGACATGCAAGGACACTAGTTGATCCATGTGTGGTTAATGAGAAGAACACACATGCAATGACACTAGGTGTGATTCATGATATGGTTTGTGAGAAGAACACACATGCAATGACTCTAGCTGTGCTTCATGAGAAGAACACACATGCAATGACACTGTGTATCCTGATGTGGTTTGTGAGAAGAACACACATGCAAGGACTCTAGCTATGGTTCATGGAAAGAACACACATCCAATGACTCTAGATGTGGTTCATTAGAAGAACACACATCCAATGACACTGGTGGATCAATGTGTGGTCTGTGAGAGGATCACACATGCAATGACTCTAACTGTGGTTCATGAAAAGGGCAGACATGCAATGACACCGGTGGATCCATGTGTGGTCTGTGGGAGGAACACACATCCAATGAAACCGTTGGATCCATATGTGGTTTGTGAGAAGAACACACATGCAATGACACTGGTGGATCCATGTGTGGTCCGTGGGAAGAACACACATGCAATGACTCTAGATGTGGTTCATTTAAAGAGCAGACATGCAATGACACCGGTGGATCCATGTGTGGTCTATGAGAGAAACACACATCCAATGACACTGGTGGATCCTTATGTGGTTTGCGAGAAGAACACACATGCAATGACACTGGTGATATGTGGTATGTGAAAAGAACACACATGCAATGACACTGGTGGATCCATGTGTGGTTTGTGAGAAGGACACACATGCAATGAAACTGGTGGATCCATGTGTGGTATGTGGGAAGAACACACATGCAATGACACTGGTGATATGTGGTTTGTGAAAAGAACAGACATGCAATGACTCTAACTGTGGTTAATGAAAAGAGCAGACATGCAATGACACTAGTGGATCCTTGTGTGGTTAGTGAGAAGAACACACATGCAATGAACTCTAGTGGGTCCATGTGGTTTATGAGAAGAACACACATCCAATGAACTCTAGTGGATCTATCTTGGGATAATTTGATGTATGCCATGATGTATTTCATTGTACAAGACACTCACTTTCCATTTTTATACTACTCAATTTTTCCCTTGGTTTTATGTGGTACTACTCAGTTTTGCCCCCCTCTCTCTGTCTTTCGTAGAAGCCCAAACCTATGCTCACCCTATCTGCTACTCCCTGATTTGTTGTCACAGTTGTCAGGCGGATCGTGCGCACCAACCATTGATCCAGCGAGACTTCTACAAGAAGGAAAACGATGCCGTCCATGGAAAAAGTCATCGAGCGGTCATGCCATGTTTAATCAAGTCTGAAAAGCCTACTACTGCTACTACTATGCCACAATGCATGCGTCATCGAGTACACGGTCGTCGATGAACAGCTGCAATTTATTGCCACTTGATTTTAATAAGACATATCCCATTTTTTATGCAGCGGCTCTCAATCGCCAATTTTAGGGCCGTGTCAAACTTCTACATAGGAATTGTGTGTGCTCTCTTTGCATGCGGCTCAATACAGAACTGCCATGCATGGTCGGGCAAAAAACATGACGTATCGTGCGCGTGTCGCGGTGCACGGTGCAGTAGACTGCGCGACGTGTTGCACGGTGGTGCAACGAAACGTGCCTTGCTTCCATCCACTTTAACTATAGAGCCCCTCTCCGCACACCACTCCCACTCTCGATCACTCTCCCCACGCAACCCTCTCCACCATCCCATCAGCATCCGCAAACTCCCGAGAATACCCCGTTCGTGCCGGCGATGGCCGAGGAGGATAAGGTGGCCATCATCGCCTCTGAGGCCGCTGGGGAGGAGGCCCCCATCTCCACGCCGGTCCCCCTCGATGCGTTGAAAGCAGTCGCCGTCCCTGTCCAAGCGCCCGTCGAGGCCCCCGCCGGTCACAAGCAGATCAAGAACTTCTTGGGCACCTATGATCTAGATAAGTACATCGCTCCGTTGAACCCCTACGACACCGGCATCGACAACCCATGGTCAGAGGTAACTAGGGTTTGCTCCCTTCCCCTGGTTCTTCTACCGTTCCCATCGTTGGATGCTAGATCTTGGTTTATTAGGATTCACTTGTTCGCATTTCGATTGCTCGATCTTCGTACATCATCTACTCCCCCATTTTCCTTTTATTCCAATAGGTTTCCGGCAGCGACGTCTGCAGCGATGACGAGTCCATTCACACCAAGGATCGTCAGGTGCTGAGGAGGCTGCGGGCCGGCCAGTACGGCACCTTCCTCAGGCGCGGCGACTATAGCTGCCCCTTCCGCAAGGGGATCACCTACTACTTGATGAGTCACGCCGGCGGCACCAACTTGAACACCTTACTGAAGCATGCACAGGCCACGGCCTCCAGCATCCACAAAGACGGCAAGCGCGAGACCGTGAACATCAATGCCTACATCGTTGAACACCGGGCTCTCGGCGTTCACCTCTGAAACCTCCAGCGGGTGACCATCAAAGAGAGTCGCATGCCTCCAATAGGGCCTAAGGCCCCCAAGATCAAGGGACTAGGCCGCAAGAAGTGGATGAAGCGCCTGAGGGAGGAGGCGGAGGCGCAGGCGCTTGCAGGATGTGCCTACAGCTGCGGGGGCTGCTGCTACTGCTAAGCAGCTTCTTTCTAGCTATATCCTATTTCTGGCTGAATGCATCGAACCTCGTTAAGCAACCTACTTTCTATCGCTATATCCTATTTAGCTACGCACAGCTATATCTACATTTGTTTTGTTTTCTGAATGAATGTATTCTGCCTGGTGTGATTTGCTGCTCTAGATTTGCTACCTGATTAGAGGCAAAAAGAGGTCCAAAAGGGAATGAATTATCGAAGTGAGAATCTTCTCTAGATTTTCTCCCCAATTTGGGAAAAATGAAACATATCTGTTTAGCGAGAGAAGAAAAGGGCACTCTTTCAAACAGCTAGTTAACAATCTACCATCTTGACAAGCTACAACACACATACATAAACATAACACAACGAGGGTTAAATTTATTTTACTTGTATCACTTGAGGCGCTAGACATCTTGACAAGCTAACTGAGTTCCACAAAACAGAAACATAACACTGACAAGTAAATTTTAATTCACTTCTCATCAGACCACTTGAGGCGCTTGCCATCGTACCTAGGCGACAAACTGCGACCATTCCAGGTACTCCACAGCTCACGAAATGCTTTGTCCCACCTGGGATCTGACTTGGCTTCCCTATCTTCAGCGTCCTGCGGCACAATTAGCTGTGCATCACATGCCTAATTGTTGCTGCTAGAAGATGATGCCTCTCTGTTTGCTGCTTCAGCTGTAGCATCTTTGTCAGCTGCTTCTGCTTCAGCTGCAAGCTCTCTTTCAGCTGCTTCTGCAGCCTCTTTGTCAGCTGCTTCAGGTGCAGCCATTTTCTTTGCATATGCACCTTCAAACTCAGCTATTATGCA
Source organism: Avena eriantha (assembly GCA_910589775.1). Classification (NCBI taxonomy): domain Eukaryota; kingdom Viridiplantae; phylum Streptophyta; class Magnoliopsida; order Poales; family Poaceae; genus Avena; species Avena eriantha. Next base: position 218,460,546 of record OU342740.1, read on the forward strand.
TTTTCTAAAAAGGGCTCCCCTAAGCTCGTCTTCCCTCTTTCAAATAGGGCAAAACACGAGGTAATGTAGAAAAAAATGGATCTTCTTATACAGCTGGTAGGTCACGTAAGCATCTATGGCTGCATACTTTAGGTTTATATCAGCCAACAACCACTCGTCCCAGAAATCGTGCCTATCCGTAGGGAAATCTTCCTTCATTTTATCGTACGACTCATCGAGGATTCTAGTTGCGAGTGATGCCATTCCATCCTTCCTCGAGCCCCCTAGGATCTTGACAATACTCTTATATCGATCCAGTTGTGCGCAGGAATTATAATTCCCCTTGATAAAGTTTCGAAAAATCAGTTGTTTTGTCAACAGTGCAGAAAACAATTCCCTTTTCTACAAGGAACTGGCGCAACACTGGACAATTCCCGTCAGTCCTGGAAGTAGGTAGTTTGTCATCACCAAAATTTGTAACTACAAATATTTTGTCCATGCAAGATCATCATCTGTATATAATTTTGAAAAGTTTAGTAAATGCAAGATCAAGACTCTCAACATAGCCTTGTCATAATTTATTCGGTTTTGCTATTTCTCAGTCGACTAAACGAGTTGCACATTTCTTTTAACTACGGTTGAACTTTTCTTAGGTGATTGAGACTAAAGAAAATCTCAGTCGATTGAGATATAGGCAAACCCTAATTTATTTGGTCATAAATAAAATCTAGTAGCTGCAAGATGAGCAAGTGGATAAAGAACAAGAGGAGAAAACCCTAAAAGCAGTTAGCTACAGAGAGCAGATCTACAAACCGGGAGAGGTGGTAGACGAGGACGTGTTTCCGCATGGCCAGTTGAACGACGACGACTTCACTCCCTTCATATGGGTGCTCCGGGGTGTACTCGAGGTCCAATCCCACAAACTTGTCCTCATCTATACCAAGCCAACCCTCGTACATCCTCAGGACACACACCACTGTCTCCTCCTCATTGGTGTAGACAACGTCTATCTTCTTATTGTCATGGGTAGTGAAGCTTGTCTCTAGAGTGCAACGACCTTCCATGGAGGCAAGGAGAAGACGGGAAGAAGACAGATGACAAGAAGAAGAAGAGTGGTTTCTGCGAGGCAGGTGAATGGTGGAACCGTCAATGCGCTTTTAAGGTAGTGGTTAACGACGGGGACAGATGTCCAAGGAGAGACGTGTTGTGGTGGCCGTTCCAACTTCTGAGTAAACAAAAAATAATTATAACACCGATACATGTGCCCTGTTTTGTCACGTCAATACACTGGTCATGGGGTGGGCATGGGGTGTTGTCCTATCCACTGTGCCAACACTGCAAGCCTACGTGACAGCCACCCCGCCTAAGCGACGGGAGCGACATAACGGCGAGAACAAACAGGGGGGCCAACTTGACGGCTATTAGCCTAATTTTTGGTATTGAAACGTAAAGTTGAATTCGTGCCGAAAAAGACCCTCTTAGTATTTGGCACACCAACTATAGTCATCCTAGCTGATTTCAGGGAACTTGGGTACCGCGTTGCCTGTACACCCCAACTTTTGGGCCGGAAAATGATATTCTCCTCACGAGGCACATGATCCCACCTTCTTCGGAGCAGACGCGAGACCACCAGATGGTGTTGTAGCACCCGGCAGGCTGAAGCATCAACCTACAAGGGCAGCGATGGCTGCCAAAGGACCAAGCGAAGACATTAAGGAGGCGCATTGTTCCTGCATTCTCATGGTGCACCCGCACATAGAACTCGAAGCTGGACAAATCCGGCCAAGAGTCCTGAGGAGCGGCTGCTGCGGGGGAACGATCCACCTCTAAGCGACGACCCTGTCCAAGGTATCGTCCTCCTCTCCCTCGATCTGCCTTGCCACCGCCCAATAGAAGTCAACCCTCCGGCGCCGGCAGAAGCAGCCTCCCCGATGCCAGCACATGGTCGACAAGGTGGACGGTTGCGATGCTTCTACAGAGATCAAATGACAAGAAGGAAGAGAAGGGAAATTATGAACATGGCCTCCTCCATCACGGCCGCTTAAATAGGCTTAGGGAACGAAGCCGCTCAGCACAGCACTAAAGACTCAAGCCACTACAAGAGCAGTCCCTTCAATTCCCCTTGGTAGCGGAATCGCGGCGTCAAGATCTTCGTCAGAACCTGCAGTCTGGGTCCTGAGATAGCTCCACGGGCAGCCCCCTAGCTCGGCACCCTGAATAGGCAAGATACCACCCCAGATCTCCAACTCCTTCAGGCGGCACCCCACCCAGGTGCTACTGTCGGTTCCATGTTGGGGATATACTTTCCGGGTATCCTTATTGTGCCTCAGTGACCAGGGTGGCCCACTTCGGGTTAGAGCTTTGCTTCACGGGCGACCTAGTCAGGGAGAATAGACGGAGTCTAGTCCGGCTACGGGAAGGCCTAGAAGACTTACCGATATAATCCTATAGTGTTACTTGTAGTTCAAGATGTACTCTCTAACCTACTCTTAGTCGTAGCCGGATAGGTCTCTCCTGTAAACCCTAGGCCCGATATCTATATAAGCCATCCCAGGGACCAGCCTTTAGGGCACCTCACAATAGTCTACAATCTCAACTCGCATAGGCTAAAACCTTGTAACCCATATCTGGCTCTACCGTATTACTGGATTGCTAGCAGGAGTAGGATCCGTCCAAAGCTGGCGAATTCGAACCTAGATAAACCTGTGTGCTCACCGTCCCAGAACACCGAACGTCTCACACCCCTCTCTTCCGCACTCCTCGAGGACCCCCTCATGGCATACTTGTCATCAATCCGACGACAGTTGACGCCCAACATGGGGCAAGTGAGCTTCAGATCTGCGTTCCGAGTAGAATCTACAAGAATTAGAATCAGTAAGACAATCATCATCGGTCGCATCCTCTACGCTCGCATCCTGTACGCCAGCGACATCCCTCTCATCGTTCGCGACGAGACCTGGATTCTGGCTAGGGAGGCCGTGACTACCTACACCATCATGTATTTTGGTGAGATTGATGTTTACATCGGTTTCACTGAACCTACCCCACCCACCCAAGTGGTGATGATAGAGGCAGAAGAAGCTTCTGGGTCCACTTTTTCCACAAAGGTGGTAGAGTTTCGGATCCTGGAAAAACCCTAATCCCACCCAGGCCGCACCTAGCGCGGAGATAGTGGAGAAAGCTGAGCCTGAAGATCTTACTTAGAACATCGAATCTAGAGTGGATCTCCCTAAGGAGGCCGAATCCTGGATCGATCTTCCCAACAAGGTCGAAATCTAGGAGGAGCAAGACAACAACTCTAGTTCTAGCTCTGCCAACGTGGGAACGGATCAACCTTTCCAGAGGCACATGCTGAGGTGTATGATGTTGCATGATGCCAGCGTAGATGAAATTCTCGATACCATCAGACATTTCGAGGAAGCCCACGAAGAAATCCGCAACTACCTTAGGATGCATGCATTGTACTTTGTCGGATATGTTGGATCCGGATCCGGCTCTACCGATGCTGGAGAAAACAAAGACTTAGTGCTGGAGGCAATCGAAATAAACACCGACTTACCGACATCTTCAAATGATCGAATGACGTCGGGGGATTTCTGAAAGTTCTCCGTGGAATATGAAGAGGAGTACAACTCTGAAGCTGCAGAAGAAGGAGAATCCATGGACAAAGGACCCGGAGAAAACTCTCCCAAAGCGAAGGATGACATGGATCTCGGAGATAATCCCGATGTCCAGATGTCCGAAAGTACTGATCAGAGCTTGACTCTAGGAAACGGACCCAAAATTGTCTTTGCTACCGGTGCTACCAAGAAGGCAAGGAAAAAGAACAAGAAGAAAACTCCAGCAAAAGACCCTCCGGCTGAGGTAGTAGTTGCCAAAGAATATGAAGAAGACTCGGATGGAGCCCTAATCCTAGACGACCCAAAGAAAACTCTGGTGGATGGACACGTGGTTACCCATGGTGCCTGTAAACTCATCAGAGATGCGTTAACTATGCAAATTCCTACTACTACAGAGCTTACACCTGCATAATTGGAAGATCGGGCCCAAGCCCTAGAAGCGCGTCATCAAGTACTCCTAGATGAGGCCAACAACGTCATGGAAGAGAAGAAGCGCATGGCATTTGTGGGGCAGCTCAACTCTCTGCAGCACCAGAAGACCCAGAATGGCCCTGTGCGAGCTAACAAAAATCTAGAAGTCCACAAGACCCTCTTTGAGGGAGATGACGGTGTTAAAGGAGAACCTCAACTCGATAGCAAAGGAGATCTGGTGTATGGAACACTAGTGGAAAACACTGTTGTAGCTCGAGATATCCTGGCGAACAATCCAAACCCAGATCAAATCCTGTTGGGCGTGAAGCTACTTAATAAGGGTTTGGAGTAACAAAAGGCCGCGAAATCCAGGAGAAGAAAACTGGTCACTAAATCCGACCAATATCGCCTGGATCCGGCTTTGGATGACATAAGGCCCCGATGGGACCCGGAACAACATCACTGTTCCGACCGTCTGGAAGATAATTACCTTAAGAACCAGATCTTTAGGGCAACAACACATAGCTTCATGTGACTGGAGCAATGTTGCCCCAACCTTAGAGCGAGACGCAGTTGCAGCACTGGTTCCGAGGAAGCCTCCTCGGTGACAGTTGAATAATCGCAGGGAAGACAAAGAAGAGTGACGTCGGGAGGAAGACCTACAAAGGATGCCACCTCCTAGACATGCAAGTGATTCGGCTGAACCTCATCACAATGGGGGAAACAACGGACGAAGGAATGATGGACACCGTGTTGAGTCAGGCCGGTAGGGGGATCGTCGCAATCAAGACCCTCCCCGGAACCGGAATAATGACGCTCTGAATGGAGGCCCACACTCAGCTAGAAACAATCCACCTACACCACCCTCTCCACCAAGCAGCCATCATAGCGGCTCTCGAGGAGGCCAAGGAGGACGTCGTGGTAGAGGATGAGGTGGCAGAAGCAGAAGTCCGGCTCCAAGGCACCGTAGCCATAGTGAACAACCAAGTCGGCGTTCTCTGTCACCAACTGACGCAAAGCACCGGATTAACTCTAACATAGAGGCGCAGCGCTACGAGTCCGACAATATTTATGTGGGTCTAAAATGCTTCGGACCATGCATTCGACAAACAAACTTCCTGGAAGGATTTGCTATCTCAAGGCACATCCAACCCTATGATGGTGTGGCCTAGCCAGACACTTGGCTTCAGGATTTTTTCCCGGCTTGCTGTGTCGCCAAAGGCAGAAATAGCTTGGTCACGACCCGGTATCTCCCACTTATGCTGAGGAAGACGACACGATCCTGTCTCAATGAACTTCTGGAAAACACCATCCACAATTTGTATGACATGCAAAGCGCGTTCTTTCGGAATTTCGAAGGCACATACCAGAGTCCCTGTACGGTAGGATACCTATAGCGTTGCACCCAGAAAGCCAGAGAAACTTGCCAAGATTATCTCGAACGAAGGATCGACACCAAGAACTCCTGTGAAGGAGTAAATGATCAAACTGTGATTGAAGCTTTCATTGCAGGACACCCAATTGGTTTACTACGTCACCGTTTGAAGTGCGACAAGGTCACCGATCTGGGAGAGATGATAGAGACGGCAAGCAAATATGCAGACACGGACGATGATGCAGAAGGACTACTAAACATCCTGGCTATACCACAGTCGACAAAACCGCCGAAGCGACAAACTCAGAAGCGCGAGAACACCACATAAGAAAACCCCAACACGGAAATAACGGTTGTCAATGCTACTTTCGGTTCTGGAAGACGAGGAGGGCGCGGAGGCGGCCACAGACGCGGTCGTAGGACATCTAGAGTCCAAGGTAGAGGAGATCAGTAACCTGGCAAAACCTACTCTTGCGCCGACATTGCCAACAATCCGTGTGTGCATCCCTTAGATGCTAATGGGGGCTCGTCCCACACAAATGCCGAGTGTTGTTTCAATGACGACATCGAAAAACACGAATCTACTGGCTATAGGGCCATGCGAAGAAAGGGAAAGAAGAATCTTGAAAAAGAAAAGAGACCAAGGAAGATTCCGACATGGAGGAAGCAGAGCCTTCAAATCCCACATCGGATGGAAAGAATAACTTCCCAACGAAGAAGTACACTTATGTCACTTTCCATGGATCTCAATCAGCCAAGGTCAAGAATGCAGTTTTGCATGAGCTCAATGCAACTGTCCCTCAATTCTTGGACATGTCAGAAGTGACAATCTCCTTTGATCGTACTGATCATCCGCCTAAGTTGCATAGGGGAGAAAAGTACACTTTGGTCGTCAATCCACTTATTGAAGGCTATGGTTTCTCCAAGAACTTCATGACAGGGTAGTAGCATCAACATCATCTACGTTGAAACGCTGCGTCGGATGAGGATCTCGGAAACTTAGCTAAATCATAGCTGTGTGATCTTTCACGAAGTTGTCCCAGGAAGACAAGCAAATTCTCTGGGAGAGATCACATTGGATGTTACTTTTGGAACTCCAAAGAACTACCGGACGGAATCACTTTTGAAGTGGTCCCATTTAAGAGCGCGTATCACGCTATCTTCGGACGATCGGCTTACTGCGCTTTTATGGCTCGGCCATGTTACATTTATAATATGATGAAAATTTCAGGTCCCACTACAAGAAATCTGGTGACTAGTGACCAATGACCATGGATTTTTTGGCCATAGATCTATGACCATTATGAACCATCTAGTCATAGGAAATGTTGAGGGCGAACCTCTAGCGTGGCCTGATCTTTCACGATTCCCTTTCAAATCGAGGATGGAGTGCGGGGAGAGGAGGGGAGGATGAACACGATGAACGCACGCACGAAGAAGGCAATGAACACACACACGCAAAATCACGATACACACCAATAGCTCACGCCTGCGGTGATCGGTCCGGTGCAATTCCTAGGATCGGCGTTGGGCGGAGGACTCTCTCTCGAACCGGCATGGCGAGATGGGAGACTCAGTGAGATCTTGACGTCTAGGCAAAGGGACTCCGATGCCTAGGCATTGTACAACGCGGAGGCACGATGCAAACTCCAATGAGGTTTGGGATATTGGTGCTCCTTGGTCAAGGAGCATGAGGCAAGAATTAGATAGATCCAGAAGGGGTTTCCACTAATTCCAATATCATGCCTAGGGTTTACAATAGTGGTGGGGGATGATATATAGGCTAACCACAAAGTCAGGGGTACTGTAGGAATAAAAGGAAAATTCTGGACGGACTAAGGGGTACATGGGACGAAGGCCAAATGCCTTTTATATGCCTGGCGACGGTCGGTCCGAAGACTCCGATGTGGTTGACCGGAGACTCCGGTCTGGGCCGGAGATTCTGGTCGGTCTCCGGTCCAGCCTCTAGAGGGGCAGACAGATTATCCTCGAGCTCGATTCTGGGGTCAGACCGAAGGTGGGGCCGGAGACTCCAGTGTCTTTAGGCCGGAGACTTTGGCGGACCAGAGACTCTGGTGTGCGCAGACCAAAGACTCCGGTCTGAGCAGCTCCAACGGCTTCTGCTTCACGATCTGCTCCTTGTTCTCCATCATTGGGTGCTTGGTGATGTGTTGGGGATTTGTACCTGATGATGCATAGAGTAGTTGCATGAAGTAGCACACCATCCAAGGATGTATCAAATTGGCACAAGGAGAGGAGCGAGTTCACCTTACCTTGTAGGAGTTTGGCTCGGGCACGAGTCATGGGTCCACTTGGGGGACTTGTTGGTGTAGATGACGGAGCATCCGTAGGACGGGCTGCATCATCTCCCCCCATGGGAAAGAGTTGTCCTCGAATCTTCATGGATATCAACTTGAACATCTCCATGGTAGGGTGAAAGGTCCTTGACATTGAATGTATTGCTTGCAAGGTACTTGGAGGTTAGGGTATGTCTATGATGTAGGCGTTGTTGTTTATTCTTTTGAGGACCTTGAAGGGACCATCTCCTCTTGGCTTAAGCTTGGAGTCGCGTTCCTTGGGGAACCGGTCTTTGCTTAGGTGTATCCACACAAGGTCACCTTCTTCAAAGATCATCTCCTTCTTGTCCTTGTTTAACCTTGAAGCTTGGTGAAGGACTTGTTGCTCGATAGTATCTCGAGTTTCTTCATGGAGGTTCTTCATAGCTTGCACGCGCTTCTCGACGTCCAAGTTTGTGCGCTCATGTAGAGGAAGTGGTAGGATGTCGAGCGCGGTGAGGGGCTCGAAACCTTAGACGATCATGAATGGACTCATCTTGGTTGTTGAGTGCTTGGCACGGTTGTAGGCGAACTCGGTGTGTGGAATGCATTCCTCCCAATCCTTGAGGTCTTTCTTGATCAACACACGAAGGAGAGTCCTGAGGCTTTAGTTCACAACTTCGGTTTGGCCATCGGTTTGGGGATGGGATGTGGACGAAAAGAGTAGCTTGACGCCGAGCTTGGCCATGAGTGTCTTCCATAAGTAGCTCATGAATTTGATGTCACAGTCGGAGACGATTGTTCTTGGTACACCCTGAAGCCGAACGATTTCCTTGAAAAACAGATTTGCAACATGTGAAGCATCATCGGTCTTATGGCACGGTACGATGTGTGCCATTTTGGAAAAGAAATCCACAACAACAAATATAGAATCATGACTTTTCTTAGATATAGGCAATCCTAACACAAAATCCATGCTAATGTCGAACCAAGGTGTATGAGGAATAGGCAATGGCATATAAAGACCATAGGGGTTAGCTTGCGACTTAGCTTGAACACATGCCGTGCATCGTTGAATGTATCGCTCCACGTCACGCTTCATCTTGGGCCAAAAGTAGTGATTGGAGAGCATGTCCAATGTCTTGTCACGGCCAAAGTAACCCATAAGGCCTCCATCATGAGATTCTTGGAGAAGCAAAAGTTGAAGTGATGACTTCGGAATGCATAACTTGTTTTTTTTATAGAGAAAGCCCTTATGCAAATAGAAATCATCAACTCCTTTGTCATTGGAGCACTTTGCGAAAATTGGTTTAAAGAATGGGTCGGGAGCATACAAAGTTTTTATTTCCTCAAGACCCAACATGTTGATTTCAAGTCTCGTAAGAAGCCTTGTGTGTTCGTGAGACAAAGCATCTGCAACTACATAATCTTTGCCCTTCTTATACTTGACAATGTACGGAAAAGACTCCATAAACTCAAACCACTTAGCGTGTCTCTTACTCAAGTTGGCTTGGCCTTTGAGATATTTCAACGACTCATGTTCGGAATGTATGATAAATTCTTTGGGCCATAGGTAGTGTTGCCAAACTTGAAGGACACGAACTAAGGCAAAAAGCTCTTTGACATAAATTGGATAGTTAAGGCGAGCACCATCAAGTTTCTCGCTATGGTAGGCTATAGGACGTCCGTTTTGCATAAGGACTCCTCCAATGCCAATACTACTAGCATGACACTCTATATCAAAAGTTTTAGTGAAATCCGTCAATGCAATAAGAGGTGCTTCGGTGAGCCTCCTTTTAAGTTCATCAAAATCTTTTTGTTGTGCCTTGCCCCACACAAAGGTGACATTCTTTTTGGTCAATTCATTGAGGGGACAAGCAATGGTCAAAAAGTCTTTCACAAAGCGATGATAGAAACCGGCCAACCCATGAAAACTTCGGAGTTCACTCACATTTGTTGGGATGGGCCAATCTCGTATGTCCTTTACCTTGGAAACATCAACTTCAATTCCCTTCCAAGAAAAACCAACTTGTCTTTAGAAAAAGTGCACTTGGGAAGATTAGCATAAAGCTTTTCATGTCTTAGGATTTGCAAAACATTCTTGACATGTGTTATATGGTCCTCAAGTGATTTTCTATAAACAAGAATATCATCGAAATAGACAACAACACTTTTTCCAATGACAGAATGCAAGATGTGGTTCATATAGTGCATGAAGGTGGATGGGGCATTGCATAAGCCAAAGGGAATAACCAACCATTCATAGAGACCAAGTTTGGTCTTGAAGGCGGTTTTCCACTCATCACCCTCAGCCAGGCGTATTTGATGGTAACCACTACGAAGATCAATTTTCGAAAAAATAATGGCTCCACACAACTCATCAAGCATGTCATCGAGACATGGTATCGGATGTCGATAACGCATGGTGATAGCATTGATTCGATGGCAGTCCATGCATAACCGTAACATATCATCCGTCTTTGGAACAAGAATCACGGTTACAGCACTTGGACTAGTGACAACTTGGATCAAACCTTTGGATACGAGTTGGTTGATTTGACGTTCAATCTCCTTTGTCTCCTCCAGGTTCGTGTGGTAAGCGGCACGGTTTGGAAGAGGTGCGCCTGGAATGAGGTCAATGCGATGTTCGATGCCACGAAGAGGAGGAAGTCCATGTGGGAGCTCTTCGGGGAACACATCCTTGAATTCCTGGAAAACAATCATCAAAGATGGAGGAACATTGGTTAATACATTAGTTCCTTGCACTAGTCCCTTGCAAAGGAGGACATAGTGCAAGATGGATGGGTTGTTCCGAACATCTGTCATCTCACTTTTGGTGGCAAGGAAACACTCTTATTTTTTCCAGTCGAGTTTGGCTTGTGGCTCTCACTAACTATGAGGTGGTTCTCTCTCTCACCGCTCTTCTCACAAGTAGGTGTTGTGATTTGCACCCTCGCTAAAGCCTTTGCATTATCCGCAATTATTTGGCTAGGAGTCATTGGTTGGAAAACACATGTTTTGTTGAGCCATTTGAAGGTGTATACATTGGTGCGACCATCATGTAGAGCACCTTATAAAACTGCCACGGTCGACAAAGAAGCATGTGACAAACTGTCATAGTAACCACATCACACTCCACCGTGCCTTTGTAGGGACCAATGGCAAAGGAGGCCGATACGGTATGCTTGATCTTCACGGACCCTTGGTCACTTAGCCATTGCACCTGGTAGGGGTGCTTGTGCGGATGGAGGGTGAGGTTGAGCTTCTCACACAACTCGGTGCTAGCAAGGTTGTGGCAACTCCCTCTGTCAATGATCACCTTGATAGATTTGCCATTGATGCCGGCTCGTGTTTGGAAGATGTTTGAGCGTTGGTCTTCATGCTCTTGTGCTTGAGTGGTCAAGATCCTTCTGACGACAAGCGATGGACTTGCGTCATTTTCACACATGAGGAGTTATTGATCATCTTCCACCCGTTGCCTTGCCATTGCTTCCTTGACACGGGCATCGAATTCATCTTCACTCAAGTATTCTTCGTCGCTGTTCTCATGGATGAACAATACCTTCTTGTTTCCACATTCATCCGACTTGTGTCCTTTGTCTCCACACATGTAGCATTCACCGTTGAAAGGTGTATCGCTCTTTGCTTGTTTGCCACTTGGGGGGGGGGGTTTCCTTGAGGAAGTATGGGCTTTAAGGAAGGCTTGGAGGTACTTGAGGAGCTTCCATTGAAGGTTGTTGGCGTAGCGGTTGAAGCTTGCTTGTAGGTGAAATACGTCTTGGGCTTGTTGTACTTGATGTCTTCTTGCACTTGACGTTCAACCTTTTTTGCGATGTGCACAAGATCAACCACGACGTTGTATGTTTGGAACTCGATGATGCGCTTGATGGGGTGGTTCAACCCAATAAGGAAGCGTGCCATAGTTTGCTCCATGCGCTCATCAATGTTTCCGCTAATCAAGTTGAGTTCCATTTCCTTGAAGTACTCTTCCATGATCTTTGTCCCTTGATGAAGTGATTGAAGGTTGTTGAAGAGGTCACTCGGGTAGTGCGCGGGGACGAACCGGGATCTCATGTGATCCTTCATGTCAAGCCAAGTTGTAATTGGCGGTTCTTGTCTTGCGTCACGAGCAACTTGAACTTGTTCCCACCAACGGTTGGCATAATCATCAAACTCAAGCAAAGCCATGGCAACCATCTTCTCGTTGCTATAATTGTGCATGCGGAAGATCTTGTCAACTTTAATTGCCCATGAGAGGTATTTTTCGGGGTCATTGGATCCGGTAAACTTGGGCATAGTGAACTTGAGCTTGCCGAAAGTTTCTTCATCGTTGCGGTCATTGCGACGAGCTTGGTGACCTTGTTGATGATCTTGTTGTTGATGCGGTGGAACTTGGTTCTCGCAATCTTGGTGAGGAGCTTTCTCTTGATGTTGTTGTTGTGGAGCTTGCTCTTGCTCTTGGTGCAGTTGTTGATGACGTTGGGGCACTTGGGCCTCATGAGGGTGTTGAGGATGTGGAGCCTCATGACGCGGTTGATGACGAAGAGGAGGCTTGTTCCTTGGTTGGTGACGTTGATTAGGCACATGGGCCTCACGGCGAAGATCATGGTGTTGAGCCTCTTGACGTGGTGGGCGTCGCTCAACTTGTACCACTTGACGCTCCATGTTGTGGTGTGGTGGAGGAGGCGCCTCGTGATGACCATGGTGTCCGTGTGGACGTTCATGACGATGATGACGAAGAGGAGGATCTTGGAGATCTTCACGTCGATGACGATGTTGATTCTCCAAATTCGAGTCATCACTTATTGTGTCAAGTATGTGTCGGGGTCGGTGGTGGTAGACTTGCGGTTGCACTCACGGTTCTTCTTGTGGTTGTCCTTGTTGGATCACTAGTGCCCTTGCGTGATGACGGTGTACTTCTTGCCTTGCTTCTGGCCTTGAAGAGAAATCACCATCATAGCTTAACGTTGCGGCGTGCCATGGGGAAGGTACATAGTTCGAAGAAGTTCCATCTTCAACCATGGGGGCATCATTGCGTCTTGGCGCCTTTGGAGGTAGATCTTGTTGAAGAGGAGCATGACGACACGGAGAACTTGAAGAGCTTGATGCATGTGAACGCGGTCTTGCCATTCCATCGATGAGGCGTCGAAGATTGTCATTTGTTTCAACGGTGGAGCGTTGAAGCGCTTCATTTTGGTGGCCGAAGTTGTGATGCATTGCTTGCATTTACCTTTCGAGGCCATCAAAGCGGTTGTCGATGTTCTTGAACTTGGCTTGCATCTCGCCAAATTGTTCATCTTGTCGCGTCTCTAGGTCTTGGCAACAATCACATAACTCTTGTCGGACAATGAAGTGACTTGTGCGCGTCATGTATGGTCCATGTTCTTCTTCTTGAGGAGGTGGTTGGCTCGACTCACCGTGCCTATCCATTATGCAAAACACACAAGTATTGTATATGGAAGTGGAATATGGTGGTGTTAGCCGTGTACCTCACCTCGGGGATTACACCGAACTAGAAATGACAAGTGAGAGGTATAAGCATGCAAAGTGGAATCGCAAAGAAAAACTCACACTAAAGATAGAACTAACTCTCAAAAGCTTGTTGGTGGTATGTTAGGGTTGTGGAAATCCAAAGAACCAACCAAAAGAAAAGGGATAGTCAAATGTGGGTAAACAAACTCAATTGAAAAGTGAAGGTCAACAACTCAAAAGGGTGATGAGAACGTACGACTATATACACACACACGAAGATTGTTGGGATTGACACGACTACGAAAATGAGAAAACAAAATGTCCTAACAAATACTAAGCTCGTTGTCGTGCCAATGCAAGGAGAGACCGTGGCTTGTTTTGCAAAGAAGAAAAATGAGCAATGGATTTGTGCACATGCCTTGGGCACTCTTCTTTCTCTCTTGCTTACAAGTTTTGAGACTCTCTTTTTCCTATGGGAGACTATTTTTCTTTTTCTTTTGCTTTGTATCTTTTTTTTGCTCTCCCTTGATGCTACCAAGTCACTCTTGCTATTGCTCTTGCACTCTCACTATCCAAGGACAAGTGCACAATTCTCAAGCAAACACAAGATGAGCCACTGTCGTGGGATAGGTACACACAAAGGAAGATAGGGGTTAGCAAGGTGACCCAAGTTATACCTTCGTTGGTGATGATGAACTTGGCGTCGGTGGTGCGTAATGATGTTCATGGGCCGTGGTGTCGATGAGCACGGGGGTTGTTGATGCGGAAGCTTATTGTTAGTTGACGACATGCACACGGGCACAAACAAACAAGAGGAAAATAGCCAATGCAAGATTAGAGGCAAAACTGTCAAAATCAGGAGACAGGGCCGGAGCCTCTAGGGTCTCATGCCGGAAACTCCGGTTCAGGCCGGAGCCTCCGGTGTAGTCAGATCGGAAACTCTGGTGTGGACCGAAGACTCCGGTGTGCAGGCCGCAGACTCTGGTCTGGAGTCAGATCACGAACTGCTCGTGTTCTTGAGCGGAAATCCACGCCTTGGGTCCTCAAATCCGCGAAAAATTGGGCTAGGGAAATGCAGGATAAAGCTGGACCAACTCCTAGGACAAGGTTTGGTCGGATCAAAACCACAAACAACACTCCAAATCAAGAGATTGATCCAAAGGCAAATATGGGCTGTTTTTTGGAGATTTTCGAATTTTTGGTGGATAGAAGAAAAATCTGTGGGGGAAATCATGAGCAACAAAGCTATTGATACCAATATGTTGAGGGCAAACCTCTAGGGTGGCCTGATCTTTCACGATTCCCTTTCAAATCTAGGATGGAGTGTAGGGAGAGGAGGGGAGGATGAACACGACGAAGGCACGCACGAAGAATGCGATGAACACACACACGCAAAACCACAATACACACCAATAGCTCACGCCGACGGTGACCGGTTCGGCGTAATCTCTAGGATCGGCGACGGGCGAAGGACTCACTCTCGAACCAGCATGGTGAGATGGGAGACTCGGCGAGATCTTGACGTCTAGGCAAAGGGAATCCGATGTCTAGGCCTTGTACAACGCGGAGGCACGATGCAAACTCCAACGAGGTTTGGGATATTGGTGCTCCTTGGTCAAGGAGCACGAGGCAAGAATTAGATAGATCCATAAGGGGTTTCCACTAATTCCAATATCATGCCTAGGGTTTACAATAGAGGTAGGGGACTATATATAGGCCAGCCACACAACTAGGGGTACTTTAGGAATAGAAGACAAGTTCTGGACAGACTAAGGGGTACATGGGCCGAAGGCCCAAAGGCCTTTTGCATGCCTGTCGATGGTCGGTCCGGAGACTCCGGTGTGGTGGACAGGAGACTCCGGTCTGGGCCGGAGATTCCAGTTGGTCCCCGGTCCAGCCTCCGGAGGGATAAACAAATTGTCCTCGAGCTTGATTCTGGGGTAAGACCGAAGGTGGGGCCATAGACTCCGGTGTCTTCAGGCCGGACACTTTGGCAGACCGGAGACTCCGATCTGAGAAGCTCCAGCAGGTTCTTCTTCACGATCTGCTCCTTGTTCTCCATCCTTGGGTGCTTGGTGATGTGTTGGGGCTTCGTACCTGATGATGCATAGAGTAGTTGCATGAAGTAGCACACCAACCAAGGATGTATCAAATTGGCACGAGGAGAGGAGCGAATTCACCTTAGCTTGTAGGAGTTTGGCTCGGGCCCGAGTCATGGGTCCACTTGGGGGACTTGTTGGTGTAGATGTAGGAGCATCCGTAGAATGGGCTCCATCAGGAAATTTGGGAGGGTCGAAACCTTGATAAATAACGACCAATTTTGTCAAAAAGGTCATAGTGTCCTAACACTAAAAGGGCATAGACATATATGACTGGTTTTGAGCCTTTTATTTGGTAGACTACGACCAATTTAAATGGTGGTTATGGTTAAATTCCGAGACAAAAAAGTTAAAGGATTGCCAACTCATCAATATCACCTTCATGTCATGTCCATGTGTCATTTTTTGCTTACTTGTCATGTCTACATGGAATCGAGGACCACCATGGTGTGTGGAAAATATTTAAAAAAAAGCAGCGCCATGGGGGTTCAAACTCGCAACCTCACAGACTCCCACATCCTAACCACTACACCAACTGCCTTATTCGTGCACTGAGGGAGCTCGGCCCCTTTTACCACCACCGTAGAGCCCATCAGCTAGGACACACAAAATATTAATGAAAAAAGGAGATGGGCGGCACGGGAAGTTGAACCCTCGACCTCTCCCTACCACTAAAGGAACCAAACCACCATAGAACATGGAAACTTGTTGTCATAGATTCACGCGTCACCCTCTTTACTCAGCGAAAACGGCTATTGGGCCCTTACCAAACGTGACCGAGGCCGTGTCCTACTTGGCCGGCTGGGCCAATAGCCCATTAGACCGTTAACATGTCCATTTTATTGGAAATTGTAGGTTTCTTACAAACTTTGAGCCCACACAAATGGATGGACTTTATTTTTTCATAAGTATACAAATGTAATTTCTCTATAATTTCTGTCATGTCGGATTGAGATGATATAAAAATATATTTTGTTCATATTTAGAAAGTAAAGCTAAAAATGATTTTTCAAAAAATCATTTGCATTAGGTAATGTACATGTAGTTCAAATCGGATCCACTTCCTACCGATTCGGATGATAGGTCATTTCTGGAAAGCTTTTTTGAGATGCAATCAATATACTAACTTTAGTAGTTTTCCTTGCAACTATGTCACGTAATATAACGCCACGTGAAGAAATCACCTTTTTGGACCATTTTTAAATTTCTTACGCCCGTTTCAAAATTTTCTTATTTCAAACTATGGTCAAAACGGCGGGCATGAAGATAGGGGATGAGCCTCGTTAACTTGCATTGGATCTCTGAAGAAACATCATATTGTTAGTCCAAAAATGATTTTTTTCAAAAAATCATGAGTGTTAGATGATGTACTTGTAGTTCAAACCGGACCCACTTCCTACCGATTCGGCACACATTTGTATTTTTCATCAGGGGTGGACGGAAAGGTTTGCGAATCCCTGGTTGGGACATTGTTCATGTAAGGTAGGTCTAGTATTTTTGAAAAATGGGGTGGTAGCATTTTGTATTCACCGTTTGGTGTTGCTTCACAAAATGCCCCAATTTTGGCACTAGAAAAATAGAAAATGGCTTTTCCGTACCACAAAAAGGAAAACTTCCTCCTGCAATATTGTTCGCCATCCCATGTTACACATGGGTGCACAATATGGGCACGTTATCAACAACTATGCTGCGATTCTGGCTGTAACATTGGTCGTTTGGCCTAAAAGCCATGAAACCTCGAACATGATAGGTCATTTCTGTGGAGGTTTTTTTGAGATGCAATCAATATACCAAGTTTGATAGTTTTCCTTGAAAATATGTCACATAATATGACACCATACGAAGGATTCACCTTGTTTTGACGGTTTTTTAATTTCTTATGACCGTTTGAAAGTTTTCTCATTTTAAACTATGGTCAAAATGGCAGGCATGAAGATAGGGGATGAACCTCAGTAAACTTGCTTTGAATCTCTGAAGAAACATCATATTGTGAGTCTAAAAATAATTTTTTTCAAAAAATCATGAGTTTTGGATCATGTACCTATAGTTCAAACTGGACCCACTTCCTCCCGATTCGGCGGACATTTGTCTTTTTCACCAAGGGTGAACAGAAAGGTTTGCAAATCCCTGGTTGGGACATTGTTTATGTAAGGTAGGTCTAGTATTTTTTTAAAATGGGGTTGTAGCATTTTGTATTCACTGTTTGGTGTTGCTTCACAAAACGCCCCGATTTTGGCACTAGCAAAATAGAAAATGGCTTTTCCGTGCAACTAAAAGGAAAAAATCCTCCTGCAACATTGTTTGCCATCCAGATACACATGGGTGCATAATATGGGCACATTATCACAAACTATGCCGTGATTCTGGCCGTAACATTGGTCGTTTGGCCTGAAAGCCATGAAACCTCGAACATGATAGGTCATTTATGTGAAGGGTTTTTTGAGATGCAATCAATATACCAAGTCTTGGTAATTTTCCTTAAAAATATGTCACATAATATGACGCCAAGCCAAGGATTCACCTTGTTTGGACCGTTTTTGAATTTCATATGCCCGTTTCAAACTATGGTCAAAACGGCGGGCATGAAGGTTCTTAGCTAGAAGATGAGCCTCTCTAAACTTGCACTGGATCTCTGATGTAACACCATATTATGAATCTAAAAATGATTTTTGAAAAAAATCATGAGCATCAGATCATGTACCTGCAGTTTAAATCGGACCCACTTCCTACCGATTCGGCAGATATTTGTCTTTTTCACGAGGGGTGCACGGAAAGGTTTCATATACTCCAGTTGGGAAATTGTCCATATAAGGTGGCCTAGTATTTTTTAAAAATAGGGTTGTAGTATTTCAAATCTTTCATTTGATGGTTTCTACACAAAATACCCCTTTTGACAATTGGATTTCTGGACACATTCTCCAACCAATGAGAGTGCAGTTACCGTGATGCCACAGATCATCCTCCAAAGCTTGATCTTAGCCATCCATAGCATCACAATCCAACGCCCAAAAGCGCCCCTCGTACTCGAGCTCTCCACTCTCCACCGCCGCCATGAGGCCACCCATCTAGATCAGGATGGAGAGGGTTCCTCACGACGCCACCCATCCACACTCCACCCCCCCAAACCTAATCCTGCTCAAACCAACTGCCATTGACAGCCACCAAGCTCGCTCCCCTTCAACCCACAAGATCTGCTCCTCCCTCCCCACAAGATCTACTCCTCCCTCCCCACAAGATCTCCTGCCAGCCCCATAACAGATGACCGCGAGCGGCACCTCCGCACGGACGACCGCGAGCGTTGCCGGTAGCTCCTCTGCACGGACGACCGCGAGCGGTGCCGGACGGGGTATCTCTGCGCTAGAGAACTTGGGGCGGGTGCTCTCCTATGAGGTGCTGTCCTCCTCCAATCCTAGTGGTCACTGCTCCTCCTCTAATCCCGGTGGCCGTTGCTCCCGGCAGCACCGATGAATCTCCAAGGTCTAATAAAATCGCACAGCCTCCCTGCTCCTCTCCACACAAATACAATCCAGTCCCCTCCTCAATCCGATTTCATGGAAGAATCAAAGTGAGGATCTCGTCGCAGTCTTAAAGGTACACGAGTCCTTAATCTCTCCGCTCGTTTCCTCCTATTCTCGTTCCCTAACCGTCTGTAGTTGTACCATAGATCGATTACCGTAGATTCCCCTCGACCGCTTAGTAGTTTGCAGTAGATCTGTGAGTGGTGGTACTATTTTTGTTGATCGATTGTTGTTGTCTCCAGTATACTGCGATTACTATGTAGATTTAAAAATGTCCCGATTGGAGGTTCGATTGTTGTTGTTTATGTTCATCTGTCTATTGTAGTTCGCTAATTCTGCTCGGCTGGAGTATAATATCTGCTTTGTTGGTTCTGCAGCCGTACATCCTGCTATGTCTCCCGGCCGGTCATCGCTCTGACCTTCGAGTCGCCATCAGGGTTCAGAAACGTGGTGCCGCCCATGGTTTTGCCTGTGACTGGCAGCCTGGCACCTCAATTGAGTGAGCAAGCGAATGGCAGAACCATGCGTGCTGAGAAAATGCTCCGCTAAGCTTTCTTTCTTCAGTTCAGAAACAGTCAGAATCTTACGCTTTCGGGTAAGTGCCTCCCGCAGTGATACAAGTTCTCCATCCTCCTAAGAGATTCAGGAGGATATCCTTCAAGAGGAACAAGCTCCGACTCGGGGAGGTCAGCAAGATGAAAGAAGAATTACCTTAGTATTGCAAAAACATATAACAAAGTATGGATGAGCACATATTCGACTAACTACTGGAAAACTTACTGATGTCATAGGATCGTCAGCCGTATGCATATCCAAGGAATCTTCCTCTCGATTCGCCCTTCTGTAAGGTCTCACCATGATAAGGTAAGATCCCTGTGATTGCAGTGCTAGTCCCTGGATCGAAATGCTAGCACCCACAGTTTAAGATGAAGTACACAGAAACAAAGGTCATTATTACATCGCACATCCAAGAGTATAATAGTTCTTACAACTCACTTAGCCCAAGGCTAAGACACAAGTTCACATAACATATAATAATAATAGAGTCCTTAGTCTTCATGTGCCACAGGCAAGCATGTCGAGTGTAGACTCGCAACCCTACTCATCATCAGAGTATCCTGCAAAATAATAAGTTACAGCCACAAGGGTCAATACATTTGGAATTGTATTGGCAACTGATACCATAGATACTTAGTATAATCCAACAACTACATGAATATATGGCTAAGTGGGTTTATGGCTGGTTTTGCTAAAATTAGTTTTACTTATAATTTTTGAAGAAGTTTTCCATTCAAGCTATAAGGTACCAATGACAGACATCACTGAACCTCTACCCATGTTCACCCACAAGTTTTAACTTAGAGAAATTTGAATGAGGAGATTATTGAACTACTTCACTGTCTTGAGGCTCAGAAGTTGTCCATAACCAGGGACACGGCTAAGTACTTAGTTTTACCCTCTCGAGAGGTGGTGCACTTCCCCACAAGACTCGATATACATCGAGACAAAACCTTTCAGAAGCAATCCCTCAGACCACCACGGACGCGTTCCATCCTATCATCACTACCACCCTCTGTCCGTCTTGCTGAGTTCTTGCAACTTAGTTGGTCAAGGCAGAGCCCATATGCCATGTGGCTGCACTGGAAGCTTTATGACAAGAATGTCTCCAATCTCTTTGTTCCTGGGTGGCCATCCACAAGTTTGATACACCAGCTGACCATAGACATGGCCCCTGAGTAACCACTCAAAATAATCCAAGCAAGTCCCAATCCACCCAGGTGTTTCATTAATAATAGTTGTTTTCTTAGTTAAACAAAAATAATACCTTTTCATACTATCTTGATATGTATTTTCCACCCACAAATTCTAATAGCATAGTTAAGCATTCTAACATACAAAGTCCTTTAACTAGGGGATACTACCAAGATATAATCTATATAGCATAGCATAGTATAGCAATATAGGAATAATTCCATCATCTCAAGATCTACCAAAATATCAATAGTGCAATAGTGAAAATAATAGGACATGGGACGAAATATCACTTGCCTTGGTAGCTAGGGGAATAGATACAATCCTCACAGCAACAAACTTCACAATCCACACAATCTACACAAAAACAATACAACCACAATAATTTAATCAATAAAACATTACAAAAACATGAATGCATGCAAAATGCAATGATATGATTACAACTCTATAATTTACAGAGTCTACAGTACTGAGGATAGAATACCTCATCTAAATGCATAAGAAATACTCAAAAATAATTTAGAGAAGAATTTTTGTGAACAAAATACCCCTAAAAAGGTTCTGCCTATAATTCCATTTTTCTAGAGGCAAAAGTGCGAAACAAGGCCTCCATAATAAAGGTCTTATTTTTCTGAATCCATAGACACCAAATTTGTATTTTTTTATTTGTGGATCAAAAGTTATTGAATTTCTAAGTTAAATACTAAATCAGTCTATTTTTCTATTTAAACGAAATAGTCTGGCGACGTGGCGCTTTCTTATTGGCTGATAACGGTTCGACCGGATCGACCGCTGTGGGTCGTTAGATTTAAGTGACGTTGGACGGATCAGATCAGCCGTACCCTTTCGTTTAAGTGATCTAATCTTAACCGCTAGGATCTGATCGAACGGCTGCTAAGCATCTCGCCGGAGACTGGCGGTGCTAACGACGGCGCGCGGCGGCGGAGCGTCGACCGATGGGGTTCTGGCGATTCTATGATAGCTGGGAGACCGTGGACACGTACCAGAGGTCGAGGTGGTCGTGGTAATCTCGATGGAGGTCACTGCGGTGCGGGGGGTGCTCGGGCTTGGCCTGGATCCTTCGCCGGAGTTGCGCAGACGGTGGAGTTCACGGCTCGGTGTCGGAGACCGTGACCTGTGGCTCAAACCAACCAGCAAAGAGGTCAGCGAGGTGCGCAAGCGTCTGCACGACCTAGTAAAGACCAAAAAGGGGAGGCGGGAACTCTACCTTTACCGGAGAAGGCGACTGACGGTGGCGGCAGAGGGAGTTCGCCGGAATCGTCCGTGTCGTCGACCTGGAGCAAAAGAGAACGCGCGGCTTGGTCAGTAGGTGCGCTAGGAGATGGGGAAATAGATGGAACCAAGGGGAGGGCGTCGGGTGGCCTGGACTCACCGGAATCGTCGCCGGAGTTGCCGTCAGTGAGCGGCGTTCGAGCTCGAATTTAGGGGAGCCTGGGGGCTCTCTGGGGGTGGCGACTGGGGGAAATGACGAGGAGGGCGTGAGGATTGAGTAGGAGCATTCATCAGGGAGAATCACTGCGAGAAACGGCCGGAAATCAATCGTTTTGAAAACAACTGAGAAGGGGGGGTTTGCTCGACGGCGCGGTTGAAGACGACGGGGTGGGGGGGTGACGTGGCGTGGGGCTGGCTTGTCAGCGAGAGGGAGTAGCCAGGGGCGCGGTAAGAAAGCGGGGGAGAGGGGAAACGCCGGGTGGGCTTAATGGGCTAGGTTGGGCCAGATGCTGCTGCTGTTTGAAATTTTCCCTCCTTTTCTTTTTCTAATTCAGTTTTCTTCAAACTTTTGATTTAATGATTCAAATCGATTCAAACCAATTTGTGAAAATTTGTAAAAACTCAAACTAGGTTTTTAGGGTATTATAAAACATATTTACCTACTATTTCATCCAAAGTACTTACTTGGACTTAATAGGTAATATAGCATTTTCTTTGGTTCCATTTTCAAAACTATTCATAAATTCCTAACCATGGCCCAAAATTGCACCAGATTT
Organism: Avena eriantha; assembly: GCA_910589775.1. NCBI lineage: Eukaryota > Viridiplantae > Streptophyta > Magnoliopsida > Poales > Poaceae > Avena > Avena eriantha. The sequence goes on from OU342740.1 coordinate 218,483,060, forward strand.
TTGGAGGACATTCTAAATGCAATGCAAAAACATGCCATGATGATATGAGTGCCGTGATGATGATTTCAGATGAAATTTTCGGATGTTACAAATCTAACCCCCTTAAGATGAATCTCGCCCTCGAGATTCGGGTTGGCTAGCAAATAGGTGAGGGTGATCTCTCCGAAGTTCATCCTCTCGCTCCTAGGTTGCTTCTGATTCAGTGTGATGGTTCCACTGCACTTTGCAGAATTTGATGGTCTTGGTACGGATAATTCTTTCTGCAGTCTCCAGAATCTTAATAAGTTTCTCTTCATAAGTGAGATCATTATCTAGCTGAACTTCCTCCAATGGTATAGTGTCTTTCAACGAAGTTTCTTCCATCTCTGGGTGACACTTTTTCAGCTGACTGACATGGAATACATTGTGAACTGCTAACAAAGATTCTGGTAATTCTATCTCATATGCTACTTCTCCTTTGCGACTCAAAATCTTGAAAGGCCCTACATAGCGTGGTGCTAGTTTTCCTTTGATTCCAAATCTCTTCACACCACGAAGTGGTGATACCCTGAGATAAGCTCTATCACCAACCTCGTAGGTAACCTCTCTACGTTTTGGATCAGCATAGCTCTTTTGCCGAGATTGAGCTACCTTTAGCCTATCTCTTACCATCTTGACTTTCTCCTCGGCCTCTTTGATTAGGTCTGGCCCGAACAAGTTTCTTTCTCCTACTCCATTCCATAGCAATGGTGTAGTACACTTCCTTCCATAAAGGAATTCAAATGGAGCCATTTCTATGCTCGACTGATAACTGTTATTGTAAGAAAACTCGGCGTACGGTAGACTTTCATCCCAACTGGATCCATAATCTAACGCACATGCTCTCAGCATATCCTCTAATATTTGATTGGTCCTTTCTGTTTGCCCATCTGTTTGCGGATGAAATGCAGTGCTGAATTCTAACCGAGTTCCTAGTGACTCGTGAAGTTGTCGCCAAAAGTGTGAAGTGAACTGAGTTCCTCTGTCGGACACGATACTTTTAGGTACCCCATGCAAACATACAATTCTATTCATGTAATTCTTGGCTAGTTTTGCACTTGTATAAGTGGTCTTCACTGGTATGAAATGGGCCACTTTTGTCAAGCGATCAACAATAACCCATATGGAATCGTATCCAGATTTGGTCCTGGGCAGTCCGGTGATAAAATCCATACCAATTTTATCCCATTTCCAATCAGGTATTGGCAGTGGTTGCAATAATCCTGCCGGTTTCTGATGTTCTACCTTTACACGACTACACACGTCGCATAGAGCAATGTGCTTTGCTATGTCTTTCTTTAGATTATTCCACCAAAATCTCCCCTTAACATCCATATACATCTTGGTGTTGCCAGGGTGAATTGAATATGGTGAATTGTGAGCTTCTCTTAAGATCAACTTCTTAAGTTCCAGATCCTGTGGAACACAGATACGTTTTTCGTACCATAAGATTCCTTGTTCATCTCAATGGAATCCTTTTGCCTTCCCTTCACTAACTTTACTTTTGATTTCATCTATTTCTTTATCCAACTTTTGGGCTTCTTGAATTCTATCCATTAGTGTGGGCTGCACCTCCAAGGATGCAAGGTACCCTTCAGGCACAATTTCGAGTCTCAGCTCTCTAAATTGAGCACACAACTCCTCCGGTAATTCTCCTTTGTTGAGGCCATTCACATAGACCCTGCGGCTTAATGCTTCGGCTACAACATTTGCCTTTCCAGGATGGTATTGTAACCTTAAGTCATAGTCCTTGATGAGTTCTAGCCATCTTCTTTGTCTCATGTTGAGCTCTTTCTATGTAAAAATATATTTCAAACTCTTGTGATCGGTGAACATTTCACAACGCTTTCCCATAAGATAATGCCTCCATGTTTTTAGTGCATGCACAACTGATGCCAACTCTAGATCATGAGTAGGATAATTTACTTCATGATTTTTGAGTTGCCTTGATGCATAGGCTACAACTTTACCTTGTTGCATTAGTACACCTCCCAGTCCTTGGTGAGATGCATCACAATAGACTTGAAAATCTTTCTCAAGATCTGGCAAACATAACACTGGTGCTGACACCAGTCTCTTTTTCAATTCCTGAAAGCTGGTTTCACAAGCTTCTGTCCAATTAAACTTCTTCTCCTTCTTTAGAAGATCAGTCATGGGCTTTGCAATCTTAGAGAAATTTTCAATGAACCTTCGATAGTACCCTGCTAGGCCAAGGAAACTACGGACTTCTTTAACTGATTTAGGAGGTTCCATTCTGTCACAGCTGCCACTTTGGCTGGATCAATAGCTATACCATTCCCAGATACCATATGTCCAAGAAAACCCACTTCATTTAGCCAGAATTCACATTTGCTGAACTTGGCATAAAGTTTATGTTCTATGAGTTTCTCTAGAATCAGGCGTAGATGTTCTTCATGTTCTTTGCTGCCCTTGGAATAAACCAATATATCATTGATGAATACCACTACGAACTTGTCAAGGAATTCCATGAATACTTTATTCATCATGTTCATGAAGTAGGCCGGTGCATTAGTCAATCCAAACGGCATCACTGTATATTCATACAACCCGTATCTAGTGGTGAATGCAGTCTTGGGTATGTCATGTTCTCTGATCTTTAGTTGGAAGTATCCTGATCGAAGATCAATTTTTGGGAAAACACATGCTCCCTCTAGCTGATCGAAGAGACCATTAATTCTAGGCAGGGGATATTTGTTCTTTATGGTCACATCATTGAGTGAACAATAATCTATGCATAGCCTTTGACTTTGGTCCTTCTTCTCGACAAACAAGACTGGTGCTCCCCAAGACGACGAGCTTCGTTGAATAAATCCCTTTTTCAACTGTTCTCCCAACTGTTTCTTGAGTTCCTTTAACTCGTCCACCGATATTTTATAAGGTCTCTTTGATATAGGCCCTGTTCCTGGCAGTAGGTCTATTAGAAACTCCACATCCCTATCTGGTGGCATGCCAGGTAATTCTTCGGGAAACACATCTGGGTATTCCTTCACTATTGGCACACTGTCTAGGCTAACTCCCTTAAGAGAATTAACCTTGCTCCCCTTGGGTTCAAAGTTAGACTTGAACCTGATCCTTTTCTTTTCTGGGGTGGTAAGCATAACAGTCCGCTTGGCACAATCAATCACCCCTTCATAACGGGTCAACCAGTCCATTCCTAATATGACATCTAATCCTTGGGACTCTAGGATTATTAAACTAATCGGGAACTTGTGTTTTCCAATTTCTAGGGTGATATGTCAGCACCCTGAATTTACTATCATTTCTCCACCCGGAGAACTTACCCTCATAGGACATCCAATAGTCTCAGCGGAGAGTTCATTTTTGATTACAAAGGCTCTTGAAATGAATGAATGCGATGCGCAAGTATCGAAAAGGATAAGTGCGGAAAAGGCATTAATTTTGAACTTACCGATCACGGCATCAGATCCTTCTTGGATTTCCTCCACGTTAATGTGATTCACATGGCCCTTTTGGAATGGGTTTGGCTTAGCCCCATCAGTCTTCTTTTCTGGGCATTCATTAGCATAGTGTCCTGTCTTCTTACACTTGAAACATTCCACCTGACTGATGTCTTTCTTCGCTGGCTGACTGTGACGGTTCTGACCATTTTGGTTCCCATGGCCATGATTATTGTGATTGTTCCTAAATCCACTTTTGTTGTGCCCACGATGATTGTTTCCATCATGGTTGTGGTTTTTGTTACGATGGTTATTATGATTCCCATTCTTGTGGAATCCTGAGCTCCCACTTCCTTCACCATGAGGGCGCTTGTGAGGAGATCCTGATCCAAACTTATCGAAATGGTGCTTCCTCTTTCTACCCTCCACTAGCTTCATCTTGGTTTCTAGGATTTTAGCTTTATCACATAAAGATTGATAAGTTGGAACATATGCAACATATAGTTGCATAGAAATTTCATCATTCAACCCATCTAGGAACTTCTCCTTCCTCTTTGCATCAGTCTCAACGTCATCGGGTGCATAACGTGACAAATTATTGAACTCCTCGATGTATTCAGAAATACTGCGGTGGCGTTGCTTGAGGTTATGGAACTTCTTTTTCTTCAATCCCATTATTCCAGCAGAGATGTGAGTGGTGCGAAACCCATCTTCAAACATTGCCCAAGTCACTTCCTCAATAGGGTGGGTAATTTGAAAATTATCCCACCAAGCAACTGCATGACCTTCCAACAAGTGTGCTGCAAATCTGACCTTTTCTGTATCCGTGCATACAACCGTGACTAGGTCCTTATTCACAGAGCGTAACCAATCATTTGCTACCATGGGGTCTGAGGTACCTGAAAACTTGGCAGGTCTCAGCCTTAGAAATCTGGTCAGCATATCCAGGGGCGGTGGATTATTCTGGTTGTTATTGTTATTATTGTTGTTGTTCTGATTCTGGGTTGCCATGAATTGAGTCATCATTTGCATCAACTGGGTCTGTGCAGCCATCATCTGTTTCATTCCATTGCCATTGTCATCCTCGTTGTTGCGTCGTGGAGGCATCTGTGGGTTTAATAAGGGTAAGTAATGATAGATAACCCCAAATAAAACAACAATCAATCAAACAAGCACATGCGAGTTCAACATCATAGTAATGACAGAGTTTGCAAAATAACATACTAGCATAGTCACCCACAAGTCGGTATGACTTATGCAACTCAATAACAATAAAAGAAAGGTAGATGGAATAGTATCACTACTCCTCCATGTCGACTTCTTCCTCCACTAGTGCAAGCCCTGTTGCCGCGAATCCTGCCTTGTATTCCTCCAAGCTGGTAGTCAGAGCATCGATCTTCGTCTGTAACTCTCTCTTCTGTATGCGTAGCCTCTCTATCACCTCGTGATCCGCTTCCAGCTCAATGTTCTCTAGCTCTATCTCGGTCTCCAAGGCTCTAATCTTCTTGTTCTTCTCCTGAATTCTCTTCTCTTGGTTCTTGAATTTCTTATCTTGGTCTTCAAACTTCTTCTCCATTTCCTTGATTCGATTTTCCTGTTCCTGGAAGTCCTTGTCCTTCTCCTTGAGTTGGACTCGTAGTTCATCGTTGCTAAGCATCACATTAGTCCTATCAGTATCAAGGTGTCTAATGAGGCTCTCTAAGTCCTGGAGGTAGTGACGCACGGGCTTGATAGACTCCTTAGTGGCCTTGTCCAACACAATAGGCTCTCCATCCTCGTCGCGCCTCCCAAAGAAGTGGAAGTAGTGGCTCTTGATCTCAGAAGAGTGACGTCCACATAGGCGTCCCAACAGCTCCTGCATAGCGACGTCGAGGCCCCTCTCCATGTCATCATGGAGTATCTTGAAGGTAATCTCCCCAGTTTGGGGCTCCGTCTCACGTCCTGGCTGAGTAACTTTGAATCCCCATAAGTCCTTCCTCTGAAACTTCCGCAGCTGAAGTCCCTGAATGGTAGGGATGGGAAGAGCGAGCACTTGGATTAGCTCCAATAGGTAAGTCCCAAAGCGAGTCCCCTTGAAATCCTTGGTCGTGATGTAGAAAAAATTCAGCATCTTTTGCATGGTAGGGAGAAAATTAGTAACACACAATAGAGGAAGTAAACACAAGTCACAATTTAAGAAAATCAACCAACAGAACATTCCAAGTGGCAATACATTATTCAACTCAAGCACTCAAGGTTCTAGACATAACTTATTTTTGCCATACCACATAAGTTGGTATGATCAGCATTCTAACGTGATAAAACGCCAAGGGTGGTGGTCCAACTAATATCTCACTCCTTAACCAAGGTGGCAATCTGGGCATCCTTGGCAGCAATCTGTTTGTCTTGATCACATAGCTCCAAAGCTAGGCCTATGATATCCTTACTTAGGCATTTCACCGTGGCCTTTGAGTCTTGGACAAGACGCTTCTCCTCCTTGAGATCTTCCTGGGTATTGAGCATTCTATACTTGAGTCTCTCCCCAAGTTCCTTAATAGCTCTCCATGCAGCATTTCTTAGAGAGTCAAAGAATGACGGTTGCATTTCAGAGTTGGTGAACATGCATAATCCCGTACTCTTGGAATCGTCCTCCTTGTCTTTGTACAAATGGAGTTGCACCCACCAATAATCTTGTCCTTCATCTATCACAGAAAATCCCTTGTACACAGCTTCACCATTCATTCCCAAGCCAAGCATGAGGTTCTTGAGTATATTGGGAAATTCTGTCTCACACTCTAGGGTCATAGTCATCAGTGGTCCCTTCTTGACAGATTCATTGATGGTGGACATCTACAAAATAGATGAGAAGGATGATTAGGAAAATTTTTACAAGAGGAAAAGACAAGTGTAAAGTTGGAATATAGAGTTTTCCTAAGGGTTTTCCTTAGTCTAATCCATTCTAGGTTCACGATCCTACAGGCAACACAGTGCTCTCATACCATCTATAAGATCTCACCATGATAAGGTAAGATCCCTGTGATTGCAGTGCTAGTCCCTGGATCGAAATGCTAGCACCCACAATTTAAGATGAAGTACACATAAACAAAGGTCATTATTACATCGCACATCCAGGAATATAATAGTTCTGACAACTCACTTAGCCCAAGGCTAAGACACAAGTTCACATAACATATAATAATAATAGAGTCCTTAGTCTTCATGTGCCACAGGCAAGCATGTCGAGTGTAGACTCGCAACCCTACTCATCATCAGAGTATCCTGCAAAATAATAAGTTACAGCCACAAGGGTCAATACATTTGGAATTGTATTGGCAACTGATACCATAGATACTTAGTAAAATCCAACAACTACATGAATATATGGCTAAGTGGGGTTATGGCTGGTTTTGCTAAAATTAGTTTAACTTATAATTTTTGAAGAAGTTTTCCATTCAAGCTATAAGGTACCAATGACAAACATCACTGAACCTCTACCCATGTTCACCCACAAGTTTTAACTTAGAGATATTTGAATGAGGAGATTATTGAACTACTTCACTGTCTTGAGGCTCAGAAGTTGTCCATAACCGGGGACACAGCTAAGTACTTAGTTTTACCCTCTCGAGAGGTGGTGCACTTTCCCCAGAAGACTCGATATACATCGAGACAAAACCTTTTAGAAGCAATACCTCAGACCACCACGGACGCGTTCCATCCTATCATCACTACCACCCTCTGTCCGTCTTGCTGAGTTCTTGCAACTTAGTTGGTCAAGGCAGAGCCCATATGCCATGTGGCTGCACTGGAAGCTTTATGACAAGAATGTCTCCAATCTCTTTGTTCATGGGTGGCCATCCATAAGTTTGATACACCAGCTGACCATAGACATGGCCCCTGAGTAACCACTCAAAATAATCCAAGCAAGTCCCAATCCACCCAGGTGTTTCATTAATAATAGTTGTTTTCTTAGTTAAACAAAAATAATACCTTTTCATACTATCTTGATATGTATTTTCCACCCACAAATTCTACTAGCATAGTTAAGCATTCTAACATACAAAGTCCTTTAACTAGGGGATACTACCAAGATATAATTTATATAGCATAGCATAGTATAGCAATATAGGAATAATTCTATCATGTCAAGATCTACCAAAATATCACTAGTGCAATAGTGAAAATAATAGGACATGGGATTAAATATCACTTGCCTTGGTAGCTAGGGGAATAGATACAATCCTCACAGCAACAAACTTCACAATCCACACAATCTACACAAAAACAATACAACCACAATAATTTAATCAATAAAACATTACAAAAACATGAATGCATGCAAAATGCAATGATATGATTACAACTCTATAATTTACAGAGTCTACAGTACTGAGGATAGAATACCTCATCTAAATGCATAAGAAATACTCAAAAATAATTTAGAGAAGAATTTTTGTGAACAAAATACCCCTAAAAAGGCTCTGCCTATAATTCCATTTTTTCGGAGGAAAAAGTGTGAAACAAGGCCTCCATAATAAAGGTCTCATTTTTCTGAATCCATAGACACCAAATTTGTATTTTTTTGATTTGTGGATCAAAAGTCATTGAATTTCTAAGTTAAATACTAAATCAGTCTACTTTTCTATTTAAAGGAAATAGTCTGGCGATGTGGCGCTTTCTTATTGGCTGATACCGGTTCGGCCAGATCGACCGCTGTGGGTCGTCAGATTTAAGTGACGTTGGACGGATCAGCTCAGCCGTACCCTTTCGTTTAAGTGATCTAATCTTAACCGCTAGGATCTGATCGAACAGCTGCTAAGCATCTCGCCGGAGACTGGCGGTGCTAACGACGGCGCGCGGCGGCGGAGCGCAGGCCGATGGGGTTCTGGTGATTCTACGAGGGCTGGGAGACCTTGGACACGTACCATAGGTTGAGGGGGTCGTGGCGATCTCGATGGAGGTCACTGCGGTGCGGGGGGTGCTCGGGCTTGGCCTGGATCCTTCGCCGGAGTTGCGCATATGGTGGAGTTCACGGCTCGGTGTCGGAGACCGTGACCTGCGGCTCAAACCAACTGGCAAAGAGGTCAGCGAGGTGCGCAAGCGTCTGCACGACCTTGTAAAGACCAAAAAGAGGAGGCGGGAACTCTACCTTTACCGGAGAAGGCGACTGACGGTGGCGGCAGAGGGAGTTCGCCAGAATCGTCCGTGTCGTCGACCTGGAGCAAAAGAAAATGCGCGGCTTGGTCAGTAGGTGTACTAGGAGAATGGGAAATAGATGGGACCAAGGGGAGGGCGCCGGGCGGCCTAGACTCACCGGAATCGTCGTCGGAGTTGCCGTCAGTGAGCGGCGTTCGAGCTCGAATTTAGGGGAGCCTGGGGGCTCTCTAGGGGTGACGACTGGGGGAAAATGACGAGGAGGGGTGAGGATTAAGTAGGAGCATTCATCAGGGAGAATCACTGCGAGAAATGGCCGGAAATCAATCGTTTTGAAAACGGCTGAGAAGGGGGGGTTTGCTCGACGACGCGGTTGAAGACGACGGGGTGGGGGGTGACGTGGCGTGGGGTCGGCTTGTCAGCGAGAGGGAGTAGCCAGGGGCGCGGTAGGAAAGCGGGGGAGAGGGGAAACGCCGAGTGGGCTTAATGGGCCAGGTTGGGCCAGATGTTGCTGCTGCTGTTTGAAATTTTCCCTCCTTATCTTTTCCTAATTCAGTTTTCTTCAAAACTTTTGATTTAATGATTCAAATCGGTTCAAACCAATTTGTGAAAATTTGTAAAAACTCAAACTAGGTTTTTACGGTATTATAAAACATATTTACCTACTATTTCATCCAAATTACTTACTTGGACTTAATAGGTAATATAGCATTTTCTTTGGTTCCATTTTCAAAACTATTCATAAATTCCTAACCATGGCCCAAAATTGCACCAGATTTTTGGAGGACATTCTAAATGCAATGCAAAAACATGCCATGATGATATGAGTACAATGATGATGATTTCAGATGAAATTTTGGGATGTTACACCTGCCATCAACCATTTGATCTGGGACTCATAGTACTTGTCCGAATAAGATTTGGAGTATATCCGCAGAGAATCTGTCTTGCTCTTGGTGACTATATGCATGAGCCGGTCACCATGGTGTTGGATAGGCTGGATCCGGTGCGCCAGCCATCAGTGGATCAAGTCAGATCATTTCAGACCCATGTGCTTCATCAAATATTCGATACGCCTCTTGGCAAGAAGAAGATCGTCGGTGAGAGCCGAAGCTTCTGCGTCCCAGAACTCTTGGGGCGTGGCGGCACCATCGACGAAAGCCGGCAAAGCAGTTGCTTTACCGGGAGCCGGTCTGTCCTTATGGTAAAAGAACATGGATGGCCATTTCTTCACGGACATGCTAACTTTAATCCTAGGATAGACTCGTTCTCTACTAATAGAAAAGTTCAGAGTTCCGATAATGTAGGGATTACTGAAAGTGATGGAATTTCTCTAGGTACCAAAATAGTACCGGAATAGAACAATACTCAGTCTAATTCCAAGATAACCCTCACACAAAGATGCGTAAGCACTCATTTCTAAAATTGAGTTTGGGGGGATATTGTGGAGTTGCATGTCGTAGTGATCTATGACCTCAGAAAAGGAATTTCAGGGAGGAAAAGTCAAACCTCTATCGAGGTGGGTGCCGAAGTGCACTCGCTCGTTGGCATTGGGGGTGGGGATGGTTTGACCAAAACCGCTCCGCTAGTCGCCGGTGCGGAGGAGTCCTTCCTTCTCGACGACACGGAGCTTGTCGTCATCAGGGACGCAGGGGATCCAGACCTCTCCTACTTCGTGACAGGGGCCGTCGCCGTTCTCTCCGCAGTGCCAGAGGACAAAGCAACAGCCATTTTGCGGGCGGTGGTGACCTACAATGGGCGGTGATGTGCGCTTGGTGGGAGGCATAAGAGCTTTGCATAGAAGCATCGAGAGGAAGGAGAAGAAACTAGCAATGGTAAGGAAGAAAGAGGAAATCTTGACTCCTTAGATCCCTCACATACGCTAAGATTCATGCAAGATAAACAATAACCGTGCCACGCATCGTGGAAGGATTACGCCGCCTCGATCTCCGTGCACGCATTAAAATGACGCCTCTGTTCCGCAAAAGGCGGACCCACCAATGGTCATGCTGATAGGAATGTATGTCACTGATGTGACTTGACCTTGACTGATGTCAGGTTACGTCAGAGACTAAGTTCTAGCTTAATTTGAATTTCAAGATGGAAACCCAAATGATGTATTCATACGTCCGACTTCTTTTAAAGACTCGAATCCTATCATTTCTTTTGAAGTTTCAGGAACCCTTCAAGATTCTACAAGCCGAAGATGGATCAAGCTAGACTTTGATGAATCTGACTCTGGATCTTGGAGGCTTCCGGGGGCTGCTGTTGGGGATATACTTTCCGGGTATCCTCACTATGGATCACTAACCAGGGTGGCCTACTTCGGGTTAGAGCTTTGCTTCACGCGCGACCCAGTCAGGGAGAAGAGACGGAGTCTAGTCCGGCTACAGGAAGGCCTAGAAGACTTGCCGACATAGGCCTATAGTGTTACTTGTAGTTCAAGATGTACTCTGTAACCGACTCTTAGTCGTAGCCGGATAGGTTTCTCCTGTAAACCCTAGGTCGGATATCTATATAAGATGTCCTAGGGACCAGCCTTTAGGGCACCTCACAATAGTCTACAATCTCAACTCGCACAGGCGAAACCATTTGTAACCCATATCTGGCTCTGCCGTATTACTGGATTGCTAGCAGGAGTAGGATCCGTCAAAAGCCGGCAGATTCGAACCTGGGTAAACTTGTGTGCTCACCGTCCAGGAACACCGAACGTCTCACACCCCTCTCTTCCGCACGTCTCGAGGACCCCCTCATGGCGTACTTGTCATCAATCCGATGACATTCCATGCTGTCCCCAAGTTGCACAATCACGAGCTCCAGGCCGAGCGCCTCGTGGCCTGTCTAACTGGGAGGCCTAGGGAGGTCTCCCTGGCCATCCGAGGGCCTGCCTCTTGGATCAGAAGGCCTTCCGGGGACCAAAACAGGCAGCTGGGCTGCGAAGCTAGACCTGCTGCATACTATGCACTAATCTAGAAGAAGAATCAAGACCACTCATCACCCCACGGCAGCACTCACCCAAAGCGTGGCCAACATGCACTCGAGGTTTCATCGCATGACTACTTTACAACTCAGCTGGGCCGCTGATGCATGGAAAATGCATACATGAACTTTGTAGTTCATTGACATGTATTCAGACATATTTGAAGTTATATCCATGTTTGGTATTGATTTTTGGGGATTTACCAATGATCCTCTTTATTTTGGTTATAGCCCTACAGGACAGGAAAACCCTGTTTTGTGTTTCTCTTTCAGGGACCTAAACAAAGTCAAATGGACTGGGGATTTTTGGAGCGTAAATATTTCACCAAGTGAAGCATCTGGAGCGCTTAGATCTCACTAGAAGGGCCAGGAGGTCCAAAAGGTACCTAGGGGCACGCCTAGCCTAGTAGGGCACACCACCCCCATCTCTTTGTCCTCGTCTATCGGATTCCCTTGATTCTTTTCCCCACGGACTTGGCTTCACCTAAAAACCTCTAAAAAAGGTCCCCTATAGGAGCCATCGCAGAGAGCGTCACACAACATACAAATACCAAAAAGGAGTTAGAACAAGTGAAGATTAGAGAGGGAAACTCCGCTGGAGCCGCCGTCAAAGGGATATCCACCTTCTCCAACATCTCCACCATTATCATCATGATGAAGAGGGAGTAGTCCACCTCTAGACCATTGGTTTGTGGCAATAGTTTGATCTATTTCTATCTTGTTCTTCATAGATCTTAGTACCATATGAGCTTCCCAACATGATTATGGTCATATATGTAATTCCTATGTGGTGCATCCTTATTTGATGATTTGATATATCAGATTGGAACACATTATGTGTAAGATGTATTGATAGATGTATATCATTTACCTCGTTCTTAAGTACTTCTTTCGATCCAATTTGTATGCAAGAGCCCGTGTGGGGAGATGTGTGTAGTAGATGGAGTAGCATGGTGGTAGTGATTGGATAGTGACAACAAAATCTATGATCTACTATGGTTTTTACCTTTATTTTGATGCCTTACTGGGGATTAAGTGAATTCATGCACTATAATTATCTTGTGATAGCTAGATAATCTTGTTTGCTCAAGGTAGCATATTTTTAATTCAAACATCATGCCATATTGCTTAAGGCTATACTCTATGTAATGCTTGACTCAAGATTTGCTTGGAGTTTTCCCTATCTTGTAGAGTATAAGAGAGATGTGTTGCATCATATACCTATATTTTAAAGGACGTGAGCTTAGCAAGCTGTGAGAACCTTGATCTATTGTTCATGAGTATTACTGTTCATCGACGGTTTCGCGAAATCATGCCTCGACGCGTGTCTATGTTTCCATTTTATTTCCTTTTCCCCTCCCCTTAGTTAGGAAGCGTCCCTTTGCGATGGGTTCCCATCAGTGTACTGTTCATCCCATAATATCTTCCTCTCTGGAAGAGTTCGGTCAATTCCCGAGCGGTCTCACCTTCCACCATCGATGGATAGGCTTTTCCCCCACCTTTTCTTCTATTCCTTCCCATCGTCGCCGCCTCACATCTCCTACCAAGGGCTAGCATCCTTCTCTCCATTTATGGCTGCCGTGCCACCTACCGATGACTGTCTCCACTCCCTAAAGATAGATGGGGCTGCTCCTGGTCTGCTGGTCGCTCTGGTAGGTAATCGCGGTGTCCAAGTTGAGGGTGAACTGCGGTGCCTTCCTCTCCTTTTGATCTGTAGTTGGTCGCCTTGGTGCTGCTCTGTGTGGCGAAGGTGGTAGTCCATTGGGATTCCTCGCCGAGGCCATTATGCCTACAGCCTCCCTCTGTAGCTCCCCCATGCCTTCATTCTTAACTGAAATCTCCCACTTCAGTTAGTTATCTCGATAGCCAGTTGGATAATTTTGTCAAATCCACCATCTTTGGAAAAGTGACGGATGGCCGCGAGGGTTGTGCTGGTTGCCTGCCAGAGGGCTTCGCTAGGCTGGCCGGCAGCCATCACGGCCACGGGCCATGCATGGAGAAGGGGAGAGCAGCACCGTAGGTGCCTCGGCTAGGAGCTGCCTCCCCAGGTTCTTTCGTTCCTGGCATTTCTACAGGTTTTTCTTGGGAGTTTAGGGGAGCGTCGAGTTGTGCACCGAGGGCGCTGCGAGCAGAACCCCGTTGATGCTTGCCAGAACTACCACTATGGTCTGTTATGCCGGCTAGCTGTTACCGCAAGTAAGAGATGGCGAGCATGTCACCATGCTGTCAACATGGTAAGAGATCAACATCGTCTAAGAGCTCTAAGCTCCCTGAAAATAGGGACCTGTGGTTGCTCCTTGGTTTTGGCCCTAATTGTCAGCGTGATACTCTTTTTTTAACAGCGTGGGTCCATGTATTTGCCGCTTTTCGTGCGCGCATAACGTGACTACGTGTAATATTTTTCCTTTATATTCTCTGGGCGTGGGAATCGACTCGAGTTGAACTGACTTGCTACCCACCACTCGATACAGCCGCGTTGACCTTGCCGTTTCATCGCCCATTGACACTGATTTCAGGGTCTTATGAAAGCAGCTACAACTTTCACCACCAACTGGAGGGCCTAGCGTAAGGCTTGCACGTTTCAAGCTCCGGCGCCGTGCTGTACGTCGCCTCTTGTTCGTCTACACCATGGCGGCTGATACGGAAGTGAGCGGCGATGTGGACACAGGCGTGGGACACCTCTACGCACCCAATCTGAGGGTTGGGTTGGGCATCCACGCCGTGCAAGTGCACGAGGTCATGCTGCTCACGCCCAAGGCCTAGTGCGGGGAGCTCGATGCTGCGGTCCAGGAGTTTGTTGACATCGGCGAGGTACTGTGTATTCCGCATCTGCTTGAGCTCGAATGGGTCGCTGTCGTGTTCTTGTCGTTATCTATCTAAAGGCATCGCATTCCCTTCTTTCAAAGCAACATCATGATTCTTACATCAATCTTATCCCCTCGCTATCCAAACACAAATAGTATCTTTATTCTTTTATGCCTATTTATATTCAGATCTTTAGTTTCTTGAATTTTTTATCCTGTGTTGATGCACGTAGAAACACCAGTTTATGCAGTTTCAATGATGATGAATCTGAAAGAATCTCTTGACAGGGTAGCTCAAGATCATGTCTGGTGAAGCTAGCTGATGCTTCGTGGTACTTCGGCATTGTGTTCCTAGCTTTGATCATAGATTCTTTGGTTTGATTTATTGTTCCTTCTAATCTTGAGAAGTTGGTTCTTGGCTATCTCTTTGAGTTTGAACATGTTGTAGGTGTCCTACGGGCAAGTTTGTGGATGCCAATGGGAAGATGTGTGGTGCATGTCAGGCGTGCTCTTTTATCTGATTATTGGAGGAGTTAATGAGTCTATTCCCAACAAAACATATGATGAGCCATCTATATATTGTAGACAATCTATGTTTAGTACTGCAATATATGTCCTAGCATTGCCAAATGACAACACGTGCAAAAGAAAATCATAAAACCGTGCAATCCTGAAGACAAACATTTATGAACCTTTTCAGATCAAATATGGTAATAAGTTGAGAATTATGAATTATGAGACTCTCCCCCATGAAAATCATCCGTTGTAAAAGCCATCTTTTCTTATAGTGCCATGTGGTACTCTTTTGCATCATCTCCGTCGCTACAAGAGGTCAGCGCTGCCTTGCACAGTCTTATCTTATGCGAGAGGGACTCCTCACTCTCTTGTGTGCCCTCATTGTCAGAGGTGCCTCCAAAAGCATCCTTCCCTTCTACAGACTCTAGGATGGTGGCAGAAGCGTCAGGGTTCGTAGGATCAACCTCCTCTTGTAGTTCCTCGAAGAGTAGCCCTTGAATGTTGTACTACAGTATCTTCATGAGGACTTCTCGTCTTAGACCCCAGCTGGAGAAGTACAGAGGAAGTACCTCCTTGGGAGGGTAGTCCATGCCCTTCTTAGCAAACAACACCTTCATCACTTCTTCGATAGTAGGTTGTCCAAGCACCTCTTCTTGGAGTTTCATGTTCTCCTCCTTGTCGGAGTAATCCCACATATCCTTTGTGTGGGCCTACAGAGGAGAAATGTGTCACCATATGAAATCTTTGGCAATCATCAGCTCTATCAGGCCACCCTTTCCACTACAAGAATGTTTACATCCGCAACAATTTGGCCCGTTGGTCGTCGTAGAATTTTTTCGCTCGACCGTGGCCGCTGGAAAAAAATTCCCAGTTACACGACCCTCTACTATTACGAAACCACTAAAAACATGGATGAAGATCAGCAGACTAGGTGGCAGAAGTAAGATTTTTGGTTTCTCACACGATGTTGACTGAGCGAACTCTTTTGAGGCATGTGGGTCCCAGATGTCAGTGTCTCTAGCTGACCATACTTTTCGGTTGTGCCTCCCTAATTTGAACTCGATAACGCTGCTCGATGCATCTGCCGTTTAGTCAGGATGTTGGGTCCCTCATGTTAGCCTCTCATTAGAAGAATCGTGTGCATGATGGAATTTTTTTCCTTCACTCGTGCTACCTTGTTCCGGACTTGATAGTGTTGCTCGATGCATGTGCCATTTAGTCAGGCTGTTGGGTCCCACATGTCTGTTGGAAATATGCCCTAGAGACAAATAGTAATAAGGGCTATTATCATATTTCATATAGTTTATGATTAAGTTTTATATCATGCTATAACTGTATTCAGTGAAAACATCAATACACGTGTGACATATAAACAACTAGGGGTTCCCAGTGAAACTCTAGTCACTAGTTCATTGGTCAATAGATGATCAAGTTTCCTGATCATGTGGCATTTATGCCAGTTGGAAATGGAGTCAACTCATTCTAAGAATGAGATGATGAACCAATACCCAACCTAAACATCGTGACCTGATCATGTCAGAAAGTTCAAGTTAGGATGATTAGAAATGGATCCTTGTAGACTATTCCTTAGACCATGAGGCTATATCAATCATTGTCTCCCGAGAGTGCTTAGATAGCATCAAGCGCCATTTGGTAATACGGTTGTTATAAAGGTGTATTCAGGTACTCGGAGGAAACCGTAGAGGCAATATATGTCAAGATCGGGATTCGTCCGTCCATGTGATGGAAAGATACTCAAGGGCCCACACGGAGAGGTTATATCTAATAGCTGCACACCATGTGATTTGATCATAGGGATATCACTTGTCGGAACGAGTCAAGTAGCATTGTTTGGTAACAAGATTGAACACGACATGGTGATGTTATTGATCAAATCTCGGGCAATGCAAGTATCGAGAGACAAAGGGAATAAGCCATGACTGTCCTAGTTCAAACAATGAAAGATCTTTGTGGAACGCACAGGGGTCACATGGCCATCCAGATCCCTCTGTTGATCATCAGTGCGGGAGTGTCCTGACCATGTCTGGAGTGTTCCTGAACCATGGGGTATCACGCTTAAGGGCTTGAGGATGCTTAGAGACTGTTTATATGATCGGTATAATTGTCGAAGAATAGTACAGAGAAAAACCGGAAGGGTTTCGATAAGTCCGGAGGATGTCTAGAGTGGAGGTGGAAGGTGTTCCATAACCATGAAGGTTGAATAATATATGAATGAATGTTAAATATTTATTTAATCATTTTTTCATATAATAAAAGAGAAAATCAATTAAATGGTCAAAGGGCTTAATGGGCCAATTCCTAGAAGGGAAAGGGCCCAAGAGGGGACCACACCCCTAGGAGAGGCCTTGGGGGTGGCCGGTGGCCCTAGTGCACCAGCCCCACGTGGGTCCCATGGGTGGGGGCTTGCCGACGCGCCTCCCCACCTTTCCCCCTCCTCTAGTCCCACCCCAGGACTTTGAGGGAGGTATTACCTCCCCTCCCCCTATATATAGTGGGGGTATTTGGCCAGATAAATACACACAATATTCAATGAAGGTCTTCTCACTTTTGGGAAGACCTCCAATTGATCTCTCTCTCTCTCTCTCTCTCTCTCTCGTGACCGTGGTCCCAAGTTCGGAATGCGCGAACGAGAGACATCTTCACCACGGAGCGCCGTCGCGCTGCGGGATTCGGATCTAGGAGCTCTACTTCCGCAACTGCTGCTGGATCAGGAAAGTGGGAGTCATCGTCAGGCACCGGATGTGTGTAACTCCTCGCGAGGTGTCACACTTGAGGCACTCAAGTCGTTGGATCCACAGGAGCGCAAGGACTTCATCACGACCTTGAGATCGGCTTCGGCTCGTCTACATCAACCATGCTCTCCTGAGCGTTGACAACGCTTTTCGGTCTTCAAGGGTAAGTTCGCGAAAAGCCCCTCCCGTTACTGGATTACTAATAGATAGGTCCTGGCAGCATCAGGGGTTCAGGGGTGTAGGGTAAAATTTTATTGTTTTCATACGTGGAACCCTTACAGTGGTATCAGAGCTAGATCTATGCGTAGTAATGCTAGTACGGGTAGAACACATGAGATGTAGCATGTGGGCGTTGATCTTTTAGTTGTTACCCTCCCACGTGTACTTGTGTATACCGCAACAATGCTTGATGAAGCGGCCCCCAACCGACATTATGCGTTCATTTGTGAGACTGGTCCACGCTTGACATACGGCTTGTACCGTATAAAGTGGCTTAGGGGTGTCTGTCTCTGTCGCATTAGTTAGTATGCCATTTACAACGGAGGGCCCTGAAAGGGGTGTAGTAGAGACAAGTACTTGATCAGCATTGTGCTGAAAGTTCGTAGGTAAGAACGGTTCTTGTGCGAAAGCCCATTCAGCCACGTAAAACATGCAAAGATAAAGTAGAGGCGTCTAACTTTGTTTTGGAGGGGGCGTTGCTTTGTGATATGGTTGTGGCAAAGGTAGAGTGATTACCTTTTGTTACGTAGTAGTAGATAGTCACAGAGGTGAAAGACTACCACGCCGGAAAGACACCGGTACCCTAGTGTCTACGGCGCCGGAATCCGGTGACGATGGATGTTGATCACGACGTGAAGGACCATATCACATTGCATTTACATTCAATGTTATTGTTTCTATATCTTATTGTGTGCTAGTATTAGATACTCGACGGTAGCCTAATAAGATGATCCCTGTTAAAATTACTAATGACTGTGTTCCCCCTTAGTGTGCACCACCAAGAATGTTCTTCGGTATGAGGCGATCCATGGTACAGGCATGGGTGTCAGACATATCTACGTTCGTGTATAGTGGGTGTAAGCCATGTTGCACAGCGAATACACTAAGGTTGCGTTGGCGAGCCTAGGACGTTACATAGACGTGGCCTCAGAACACGGATGGTCGAAAGATCGAGCACGAGTCGCATGAATGATGTGACTGACGTTTAGCGTCCACCCCATGAACCCACATTGATGGTCATGATGATCGGGGGAGATGTGGCTGATAGGGGTCGTGTTATCACTAGGAACCCTTATGGGGATAGGTGTTTCTGAGTGGAGTTATTATTAACTCATTTAATTATAAACTTAGTGTAAATTCCTTTTGCAATTGTAAATGTAGAAAAGTTCCCCCCGATTCCACCTTTCATGTCGACAATTGATAGGTTAGAAGGAGAGGAGCTCATATTAGATGGATCAAACTTCTCTATGTGGGTTGCGAGTCTCTACATTCTGCTTAGCGAGAATGACATGGTCGACTACATACTCGCTAGGATGGATTTGGATCAGCCCATTGACCTAGAGACCCGAGAGTAGGGGGACGAGCTGTGGCCTTTCGTGGGTGATGTCAACCCTCGAACGGTAATGCTACAGCTTAGGACACATTTCGTTGAACAAGCACGCATATGGGAGCATGAGTTGATGGGAGACTTACTCTCCATTAAGATGGAGGAGAACTCATCACTTGACTACCACTTGGAGCGCATGCATGATGTGTACATGAGGCCTGCATACTTCCTAGATAGCTGGATGACGGGCTTTTTTGCAAATGGCATTGTGTTGCGGTCGCTGCCACCAAGCTACCGGTTTGTGACACATCTCAAGAATGTGTTGGTTGAACCAAATGTCGCTGAGGTCATCAATGAAAAAGGTATATATTTGATATACAATTTTATAAATGTTATAATCTTGCAAACACATTTGCAGTGTTAAGTATATTTGATACTTGTTCTGTTTTGCTGAAAACAGGTCCTTCTGCATGAGAGGTGCTTGCTGGAGAGGAGGTGACGTTGCGTGTTGATGGTGAGCATGATGATGATGGCCGACGACACTCTCCCTCAACATTTATCACTTATTTTATGTTTTAGGATGATAATTGTAATCAATAGATCGTGAACTTCTTTAGTGTGTCTCACACTTTGTTAGATGGTTATTCATATCAGTTTGTAACAAACAATTGTTCTACTGTTATGAATGATTCCTATTCATGTTCATATCTTGTTTGATTATATGTGAATTATCCTTGTTGCTTGAAACTAATTGATAATGCATGAACATTTGTAAAATATTGAAATACCTTAAAATACCCAAATTAATGATATGTTCATTAATGAATGAAACCATTGTTTAAATTCAAAAGTTATGTTGATAATATGTGAAAGATATTCAATTTCTTATCACATATAAATCAAGCCTAAGTTCGGCATAATAACTTGAACACCAAGTATTGCTTGAATACAAAGTGTTTTAATGAATTGTTAAAAGTAAATACATATTCGATGTATTGTGTTTTAACAAAAATGGTAATTATCATTATATGATTGTTTAAATGCGTAAAGTAGTTTACCAAAGGAAACATGAATATGAAATTATTTGATATGATCAAATTGTTTCATCCAACAAAGGGTATAAATATAAAAGAGAATCTAATTACTATGATTTGATCAATAGTAATGGAATTCGACTTTATAAGAATGGCATGAAGAAGAAATTTTGGAATGCAAAGCGTTTTGAAACGTCAAAATGCAAAGCATCACAATATGGTATTAGATATCAAAATGGGTAAATAGGTGGCACCAAATAAATCGTTGTAGTGTAGATGTAGAGACCATTAGTTAGAAATAGTTAGCACTCAATTAGAATATATAGCGAACCATATGAATTCGCGAGATCGGCTCCATATCAAGTATGGATCGTCATAAAAGTTTTGGGGTTATTCGATATAACCAAAACAATAGCAAATTAGTCCTTGTAGAGTATTCATTGGAAACTTCGAATACGAAATCCATAGCTAAAACCAAAACGAAAGCAAAACTTGTATTTCTTGGATTTTGGTGCATTCTTGAGGAAGTTCACATTCAGTGATACTTCTCAATTATGGAGCAAACGGAAGATGGTGAAAAACATGATGAGGATTGAAATCCCTGCATCAGAGTGTTGAGAAGTGCAATGGACAACGAGCCTGAACGTTTTTCTTCATGGAAGGAAAGAATCAATGATAATGATCATTGTGTTTTCCCCACTAATGTTTTCACTACATGAAGTAGGATTGAAAATGTAACCCATATCTTGTATGGAGACATTTGTGAATCATTTGTCATGATTCTTGGAATATGACATACCTACGAACTACTAAGGAAATAATGGTAAACTAGAATTATGAGAAATCCTAAAAGCAGAATTCCCTTGAGATTAGAAAGCAATTCCTTGCTGAATCTCACAAGTGAAAGGAGTTACTTGAATTTTCCAAAATTACTACAAAGCCATAGTGGAAAAGGGGGTTAATGACAAAAGCACAATTTGTCAAGTATTGGACGAATTCAAATGAATTTGATTCATGTGTGCTTAATATCCAGTGGATTTAAAATGGGTAAAAATACTAGTATCTCATAGTAAAACTCCAAGTTTGATAGTTGATCAAAAGATTCCAGTGGATTCATGTGTGCTTATAGAGTGATTCTTAACTGTGTTAAGAGTAAAAGCGCAAGTGCCGATGAATAATGATTTATAAGGTGTAGAAGTTGATAATAAGTGTATTATGATATTATGTAGTATTCCTTAAGGGATTCTAAAAAGGGTTTCAGAATAGAAGTTAATTAAGGTACTGGTCCTTAATAACTCAAGTTAGGAATAGTATTAAGTTAAACATCAATGGTTGAAAGAAAGAAAAGGATGATCATCATCCACTATGTTAAGACATGGGTTCTATCTTAGAAAACCATGATGATAACTTAACATAATATATGATCCAATAACGAACGTTCAAAAGTGATTAAGTTTGAATCACGGAACATTGAGCTAAGTTTGTTTGCAGTGTCTAATAGAGAACTGTAGACATGTTTTCCAAATCCATAAATGATGACATATCTTAAAGAATAAAGGGTTATGTTATAAGGGAATATGTTGGAAACTCCTGCAATACCGATTAGAGTCAAGTAGGAAGCGAGGTGAACAAAAACATCAAAAGTTGCACATAGTGCACTAGTGTTTCGATGAATACATTTATAATAATAGATAAGGGTACCATCTAAAGTGTTGTATAATCTTATGGAAGGGCTAGTTCGCTTTTAACATAGAATGATGTGTCCCAGGGCATAGTGCCCATGAGAAAGCCCTCTAGGTTGATCACACATGCCATGCTATATTATACCATGCAATTGTGCATCATTCTATCATAGCATACCTTGTTTGCTTGCTGCATATGATTAATATAAGTGTGCAATGTATTTATTTTGGCCCTTGTGTGTTTGGTTTTTATTTGGATAGACACTGAGCAAGGAGAATACCAGGAGCCTCAAGAGTATTACCCAAATTCTTCTGTCTTGCAGCAGAGCTTCCAGGCAAGCAATTGCCATGCTTGCAACTTCTATCTTACTCTTGCATCATTGAGTCATGATTGCATTAAATTGAATCCCAAGTATTGCATAGCCTTTACTTTTTAACCCCACCAAAGCTTGTATCTCATTCCCACGAGCCATTATTACATGTGTTGTTTGACCCATGTGAGTCGTAGAATTGCATGTGTAGGGTTTATGCGTGTCTTTGGATAACCAGGTACCAAAACAACTTAATCTGAGTAGTAATGGGAGAACTAATGAAAGAGGCACCGGTGATCATTATCTGCTGTTTGGTTCTTCAAGCTCACTTGTGTCCAGTAGGACCCCGAGTACTTGATTCTAGTTCCTTGACTATTTGCACTATCCACATACGGGAGGCCCTATGGATCCCCCTTCGCCTATTCTTAATTCATACTTTATTTCTTGCGGCCACAAACTAGTTTGGGGCTTTATTACTATCATGTACTTATGCTATGCTTTACTGCTTTATTTACGATTGTGCGTGGAGCACCTGTACTGTTTAGGACTTGTGACATGTTTCCGTGGTATCGACAAGCCTAGTCACACTTTCGGGTTCCTAGTCGTTTATAGCCGTCTACACAAACCATGGGTTAGTCTCGGAGGCGGCCAACTTTCTTGTGGGTAGCTTAATGGGGTGCCCCCCTGAAATAATTTATGAATCCTGTGAATGTGTTGCCATGAGGCCTCGTTGCATTTTATTTGGTTCTTCCCGAGGTTGATCGTGTGTGTGTTGTTATTTGTGCACCACTATAGGGTAAATCTTTCTAAAAGCCGTATCCGCGGTTATGGATGGCTTGGAGCACAATTTCTCGATTATAGACAAGTATAACTAAAGTATCGCCTTTAATTTGACTAAGGCATGACTAGTAAATAGTACAATGCTCATGGAATGGTTAATAAAATTGCCAACGGATGGGGTGTTCTTCCGCCTTCTCGTCGGTAAGCGAGAAGGAGGACGAGCGAGGTTATTTATGTTGCTTATATAATTGTTGCTATAAATTAACGGGTGTTAGTCCATCTCTGGTTGGGCGGATGTGTAGCGAGTCTCTATAACTCTTTGTAGATATTTTATTTCGTTACAGTTACGTCACCCCGGGTTGTTCCCTTTAGATGCATTAAGACTTGCTGAGTACCCCTAGAGTCACAAACGATAAATATTTGGTTCATATGGATAGGCATACTCTCAGGAAGGCTACTGGGTCGAAGAGACCGATGATGGTGGCAATGACTGTCAGGTGTAGACATTCCATTGATGGAGATCCATGAGATCTCTGGGCGGGATGTGCTTAGTTCTGTCGCATCTTCTACCGATTAGCTTCTTATCCGTACTTGGATCTTGTATTCCGCTTTCGCTTGATACTCTGTTGCGTGATGTATGAGGAGATATCCTCTGTTGCGTGATGTATGAGGAGATATCCTAAACTATGATATCTACCTAGGATATTTGATCTTTCTGTATGGCGTTGAATATTTCTGTTTCTATTCTTTTTAAATGGTGTGACTCTAATGTCAATTGTAAGTCGCAAACATACATACCCATTTGTGTATGTCGTGGTCGCGTTACTAATAGCTGTGAGATTCGACACATTTTTGATTACTTTTATTGATGGTTTTCTCCTTGATTTGATTGTTTTCTGGCTTTACCTAATGTTAATACTTCGGTAGTGAAGAAAACTTGGATCCTAATGTGTTTTTCAAGTTCAAAACATCAATATAAGGATTTAACTAGAGAAATATAATATTTTGGAGAAAACAAGCAAGTCCCACTTTGGAAGCACGCGAGGGTAGCTCATAGAGGCTCTAATGAGCAACTATACGGCGGGGATATTTTTCCGGCCGCATAGTTCCCGCCGTATAGTTTTCGCCACCTCTATCTTGTCAAAAGGGACAACTTCCATGAAGGGACCGGGGACGAAAACACAACACAACAGCCGCCACACCATCTAGAAGGGAGAAAGATGGGATCCAGAGAAGAAGGAGAAGACGTTCTTCATCTCGCTCCACGATCCGCGACCACCTAGCGAATACACCCCCATAGCCACTACTTGTACTTGAGAGAGAGAGGGATCTCCACCTTGTAAGACTAGGGTTTGAGATTCTTTCTTCCCATCTTGAATTGTGTTGGATATTTTTCTATTCTTATTGTGGATCTCCACGGTAATACCAAGATGAATTCCCTTTATTTGATTATATTGATGATCCGTTCTTCTCTCATGTGTGAGTAATTACCTTGGGCATGGGAGATGTAGGGGATAGGTGAGATGTGATGTGCCTTCATATATTTTCCATTAGTTTGTGATTGATTCTAATTACAATATTATGTGTGCTTAACTATCTGTGGGATGCTTAATGCTTGTTGTCGAATTAAGGGCCCAGACAACATGATACCTTGTTCTACACAGATAAGATCTTGTACGCTAGTGGACCGACGACGCCCGGGTGACTCGGGGATATCAATGGAAAGCTAGTTGACTCGAGGACAACGAGTAACCACTATGCTTATTGCATTAGTCTGATCCAAGGAGCTTAATCGCTAAGCGACCTGAACTGTCTTAATCGTCTACTGTCTGACCATGGTTTTGGTACTAGGCTAGTAGGATTATTGAAGTTGGGATAAAATCTATCAAGAGGAGTTCCGGCTAATTATGGGTTGCTCGCCTACACATATATCTATAAGATTATAATTGTTACATTTACCACTTGTCCAACTGGCACATTCACTATCACCATGAATTGAATCTCCCCGCGGCTTCTTTCGCCATCTACAGCAAACAACAAACAAGCGAAGTCATTCTTTACTTTTATGCATTATATTTCAGAAGTTTACATTTTAGTTCTATTAAATCTATCGCATTTAATAAAAATCCCATTCATATTTCAACACTTGCAGTCAATTCAGTCGAAGACCTGTGACAACTTCGGGTGTGACAAAGACTTGATCAATAAACACTTACCTTTGGGCTCCCTATGGGATCGATATCTGAACTTCGAAACTAGCTCCAAATGATATATGCACTTGCGGACATCAAGCTATATTCTGGTGCCGTTGCCGGGGAGCTAAGCGCTAAGTGTTTGTATTTTGACATTTCAGGTGTTGCTACTACGAAATGTTCTCCTTAGGAGACAAGGGGTCTACACGCTCTGGTAGGAACTACCTACAGGATTATATTGAGCGTGTGCCTGCTCAGAGGCGCGAAGAAATTATTGAAAAACTTTTAATATCAAATAAAGTTGAAGTTGAAAACCTGAGTGATATTATGAAAATCATGTCTATTTACAGGACAACTCCTATGAAAACTGAGAAAACTCTCAGGGACTATAGTGCTCCAAGTTCCAAATTTCTTAAATAACCAATAGAGTTCCCTAATCCTGGAGTTAGAGAATATCGATTTAATGGTGGAATTATTAAAATTTTGCAGGAGAAAGCTTTCAGTGGAAGGGAAGATGAAGACCTAGGAAGACATATTAGAGAGTTTGACGATGTGATAATATCGCTTGGACCAAAAGTTTTTCCAAGAGACTTCTCTCGTTTTAAATTATTTTGATGGTCTCTTAAAGGTAAAGCTCTAGACTGACTATATTCTCTTCCTTGCCATTACATTAAATGTTGGGAAAACTGCATTACTAAATTCATAGGTTTCTTCCTTTTAAAAAGGTAACTGAACTAAGAAAGAACATAGGCAATTTTAGTCAGAACGAGGGAGAAAACTACCCACAAGCCTGGGAAAGATTCTTTGGAATGATCAATAGTATTCCTAATCAGGGCTATTCTGAACTAACAATGTGCCATTTATTTTATCATGGTCTCAATATGCAATGTGGAGAACTGCTTGACTTCTCAGCAGGAGGATCAATAAATACCTTAACTATAAAAGAATGTTTGGAATTAATGTCTACTAGGGCTACAAATGATTCTTTATATAATCCTGATTTTGGCACTAAGCCAGAAAAGGGGATACTTCGGATAACTCCTGATCTTATGCCTGCGGTACGTAAAACCATGAAAGAAAAAGGTATACCTTCTGAACTTGCTAAAGAAAGAAAGAGGATTTGTTACAAGTTTTAACTGAAGAAGATGAAACTATAAAAGTTTTTCAAGAATTAAAACATAGACAAGTAAAATCTCATAATAACTTGCATAAGCACTTCCAAAAACACAAAAAGATTTTGGCGGAACTCACTGAAAATTATGATGAGATTGGCCGAGAAATAAAACTATTTCGTAAGTATCTTAGTATGATTGAAACCCAGTGTGAACAAATAGCATCTGGTTATCAATTTTTTTTTCATGATCATAAAGATATTTCTATTTCTACTAATGTTGTCACAAGAAGGGGTGCAGTTGTTA
Source organism: Avena eriantha (assembly GCA_910589775.1). NCBI lineage: Eukaryota > Viridiplantae > Streptophyta > Magnoliopsida > Poales > Poaceae > Avena > Avena eriantha. The sequence continues at coordinate 218,509,642 of OU342740.1, forward strand.
CAGGACCCTTAGGACCACCGAAATACGAAGATGAAAAAGAGCGTAAGGAAAAAGTCTTGCTCAAAGCAAGTCAAGAAGATGATACGTTGGTGGATCCTCGAGATGAGACTTTGGTGGATCCTCGAGATGAGACTGAAACAAAAGATCAAACCAAGGAAGACCAAAATGATGCACAAGATGATCATTATGACTCTGATGTAGAGACGGTTGACCCAAGAGAAGATAATGAAATAGGTAAGGAAGATGAAGTTGTTGTAGTATAAAAGAAGAAAAGAAATAAGCAACAACAAAAGAAAGCAACGAAAGAACCTGACCCCAAAAAAGGTAAAAGACAATAGTAAGTCAGGTGTGAAAAAACTTCCTTATCCAGATCGAAAAAAGAAAGCACCGGATGAGGTAAATTATAACTCATTTACAAAGGCACTCAGTGACCTTTGTCTGGAAATTCCATTTGCGCCTGCAATCAAAGTTCCTACTTATGGTAAATTCCTTCATGATATTCTTAGTAGAAAGAAAGAAATAACTGAAACTGTTGCTATGGTAACTAGTTATCCTGCTCACAGGAAGTTGTTCTCTAAGTCTGGAGATCCTGGACTACCAACTATATCAGGCTCAATAAGTAAAACATATATTCATAATACCTTATGTGATCTAGGAGCAGGAGTTAGTGTAATGTCATACTCTCTATAAAGGTTAGGATTAGGGGAGTATTCTCCTACTACTATCTTTAGAAATGGCTAACAAGTCCACTAAACAACCTGTTGGTATGACTGAGGATGTCTTACATAGGATAGATGAGCATGTTATTCCCACTGATTTTATCATTCTTGGAATGCCATAAGATGAAAGATTATCTATAATACTAGGAAGACCCTTCCTTAGTACTGCAGGTGCGTTAGTAGATTGTGCATAAGGGAAGATAATCTTCAATGTTTATGATGCTGAAATCATCTGGTATTTTCCAAAGAAGCTAGAACCAGGAGAAAGATATGTTCCACTGTCTAAACGAGTTCATGTGGTAAGCTCCATTTATAAGGGGAACCAAAGGTAAGATTCGAGAAGAGAGAATAGGTTGAGTGATTCAACTATTCTTAATAATTGCTTAATGGGAGTCAACCCATTTTCGTTAATATAGTACAATAGAGAATAAGAAGTCCATCACATTCCCACCACTTTTTCACAGACATTCTCGCGGAAGTGCGCCCATGAAGATGCAACTGTCAAAAAGTAGTAGAAATGTCGATTGAATGAGTAGAGAATAATAATAAGAAGAAAAGTTTGAGTTTTCTATTTACAGAAGTTAATTTTGCTTTTAATATGCTAATGTTGGTCGATAGGTTTTACTATCAATTTTCTCTTAAAAACTTGGTATTTACCTAAGTTATGGGATAAGAAGGCATCCCGAAGAAATAGATTTTTTTTGATGATTACTGATGGTTTAACGACCAACTATACTATGGAAATAAAAATTTCGGCCGTATAGTTCCGGTCGTATAATTATATTTTCCATCACCCTGCTTGGGAAGGACAGCAGCAACAGCCAGTAGGAGCCTGGGAACCGTGGCCCAACCAGCCACAACAGGGGTACGGCTATGTCCCCTATCAGGAGTTCCAGCAGCTCAACCAGCGCATTGGGGCGATCGCCCAAACTCCTCAGGATGTGAATGACGATGTGAACGCTTTGACCCACAACTCTAGTCACTTCATGACCCACTTCCCTAACTGCTACCAGCAGTACCCGTGCCATCCACCAAATGACGACAACAACTGAGCCTTGCAATAGCCTAAGCTTGTGCGAGGTTTGAAAACCTCCAAACTTTGCATTCATATTTTTATTTCTTATTTTGATTTATTTCTTCAAAAATTGCATATTTATTTTCAGTTTTGCATTCCTAAACCAAAAATACAAAAAACTTACTTGTAATTTTATTTGCAAGTTTGTTTCTTTGTTTCTCTCCGAGATAGCTTAATTTCAGGTGATTTGGCAATATGGAAATATAGGAGAGGTTCGACTCTAATAAAAGAACGAAGAAAGCAAGAGGAGGTATCATATTCCTTTCATCACACTCTTTGCAACCTTAAATTGATCCTACAATTATTTACTCGCTTGCACTGGAGTCACTCCCCACTCAGCTTGTTATCCTACAAATTATGTTGCTCTGCTAGTGTGTCCTTTTTAGCTTCGAAACAATGAGAAATGAACTTGCTTAAAATACTTCCTACATTTTTATCACAATAAAAATCATCTGAAAGATGACTTGAGTCCATTCTTAGCTCAAAGAATTTGATTTTAGAACTACTCCATCCCATTTGACCTTAATATAAATAGACTTGATAGTACCCTTGATTGGAATTGTTTGATTAAATGGATGCTTCCAAGTAGTAGAAATTATGTCACTACTTTTTATAATAATTACCACAAGATATTGCTTTACGCATGTCATTACAACTCTGTCATGCTCCATGGAGAACTATTAACTCCGCTGGCCAACGAACAATCTAAATGTGAGAAACCACTTGATTTCGGCTATTGAGTTATCTAAAAGTCTGTAGCAGCAATGCTATGCCGTGTAAATTTTTTTAGTCTCCTCATGGTTTCACATTCCAAGTGAAGTTGTAGTACTCCTCTGGGCCATTATTTCTCAACATTATTTATTGGCATGGTCACAAGTGCACAACACAACCCCAATTAACATGTTAAAAATATTGGCATGATTTCTCTATGAAAGAGCTGAAGTTTTTGAAAGACAGGAGAAACAAAAAGGTGCTTTGAGAGTCTTGAAATTTTGACGTGGGAGTAGATGAGTTGTTCTTAAATTCAATATTTTGATGCTAACTTGAGTACTCTTAATTGGTTAAATGAACAAGAATAAAAATGTTTCATCTCTCAACAAATAGAGGCACCAAAATAATTTCTCTCACCTTCCTAGCTAAACTTTTGACACTTGCTTGGGCATATGATTTATTTGCTAGCAAGATATACGTGGTTAGGAAGTGGATTTAGTGCAATCTTGTGAATACTTGTATGATCATATTTAAGATTGCAGGAATTGTGAAGAAAAGAATTTGACACTAATTAAAACTTGTGAGTTCCTTTATTTTCAGTCTCGAATCTCTGCTATTCTACCTTATTTCCTTGTCACTCGAGGGCGAGAAACATCTAAGATTGGGGGAGTTAATAGTTGTGAGATTCGACACATTTTTGATTGCTTTTATTGATGGTTTTCTCCCGGATTTGATCGTTTTCTGGCTTTACCTAACGCTAATACTTCAGTAGCGAAGAAAAGTTGGATTTTATTGTGTGTTTCGGGTTCTAAACATCAAAAGAAGGATTTGACTAGAGAAATACAATATTCTGGAGAAAAAAAGAAAGTCCCACTTTGGAAGCACGCGAGGGAAGCTCACAGAGGCTCTAATGAGCAACTATACGGCGGGAATATTTTTCCGGCCATATAGTTGCCGTCGCCTCTGTCTTGTCAAAAGGGACAACTTCCGTGAATGGACCGGGGACGAAAACACAACACAACAGCCACCACACCATCCAGAAGGGAGAAAGAAGGGACCCGAAGAAGAATCAGAAGACATTCTTCATCTCGCTCCACGATCTTCGACCTCCTAGCCAATACACCCCCATTGCCACTACTTGTACTTGAGAGAGAGAGGGATCTCCACTTTGAAACACTAGCGTTTGAGATTGTTTCTTCCCCTCTTGAATTGTGTTGGATATTTTTCTATTCTTATTGTCAATCTCCACGGTAATACCAAGATGAATTCCCTTTATGTGATTATATTGATGATCCGTTCTTCTCTATTTGGTGAGTAATTCCCTTGGGCGTGTAAGATGTAGGGGATTGGTGAGATGTGATGTGCCTTCATATATTTGATTGATTCTAATTACTATATTATGTGTGCTTGACTATCTGTGGGATGCTTAATGCTTGTTGTTCAATTAAGGGCCTGGACAACATGATACCTTGTTCTACCTAGATAAGATCTTGTATGCTAGTGGACCGACGACCCCTGGGATACAAGGGGATATCAATGGAAAGCTAGTTGACTCGAGGATAACGAGTAACCACTTTGGTTATTGCATTATTCCGATCCAAGGAGCTTAATCACTATGCGACCTGAAGGGTCTTAATTGTCTAGTGTCTAACCATGGTTTTGGTAGCAGGCAAGTAGGATTATTGAAGTTGGGATAAAATCTACTAAGAGGAGTTCCGTCTAATTATGGGTTCCTTGCCTACACATATATCTATAAGATTATAATTGTTACATTTACCACTCGTCCACCTGGCACATTCACTATCACCATGAATTGAATCTCCCTGTGCCTTCTTTCGCCATCTGCAGGAAACAACAAACAAGGAAAGTCATTCTTTACTTTTATGCATTATATTTCTGAAATTTTAGTTGTATTTAAATCTATCACATTTTATCAAAATCCCATTCATATTTCAACACTTGCACTCAATTCACTCGAAGACCTATGACAACTTTGGGTGTGACAGAAAGTTCATCAATAAACACTTACCTTTGGGCTCCCTTTGGGATTGATATCTGAACTTCGAAACTAGCTAAAAATTATCTGTGCACTTGCAGACATTAGTGACATGTCGCTTACGCCGCTCGCTCTTGTCCCGGTGTTCTTTAAAGTGGATAAGGTGGTCAGCCGGTATCGTGCCCTGCTCCGCTTTGATGGGCCTACACGTGGGTGGCCTTGGGTCTCCGCGGTAGAACCCCTTATCCATTTTTAGTTCATCCAGGCTTGTGCTTAGAGCGTAATATCCTAGGTATAACAAGAAGTATATAGTGTTTTTCAGGCAGGACGTCTTGAGGCCCTGCTGTCGTCGCCTGCCTGCTGGTTTGCGTTCATGCGTAACGAGCTAGCTGTGATAGGAGGGGCACTCTCTTGTGTATCTTGCAAGTTTCCGCTGTTTTATCTTTCTCTCTCGTAGCTGTACATTTTTACATAGCATGCTCTCTTGTGGTGTGAGTAGGGCTGCACAAGCGGGCCCCGCTTAGGCCCGCAAAACTGTCAACACCCGGATTTTTAATCCTAGATGCCCATTATGCCATACCTCGCAATCCTAGGATTACCATTTTTGTGAGACATAACGGATTGGATATCACAGTACATCATCCATTACAAACCATACATAAGGTCTTACACAAATAAGGATCTCATGATCTAGTCTTAATACAACAAGCAGCGGAAATAAAAGATAAGCGTGGCGGTGCGGTCCATCTTCAGGGGCACATGCAATGCTGACAAAGGCAGATAGTCCTAGTTATCATAGCCGTCTTGTTGGCCATCAACTTGATAGTCTACTTCATAGTCTGGCCATGAGAATAGCCAGGGACAAAGCCATGAGTACTCTTTAAGTACTCGCAAACTACCACTAGCAAGTATCATAGTTCTAAGTTAAAGTGCTAACTCTATGTTTAACTATAAAGTTAAGTTTGAAACCTAAGTTGAGTTCAGAAGCAAAGAAAGATAAAGTAAAACTCTAGAATCACTTAAATTGGGAAGCTAATGTCATAAACACGACACTGTTGTGGTCAAGTCAAGATTCATCATTCTCTTCAAGGTATTTAGAAAACATCTGACAACGAAACAGTATGGCCATTCCAATTGTCCATAACCGTGGACGCGGCTATTCGAATAGTTTGACACTCTGCAGAGGTGGTACACTTTCACCACAAAATTCGATACATCTGTCGGGGATAACCCTGAATCATCATACTTAGTATGCAGATAATCAAACATAACCTTCCCTTTACACACCCTAGTATAAGCACCTCTCCTATGAGCATGGCCTCCCAACCATGACCATCAGTCATCTTGAGCACTGCATAGGTGGACATCATGAGAGGTAGCCTCAGCTCAAACCTCTCTAGCGAGGGAACTAATACTAATGCATATAAATTTCCAGCTAAGCCTTACCCAATTCAGGTAGTGTGGTTGTATGGTAAATTTGGAATGGTATCGCATCCAAATCCAACCATCAGTTTTATAAAAAGGGTTAAGGCTCATGCCTCAACATTTTCATCATCATAAACCATTTGTATTTCTCAACACATGTCAAAACATCTCAATTGAATGACTCATCATTCCAAGGTTTTCATAATTCATTTTCACCAAGTGTTCCCATCTAAAGTGTCTCAAGTTTTTGATCTACTCTAAACTACTAAGTTAAGAGTGTTCACTAAGGTGGAAAAGATGGGTTCAATCTCATGCCATAGAATGACATCTAAAGGGTTCTAAATAGGTCAAGTTTTATACTCTTTATGCTACCTTCAAAACAAGTGAGGGACTTTGTGTAAAGTAAGGGAGGTAAAACTTGTAAATAAGACTTGGGGTAACTAATAGTCAAAGGAGTGTGATCAAAGCATGCCTAAAGCATCTTTGCTAAATCATATAGTGTGATCCTAGCTTGCTAAGAAGGAAACTTGCAAGGGTTAGCTTGCATTGTTAATGGTGGCTTTCCTTGGTTGGTGCAGTGGTTGAAGTTTTCTTCTTCTTCTTCTTCTTGGTAGAACTCCTCCTCCTCGAAAGCTTGGTCGGTACTATCGTCTATAAATACATACGGAGTACACAATCACCAAACAAAACTTAACTAGGCTAAATAGCATTCTAAGAAACACATTTGATGATCTATTATCATCACAAGCATCACAAGTTTAAATCACTAGTTTCATTCTTTTTAAATTAGAAAAGTAATTTCTACTCATTGAAAAATTAACTAAGATTTAATATTCACCACTTAAAATATGGGATCATGTTGACATATGTCATCACCACATATTCTAACATGTGGGAATGAGATTTAAAGGTTGGATCAACAGAGATACACTAAGTATTCTGAGCTTATACACACGTTACTTCAGGCTGAAAAGCATAATGAACTTCTAATGAAAAATCATAATGCTTGCCCAACGGGTGCAATGCATATCCCTGAAGCACATGCAAATGCTCATTTTACTATTAAATTTGGAAACCATAAAAGGAACTTCCAAAAATTTAAGGGAAAATGGAAAAAGAACGACGGTCAATCTAAGGGAAAAGATCATCTCAAGAAAAATGATTGAACTGACAACTCTCAAGTCTGTCAAAGGTGCGGATGTGCGAATCACCGTACAAACAAATGTTGTATTCCCAAACACCTCATGGATCTATACATGAAGTATGGAGGAAAAGGGAAGAAAATTAATGGAAACATGGCTAAAGCTCACTTCAATGCTATAGAAGACAACCATCAAGCTTGTCCTTCTCAAAGTGCTATTGAAGAATTTAAGCCAAAGGACAACATCATCCTCGATGAAGACATGCTTGTGGAATACACTCAAGATGTTTTTGGAGACCTCAATTAAATCTCCATAAATAATCGATGTCATTTATCCATTTAAATATTATATTGGATAACAATAAGTAGAATAAAGTCTTTCAGACTATGTGTATTATGTGAATCCGACATAATATTGTAATGTATTTATATTTTAGATTTGTGATGTAAATACTATGTATGTAATTTGATGAATATATGAATAAAATAAATTTGTTCTAAAATATTCTCTTTCTACTTTTTATAAATTTTATGGAAAACAATACGAATGGAAGAAGAATTATGTCTAGTGGATAGTGGTACCACTAACACAATTTTAAGGGAAACAAAATATTTCCAAACTCTTACCAAGAGAAAGGAAGGTTTTATGACCATAACTGGAAGTAGCAAAGCAATTATTGGTTCTGGAAGAGGCACATTCACACTTCCTATGGATACTACTATTGTAATTCAGAATGCACTCTTGTATCCTGAATCTACACGTACCCTTATACGTTTCAAAGATATCCAATCAAATGATTTCCATCTTAAAACTGTAAAGATGGATAAAAAAGAATATTTGCTTTTAACAAAAAGTGCCTGATATGAGGAACAAACTCTTGAAAAATCCCCTTCATTTTCATGTGGATTATACTTTACATACATCAAACCCGTACCTTTTGTTGCGTACAAAATAATTTTTGAAAATCTTGATAAATTCAAGACTTCGCATGATCGCCTTGGTCATCCTGGAATATGTATGATGAGAAAAATTATAAGCAATTCTGCTGGTCATAATTTACCAAATAAAAGATTTTCTAATTCATCAGACTTTGTATGCACCGCATGTGCTACTGGAAAATTAATTATTAAGCCATCTTACCTCAAAGTTAAAAATGAATCGCTTAATTTTTTTGAAAGAATTCAAGGAGATATATGTGGTCCAATACAACTATCTGGACTATTTAGGTACTTCATGGTGCTAATTGATGCATAGATGGTCACATGAGTGTTTATTATCGACATGTAACCATGCCTTTGCCAAATTAATCGCTCAAATTATTAAATTAAGAGCAAATCATCCTGAACATAGGATTAAAACAATAAGAATGGATAATGCAGCTGAATTTATTTCACGTGTATTTAATGATTATTGTATGGCTTTAGGTATTCATCTAGAATATTATGTACCCTATGTTCATACTCAAAATGGAATGGCCAAATCTTTAATCAAAAGAGTAAAGCTAATTGCTAGACCGTTATAGTAGAATTGCTATTTACCAACCTCTTGCTGCGGACATGCGGTTTTACACGCCGCATATCTGATACAAGTCAGACCTACTGCATATAATGAAACTTCCCTGTTTTAAATAGTACGAGGCAATCAGCAAAGTATTTCCCACCTGCGAAAATTCGGTTGCGCTGTATACGTACCGATATCACCACCGTAGCGTACCTCCATGGGCCCCCATAGAAAATTAGGAATCTATGTGGGATATAACTCTCCATCAATTATTAAATATTTAGAACCCCTAACAGGGGACCTGTTTATAGCACGCTGATTCAATTTTTGATGAGGATCATTTCCCAGCATTAGGGGGAGAAACAAACAACAATGAATGCCAGGAAATAGATTGGAATGTAACAGGCATCCAATCCTTAGATCCACGTACTAAAGAATCTGAATCTGATGTTTAGAGAATAATATATTTGCAACACTTTGCAAACAACTTGCCAGACACATTTACTGATTACAAAGGTGTCACTAAATCTTATATCCCTGCAGTTAATGCACCAGAACGAGTAGATGTATTAAATAAAACTACTCAACACGCAATTACAAATAAAAGGGGTAGAAATCTAGTCATAAGGGAAAAGGCTTCTCAAATGCCACCTTGGAAACAAAGAAAATCAGTAAATGCAAATCAACCTGAAGTTGATAGACACCAAACAGATATTAAACATCAAGAGCCAAACATAAATGTGCACACAAATTCTAATGCTGGGACATCGAAACAACTAGACTCCGTTGTTATGGGAAATCACACGGTGCCTGAGGTAATCAATGAAATTTCGACAAACTATATTGATTTGGGAGAATCATATAATAGAAAGACTACACTTGTCGACACATATTTCTCCTCTAAAATTGCTAAAACCCTTCAACTGGATCCAGAGCCAACATCTATGAAAGGGTGTCTGAAGCGCTCAGATTGGCCTAAATGGAAGGAGGCAATTGAGGCAGAACTGCGCTCGCTTAATAAAAGAGAGGTATTCTCTAAAGTAATACCTACTCCTCATAAAGTCTTCCATGTGGAAGCTAAATGGGTTTTCGCTCGAAAAAGAAACGAAAACAATGAGGTGGTGAGATATAAAGCAAGACTAGTAGTACAAGGGTTTACGCAGAGACCTGGTATCGACTACAACGATACATATTCTCCTGTAATGATTGGAATTACGTTTCGGTACTTAATATCATTGGTAGTACAAATAAATTTATCAATGCAGTTAATGGATGTAGTGACCGCTTATCTATATGGGTCACTTGATGCGGATATTTATATGAAAATCCCTGATGGACTTAAAATTCCGAATCCAGACATAAATCGCAACATGTATTGTGTAAAATTACAAAAGTCACTCTATGGCTTAAAACAGTCGGGTAAAATGTGGTATAACCGGCCTACTGAGTTCCTTCTCAATAAAGGATACTCGAATAATGTTGATTGCCCATGCGTTTTCATATACAAATCCTTCAAGGGTTTTTGCATCATCTTAGTTCATGTTGATGACCTCAACATCATTGGTAACACAACAGATATTTCCGTTGCACGCAATCATTTAATGACGGAATTTGAGAAGAAGGATTTGGGAAAAAACCAAATTTTGCTTAGGTTTGCAACTTGAGCATCTATATTCAAAAAGTTTATCAGCCCGCATATATTCAAAAAGTTTTGGAAAAATTCAATATGGATAAATCATATCCATCCAAAACACCCATGGTCGTCAGATCCCTTGATATCGTAAAAGATCCTTTTAGACCTAGGGATGATAAAAAAGATGTATTGGGACCTGAGTTCCCATACCTTAGTGCCATATGAGCGCCAATGTACCTTCCTAATTGTACTAGACCAAGTATTGCCTTCACAGTAAATTTACTGGCTAGACATAGTGCAGCTCCAACAAAACGCCATTGGGGTGGAGTAAAGAATATCTGCATATATTGACAAGGTACTAAAGATCTTTGTTTATTTTATCAGAAAAATCAAGAGATGACTTTGACTGGCTATACTGACCGTGGCTATCTTTCTGATCCCCATAACGCTAGATCACAAACAGGGTTTGTATTTTTATATGGTGGAACTACTATTTCATGGAAGTCGACAAAACAGACTCTAGTAGCAACTTCCACTAATCACTCTGAAATAATTGCATTATATGAAGCCTAATGAGAATGTGTATGCCATCGTAGAGTGATTAATCATATACAAACATCATGCGGTATCGGTTCATTAGAATAACCAACTATTATTTATGAGGATAATGTCACATGTGTTACTCAAATGCATATGGGATACATTAAAAGTAATATCACAAAACATATTGCTCCAAAATTATTCTTTCCTCATGAATTAAAGAAAAATGGAGAAATTGATATTTTGCAAACAAAATCTTGTGACAATCTTGCAGATTTGTTCACTAAGTCTTTACCAACAACTGCATTTCAAAAATGTATTCATGGCATTGCTATGAGACGACTTCGAAATTTGCAAAGTTCAGGGGGAGAAATCTCCTAGGACTGAACTTATTAGTTATCAGTGGATAAATATATATATTGTACTCTTTTCTTATGAGTTCTCCACTCATATAGGTTTTAATGAGACAATAAGTATACCAACGGTATATGAAATTTCTATATTTCTCCTTATATTTTTCTCACATGATTTTGGTGGACATAGATTGTACAAGATCAACTTTTCAAGATTAAAGACTATGAAGATTTTCTAGCATTTAGGACGCTATGGAAAATTTCAAGACATAGAAGATTTCGAAGACAGTGTTGCTCAAGGGGGAGTGTTAGGAAATAAAAAGCAGTTATATATTAGTAATTATTAGGCTAGTATAGAAGTTAAGATTTCCTTTAAGCTAACTGCCTGCAGTTAGCATTGATCAGACGCTGTCCATACCGAAGAGACATCACGTCTATTCCGAACAGGCATAAACATTGTATACGACTTTGTAAAGCATCTGTTGGGGATCTATAAATACCCACAGTCTCAATCAATAGAATCATTCATTCACTGCAATCTCTGTATACTTCTTTAGTATTCCTAGCATCCCCTATCTCCAGGCAATGTTGTCGCTGGCATGCGACCTCATTCGATGTCACGCGCCTAGCTCCGTTTGTTGGAAGTCTGCATTTTTTGTTGTGCTTTCTAACAACAATGGTTGATATGCATGTACTGGTGTATGTTAGCTGAAATCTGGTTTTTCTTTGCTCCACTTAATATACTTATTTGTCTGCTACGGAAGTAAAGAGACATCTATCCGTGCATTAGACAGAAAACACGTACGGGAAAAGAAATGTAAGTACATAGATCTCTTGATTATTGTGTAGTTTGTCTGCTAACTAGTCACTCTGGTGCTCCACATTTGTTTTATTTCTGCCGAGTAGCTATTCCATTCGTGCAAGACAATTCCCACAAGATTATTGAGAGATGAATGGATCAAGTTTTGATTTTCTTGTACTTGTAAGCGGTGCTCCGTGGCTATTAATTCATATGTTCCTAAGATCAGAGATACTCACATGATTTACTTCTAGTTTTGTATAATATTCTAGTTGTTAGTAAGAAGTTGACATGCATCAGGTACTGCTCGAAAGTAAGAAGTAGAAAAAATAGATACCAAGAAGTAAATTTAAAATGTCAAGTGCCTACCTAAACCATGAGCTAATGAGTGTGAGTTCTTTTTGGAAGTCAAATAATATTTTGTATACAGAGATGCAGCAAAAGATGTACATCATAAGATATGTGTGTGTAATTAGAGGGAGTATATTTGTGTGTTTCAAGGGAAGTATAGATGTTTTAGGGGAGTATAGTTGTGTGTTTAAATGAAGCATACATGTGTGTTTAAATGAAGTATAAACGTTTATTACAGAAAGTATAGATGTTTGAAAAATGAAGTATATGAAAGTATATGTATTATTCACATAAGTATAGGTATTGTTTACATAAAGTATAGGTGTTATTTTACATGAAGTATGCGTGTTTACTAACAAGAAGTATAGGGGTAGTTGTAGTAGGAAGTATAGGTGTTTATTTATATGAAGTGTAGGTGTTTGTAAATGGGAAGTATAGGTACTTCAAACATGAAGTATAGGTCACGATAAAAATATCAAAAAGGCGATCCCCATGGATAACAAAAGGGAAACCATTTACAAGACATAGCAGACAAGAGAAGTATGACGAGACCTAGACGAGAAGTACAAGGCAAGTTAAGTAAGAAGTACAAAAAAGTACAAAGTAAGAACTAAGCACAAAATAAGTAGAAAAAGATAGGAAATATAAGTCTTCCACATCTTCAGCAAAAGGAAGTATAGCATAGTTTTAAGAAACAAGTATGGGGTCCCCCCTCTCCATTACCCCATAATTAAGATGTAATCAATGAAAAAACATAATGGGCTATAATAAAAGTTGCCACGATATACATATGAATGTACACAAACACGAAATATCTGTATTATTACAACCGAAGTATCGATTTATGTAAATGGCAAGTATAGTGTTCGCTCTATAGAAAATGAAATCAGAAAAGGAAAGTACAGAAATTTGAAAAAGGGAAGTATAGAAATTGCACGAATGGAAGTATAGAAGTTGTAAAATGGAAAGTATAGAGCTCCTGGACTAACAAATGAAACTAGCAAAACAAAAGTATAGAAACTGAATAAAGATAAGTATAGAAATCGGAGAAAGGGAAGTATAGAGATTTCAAAAAGGAAGTATAGTGTTCGCTGCCAAAAAACAACCACTAACAGTATTCTTAAAATTGATCTCAAAAATTTTATAATTTGAGAAAACTTTATGAATAAAAAAATTGCGCCTACTTCATAGCTATCGAACGAGATATTATTTGCATCATTCCGATAAGTGGTTCAAAATTAATCGACAAGTTAATGTCCGTACCTATGAGATGAAACCACAGATGGTATTTTTAATATTACTCTTAAATCATTTCGAATTTGAGAAAATGTTTGAACTAAAATAGTTGTGCCTACTCCATAGCTATCCAACGAGATATCATTTGCATCATTCTGACAAGCAGTTCACAAATAATCGAGAAATTACTGTTTGTCATTTTCAAAAATTCGGAATCTTAGTATATTCAAAATTAATTTTAAATTATGCAGAATTTGAAAAAATTCCAAACATGAAAAAGGTGCAAAATTTCATTATATTTCAAAAGCGTGATTATTTTCTCTATTCTAATTAGCGGTTCAAATAATCGATTAGAAGGATGTTTTATGCTTGTTTATGTCAATTTCCGATTTTTGAAATTAAATTTAAATGGTTTGGAATCTGAAAAAAGTTATACTACGGAAAAGTTCCGTATTTTCAGTAGCTCTCAACGGTATATCGTTTACACTATTCTGATAAGTAGTTTAGAAATGAGAAAATAATAATTACATAGGTAAAACAGAGAAGTATTGTGTTTGCAAAAAAAGTATGGAAATCACGTACGAAGCAGTATATAAATTGAACAGGGGAAGTATGAATCATGTATAGAATATTATTCTATCATAGATGATAGAATAGTGCAGGTATATATATATATGTATATACATATATATAATATGCATGCACACACGATTCAAACAAAAGACCTTCAAATCAAATAAACATACACTGAGCGTGTTGTCAATACAACAAAGATATTTATATAAAGATATATCATTAAACTTTTATTAGTACTACAACTTATGTATAGTCTTATTAAAAATATTTTGTGTGTCTATGTTTATCTCTTTTAAAATTTAAAAGGGCAGCGCTCCTGGCATCTCAATTTATATAATACCACATAACAGAGTATTTTCTTAAAAAAACATGGGTAGGCAGAGTTTTTAATTTATTTTGAGAAGTGGGGGGAAATTAAAAAAATGCCGAGTTAAAAAGAGTTTGGCTATTCTACATAGGCTGCTCTACGTAGATTATATTCCATTGGCTATCCTCCATGGGCTTCTTTCTCAAATTTCACTAGGTTATGCTCAACAGTATCCTGACCCCTAAAAGCCCGAATTATTATGTTTTTGGTTATACTCCATGGGCTCCTTTCTCAAATTTCACTAGGTTGTGGTCAGTAGTCCACTGAAATCGAAAACACAAAATTAAAATATTCTAGGCTAAAGGGGGTCTGAATGAGCTAGATTTCTTCTCCTGGTTAATACAAATTGCATTGTGATGTGGCTAGGCCAAATTCGAAACAAATACCACAAAGAGGGAATGGAAAGCGATAATTATTTTTGGTAGATATTCATGTCAAAATCCAGCAGTACAGAATAAGAATGAAAAATTATCAATAGATTCGCAGTTTATATTCAGCAGCACTTGACTAATTCAGTAGTATTTAAAAGTGACCAGTTCAGCAATACAGAAACTGAAATACAATAGCAGTACAAAGAGAGCCCGTTCTTGTTTTAGCCCTAAAAACCTTGTCACGCGATCAGTTTACCCTTTTCACCAAACATACTCGACCATTGGAGCAAGCAAAACTGACGATCAAATCTACTTTGAGTAACTTCTTATCACATAAATGCATGTGTGACCCCGTATGCAACCCAAAATGTCCAAATCTCATCTAGATTGTGACAATGCCATGTTTCAAAAGAAAAGCAAGACTATCTACTTCCCTTGATTTAAATAAGTACGAGTACATCAATATTAATTCTACAAAATGCTTTAGTAATAGCAATGATAGAATATATGAGAGATTTAGTACATTTCCTGCTTGAAATTCAATAGAAGTATAGAGAGAATAATTTCATTTTCCAGCTCAAAACTTTGGCGCACGATTAGTTTGCCCTTTTCTACAAACAGACTCGATCATTTGAGCAAGCAAAACTGATGATTAAGTATGTTTCGGTGTGAATACCTTCTCCCTACGGCAATGCCTGTGTGACCGCCCATATGCAACCCAAAATGCACAAGACTCGTCTAGATAATTGTGACAATGCTAAGTTCAGAAGAAAAGCAAGACATTCTGATACACTTCATAAAAACAAGTACCAGTACTCGATCTGAACAAGTTCCGAACAAAACTTTTCACATGTTGTAGCATTTGAAAGATTCAGCAGTACATAC
Source organism: Avena eriantha (assembly GCA_910589775.1). Classification (NCBI taxonomy): domain Eukaryota; kingdom Viridiplantae; phylum Streptophyta; class Magnoliopsida; order Poales; family Poaceae; genus Avena; species Avena eriantha. The sequence goes on from OU342740.1 coordinate 218,525,321, forward strand.
TAAGAACGAAAAATATTAATACACTCCCAGTTCACATTCAGCGGCACATGGACATATTAAGCAGCATTTCAAAGTGACTCATTCAGTTTGCCGTTTTCTCTAAACACTCGATCATCGGAGCAAGGAAAAATGACAATCAAGTCTTCTTTTGTGTGCATGCCTCCTTCTCACATCAATGCATGTGTGTGACCTCCATAGGCAACTCAAAATGCCCAAGGCCTCGTCTAGATTTTGAGTTTATGACAAAGCCAAGTTACAAAAGAAAAACAAGACCATCTACTACACTTGATCTAAACAAGTACCAGTATATCTGTATTAGTTACATAATACAAATAAAGGCAAAGCAGTACCATCTCCTACCCTTGATCTAAACAAGTATTAGTATATAATACAAATACTCCAAAATACATAACTACTACTGTACTAGTACTACGTTGCAGCCAAAATAGTTCAATAGGGCCGATACCAACTGAGTTATCCTATTACATAGTATTACAAGTACTTATAGTAGCTAGGTTCTAATCCCGGCCATTGGAAAAGCTTGGGATGAACCATAATGGAGTCTCTGGAGATTTCCATGCAATGTTGGTTGAGAAACCAATAGGTGCTTCTTTGGTATTTAGACTGAAACAACAAATTTTAGGAAACGTTATATATCCAAGTCCTATTTCATAGTGAGAGGCGTAGACACATTTGCTTCTTGTCAGATATCATGGGGCAACATCTGCACCGCCTATTATGATGTTAATCAAATAGTTCAATACAAGGAAAAGGGAATATGCTCCTAGGTCAGCAATCGCTATCCATGGATTAGGTGGTAAAAGTAAGCAGTGTCCTTTGAGTACACCTTGCATCCAAACTCGGTATCATAGGTGACATAAGTGCGACCACAACGATCAACACTATGATTAGCAACATGATTGCCATGACCGTAATAAGTATCGCCATAAAACTCCTCATCATTAATGCCCTCGGTATGGATAAGAAGAAGGCAAGATTCATCTACAGATATTGCTAAGAACCATAAACCATGTCCATGCTCATCATCATCTATGGCATCAAGGTTTCCCTCCTTGAGATGTGCGCCAGGTGGTGATGAGAGCAGAATAGGACATTGAAAAATAAATGACGACCAAATCGGCCAAAACTAGTTTACATCCATTAAAACTGAAGCTAGTATTTAGAACAGGAGTGGATCAAGCTTACCAACATACAGATGATTCCGGACATAAACACTACCACTCTTAGTGGATGTAAACACCAGACCTTGTGGATAACTACATCACTATATCTGAAATAGTAGTGGAACTTGTTCTCAAGAACTGGCCATGCAAACTCATCGCCATCAAGGGTAGAAATTGAGTAGTCAAAGATAGCGACAACAGAAAAATCTAAATAATCCACAACAGTTGTTGGATCTTGCAAAATAGCAATCTTCCGGAGGAGAATAGGGCGATCATTATGCATGAATGTAAATAGATCGTTGGTGGGTACAAAATTGAATTGTGGGAGAGGAACATGTTGATGAGTGTACACATTGAAAAGCTCCCACTTGCACTCGACCCCAATACTGGAGATCCAACCTCCATTGGCACCTACCCACTGCTTACCCATACAATTTAGGAACACAACGTCGAACGAGAACATGTCCAACAGTGTCAGCTTGCATGTTGTACCCTTTCCCTCGAAGTACTCGTTCCATTCCCATGGTTTCTTAGTCGGGTGAGAATGAAGAACACAGGGGAGGCCAAACGGCTGAGAAGCATGTAAAGTTACACTATATTTTGCCGAGTCAAGAATATGTTTGGACGAATTGGCGACACTCGCGGTGGTGATGACATCGCATCTGGGTATGAGTTCTTCAAGCGAGCCTTTGGTAAAAACCTCCTGGAACAGCTCGGAATCATCACTGTCTTTTCTCTGTCCTGCCATCGCAAGGGAGCTGATGGAAGTTGGGATGATGGCTTGATTTGGTTTTCTGGCAAAGAGGGAAGATCGATGGCTGTGGGCGGGATAGGGAAAATAACAAACACTCTCATACTGTGTGGTGAACATGATCGGAAAGCGGTATTGCGTAGGAGAAGAACGACGACACTTGGCATAGAGGTAGGGTAATGGGGAACTAGGGATATAGCGTATAGGTGAGGTTGAATAAAATGAAAACGGACCATGTTCTTGTGCTCTGGTTCCCTTCAAAATAGTACTACAATGTAGGGTTAGTTGTAGGAGTAGCGATCCAAATGTAATAACAATTTCTCCCATTCTCAAGATCTTTTGTGGTACTAGTTTCCAACAAAAAACTCTTGTGTAATTTCTGCTATATTGATGGCCATGCCAATTTATAAGAAAGATTTCCAGATATACGAATCGAAACACCCCAGAAAATATGTGGTGTGATTCCGATGTGTTTTATTGGTACTAGTACTTACTTCATAAAACAACACATTTTTGCACCTGGGAATTTAATATGCTATTTTTTTGGACATACAGGGTCCAACCGTACATTGGAAATGTTGTTTACAATTCCACGATGAACCCATCTACAATTCCACGATGAACCCATCTTCAATTCCACGATGAACCCATCTACAATTCCATGATGAACCCATCTACAAAATATGGACACATTATCATAAACTATGAAATAGATATGGCATTTGGCCTTGATCATCTTGCTTGAACCCAGGAATGTTAATACATATAGTAGGCCATATTGTGAAACATGGATTTTCAAAGACTGCAAAAAATTGTCCTTGTTTTGAAAATGATCAAACAAAAAATAATGAGTACTAATAACAAAAGAATTCGCACGACATTCTCCTCCATGTACTACTTTCCATGAAGATAAACATGTGTTTTGACAATGGCTTAAAGTTATACATGAGTATGAACATTCTTGGATTTCAAGCCGAACGACCAAGGTCAAGGACATATCTACATCACAATTTATGTTGATGATCCTATATCCAAGAATTTGCATGCCCACAAATTTGGCCATATTTGAAAGCAATCCAAGAGGAAGTAGTATAAAGAGTAGGTCTCGATCATCTACTCTCTCGAGAAGGAGCCAAACCCAACTATTTTCTTTTCATAATTTTCGAGTCCTTTGTGCTAAATGTATGGACCTCGGTGTAATTTTACCTTTTCAGGTCCTTGAAACAAGTAGTACTCCCTCCTTCACAAATAAGGACACGTATTACTATTGTTCAAAGTCAAATTCAATAAACTTTGACCAAGTATACGACATCATCTCAATGCTATTAGAATCCTCTTGAACTATATTTTCATATTATATGGATTTTTCATTAGAAAAGTCAATATGTTTTTACATATAGTTGGTCGAACTTTATAAAAGGTTGACTTAGACCAAACCTAATATGCGTCTTAATTTTGGAAAGATGGAGTAGTCACTAAAACAAAAGTGTCCATCCGCAACGAATTGGCCCGTCGGTCTTTGTAGAAGGCGCGTCTTGCGTGACAAATTTCTTGGCTCGACCGTGGCTGATGGGAAACTTTTTTCCTGTTTCACGTCCCTCTACTACGAAGAAACCACTAAAAACATGGAGGAAGCTCGGACGGTGTGTGGTAGAAGCAAGATTTTCGGTTCCTTGCACGATGTTGACTCGCCGAAGTCTTTTGAGGCATGTGGATAATGGATGTCAGTGTCTCTACTGGACCATACCTTTCGGTTGGGTCTCCCAGATTTGAACTTGATAACGTTGCTCGATGCGTCTATCGTTTAGTCAGGCTACTGGGTCCCACATGTCGGCCTCTCACTAGAAGAATCGTCTATATGATAGATTTTTTTTCCTTCGCTCGTGTTATCCTTTTCTAAAGTTGATAGCATTACTCGATGCATTTACCGTTTAATCAGGCTGTTGGACCCACATGTCATCCTCTCATTAGTAGAAATATGTGTATGATTGAATTTTCTTCCTTCGCTCGTGCTACCATGTTCCGCATTTGATAGCGCTGATCGATGCATCTACCATTTAATCACGCTGCTGGGTCCCACATTTCATCCTCTCATTAGAAGAAATGTGTGTATAATGGATTTTTTGCCCTCGGTCGTGCCTTCGTGTTCCGAACTTGATAGTGTTGTTCGTTGCATCAGCCATTTATTCAGGCTGGTTGGTCCCTTATGCCAGCCTCACATTAGAAGAATCGTGGGTATGATGGAATTTTTCTCTAGCGCTACCCTATTCCGAACTAGATAGCGTTGCTTGAAAAATCTGTCATTTTCTCACGCTGCTGGGTCCCCCATTTCATCCTCTCATTATAAGAAACCTATGCATGCTCTACTTTTTCTCGCTCGTGCCTTCCTGTTTTGAACTGGCAATGTTGCTCAATGCAGCATCTGTATAAGGTCGCACTCCTGGGTCCCACATATCAGCCTCTCTGTGAATGAAACGTGCGTATGATGGACTTTTCTGGCCATGTCAGCCTCAGAGTACAAAAAATGCTCATAAAGGCCGAATTAAAAAGATTATGGGCTCACTCAGGGCGGATGCCCTATTCGTCAAGGCTTATATTCCATGGGATCACTCCTAAATTTAATGGGCTATGGTCGGTGGCCACAAGACCACGAAAAGACCAAATTAGAAGGTTTTTGACTATGCTTGGGGCTGATAGGCTAATTTCATGGGCTATGCTTGGGCCTGTTGGGTCCGACATGTCAGCTTCTCTATAACTGCAACGTGTGTTTGATGGATTTTTTTACAGCCATGTATGGTCTTACTGCTGGGGCCCTTATGTCAGCCTCTCTAGTATGTTCTGGCTTGTGGGTCTCTGATGCAGTCTTGTATGTTATGTCTAGTGGGTCCCTGATACCACCCTCTCTATACAAATATTTAAACTTTTTTTCAAACCCACCCTCAAAAAAAACTCGAGCGATGCTGCCGACTAGTGGATTCGTGATGTTAACCTCTCCGTAATGCGATATTGTTAGAAGAAGAAAAAAAGTAAACCGAAGATACACACACAGGCGATTTGAACAAAAGACCTTCAAATAAAATAAACGTAAACGAAGTCTATTGCCACTACAACAAAGATATTTATAGAAAAAAATATCATAGGCTAGATTAAAAAGAGTTTGGCTATTCTACATAAACTGCTATACGTGGGTTATACTCCATAGGCTATGCTCCATGGGGCTTCTTTCTCAAATTACACTGGGCTGTGCTTAGCAGTCCCCTGACCCCCAAAAGGTCGAATTAATATGTTCTTGGCTATGCTCCATGAGCTCCTTTCTCAAATTTCACTGGGCTATGGTCAGCAGTCTCCTAACCCCGAAAATACCGAATCAAAATGTTCTAGGCTAAAGAGGGGCTAAATGAGCTACTAGATTTCTTTTCCTGGTTAATAAAAACGTCATTGTGATGTGCTCGGCCAGATTCGAAACAAAGACCACATAGGGGGAGGGGAAAGCAATAATTCTTTTTGGCAGATATTCATGTCAAAATTCAACAGTACAGAATAAGATAGAAAAATTATCAATAGATTCAAAGTTCATATTCAGCAACACTTGACAAATTCGGCGATATTTCAAAAGTGACCAATTCAGCAATACAGACACTAAAATACAATAGCAGTATAGATAGAACCAGTTCTTGTTTTACCTCTAAAAATCTTCTCACACAATCAGTTTGCCCTTTTCAACAAACACACTCGGCCATTGGAGCAAGCAAAGCTGACGATCAAGTCTGCTTTGAGTAACTTCTTCTCACATCAATGCATGTGTGACCCCCACATGCAACCCAAAATGCCCAAGTCTTATCTAGATTGTGATGAGGCCATGTTTCAAAAGAAAAGCAAGAATCTATTGCCCTTGATTTAAACAAGTACTCGTACATCAGTATTTCCATAGAATTATTTAGTAATAGCAATGAAAGAACATTTGAGAAATTTAGTACATTTCCTGCTTGAAACAAAATAGTAGTACAAAGAGAATCATTTCTTGTTCTAGCTAAAAAACCTTGGTCCACGATCAGTTTGAACCGTTCTCTGAAGAGACTCGATCATTGGAGCATGAAAAACCGACGATCAAGTCTTCTTGTGTGTGAGTACCACCTTCTTACGTCAACGCCTGTGTGACCGCCCATAGCAACCCAAAATGCCCAAGAGTCATCTAGATAATTGTGACAATGCTAAGTTTCAAAAGGAAAGCAAGACAATCTGTTGACTTCATCTAAACAAGTACCAGTACATCACAGTTCGATCTACAAAATATTGTACTAATAGTAACGATAGAACATATGACACATTCAGTAGCATTTGAGAGATTCAGTAGTACATAATAAGACCATAAAAATATCAGACAGATTCCCGGTTCAGATTCAGCAGCACTTGATAGAGTCAATATAGCATTTCAAAGTGACTGGTTGGCAATACACAGACAGTGACAAAAAGAATTGCCAGATTCAGCAACGCAGACATTGAAATTCAATAGATGCAGCAAGGCCTGATTCAAAAGGAAAGCGAGACCATATTCTGCACTCGGTTGGTCGATCTGAACAAGTACCGAAGAAAACTTTTGACAGGTTCAGTAGGATTTGAAATATTCCGCAGTACATAATAAGAAAGAAAAATATTGATGGATTCCTAGTTCACATTCAACAACACTTGGACATATACAGCAGCATTTCAAAGTGACAGATTAAATTTTATCTTTTCTTTGAACACTCGTCATTGGAACAAACAAAACTGACAATCAAGTCTGATTTTGTGTGCATGCCTCCTTCTCACATCAATACCTATATGTGACCTACATAGGAAACTCAAAATGCCCAAAGCCTCGTCTAAATTATGAGTTTATGACAAGGCCAAGTTACAAAAGAAAAGCAGGACCATCCACTACACTTTATCTAAACAAGTACCAGTACATTAGTATTAGTCCTATAAAATACTTAGTTACTAGGAACGATAGAACAAAGGAAAAGTAGTACCATCTGTTGCCCTTGATCTAAACAAGTATCAATATATAGTACAAAATATTCTCAAATACAAGAACAACTACTGTACTAGTAGTACTTTGCAGCCCAAATTGTTCAACAGGGCCGCTACCAACTGAGCTATCCTATTACATAGTATTACGATTACTTACGGTAATTTGGTTCCAATCACGAGCATTGGCGAAGCTCGGGATGAACCATAATGCAGTCTCCGGAGATTTCCATGCAACGTTGGTTGAGAAACCAACAACTACTTCTTCGGTATTTAGACTGAAGCAGCATATTTCAGGAAACAACGTATATCCAAGTCCTAATGCATGGTGGGAGGTGTAGACACAGTTGCTTCTCGTCAGATATACCGGTGCTACATTTGTACCGCCTACTATAATGTGAATCGAATAGTTCAATCCAAGTAAAAGGGAATATGCTCCCAGGTCAGCAATCGCTATCCATGGCTTAGGTGGATACAAGTAAGCAGTGTCCTTTGAGTACACCTTGCAGCCAAACCCGGTAAAATAGGTGCCATAAGTGTGACTGTAGCGATCAACACTATGATCAACAATAGGATTGCCATGACCATAATAAGTACCGCCATAAAACTCCTCATCAGTAACGCCCTTGGTATGGATAAAAAGAAGGCAAGATTCATCTTTAGATATTGCTAAGAACCATAAACCAGGTTCGTGCTCATCATCATCTATGGCATCAAAGTTTCCCTCCTCGACATGTGTGTCAGGTGGTGACGGGAGCAGAATAGGACCTTGAAAAAGAAATGACAGCCAAATCAGCCAACACTAGTTTACATGCATTAAAACTGAAGCTAGTGCTAGAATAGGAATGGATCAAACTTACCAAAGTACAGATGATTCCAGACATAAACAGTAACACTCTCAGTGGCTGCAAACACCAAACCCTTATGGATAAGTGCATTGTTGTATATGAAATAACAATGGAACTGGTTCTCAACAACTATCCATGCATACTCATCTCCATCAAGGGTAGCAATTGAGTAGTCGAAGATAGAGAAAAGAGAGAAATCTAAATAATCCACAGCAACTATGGGAGCTCGGCAAATAGAAATCTTCCAGAGGAGAATAGGGCGATGATTATGCATGAATGTAAATGGATCGTTGGTGGGTACAAACTCATTGACTTGTGGGAGAGGAATGCGTTGATGAGTGTACACATTGACAAGCTCCCACTTGCACTCGGACCCAACAGTGGCGATCCAATCTCCATTGGAACCTACCCACTGCTTACCCATACAATTCGGGAGCACGGCGTTAGAGGAGAATCTGTCCAGCGGCGTCAGCTAGCAAGTCGTGCCCTTGCCCTCGAAGTACTCGTTGCATTCCCATGGTTTCTAAGTCGGGTAAGAATGAAAAATACATGGGAGGCCAAACGACTAAGAAGCATCTAAAATGGATGTTGCATCGGGTAAGAATGAAAAATACATGGGAGTCAAGAAGATGTTTGGGCGAACCGGTGAGGCTCGCGGAGGTGATGATGTTGCATCTGGTTATGAGTTTTTTAATTGGGCCTTCGGCAAAAACCTCCTGGAACAGCTCAGAATCATCACTGTCCTTGCTTGGTCCTGTCATTGCAAGGGAGCTGATGGAAATTGGGACAGTGGCTTGATTTGGTTTTCTGGAAAAAAGGGAAGATTGATGGTGGTAGGGATAGGGAGAATAACAAACACTCTCATATTGTGTGGTGAACAGGATTAGAAAGCAATATTGTGGAGGAGAAGAACGACAACGCTTGGTGTAGAGGTAGGGAAACGGGGAATTAGGGATAGAGCATATAGGTGAGGTTGAATAAAATAAAAACGGACGCATGTTCCTCTGCTCAAGTTCCCTTCAGAATAGTACTACTCTGCTCTAGTTCACTCCACAATAAATCTTTCTTGTAAAATGAAAATGGAGTACTACTGAGTAGAATGTAGGGAATGGTATAGGAGTAGAGTCCACCTGTAATAATAATTTCTTCCGTTCTCAAGATCTTTTGTGGTACTAGTTTCCTACAAAAAAACTCTTGTGTAATTTCTGGTCAAATTGATGGTAAGACAGATTTCCATATATACAGATCGAAAAAAATATGTGGTGCAATTCCAAGGTGTTATTTTGTACTAATACTTACTTCACAAAACAACACATTTTTTTGCACCTGGGAATTTAATATGGTATTTTTTGGACATAAAGGATCCAACCATACACTGGAAATGTTGTTTACCATTCCACGATGAATCCATCTCGAAAATATGAGCACATTATCATAAACTAGGAATAGATATGGAATTTGGCCTCAGTCATCTTGCTTAAAACCCAGGAATGTTAATACATATAGTAGGCCATATTGCAAAACATGGTTTTTGAAAGGCTGCCAAAAATTGTCCTAATGTTGAAAACAATCAAATAAAAAATAATGAGTACTAATAAAAAACAATTCACATGAATTTCTCCTGCATGTACTACTTTTCGTGAAGATAAACATGAGTTTTGACAGCTATTTAAAGATAAACATGAACACGAACATTCTTGGATTTCAAGCCGAACGAGTGATGCATGTAAAATGCATACATAAACTTTGTAGTTTATTGTGATAAAATGCATATTATTTTGCAAATTTATTATATTTATTGAGACTAACATACTAATAGTTGCAAAAGTGAAGAAGTTCTTGTTTTACACTTTGATGTGTAGGAAAAAAATAAATATGGAAGAAAATCGTTCAATATGGCAGTATTTGGAGTTTCCTGGAATCTGTCCTACTTAACACTTTTCACAAATGGACTCGAAGGAGCTTGAATATAACGTCAAATAAAAAACTAATCAACATGAAAGTTGTGGAAAATTTCAAGACGTACGATTTAGGGACAAACATAGTTCAAAACAGAGTCCGGGCGCTCTAGAAAAGACTCGATTACTGAAGGGTACAAAAGAAGTTTCAGGATTCTGAACTTGGTGACGTGGTTGAGTCAAACTCTTGCCATACAAGATCAATTCAGTCAAACCACGAATTTGGAGACTTGTGGGACTTTTTAGGGGTCACCATGAAGGTTCTAGAGGTTCCCAAGTGTCCTTGGATCCAAGGGTTTTGATCCGATGGCCTCGGTGAAGCCTCCACCACGATATATGGACAGAAAACCCTATTTTTGGAGACATCCACCCATAGCCATGAAAATCCCCCTCCTTGGCAGCCCCCAACGAGGGGGATAAGCTCCTCCATTGCTGCACCATCTCTAAGGAAGAAGAAGGGCCAAGGGAACACTTCCCCCAAGGGCAGCAGTCGCCCCTACGAGGCCGTCGGGGCACCGCCGCCCTGCGCTACCGCCAGCACTGCCTCCTCCACGCCGGTGCCGCTTCTCCCCCTTGGGGAGGCTCATATCTGATACATTGCAAATGTATCTATAATTTTCGATGCTCCATGCTGGCCACCCCCCAGGCGCGGGCTGGGCCTGGCCGCGCCAGGGCATGGTGTGGTGGCTCCAGGCACCCCCTCGGTCTCCTTCTTTTCCTATAAGAAGCCTTCTGACTTAAAAACTCTGAGGGGTTCGACGTTTTTCCAGAAGAAGTTCCACAGTGCCGCCACCACCGAAGGAGAGATTCGGGGGACAGAAAGTCTCTGTTCCGACACCCTGCCGGGACGGGGAAGTGCCCCCGGAGCCATCTCCATTGATATCAACCATCATCTCCATTGACCATCCATGTTTCCCCAATCTATGAGTGAGTAATCTCTCGCTGTAGGCTATGGGGATGGTAGGGATTGGATGAGATCGTTCATGTAATGGCATCAGATTGTTAGGGCATGGTGCCTAGTATCTTTTATTAGTGCTTTATGACTTTGTTGCGACTTGTTGTGCTTAATGCTTGTCAGTAGGGCCCGAGTGCCATGATTTCAGATCTGAACATGTTATTGATTCATTATGATAGTATTGTTTATGGTCTTATCTGCAAGTTGTATACACACATTGTTGCCTATGGCCCCTAAGTGACAGAAATCGGGATAACGGAAGGGAATAGCTTTCATGTGAGGATCACATGTGTTCATGGACTACTAATGCTTTGCTCTAGTGCTCTATTAAAAGGAGCACCTTAATTGCCAGTAGTTCCCTAGAGGCCCTGCTATAAACGGGCTGGCAGGACAAAAGATGTTGTGCAAGTTCTCATTGCGAGCACGTATGACTATATATGGAACACATGCCTAGGATTGTCTAGTACTTGGATGGTTTATCTTATTTATCTGCAATTTCCATATGTTCTGATTGCTATGTGAATTGTCTTGTCCATGCAACACCCGTCCATCCATCCCTATGCCTACCGCACTAGAATCCCACTGTTTACTCCTATTGTTACTACTGTCTTTACTTTACTACTGCTGTTACTTTGCTATTCCTACTACAAAACTGTTGCTACAGATAAACTGTTGTGAGCAAGATTGTTTCCAGGTACAGCTGAATTGACAACTTAGTTGTTAAGGCTTATAAGTATTCTTTGGCTCCCCTTGTGTCGAATCAATAAATTGGGTTTCACTTCCCTCGAAAATACTGTGATACACCCCTTATACTTGTGGGTCGTCAAGACTATTTTCTGGCGCCGTTGCCAGGGAGCATAGCTTTATTTATCAAGTCCACATGGAATCACTATTGTTCAAGCTAAGTTTATTTTCTCCTTGTTTGCTTGTTTCTTTATCAAAAATACAAAAAAACGTAGTTCCTACTCTAGTTGTTATTTTTGTTGGTCTGTTATTGTCTTGCCTTATCATGCTTGATGTCAATGGCTGGTTTCTTTGAAACTGAAGCTTATTGGCACGATGGGTTCACGAAAGATCAAAAATATTATTATAAGGAACACCGCTTGTCATAAAAAGCGAAACACTTATGGGAACAAATTGATAGATTGTATACCATTGCTAGAAACGTGTGCTCTACTTATAATGTTACTTATTGCTGTGATGAATCTTGTTGCATAAAGAGGTATAAAAACCTCCCTTTTCAATGTGAGTATAATAATAATGATACCATATCGTCCTATGCTAAAGGAATTTATGACTTTTATGATACGGAACAAATTGAAGAATTTATTGCTTGGAATTGTGCTTTTGAACTTGCTAGTTTGCTTGAAAATATTGATGATTCACCTTACAAATATGAGGTTTATGGTATACATAAATTTTGCTTTGATAATTACAAGGATGAAAATGGCTATATTCTTGAATATTTTAATAGATGCTTTCCACAAATGGAAGAGACTAATGCCTTACAGGATCCTATGGAAGAATAATTGATGAACCTGAAATCTCATTAGATGAAAAAGAGGAGGAGAGTGATAAAGAAAAAGGCGGAAGAATGGATTAGCTACCCATGCCTACCTTCTAATGAGAGTAACTTTGTATCCCTTACATTATTTGATTGTCCTCCATGCTTACTAAAGGAGGATGAATGTTATGTTCCTGAGGATTCTTTTCAAAATGTTTATGATAAAGCTCTAGTGCTTGTAGATCATGAAAAGCATTCTTTATGTGATAGTTGCATTGTTGAGTTTATTCATGAGGTGACTGAAAATTATTATGAGAGAGGAAAATATAGTTGTAGAAGTTTTCATTGTATTGAAACACCTCTCTATGTGCTGAAAGTTTTGAAGTTACTCTTGTTTTATCTTCCTATGCCTGTCACTTTGTTCTTTGTGAATTTATTTGCTTACACGATTCCTATGCATAGGAAGTGGGTTAGACTTAAATGTGTTTTGAATTTGCTTCTTGATGCTCTCTTTTACTTCAACTCATATTTCTTATGAGAGCATCCTCTCAAACGTTTATGCCTGAAGATGATAATATGTCTATTATTCTTGGGAGACATTTTCTTAAATACTGCAGGAGTTGTTATTAATTGTAATAAAGGGAAGCTGACCTTCAATGTTAATGACAAGGAACACATTGTCTATTTCCTTAAGAATATTGAAAGGACTTATGGTTTGAATTCAATTGAACATGTTGAGGGCATTCAAGTTGGAGAAATATATTGTCCCATACCAAGAGGAAAAATTGAAACTATTACGATTGGGACCATTGCTATCAAGGTTGAGGTAACATAATCATTAGTGGAATACAAAGTTTTGTCTCAGATGGAATTTTTTTGGTAACAAGACTTGATCAACCTTGGTAACAAAAGGATTTCATTGAACAAAACAATGTTTTCACCATGATTATCTCCACTTACTTCTATTCTATCCATTTTAGTTTTTGCTTATGCCTAACTTCAAGGCGTTAAACAAAAGTACTTCTTGGGAGATAACCCAAAAGTTTTAGATGAGTCTTGGAAGTTATTACCTCTGCAATAACCTCTCCTTATCCTTTTTATTTGCTTTATGTGCCAAGAGTAACCTCTAATGAGAGAGAAGTAATGATTGGGAAAGTTCCTGTCCCGAAACAGATTTCTGTGCTTCAACGAAAAAATTCGTGAGAGATCTCTGTAGGTCGGATTGAGATGTAAGTTTTTGTGCTTCTGCCCCAGGTTGTTATCTAACTTTTGTTAGTTTAACACTTTTTTATTGAGCAACAGAAGGTCTTCGAAAAAATCCGTCTTTACCTGCTGGTCTGTTTTGACAGATTTCTGCCATTTTCTGCATTTGCTTCTTCTTGGTTCCTTCTTGAGTTCTTTTGGGGAATTGACCTTTTTGAGGGAAGTTCTACAGTAGCTGTTGTTCTAATGGAAGTTTATTTGGTGTTAGAACTGAACCTTAAGAGTTATTTATCTTGAGTGCACTAATGTTGCTAATAAAGCTTGTGTGAAGTTTTGTATGAAGGAAAAATTTCAGGTGTATGGAAGGAATGAGTAATGAGATGAAGGACGGACTAAAGTTCAAGCTTGGGGATGCCACGTGTGTCACCCCAAGAAATATCCAAGAAGTACAAGCGTCAAAGCTTGGGGATGCCTTGGGCATCCCCTTCTTCATCAATAAAAATCCCAGGTTTCTTCCAAACACTTCATTTTTATTGTTTCATGAACAGTTGTGTTGTTTTTGGAGCGTCTTATTTTTCGTTTTGGTTTTGGATTTTAGTTTTCTTAGTTTTCTTAGTTTTCTGAATAAATTGGTTGGATCTCCTCTTTCATACGTTGGTGTTCAAATAGTTTTGTTTGGTTTGGAAAAGAGTAGGAAAGCTCATGCTTAAGTGGTAAATAGAGCTTGTTTTTGACTGTGGCCTATGCTTTGTCATGCCATGCTTGATATTGTTTTGGCTTTATTCTTAGCATTCTTTGCTGTAGCATGACTTGTTATAAACAATTGAGATTGTTTAATGTGCCTTGGATGAATCATGCGTTGTTTTAGCATATTAAAGCAGAGTATTGTGGTATTCTCCTTTGATGCTTTATTTGGGTTGACTTGGCACATGCTCACACCATGTTATGACTATCCCAAGTCACCATAAGCCTTTATGATCCTTTGGTTTTCAACTTGTAGTATCACTTTATTCTTTGATCAATGATGTTTTGTCGCTCTGCATAATTATGGCCATTATTGCTCTCTCGTTTGTCGCTCCCTTACTATTGCTAGCCTTCACTTACACTGAGTGTTTTACTCATGTTTCCAACTCCCTTAAACCAAATATTGCCAAAGTGTCCACCATACTTACCTATTACCATAATTTGCTACTTCCTTGCATATTCAATATGCCTTGTTTTCTTCCGAATAAAATGTTTGCTTGTTTTGAGAAAGTTAGTTAGTAAAGCTCTCACGAACTTGATGACACACTTTATTTCCTGCACTTAATAAACCTGAACCATTGTGAACTCTCCATGAAAGTTATATGCTTTCTAATTATAGGCTAGGGATTAGCAGAACCGTGCTGTGACGGGGAACGCTTTCAACACTTGTAAATATATACCCAGTTGATACCTTGCTCTTTTGTTTGCGGATGTCGTCTGTGTGAAATAAAAGGGGAGCTTGTAAGTCCATGGAGTTATGTATGTGTGTTAGAGAAACGCTTGGGCCGCTAGTCTAATCCATGCTGACATGGTGGAAACCTACAGCGTAACCATAATGATATCTATGAAGCATTCTTCTTATAAAAAAAGAGAGAGAGATAGCTATTGAGAAAAAGAAAAAAAGAGATTTATGAAAAGAGGAAAGAGAGAAAAAAGCACCATTTTCCCATGGTAAATAAGAAGATTGCTGAGATACTCATTGTCTGCTTGCCTTGTCATTTTGATATGGGGATTCTTCCGTATCGTCGGGCAAGGGGTACCCCATTGACTGTTCTCAATGGTACGCACATACTTACGATGACAAGAACTTACCGGTAACTAAAGTTGAGTAGCATGAGGAGCGGCCCTCGTACTCAAGGGATTTGGGATTTTCAGTTTATAGTCTATCAAGCATATAACTCAGATTGGACCTCACTTTCACCTTAACCACATTAAAGATGCTTATGATAGGGGCAATGAGAGCTCAAAGCTAATGAGTACCATACTTTCAGCATTTGGAAGCCTTTCAAACTATTCAAAACCTTTTCATTTCCATGTTGAGTCTCCACACATTCTATGTGCACTTTCTTGAGAGCACAGTGGCCATTCTTAGTTCTATGTGCATTGTCCCAAGACTTGTTGATTGATGCATACCTTGATATTGCTTGTTTTAAACTATTTATATCTAGTCACTCTTGTAAACTTTGAAGGTGTCCTATGCATTTATGTTTGCTACTCTTTGAGGGACAAGCTGAATGCCACTATGCTATGTTTTCTTTATGTGAAACAAACAAATGTCTTGCAAAGCATTGTTATTCATGAATCTTTTGTTTGTGCCTTTTCATGTTGCATCATAGTTTCTTTGTCTTATTGCTAGAACTTTGTCTTTCATGTTATGATTGAAGTACTATGATCCTAGCTTTGAATGTTTACAAATACTTTGGTCAAATCTTTGATGGTGCATGTCACCTCAAAAATTATTCTTTCGTTTTATCACTTACCTACTCGAGGACGAGCAGGAGTTAAGCTTGGGGATGTTGATACATTGCAAATGTATCTATAATTTTCGATGCTCCATGCTTGGTTTTGTCCACTTTCTTGTGTTTTGTCCAGACTTCGGAGTACTTTTCATATGATTTCTTGGACTAACCTATTAACAAGAGCCACAGTGCCAGCTGCCTGTTTTCTGCTGTTTTTGGTTCCAGAAAAGTTAGAAAATGAATATTCTCGGAATTGGACGGGACAAAAGCCAAAGTGCCTATTTTTCCAAAAGACTCCAGGAGCCAGAATACGAGAGGGAGGAGGGCCAGGGGCTGGCCACACCCCCCAGGCGCGGGCTAGGCCTCGCCGCGCTAGGGCATGGTGTGGTGGCCCCAGGCACCCCCTCGGTCTCCTTCTTCGCCTATAAGAAGCCTTCTAACCTAAAAACTCCGGGGGGATCGACGTTTTTCTAGAAGAAGTTCCGCAACGCCGCCACCACCGAAGGGGAGATTCGGTGGACAGAAAGTCTCTGTTCCGGCACCCTGCCAGGACGGGGAAGTGCCACCGGAGCCATCTCCATCGATCTCCACCATCATCTCCATCGACCATCCATGTTTCCTCCATCTATGAGTGAGTAATCCCCCGTTGTAGGCTATGGGGATGGTAGGGATTGGATGAGATCGTTCATGTAATGGCATCAGATTGTAAGGGCATGGTGGCTAGTATCTTTTATTAGTGCTTTATGACTTTGTTGCGACTTGTTGTGCTTAATGCTTGTCACTAGGACCCGAGTGCCATGATTTCAGATCTGAACATGTTATTGATTCATTATGATAGTATTGTTTATGGTCTTATTTGCAAGTTGTATACACATGTTGTTCTCCGGAACCTATGGCCCCGAAGTGACTGAAATCGGGATAACCGGAAGGGAATGGCTTTGATGTGAGCATCACATGTGTTCACGGAGTGTTAATGCTTTGCTCCGGTGCTCTATTAAAAGGAGCACCTTAATTGCTAGTAGTTCCCTAGAGGCCCGGCTGCAAACGGGCTGGCAGGACAAAAGTTGTTGTGCAAGTTCTCATTGCGAGCACGTATGACTATATATGGAACACATGCCTAGGATTGTCTAGTACTTGGATGCTTTATCTTATTTATCTACAATTTCCCTATGTTCTGATTGCTATGCGAATTGTCTTGTCCATGCAACGCCCGTCCATCCATCCCTATGCCTACTACACTCAAATCCCACTGTTTATTGCTATTGTTACTACTGCCTTTACTTTACTACTGTTGTTACTTTGCTATTCCTACTACAAAACTATTGCTACTGATAAAATGTTGTGAGCAAGATTGTTTCCAGGTGTAGCTGAATTGACAACTCAGTTGTTAAGGCTTATAAATATTCTTTGGCTCCCCTTGTGTCGAATCAATAAATTGGGTTTCACTTCCCTCAAAAATACTGCGATACACCCCCTATACTTGTGGGTCATCAATATCCATCACCATTTACCACAAGATCCCATCATCCCCCATTGTAATCTCTTGGTAAACATGATGTATCATGTAATATATTATTTCCCATGATCTATTATATGACTATGTTGATGTTTGAGTAGTGAATTGTTATGCCAATTGTGATCTAGTTTGTTTTGGGTGCAAAAAAGTATATGTTATCTTCTCTGATGATCTTGATGCACTAACATATGAGTGCACATATATGTTGGGGGATACACAAGGGCTTCACCGTTGCATGTTGATATGATGAGGGATAGACAGAGTTTGACAGAAGCCGAATCCCAAGTCTTAAAAATATATATAGTATTAATTCATGGTTAATCAATGGGGTTCTTATCATAGGGACCTTAGATCTAAATGCAGTGGTTGGACTTTATGTCTTAATATTCCCTTGTTGGTTCTTAATTGGCCTTGGGACCAATCACTTGTGGTGTATTGGCTCGTCTCTATGGCTACACCTAGTTATGGCTCCTCCTAGAAGAAACAATAAAAAGACTATATATGTGCTTCACTAATTGTGACAACCAAATGAATTAAATAGCAATTTGCCTAAACATTTTCTCTCATAGATTATCCACATCCACTCCACTAGCTCCACTTCATTTGCATTATTTTGATTATAGTATTTATTTCAACTACTTTATTGTTTTCTAGTTAATACCAAAAACAACCACACACACACACACACACACACACTTTAGATTATAGCTTTGCATAGAAGGCCATATAAGTAGGTGATAGGGATTTAGAGAATAGATAGTTTACCTTCAGCTCCTCGTGGGTTCGACGCTCAAATACTTATCGAATTGTACTACGGTGATCGCCTGCACTTGGGGGTTATCAAGATACTTTTCTGGCACCATTGCTAGGGAGCGTAGCGCTAGGCTTGTATTCTTGCTTGCATTGCTAGTTTATTTTTAGTACATTTTTCTTTTATATAAAATTAAAACCCAAAAAAATTGTATGGATCCTTTTCCCAAGATTAACCATGAGATATATGATTTTCATGTCAAATATATTCTTTTGGGCACTAACCTTTTTGATGCAAGAGATAATGTTAAAAGTGCCAAGAAAGGAGATGACAAAAGCCTAATCTTGGGGACGTCCATGCCACCCCAAGAATAAGAGGAAAAGGAAAAACAAGTGGAGGATGAATGGAGTAGCTACCCATCTCCTACACCCAACAATGGTAATGAACACATTCTTATTAATGATGACGATATTTCTTTGTGTAGTAGTCCTCTATGAGGAACAATTATGACTAATATATGCGAGGATGAAAGTGATATAATTGAGTTAGATGATCCAATATGCTCATTAGATGATTTATCTTTATATAGTGAATCTATTCAAGACTATGAGATTAAGTTTGCTTTTGATGCTTGCAACTATTATGAGAGAGGAAGAGATAAGAACCCTCTTTAGTTTTCTATGTTATTTAAAATGCAAGCTACTGATCATTATATGCATTGGGTACCACAACCTTTCTGCTATTTATTCACATATAAAATGTCAATGCATAGGAAGAGAGTTAGACTTAAAAGTTAATATCTATGTGCTTTGTGGTGTGGTCCACATGCTTTCAAATACTATTGAAATTGAGCACACATTGATATCCATGTAACATGTAAAATAACCTAACCTACTGATTTCTAACAATTATTTTAATAAATTCACTTTTTATAAATTTTGGGAAAGTTAATGAGAAAGATGAGAAAAAGAGAAGTTGGGGTCGACCTTGAACATGTGTTGTTCATGCCAATGGAACCATTGCAAAATCTTTATCATTAAAACGTCTACCATTATAAAAAATAAAAGAGTGTTTATTACTACTAAGACATCACCTTTGTATCTTAATTTATCATCTTTGTGCTAAGAATAATCTTTTTTGAGAGGTAAGATCAAAAAATTGTAACTTGCTATGCAGAAAGCAGATTCCTGAGATTCACTACAAAAAATGTTAAAAATCACATAAGAGGAATTTGGACCTGCAATTTCAAGTCAGAAATATTCATCTCTTTTTCCACATTTCATTAGTTCAAAAGTTTTTATTTGAGCAATGTAAGTGCCTCTAAAAATTATGTCTTTAAAGATTGTCTAGTTTATGACGGATTTTATCTCTATTATGTATTAGTCTCATTATCTTTGTTTTGTGCGGTTACTTTTTGTCAAAGAGCAATACAAAACCATAAGTAACAGTAGTTAACATTTATTTCATGATATGTCTTTGCAGTACCAATTGTGATTTAATTTACGAAGGCACTAACCACTCTAATTAAGTTTTATGATGAGTTTTGTGTGGAAAGAGTTTTCAAGTGAAAGAGTTGAGGGTGATGAATGAAGATTAAGAAGGACGAACTCTTAAGGTTGGGGATGTTACCCCTAGAATAACCCCACATGTATCAAAGGAATACAAGCATTCAATATTGGGGATGGCCAAGCTTCATCATAAACTCAAACCATCTTGATATCATGTAAGTAAGCCTAGCTATATGGCTATAAAGAAAGCGCATTGCGGGAGGCAACCCGGTTATTTTTGTTTGTATTTCTTTGTGTCCTCTGACTGTAACAAGAGAACTTAGTTTTTGTTTTTCTTCTGGAATTTTCAATAAAGTACCAAGGTTTACCCATTTTGGATTGAAAAAGTTGAACATATATATGGAGTTGCATATTCCTGCACGAATCTGTTTACGATATGATTTTTCATTTCTCCTCTATAACTGCGATTGATGTCAAATTTGTAACTGTTGTTACAACTTTTCATACTATATATGCTCGCAAATTTTAAAAAAAATTGGACATGTTTAAGTAGGGTAACCAACTGTGTTTTGCTGCTGTTGTTTTTCTGGACAGATTCGGTCCCATTTTGTTTGATGCATTCTTTGAGCTTTTAAATTGAATCTTTTTGATTAATTAGAGCTTATGAGAAATCATACAACATTATATAACTACTGGCCACTATATATATACTTTTGTTTAGGAATTTCTTGCATCAAATATTATGCCTTTTGTCCCACTAATGTCACCCCATAGAAAAGATGGGAGAAAATTTTTGTTTTGTAGTTTTTTCACCGGAATTAGAGGAGATGCACCAAGATATATTCAAGGATGTTGAAAAAAATAATCTTGGGTATTCCCAAGAACCCCACTGGACCAACCACACTCTCGGTTTGCACACGTCTACTCTATGTTTTTTGAGCAACACATTACTATCGCATAAACTTGGAGTGTTTGTGTCTTACTTCCTTTATTTTTAGTTTTCATTTTGTTCATGTTGCCAAGACCATTATAAATATATAATTTATGTAGAAATAATTTAAGTTGGATGCTATAAAAAATGAGAGTGGGATGTTGAAGTTGATTTAAAAGGATTACATATAGTTAAATGGTTCATACGCTTTGAATTAATATCAACTTGCAACTTCATTGTGTAGAGTTATATTTTACTCATGTTTTTATGCTTTCTATTAGGTTACATTGTTTGATATAGGTTTATTAGAACTATGGACTCTTATGCATGCATGAAGACAGTCAACTTTCTCCCTCTTGCTGGCCCAAAAATAAATTCAACAAGTTAAAACTTCTTTATCCAACTACCTTTGAACCAAGTTTTTCCAGAGTGTCCAGCACACCTACCTACTTGCATAATGTATATTCCAAATATATTTCTCATGCTTTATTGTTTTATCTAGCTTCCAAATTAAAATGCTTATGATTGTGTTTTCTATGAGAAAGTTAGTTAGTAAAGCTCTCACGAACTTGATGGTACATTTTATTTTCTTGCACATAATAAACTTGAACCATTGTGACTATCTTATGAGGCTATGTGCTCGTCAAATAATGGGTTGGCGTTAGAACAACCATGCTTTCATGGGGCACGTTTTCAATATTGCACTTATTTATATTTAGTTGATATCATGTTCTTTTGGTATGGATGCCTAGCGGTGTGAAATGAGTTGGAGAATTGTAAGCTCATGGAGTTTGTATATGTGTTAGAGAAATGCCTGGACCACTAACCTAAGCCATGCATCATTCATGGTGGAAATTTACAGCAACCCATAGTGAGCATTCTATGAAGCATCCTCAATAAAAAGTAATGATCTAGTAAGTAAAAGGAATTGCTGAGATGCTCATTGTTTGTTTGTCTTGTTGTTTTGGTATGGGAAAACCTCCTATATCATGGGACAAGAGGTACCCATTGGCGTTCTTGATGATACATGTATGCTTACAATGACAAGAACTTATTTGGTACCTAAGTTGAGTAGCATGAGGATTAGGTACTAGTATTCAAGAGGCATGAGGCATTCAACTTATATTTTGTCAATCATATACCTCATACTTGCCATGACATTAACCTTAACCATTCAAAATTCTAATGATAGCGACAATGAGAGCTAGAAGCTAATGAACACCATAGTTCAAACATATTCATAAGAGGAAGCGTCTAGAAGCTATATGAAACTTATTCATGATTAATCTCTGCTTATTATCTATCTTTTCAAAGTGTCCACTTTTATATTCAGAATTTAGAAGAAACTCTATGACCACTATAGGATGTTTTTACTTTACTTTTTCTTTTGAATTTTGCATTCATTTGGTCCATTGCTCTTTCTTCTATGTTACAGTTCATGAATTACTATTGATCATCCTTTCATTGTTTATGAGATATCATTTCATAATCTATATTGCATATTGCTATTCCTTTGAAGAATGAACCATTTGACTTTATGTAGCAATAGTAAACAATTTTGGTATATCCAAAATAGTATTAAACTCTAAAGTCCATGTTAATTTTATCACCTTTATACTCAAGGACGAGTATGGATTAAGCTTGGGATGTTGATACATGAACTTTGTATTTTATTATGCTAAAATGCTTATTATTTTGCAACTTTATTATATTTATTGGACCTAACATACTAATAGTTGAAAGAATGCAGAAGTTTTTCTTTTACACTTTGACGCGTAGGAAAAGATGAATATGGAAGAAAATCGATATGGCAGTATTTGGAGTTTCCTGGAATCTGTCCTGCTGAACACTTTCCAAAAATAGATTCGAAATAGCTAGAAGATGACGTCACATGAAAAAGTGGTCAACATGAATGTTGTGGGGAATTTCAAGCCGTACGATTTAGAGTACCAAATCGTTCAAAACGGATTACGGACGCTCCAGAAAAACCCCGATTAGTGAAGGGTATAGAAGCAAGTTCGGGATTTCAAAGTTGGTGACGTGGTTGACTCAAACTCTTGCCGTACGAGATCAATTTGGCCAAGTCACGAATTTGAAGTCTTGTGGTCCTTTTTAGGAGTCACCATGAAAGTTCTAGAGGTTCCCAAGAGTTCTTGTATCCAAGGGTTTTGATACGATGGCCCCGGTGAAGCCTCCACGACTATATATTGAGGGAAGACCCTAGTTTTAGAGACATCCACCCATAGCAACAAAAACCCCCCTCCTTGGCAGTCCCCAATAAGGGGGAGAAGCTCCGCCATTGCTGCACCATCTCGAAGGAAGAATAAGGGCCAAAGGGCCGCTGCCCCCAAGGGCAACCGCCGCCATCGTCGGGGTGACGCCGCCCTGCGCTGTCGCTGGCGCCGCCTCCTCTACGCCGGTGTCGCCTCTCCCCCTTGGGGAGGCTCATCTCCATCATCATTTACTGTAAGATCCCACCATCCTTCACTGTAAGCTCTAGGAAAACATGATGTATGATGCAATATATTATTTTCCCATGATCTAGTGTATGACTATGTTAATGTTTGAGTAGTGAATTGTTATGGCAATTGTGATCTAGTTTGTGTTGGGTGCATACAAGTATATGTTATCTTCTAAGATGATATTGATGCACTAACATATGAGTGCACATATATGTTGGGGGATGCACAAGGTTGTCACTTTTACATGTTGATAAGATGAGCGATAGATGGAGTTTGACAGAAGCTGAATCACAATTTATAACATCCCAAAACTTTAATCAAGGTTATCAAGATTCTAATCACCCAAATTCGGGTTAACAAAAACTTTTTATCATTAAAATAATTATGAATGCATGTGTGTTTGCATTAGTATAAAATTGTTTGGAAATGCCATGTTTGATTGTTCTAAATGATATGAAATGGTTCAAAGGTGAATGCCACATCATCTAGACCAATTACAAACAAAATCCAAAGAAAAAGAAATCAAATAAGATTAAATAATGCAAATGGTCGTTTTGACCATTTTAATCCACTAAGTCACTTTAGGTGTTCCTAGAAGTCAATTCCCAACAGAAATAATTCTGGATCTTTGCACGCCTTGCTAGACCAAGTAAACATGTACCAATTCCCACTTTACAAACTTACAAAAACCTTTAGCAAGGCAATTTAAATGAAAGTTGAAACTTGAATCCAATGCATATGTGAAGATCACCATTTCTCAAAAACCAATAAAACCAATTCACCTTGCCATTTCTCGGCAACGAGACTACCAAGCATAAGGTAAGATCACACACCAAAAATCTTTCCAAATTCGAATTTAAATCTCTTGCCGCCATTTGAACGAACACCTGGCAGAAAAAACTAATCTGGCCTAACTATTATTGTTCTTGATCAATGCCTTGTGCACCATTTTGCCCCTTTACACTCCCCTTGTACCCTCTAGTCACAACCAGCACCAATGCACCACTCCTGTTGCTATTTGCACCAGCACCAAGCCACCCCGAGCCCTCCATGCCGGTCGACCATGGGAAAGTCCCAGCAGACTGCCTTGAGCTTGCCCACGACGCCTAGGAGGTAGGCGAGGCCACACCGTCGCCCTCTGTCCCCTCCCTGAGCAGAGCCGAGCCATGGACCACCCACAGAGCGTCGTGCCCAGAACGTCTTCGCCATGCCGAGCACGCGCCAGAGCGCCACGCCCAACAAGCATGCACACACCGTGCCTCGACCGCAGCCCGCGCGCACCGCTTCGCCAAGACCCCAGCAAGCGCCCAGACATGCCCGTTCGCCGCCGCTTGACACGCAGCCACCGTGCACTGCATCGATCGCCGCTTCTGCCGCGCAGAGCACGAGCCACGCCCGACCAAATGCCACCGCCATAGCCGCACCTTTACGTTGTAGGTTACCGCCATCAGACCGTGCACCATCCCCTACCTCCAGCCAAGACGATAACACGATGTACCGCCCTCGCCGGAGACACCAGCCCATCCCCTTCGGTCGCTTCGTCCAACTATAAATAGAGGCCACCCCTAGCCTCATTATGCACACCATCTCACTCCCCTCTCTCCATTGATCCTTCCACCACACCCCCGGAGCAAGGCGGGCTGCCGTTCGCTGGAATTTCACTAGAGCTTGTCGCCGTAGAGGAGAAGAGGCGTCGTTGATTGGAGCTGCCCCAGGAGCCACCGCGACCATGCCTAGGACTGTCGTCGTCTACCAGTTCGATCGCCCCCATTTCCACGCCTAGCTGGAGCCCAAGTGAGCCAACGTAGACCCCTACCGTGCCGATTTATTGTTCGTTCTCGTTGGAGCTGTTCACTAGAGACGACGAACCACAACCGTAGATTCTTGTTCTAATTGCACGGCTGAGATTGCCCCGTACCGCTTCGTGTTAGATGTGCCGCTGACATGCGGGACCAACCTGTCAGTAACCCGCTGCGTCGCGGAGCGCCACTAGGCCGGCCCGTTAGCTTTACCGCGCTGGCCCTAAGTTTGAAATTAGTATTTTTCCATTTAGGTTCAAACTCGATTATGTGCCTAGATTCAAATATCAATTCAGAGAGTTTCACTTAACCAAATAACATGATTAAAATTTTGTTAGAAAGATAATTAAAATATCTATCCAAGCCCGTTGCATTTAAATCAATTGGAGTTAGAGATCACATATAGCAAAAATAACAACACATATACTTTTCCTCATTCAAACAATTTCCAAAAATCAACCATACTAGCTTTTGAGTTGATTCCAACTCTCAAAAATCCCATTTGACCATACTTATCTGAATATGTAAAATATTTAGGTTTGCATTTAGTGACATTGGAATAGTACCAAAAGAATGCTATTAGGGCATTTCTAGTCACTTTAAATCATTTTAATAATAAACTTAAACTTTATAAAATGTGACCAACCCTTTAAATCACATTCCCTTGTTTTCGAATATGTGGTGATGTCATGTGTCCACATGATCCCATATTATAATTGGAGAATATTAAATCTTAATTAAATTCAATTAGTAGAAATTACTCTTCTCAAATAAAATAATGAAGCTAGTTCTTTAAATCTTGTGATGTTTGTGATAATACTAGATCATCAAGTGTGTGCCTTAGGGTGTTAAATAGACTAGTTAAGTATCGTTTGGTGATTGTGTACCCCATATTCATTTATTGACCATAGTACCGACCAAGTCTACGATGAGGAGGAGTTCTACCCCGAAGAAGACGAGGAGAATTTGAATCACTGCACCAACCAAGGCAAGCTATTATTGGCAAGCTACTACTTGCAAGCCACCACTAGATGCAAGTTAACCTAAGCAAGATGCCTTAATAATGCTTTGGTTATAAATTTTAATTGATACCCATCCCAAGTTTTACTTGCAAGCTTTACTTCCTTTCTTTACAAAAGTTCTTTACTTTTCTTATAGATAGCATAAAGAGTATAAAACTTGGCCTATCTAGTTATACTTAGATGTCATTCTATGGCATGAGATAAACCTTGATCACTTTAGATGGGAATACTTGGTGAAAATGATTATGTAAACCTTGGAATGATGAGTCATTCTATTGAGATGTTTTGACATGTGTTGAGAAACACAAATGGTTTATGATGATGAAAATGTTGAGGCCTGAGCCTTAGCCCTTGATAAAAACCGATGGTTGGGTTCGGATGCGATACCATTCCAATTTTACCGTACAACCACAATACCTGAATTGGGTAAGGCTTAGCCGGAAGTTTATATGCATTAGTATGGGTTCCCTCGTGGGAGAGGTTTGAGCTGAGGCTACCCCTTGATGATGTACACCTATGCAGTGCCTAGGATGGCAGATGGCCATGGCTAGGAGGCTAACCTCATAGGAGAGGTGCCTATACTAGGGTGTGTAATTGAAAGGTCAGGATTGATTATCCGCATACTAAGTATGATGATTCAGGGTTATCCCTAATGGATGTATCGAATTTTGTGGTGAAAGTGTACCACCTCTGCAGAGTGTCAAACTATTCAAATAGCCGCGTTCGCGGTCATGGACAGTTGGAGTGGCCATATTGTTCCGTCGTCAGATGTTTTCAAAATGACTTATGAAATGAATGATGACTTTGACTTGACCCCAACAGGGTTGTGACTATGAAAACTAAGTTCCCAACTTAAGTGATTTAGAACATTAAATTAGCTTTCTTTACTTCTGAACTCAGCTTAGGTTTCAAATTACCTTTTGCAAATAAACTTAGAGTTTAGCATTCCTACTAGAACTACCTTACTTGTTAGTGATAGTTTGCGAGTACTTAAAGAGTACTCATGGCTTTGTCCCTAGCTATTCCCGTGGCCAGACTATGAGGAGGACTATCCAGAAGAAGGACCACATGACAGCTACGACAACTAGAATCAGCTCCCATCGTCAGCATTGCCTGTGACGCTGAATATGGACCCCACCGCTACGCTTATTATTCTGCTACTTGTTTGTATTAAGACTGGATCATGAGATCCGTTATTTGTGTAAAACCTTATTATGGTTTGTAATGGATGATGTACTGTGATATCCAATCTATTATGTCTCGCAAAAATGGTAATCCTAGGATTGGGATGTATGGCATAACAGGCATGTGGGATTAAAAACCCGGGTGTTGACACAAGTCTTAGAAATATATGTCATATTAATTCATGGTTAATCAATAGGGGTATTATCATAGGGACCTTAGTTCAAAATATGGTGGTTGGACTTTATGTCTTAATGTTCCCTTCTTTTTTCTTAATTGGCCTTGGTATCAATCACTAGTGGTGTATTTGCTCGTCTCTATGGCTACACCTACTTATGACTCCTCCTAGAAGAAACAATAAAAATACTATATATGTGCTTCACTAATTGTGACAACCAAATGAATGAAATAGAAATTTGCCTGAACATTTTCTCTCATAGACTATCCACATCCACTCCACTAGCTCCACTTTATTCACATTATTTTACTTATAGTATTTATTTCAACTACTTTATTCTTTTCTAGTTAATACGACAAAAAAGATAACACACTTTAGATCCTAGCTTTGCATAGAAGGCCATATAAGTGGGTTATAGGGTTTTAGAGAATAGATAGTTTACCTTCAGCTCCTCGTGGGTTAGACACCCAAGTACTTACCGAATTGTACTATGATGATCCCCTTCACTTGGGGATTATCAAGGACCAATGTCAAGGCCATATCTACATCATACTTTATGCCGATGATCCCGTATCCAAGAATTTGCATGCCAACAAATTTGGCCATATTTTGAAATCAATCGAAGAGTAAGTACTATGAACAGTAGGACTCGATCATCTACTCTCTCAAGAAGGAGCCAAACCCAATTTTTTTCCTTGCTTAATTTTCGAGTCCTTTCTGCTAAATGTTATGATCTCGGTGTAATTTTCTCTTTCTTAGGTCCTTGAAGCAAGTAATACTCCCTCCTTACCAAATTAGGAAGCATATTACTTTTGGTCAAAGTCAATTTTAACAAACTTTAACAAAGTATACAACATCAACTTAATGTTATTTGAATCATCATGAACTATATTTTCATATTATATGCATTTGTCATTAGAAAAGTCAATATGTTTTTACATAGAGTTTGTCAAACTTTATAAATGATTGACTTTGACTAAACCTAATATGCGTCCTAATTTGGGAAAGAGGAAGTAGTATGGAGAGTATCGCTCGATCAGCTGCTCTCTCGAGAAGGAATGGTACCCGACTATTTTCCTTGCTTAATTTTATGGTACTTTGTGCTAAATGTATGGACCTCAATGTAATTTTACCTTTTTTAGGTCCTTGATGTAAAATGTACTCCCCCGATCATGTAAATTTTTAACTAGAGGAGTACAAGTAAATGCGGCATATTGCTCTTATAGTTTTCCCAAAATCTTTTGAAGCTAATTAGGAATTCAGTATAGCAAAACCATACAGAGTTCTGAAAAATTCAAGTTCTTAGCTATGTAAGAACTTGGCATGGTGGTGTTCCCATATTTGGTACATGGGTGGTTCGATCTTGGAATGGTGAACTATAACACTGCTAATGGGAGTTTCCAACTTATAAGAACATAAAATTAAATTTTCAAAGTGACGGGAATGGCCAACATATGTACATCATACTTTATATGTGATGATTATCCCATATCCAAGAATTTGCATGCCCGGAGATTTGGCCATATTTTGAAACAATCGAAGAGAAATTAGTATGAAGAGTGTGGCTCGATCAGCTCCTCCCCCAAGAAGAGCCAAACCTGACTACTTACATTGCTTAATTTTAGGGTCCTTTGTGCTAAAAAATGGACCTCGATGTTATTTTCCATTTTTAGGTCCTTGATGTAAAATTTACTCCCACTGTCCGTGTAAAATTTTAAACTAAAAGTAAATGGTAAAATTTAAATGATTATAAGCTTAGTTGTCAACGAGTCTGAACCATTATTGGATTTCAAGCCGAATGACCGAGGTCATGGCCATATGTCGATGATCCCATATCCAAGAATTAGCATGCTGGTAGATTTGGACATATTTTAGAAACTATCAAAGAGGAAGTAGTATGAAGAGTATGGCTCGATCAGCTGCTGTCTCGAGAAGGGGACGAAAGTTTTCGCTTTTCCTTGCTTAATTTTACGGGGGTTTGTGCTAAATGTATGGACCTCGATGTAATTTTTCCTTTTTTAGGTCCTTAATGTAAAATATACTCCCACACCCATGTAAAATTTTAACCTAAAAGCAAGAGGTGAAATTTAAATGAATTTAAGCTCAGTTGTCAATGAGTATGAACATTCTTGAATTTCAAGCCAAACGACCATAATGTCAAGGACATATCTACACCATACTTTATGATGATGATCCCATCTCCAAGGATTCACATGCCAGAAGATTGGGCTATTTTTTGAAAACAATCAAAGAGGAAGTAGTATGAAGAGTATGGCTCGATCGGCTGCTCTCTCGAAAAGGAGCCAAACCCAACTGTTTTCCTTGCTTAATTTTACGGGGGTTTGTGCTAAATATATGGAACTCGATATAATTTACCCCTTTTTAGGTCCTTCATACTAATTGCCTACCAACTATTTCTATGCGTGTGATTAAACAATATATATTTCAACAAAGGTGCATGTAGTAATATACTCATGGGAGACCTGAGGAAATCGATCATGTGTTGGGTGTTGCCGGCGATGAGGAAGGCTCGTTCATTAGTCCAGCCTAGCATATCATACTTACGTGAGGCTTGAGGAAATCTACATCTGCTGGGTGTTACCGGCGATGAGGAAGGCTCGTCCCTTGGTCCAGCCCCGCATATTCTTGTACTTGATCGATCGGCTCGCATATGAACCAAACTAAGGAAGGATGGGGATCGGAGTTGGGTGTCGCGAACGGAGGCTATGGTGCAAAGAAGTGACGGCGGCAGCGACAGGGCATCACCGCATCATAGCTTTTCTATCGCCCCTTCTTCTTGGGAATTAGGTTTCCTAGAGTTTTATCCAGTTACAAGACAGACAATGTGTTTGCCAAAAGCGGGGCAGGGGAACGGGAATTAGGACGTGGGAGTTAACTAGGGGAGTAGTCAGGGGAAATGGATGTTTCTCATTCCCTTATTTGGTGCGTGCAGGGAATTAGCTGAGGAATTAGATGGACCCACCAAACTAAAGTGTAGTTCGTTGCCTCTGTTTGATTTGTGGGATCATGTAGGGCCTAATTAATCATAACCAATCTTATAACTGTCAGATCATCATTATAAATTTGCAAGCTAATTAACACTTGAATGAAACAATGGTCTGAATTAGCAAAGAGGATGCAGGTTACTGAACTTGTGCCACGCTCAAGCAACACATGTACTAAGTAATGCAAAGAAAAAATACAAATGTGTAGTAGTTAACATGAATGCATAAGTTTTCCTGTAACAACATACTAACTGATCAGTTTGAAAGCGGAAAAACGAGTACCCTCCCTGAACTAAAAAACTAAAAAGGCGCTTGAACAATCTTGAACTTTAAATGTAAACATAGACATTCATTCATTTATTTGCCGCTACAAGTTCCTGATGAACGAACACAACTTTGTACTTGTCACCCATCTGTTGCATAGCGTCACGACCTATGACACGGACAACCATCACGACCTCTTCAACTGTGAGTTCCTCAAGATTCTACAAAGCATCAAATAACTTTGTTCTGTTCGCCGATGTCTTCTCATGAACTTCAGCTTCATGCATCAGGGCCTTCTGCAAACCAGTCATGGTTTTTGCATTCTCCTTCTCTGCTTCCAAGAACTTCCCAATGATATTAGATACACTTAAATACCCGGAATCGATTGCATCATCATCAAGGTATGTTCTTAAAAGAGTATGAGTTTGACGGAAGATGATGGATATATTATTGAGCCTCATGAGCGAGTATATAGTACAGAGAATTATCTTAGAGTACGAGTCAAGTTAGGACTGTACGTAAACAGATCCTAACTCTATCTAAACTACCATAACAACCGTATATACCTAATACTCTAATACTCCCCCGCAGTCATAGAGGTAGCGTCATGAACAACTGGAACATCACGGATGGTCCGACAGTCATAGATGTAGCGTCGTTAACAACTGGAACATCATAGATGGTCAGACTGGAGATAAACCGGAGTAGTATCCAGTAGGCTGACATCCCCCCACAGTCCGAGCGAGAACGTCGTGGACGGTGTCGCAGAGCGGTAGCTTGGACTGTAGAGGAAGTTGATGATGCTCAAGCGGGGTGGTAGCCTTTGTGCCGATGTCGAGGAAGCCGAGAGCGTGAGGCAGTGCCATGGTCGAGGTAGCCGTGCGATGGGTCACCGTGGTCGATGTCATGGTTGGGGATGCCGGTGTCGAG
Source organism: Avena eriantha (assembly GCA_910589775.1). Classification (NCBI taxonomy): domain Eukaryota; kingdom Viridiplantae; phylum Streptophyta; class Magnoliopsida; order Poales; family Poaceae; genus Avena; species Avena eriantha. The sequence goes on from OU342740.1 coordinate 218,556,762, forward strand.
GTAGCCGCACGTGATGCCGCATGCGCATAGCACGTGAGGAGGATGACGGAGACGCGTCGAGGCAGTCATTGAGGGTATCGATGCAGAAGTCGATGCAGTCCGAGCCGTCGAGGACGAGGTGCGGCCATAGTTTTGTCAGAACCAGGCGCACGTCAGGGACGAACGCACACTCCAGTTTTGATAGAACCGAGTATGCAAAGAAGAACTCGTCGGTGACGCGGTCGAGGAGGTCGTAGAGGGGTCGATGCTGAAGAAGACGTTGTCGAAGCCGATGAAGACGAGGCGCCGATCCGAGCTTGCCAGACTCGGGAACGCGTCGGTGACGAAGGCACTCCCGGTGTTGCCAGTACCAGGCGTGCGGGGTAGGGACCATCATGAACTTGCCGCCATGTCAGAAAGACTAGAAGAGGAAGCCTCCAGAGCGGTCGCGACGCGCAGAGTGGCGAAGGGAGAGATGCCGGCGCTGTCCGTGGTTGTCAGAGTAGAGTAGCAGGTGGTGTAGTCTGGGATAAGGCGATGACGCGGGCGGCGAAGTTGCAGTGGACGAAGACGTAGAAGGCGGCGAAACCAGCGGCGACCTAGGTTAGTCATGCTAGATGCCTAGCAATGAGTAGTCGGCGGGACCTGCGACGATGAGAGGTCGCCCTACAGGTTACCTTGTGAAGCGCGGCGGCGGTGCTCGAAGTAGGCGAGAAAGACCCGTCGATGTGACGAAGACCATGTGCAGACGACGGCGATCCGTGCCGTAGGAGATGGCGCGGTGAAAGCCGAGCCCGTCGATGCACGAGGATGGTGAACTAGACTGTGTGCAGCCAGGCTATCACCCGAGGGGGCGGTATAGCTGCAGGGCGCAAGTCGCTGCAGCGGCTAGGAGATCACCAGCGACGTACAACCCAAGGAAGGCGCGTTGGAAGCTAGTAGCATGGACCAAAGGCGGCGGCGCTGCGGCCCGATGGGGCGACACAGCGGCAGCCCGTAGCTCGATCAGTGGTAGGCGCGTGCTCGGGGACGTGCTTGGCGTAGACAGGCGCGGGATTGGTTGATCAGACCGACGGTGCGCCGTATGCGCTAGGGTATGGACGATGCGTAGATCGTAGTCGATGGCGGCGTAGTCAGTGAAGTCCCGGACAATGACGGCAAAGACGATCCGCAGGGAGGCCGTGGCAGCCCTCCAATGGAAGGCGTAGCAGCCGTCCGGGGTGCGCGAGAACCTACCCTGAGGCCGCAATAGCCTGCCGAGGCAGGCGCAACAACGGAGGAGGCAGGCACACGGGCGCGGTGTAGATCCTCGATGCCGATGGTCGGAGTAGAGGCGCGGTGATGACGACGGCGATGGGCGACCCAATCCGATCTAAGATCGGCAAACCAAAAAAAGAAAACCGATCAAGAGATCGGAAAAAAAGGACTTACAGGGCAGCCGATCACGAATTGGCGGACGAACCCTGCGTACGGATCGCGTGGCCCCGGCGGAGATCATGGAAATCGATCCCCCGGGGGCGGTGCGGTGGAAGCGTGCGGCTAGGGTTTGGACCGATTAGGCTGATACCATGAAAGAGTATGAGTTTGGCGAAATATGATGGATATATTATTGAGCCTTAGGAGCGAGTATATATAGGCGTACCGAGGATTATCTTAGAGTACGAGTCAACTTAGGACTCTACGTAAACATATCCTAACTCTATCTAAACTACCATAACAACCGTATATACCTAATACTCTAACAATTCTCTAACGACCTTCCCTAGAACCACTTGACGAGTTGGTATTATCCCGTGCTTGAGAAGCACTCTCCTCCACAGGTTGGCTAATAGGCGGTGCATCTACATTAGATATATCTTCTGCCACTTCTTGTTCTTCAGGACCTTTAGCACCGCCTCCTTTTGCCAAATCAGTAGCATACACCTCACAAAGCTTGTTAAAATTGACCATGGGCTTCATGTACAGAGGACCTGCTCCCTCACGGGACTACAAAAAAATGTAATCGTGAATGTGCATTAGAAACTTAGCCAAGAAAAGCCAGTAGAGCATAACTACATGCTTTCTCTATTTAATGGAAGACAATTGTACCTTTGCCCAACCCATATAGGTGTCTCTATCTCCAGTTACCATCTTCATCTCGTCGTCCCATCCAAAGCCACTACCATTTTGCATAATTTCCAGAATATATGAAAGTTGCTTCTTTAGAATCTTCACTTTAGACTTGATGTGCGGATCAGCTTTCAGATCAGCATGTGGTAGCACTTTAGCCATTTCCTTCTCAATGTACGTGAGATACCCAGACTTGTGACCGGTGTCTACTTTCCAAAAAGAGTGTTCATTCGATGGAGAATATCAATAAGTAATTTGTCCTCCTCAACTGTCCATGTTCTCTTATCTCCTTTTTTTGGATGTTAACTACCCTCTTTGACTTTGTGTTCTGCTAGTTTATAAATATGACAATGAAATGTGTGTATACAAACAATAGAGAATATAGTTGCTCATAAAGGAAACATTATGCTCACAAATTAACATCACAAAAAATATATAGGAGAAAATAAACGACAAGGGAAATGGTGTTCATACATTAAAATTAAAAGAATACATGGTACTGTGACATATGGGAGGAAAAAACATATTCTTTCAACACACACAACTAGCTAAATAAAAATTTAAGCTACTAAACCTAACATCTAATAGCATATATGAATCGTCTCGTCTTTTCTCATTCCACGCTTTCCACATTTCATCGGCTAACATGTCTCTTTTCTCAGTTCATGCTGAAGATGCTTCGGTGGACTGAATGACATCCTCATTTACTTCTTGTTCCTAAAGACTTCGCATGTACTCGTCTAGATATTGTTCACAAGGATCAATACACATTTGTTCTCGTATAAGATTGTGGATGTAGCAGCAAGCTATTATTATATCAACTTGTGTGTCAAAAGGATAATAAGTGGGATTCCTTATTATACCCCAACGTATCTTCAGCAAGTCGAAAGTCCTCTCAATCACATTTTTAGCTGATGAATGCTTCATGTTAAACAATTCCTCTTTTGTAACTGGGGGATTCTTCCAGTCATTTAGATGGTACCATTGGCATCTGTATGGAGCAAGAAATCTATCGCAATTCTTGTATCCAGCGTCAACTAGGTAATAACACCCTATGTAACAGGAATATATGTTTGTGTTTATCAAATGTGGACCCAATATATACATCTAATTAACATGAAGCATTGTTAAGCTACCTCTTACCACGAGGAACCCTAAGACCATTTGGTCTTGATAAAGCATATCGAAGCACCCTCCCATCGGCTACATATCCTTCCCAACCCGGAAATACATAAATGAACTGCATGTCTCGCGCACATACGCCAAGGACATTCGTTGCAACTTCCCTCTTTCTTGAACAAAATCTCAGTTTGTCAATTTTGGGCACGTGAACTTCTATATATGTCTCATCTAAAGCACCTAAACTGTTCTGTAGTAAGAACAAGATGTGTTAAACCAAGAATAGAATTAGACCTAAGAGGGTTTCTAATGTTTACATATTAGTTTGATACCTTAAACCATTTCCACATTCCATTTGTGCAATTGGAAGGAATTGGTCGAGGCTTCTTAAGCAATACTCTCTAGAGTTTTAAAACCGCATCTTGAATTTTATGGAAATTCCGACTTACTGATTCAGATCAGCGTTGGAAATCATGATGGATTGCTTGATTTTTCTCAGCATGTGCAAGTATGTGAAGGAACACAGCAACCATTTCTTTCACGCTCATATTCCTACTATCCTTTACCCCACCTATTTCTCTTACCAAAGAACATAACACTTTGAAACAACGCCTATCCATCCTTAGCTGGTAAATGCATTCTATATCGCTCACTTGTATTTTGTTGTTCAAAATTTGTGCTCGGATTATTGGATCGTACCAAGAAGGCTGCCTAACACGACGCATCCTGCGTCGACTCCTCCTAACTAACATTATGAAGATCTGCAATAGCATATATAATATTAGAGGAATTTTCAATCTTCTATGCTAAGGGATTGTATAATATAACTCATCACCATCCTTAAAACCCATGTCTTTAGCCATGCCAACTAGACGAAAGTATGATATACGCTCACTGTCACAATCTCGAAAAATAGATACTTCGCCTCCATCATAAGTAAGCGGACCTTCCATTGAAAAAGAACCCCCGTGATGCATTTTGATATGGATCAAGTCCCCCTCCATGTTGTTTATATAAGCATTTTGATACATGAATCAAATCTGTGCTTATTATAGAAATTATTATCCATGTTTGAAATAGGTACAATCACATCAAATTTTAGCTTACAGATAAAATAAAGAAACAAATATGCACATGCAAGCTAGCTGCTTGTTAAATCTGTATCACAAGATGTCCAGATGAGGTTATGATCCGATGAAGTTATTTACCAAATATGACACGATGCTACTAGTTAATTTAGAGAATATGTACCATATTGTGTGTTAACCAGTTAGCTAAGTGCATTGCTATAAATTATCTAGTGCAGGACCTGGAACTAAATTATGCATGATATAAATACAAACTTCAAAATTACTGGCAATGGAATTTACTAAGTCTAACAGCACAACTATCTAGCGCATGACCATGCAACTTAAATATGCATGTACGTATATATAATAATCTTTGAAAGTGCAGGCAGAAGGAAGCAAGGAGCTGTAACATAAACTTGTGATGTACATGTACACGACCTGAAATTGAGGCTACAATGGAAAGCCAACTGCAAGCATGCGTGTAAATATTCTCTAGGTAACTATTTAGTACCATATATTTCATGCACTTTGTAATCACATCCACGCTCTACCTATGTTCCTAAGAAATTCAGATCTATAGTTGATTTCTAAGAAAAGAAATCACAGATTAGGATCAGCTCTACACACCTGGAGACTTTTGGCGGCTCGTCCTCAAGATCTGCAGAAGAAAATAACAGACCTCATACTCTATACCTCAATCAAAAAGGACATGAACAATTGATGGGGAAAACTGAAAATAGAAAGGGGAAGAACTCTAGATCGATATATCAAAGAGAAAATCTATAAGATACTGAATTTGTGGCAGAGGTGGATAAGATCTACATGGGTGGAAGATAAATATGGTAACAGATTTGCAAGAATTTTGGAGGATTTCTGATTGCAAGAGGAAGAACATGCCTACATCAGCTATGCTCGCACTTGGCATCGCCGCTGCAGATCGAGAGGCCGTTAGGCCTCGCGGATTCATGGGAGAGAATGATGCTACTCAAGAGGAGGCTTATTTATCGAGGATTTTCCCGCGTATTAGAAAGGATTTTCGCGGGGATTTCCATCGCCGATTGCAGGACGTGCGCAACAAACATATACATTTTTTTCTCAATTCTCCACCCCATCGAATTTACCTATGGGGGTGTGAGGTCCCCTGCCCTCCTTAATATGTCTCGTTCAAATAAATTCTTTGTTGGCCTCAGTCGATCAAACAGAGGCTTACCGTCGAATTGGACTGCTTCGAAGAAGCATTGGAAGGCAGTGTGGAAGGTGAAAGCTCCAGGGAAAATGAACATACACCTTTGGAGTTTCTCTCACGACTGTCTTCCGAGCGGCTTGCAATTCTGCAGGCGGCAGATTCCACGGACCGACGAGTGTCTATTCTGCCATAGATCATAGAGCATTGAACATGCAATGTTATTCTGTCAATTTGCTCAGACGGTTTGGCGGGAGCTGAAGAAAGTGATTCCTCTCAACCTCAAACGGAAGGGGTTCTCGTCTACTAAAAGTTGCCTTTTTGAATTTCTGGAGAGAGGTTCTGAACTTCAGGCAACAACGTTGTCCGAGGCGTTCTATTTAATCTAGGAAGCTCGCAATGAGGTAAGGAATTCAGTGGTCCAGCCTAATCCAAACCGTACTGCGGGGAAGATTGTGGCCTATGTAGATTTCATCAAGCAAAATCTGTACATGACCAACTCAGCTCAAAGGTGTGTGCCAATCTGTCGATCTCCTCGTGGACACCACCGCAGCCGGGTTCGGTTCTTGTTAATTCTGACGCTGCGGTTTTTCAAGATGAGGGGTGTATTGGTGCGGGGGCCATTGTCCGTGATCACCGCGGGAGGTTCCTGGTGGCTTGTCGCCATCGCCTGCAGGGGAGAATGGACCCTGAACTTGCCGAGGCGACTGCTCTTCAAAGAGTAGTGGAGCTCGCCTGTGAGGAGAATCTGTTCAGTGCCATTTTCGAAACTGACTGTCTCTCCTTGGTATCCCGTCTGAATTCCTCGTTGATGGATCGATCCCCCGTTGGAATCATTGCTTCAGGTATCAAGCACTTTGTGAAGGATTTTGCTTCAGTGACTTTCAGGCATGTGAAGCGGGAGCTCAATGAAGCAGCGCATCGTTTAGCGATGTCTTGCGTTAATGTAAACTCTAGTTTTATTTTTCATTCTGTTCCGGACTTCCTCTAGGGGACTATTTGTACTGATGTTTAAGTATCAATAAAGCGCTATTTCTGTCAAAAAAAACTCCCAAGTCTTCCAAACAAATGATGGACTTTTAGTCTCCTTCTCCTTAATTTCCCATTCCCTAGTCCTATTTCCCCCAAACAAACACGCTGAGACGGGACGTGCACATTGGTGTTTCGGTGAGAATAACTTAATGAGATTCAACATTTGAGATCTATTACGGCGATGTTATGTAAAATTGTATGGTTAGATGTTTCTGTTTTTGTGAGATTTTTTAGTCTATTTCTCTAATTTCTGGTTAATCCATCATGTACTTTTAATATATAATAGATGTACTCCCACCGATCGTGAAAAATTCTAACCTAAAAGTAGGTGGTGAAATTTAAACGAATTTATGCTTATTTGTCATCGAGTATGAACCATTATTGGATTTCAAGCCGAACGACCAAGGTCAAGGCCATATCTACATCATACTTTATGTTGATGATCCCATATCGAAGAATTTGCATGCCGACAAATTTTTGACCATATTTTGCAAACAATCGAAGAAGAAGTAGTATTAAAGTATGGCTCGATCAGCTGATCTCTCGAGAAGGAGTCATACCCGACTATTTTCCTTGCTTAATTTTATGGGGGTTGTGTTAAATGTATGGATCTCGATGTAATTTTCTATTTTTTGAGATCCTTGATGTAAAATGTACTCCGGCCGACCATGTAAAATTCTAACGTAAAAGTAAGTGGTGAAATTTAAACGAATTTAAGCATAGTTGTCAACGAGTATGAACCATTCTTAGATTTCAAGATGAATGACAAAGGTCAAGGCCATATCTACATCATACTTTATGCTGATGATCTCACATCCAAGAATTTGCATGCCATCAAATTTGGCCATATTTTGAAAACAATCGAAGATGAAGTAGTATGAAGAGTATGGCTCGATCAGCTACTCTGTCGAGAAGGAGCCGAACCCAACTATTTTCCTTGCTTAATTTTAGGATTCTTTGTGCTAAATGTATGGACCTTGATGTAATTTCCCCTTTTTAGGTCCTTTTTATAAAATGTAATCCCACCGCTCGTGTAAAATTCTAACCTAAATGTAAGTGGTGAAATTTAAATGAATTTCAGCTTAGTTGTCAATGAGTATGAACATTCTTGGATTTCAAGACGAACGATCAAGGTCAAGGCCATATCCACATCATACTTTATGCTGATGATTCCATATCCAAAAATTTGAAGGCCAATAGATTTGGCTATATTTTGAAAATAATCGAAGAGGAAGTACTATAAATAGTATGTCTTGATCAGCTGCTCTCTCGAGAAGGAGCCGGACCTAACTATTTTTCTTGCTTAGTTTTAGGGTCCTTTGTGCTAAATGTATGGATCTCGACGTAATTTCCCTTTCTTTAGGTCCTTGATGTAAAATTTTCTCCCACTAATCGTGTAAAATTCTAACCTAAAAGTAAGTGGTGAAATTTAAACAAATTTAAGCTTAGTTGTCAAATAGTATGAACATTCTTGGATTTCAAGCCGAACGACCACAAGATCAAGGCCATATCTCTACATCATACTTTATGCTAATTGTCAACACCCGGATTTTTAATCTCAAATGCCTGTTATGCCATACATCGCAATCCCAGGATTACCATTTTTGCAAGACATAACAGATTGGATATCACAGTACATCATCCATTACAAACCATAATAAGGTCTTACACAAATAAAGGATCTCATGATCCAGTCTTCATACAAACAAGTAGCGGAATAATTAGCATAGCGGTGAGGTCCATCTTCAGTGTCACAGGCAATGCTGACGATGGGAGATAGTCCTAGTTGTCGTAGCCGTCCTGCTGTCCTCCTTCAGGGTAGTCCTCCTCATAGTCTGGCCACAGGAATAGCCAGGGACAAAATCCATGAGTACTCTTTAAGTACTCGCAAACTATCACTAACAAGTAAGGTAGTTCTAGTAGGAATGCTAACTCAAAGTTTATTTGTAAAGTTAATTTTGAAACCTAAGCTAAGTTCAGAAACAAAGAAAGATAAAATAAAGTTCGAAATCACCTAAGTGGGAACTTAGTTGTCATAGTCACAACCATGTTGTGGTCAAGTCATGTCACAATTCATTTCATAAGTTATTTTGAAAATATCTGACAACGGAAAAGTATGGCCACTCCAACTGTCCATAACCATGGACGCGGCTATTCGAATAGTTTGACACTCTGTAGAGGTGATACACTTTCACCTTAAAATTCGATACATCTGTTAGGGGTAACACTGAATCATCATACTTAGTATGTAGATTATTAAACATAACCTTTCCTTTACACACTCTAGTATAAGCACCTCTCCTATGAGCTTGGCCTTCCAGCCATGGCCATCATCCATTCCGGGGACTGCATAGGTGGCAAAATTGAGAGGTAGCATCAGCTCAAACATCTCCCGCGAGGGAACTAATACTAATGCATATAAACTTCCGGCTAAGCCTTACCCAATTGAGGTATTGTGGTTGTATGGTATATTTGGAATGGTATCGCATCCGAACCCAACCATCAGTTTTTATAAAAGGGCTAAGGCTCATGCCTCAACATTTTCATCATCATAAACCATTTGTGTTTCTCAACACATGTCAAAACATCTCAATAGAATGATTCATCATTCCAAGGTTTTCACAAGTCATTTTCACCAAGTACTCCCATCTGAAGTGATCAAGTTTTTGGTTTAGCTCTAAACTACTAAGTTAAGAGTGTTCACTAATGTGGGATGCTAGTATCAATCTCATGTCATAGAATGACATCTAAACTTAACTAGATAGGTCAAGTTTTATAATATTTATGCTATCTATAAACAAGGTAAAGCACTTTGGTAAAGTACAAAGAAAGTAAAGCTTGGAAGTAAAACTTGGGGTAGGTATAAATCAAAAGGTATAACCTAAGCATGCCTAATGCATCTTGCTTGCAAGGGTTAGCTTGCATTGTTAATGATGGCTTGCTAAGTATAATACTTGCAAGTATTACCTTGCCTTGGTTGGTGAAGTGGTTGAAATTCTCTTCCTCCTCTTCTTGGTAGAACTCCTCTTCCTCGAAGACTTGTTCGGTACTGTTGTCTATAAATACATACGGAATTCACAATCACCAAACAATACTTAACTAGTCTATTTAGCATACGAAGACACACATTTGATGATCTAGCATTATCCCAATCATCACAAGGTTTAATGAATTAGATTCATTTATTTTATTTGAGAAAAGTAATTTCTACTCATTGAAATTAACCAAGATTTAATATTCTCCAACAAAAATATGGGATAATGTGGACACATGTCATAAACACATATTCTACTATATGGGAATGTGATTTAAAGGTTTGATCACATTTTAATAAGTTTAAGTTTAATACTTAATGATTTAAAGTGACTAGAAATGCCTATATAGCATTATTTTGGTACTAGTCCAAAGTCACTACATGCAAACCTTAATATTATTACATATTCAGATATGTATTGTCAAATGTGATTTTTGAGAGGTGGAATTAACTCAAAAGCTATTATGGTTGATTTTAGAAAAATGTTTGAATGTGAAAAAGCTTCTGTTTTGTTATTTTTTCTAGGAGAGACCTCTAACTCTAATTGATTTCAATCCAACGGTCTTGGATAGATATTTTCATTACCTTTCCAAAAAAAATGGAATCACTCAATTTGGATTTGTACAACTTCCTGAAATGATTTTTTAACTAAGGGAGAGACCTAAGTTTAAGTCTAAAAAGAAAAAGGTTTATTTGAATCTGCCGGGTTACGCGGGACCAATAATGGGCCGGCCTAGTCTCACTCTGCGGCACTGAGGATAGCTGACAGGGGGTTCCACATGTCAGTGGCTCTTTAAACGCAAAGCGGTACGAGGCAACGTGGACCGTAGGATTAGAACTAGGATCTACGGCTCACGTTCATCGTCGACGACGGACACGTCACCGGCGAGACAAAAACGTAGCGGCGTTATGGGGGTGAAGTGGGGCATACCAGGGCTCCAGCTAGTGTGGCGATGGGGGCGTTTGAATGAGGAGACGACGGCGGGCTCAGGCGAGGTCGCGGCAGCTCTGGGGGTGGACGAAATCGACGAGGGCGTCTCCTCCTCTACTGCGGCTATCTCCGGCGAGATTCCGGCGGAGGGCTGCTCAAGCAGCCTCGGCGAGAGGTGGGGAAGGACTAGTGGTGAGAGGAGAGCTGGGTGGTGTGAAGAAATGGTGCTGGGGAGGCTCCGTTATATAGGCTCGGCGAGGCGGCAGATAAGCATGGGCGGAGCTCGTCAGTGACGCCGACACAGGGTGCTATCAACGTGGGCAAGGTAGGCGGAACGTGGGCGGTTCCCTGGCGGTTAGCTAGGGCTTAATGGCAACGCGAGGGGCGGTGGATAACGGTCGGGAGTGTCTCATGCTCTGAGCGACAGAGGCGGTGCTCGACGTGGTTCCCGACGGCTGTGGGTCGCGTGGCGGGGAAACGACGTGTCTGGAGGGGTGAGGTGGTCAATGCGGAGTGGCGCGCGCGGGCTGTGGTCGAGGCGCAGCATGTGCTGCCTTGCTGGGGATGGCGCTCTGGCATGCGTTGGCGCGGCGCAGAGGCTTAGTGCAGGGCTTGTCCTCGGTGGTCCAGGGGCTGGCTATGGCCATGGGGTGGACCTTGGTCGGTGGTGTGATCACGCCTTCCTTCTTAGAGCGGCGGAGAGGGGCTGGTGGTCTCCTGCGAGCTGCCCGTGTTCGACCGGCGGGCATGGCGGTGCACTGTTGTCCTAGGCCATTTGGTAGGTCTTTGATGGCCTGGTTGGGGCCAGGGGAGAAAAAGATGGTTAATGGTGGTCAAATGGCTCGACCAGTTTTGATCAAAACAGTACTAGTTAGGCATGTTTGATTCTGCTCACAAGGTGCTCGACACAATGGCCGCATGAACCAAATTTTTGAATTTTGAAAAGAATTTTGGTGGAGTTGTTGGTCTCATGCTTGAGAATCTCTGGTTGCTGGGATTTGTCAAGTTGAAGTCATTTGAGTGGTTTCTGAAAAAGTGTGATCGAGGTACATACACTTGATTCCATTTTCAAATGTCTTCTAAATTTAGAGTTTGAATGTTTTTGGAAGATCACAAAGTGGGCCTTGGTACATCACTACTTGTACTATCAAGGGGTGCAGAGATCCACAATTGTTTCTGTTTGAATTTGAGTTCTAGGAACACCCAAAGTGACCTATTTGATTAAAATGGAAAAAGTGACCATTTCCATTTTTTAATTCTATTTGATTTCTTTTTCTTTAGATTTTGCTTGGTAATGATCTAGATGATGTGGCATTCATCTTAGAGTCATTTTACAATCATTAGAACAAACAATCATGGCAATTCACATCAATTCCAATTTTAATGCAACACACATATGCATGCTTATTTCCTTTAATGCGAAAAAGTTTTTGTTAACCCTAAATTGGGTGATTTGGATCTTGATAACTTGGATTAAAGTTTTGGGATGTTACAAACCTTCCCCCTTAAACAAAATCTCGTCCCGAGATTTAAGAAAGAAAACTAGGAACTAAAGAGATCTGGAAACTCAGTCCTAATGTAATCTTCTCGCTCCCAAGTGGCTTCTTCTTCAGTATGGTTGGGCACTTCACGATACGTCAGATCCTTGTTGATATCAATGGCTCGGTGATCGATGTTATTGAAAACGTTGGTCTTCTCCGGCACTTCTAGGCATTTGCGAAGTAACGAGATATGGAACACATTGTGGATAGCTGACATCTCTTCTGGCAGTTCCAGTTGATACGATACTTCTCCTCGGCGATTCAGAATCTTGAAGGGTCCAATATATCTGGGGCTAAATTCCTTTCAGACTAAAACGTTATGTTCCCTTCAATGGTGAAACTTTGAGATACACAAAATCTCGGACATTGAAAGTTAGGTCTCTCCTTCTCTTGTCAGCATAACTCTTCTGTCTGGATTGGGCAGTCTTGAGGTGCTCACGGACTTTGTGAACCTTCTCTTCGGCTTCTCGTAGGATGTCAGGTCCAAAAATCTGACTCTCTCCTACTTGTGACAAATTCAAAGGGGTACAACACTTTCTTCCATATAAGAACTCAAATGGGGCCATATGCAAACTGGCTTGATAACTTTTGTTGTATGACAATTCTGCTAAAGGCAAACAATCTTCCCATTTTGATCCATACTCTAACACACAAGCTCTTAACATACCTCTAGGATTTGGTTGACTCTTTCAGTCTGTCCATCGGTTTGCGGGTGATAAGCTGTGCTGAAATTCAACTTGGTTCCTAATCCTTCTTGGACTTTTAGCCAAAATCTCAAGGTAAATTGGGTTCCTCGATCCGATACTATGGTCTTGGGGGTTCCAGGCAGACTAAAAATTCTGGCAATGTACATCTCCGCTAGCTTTGAACTATGGTAGGTTGTCTTGACAGGTATAAAATGAGCTACCTTGGACAGTCTATCAACGATGACCGGGATAGAGTCGTTTCCCCTACTAGAAGTAGGCAAACCGGTGATAAAGTACATTCCGACGGAATCCCATTTCCATTCTGGAATCTGCAATGGTTGCAACAGTCCTGCGGGTCTCTGATGTTCGGCTTTGACTCTCTGACAGATATCACACTTGGCGATGTAGCTTTCGATTTCTCTCTTCATCTTGTGCGACAAAAATTGCTCCTTCAAATCTTGATACATCTCTGTCCCTCCGGGGTGGATAGAATAAAGAGTATCATGAGCTTCTTGCATGATAACTTGCTTCAGCTCCGAATCTGCTGGCACATAGATACGTCCTTTATACCACATAACTCCTTCTTCGTCTTTGGTGAATCCAGGTACCTTTCCTGTACCGATACGATGTTTGATTCCTTCGATACTCTCATTTCCCTTCTGGGCGTCCTTGATTTAGCTAATCAAAGTGGGTTGAAGTTCATTGCTAGCTAAAAATCCTTTGCTAACTAGCTCAGTTCTAAACTGCTCCAACTCCTCATGCAAACTTGGTTGCTTCTCCTTCATCATGGTGTTTAACCTACACGGCAATCTGCTAAGAGCATCCGCTACCACATTGGCTTTGTCGGGGTGATAGTGAATGTCAAGGTCATAATCCTTGATTAACTCTATCCATCTCCTTTACCTCATATTCAGCTCCTTTTGAGTGAAAATATACTTCAAGCTCTTGTGATCTGAGTAAATATCACAGAGATTACCCATAAGGTAATGATGCCATGTGTTTGATGGCTCTGTAATGGCGGCAGGAAAATGCTGGTGCGGTGTTGATGTAGAGCTCGTTGGGAACCCCAAGAGGAAGGTATGATGAGCACATCAGCAAGTTTCCCTCAGTTATGAAACCAAGGTTTAATCGAACCAGTAGGAGCAAGGAAACACCCCAAAGGTGTTGCTAGCTGAGCCTTGGCAGGGCGCACTACCGGTGCTAGTAGCAACGTGGAGACCTCCACAACACAACCACAAAACTTTGTCCCCAACTTGCGATGAGGTTGTCAATCTCACCGTGTTTTGCAGAAAACAAAGGATTAAACGTATCAAATGGAAAGAAGTAAAAGTTTGCAGAAAGTGAACACAAAGCAGTAAACAGTTTGTAGATTGTATGTAAAAGACAAGGACCGGGATCCATAGTTCACTAGAGGTGGCTCTCCTTAGATAGATAACATGTTGGATGAACAAATTATAGCGGTGCAATTGACAAACATCGAGAAAGCAATACATGCATATACTAATCATCTTGACTCCCTTTAGATTCGATTGGGCATTACAACATTATACATAGACCGCCATCCAACTGCATCTATGACTAATAATCCACCTTCAGGTTATCATCCGAACCCCCTCCAGTGTTATGTTGCACGCAATATATTATTTCTTTACGAACTGCGTGTAAAGTAAATGATACGATTGTTCTATGAACAACGGATTGTTGTTTTCTTACTAGTAGCAACAACACATCTAGTACCTTACAGATTTATGTCACTTCCCCAGATTACCAGAGGCATGAACCCACTATCGAGCATAAATACTAACTCTTGGAGTTACTAGCATCTACTTGGCCAAGATAACTACTAACAATTGAAAGCATGCAAGATCACAAATAACAAAGACATGATAGAATCAATAATGAATCTGAAATAGCATCTCAAAATCCATCGGATCCCCGCAAACACAACATGCAGAATTACAAATAGATGATCTTGATCATGAACGGAGCTCACAAGATCTAGACATGAAAGCACCAAGGAGGAGAACCAGCCATCTAGCTACTACATGGATCCGAAGTCCAAGGATGAACTACTCACACATCACACCAGAGGCTTGCATGGTGATGAAGAAGGCCTCCAGGGTGAATTCCCCTATCCGGCAGGGTGCCGGGAAGAGCTTTAGATCCCTCCCGATCTAGGGATGGAGATGACAACGGCTACAGACTCTTTCGTGGATTTTTTGATCGGGAACTTAGGGTTTTCGTCCTGAGGGTAATACATAGGCGGAAGGAGAGGCCAAGGGGGTGTTGGGGTCGGCCAGACCACCCCCTGGCACGGGCCAGGCCTGGCCGCGCGGCCAGGTGGTGTGGCTGGCCCCCAGCCCTTCTCCGTGTCGTATTCTGGCATCTGATGACTTCCGGAAAAATAGGCACTTTGGCTTTTGTCCCTTCCAATTCCGAGAATATTCATTTTCTGACTTTCCTGGAACCAAAAACAGCAAAAAACAGGCAGCTGGCACTGTGGCTCTTGTTAATAGGTTAGTCCAAGAAATCATATGAAAAGTACTCCAAAGTGTGGGCAAAACACAAGAAAGTGGATAAAACCAAGCATGGAACATCAAAAATTATAGATACATTTGCAATGTATCAACATCCCCAAGCTTAACTCCTTCTCGTCCTCGAGTAGGTAAGTGTTAAAAGAAAGAATAATTTTTGAGGTGGCATGCACCATCAAAGGCTTGATCAAAGTATTTGTAAAACATTCAAAGCTAGGATCATAGTTCTTCAATCATAACATGAAAGACAAAGTTCTAGCAATAAGACAAAGAGACTATGATGCAACATGAAAAGGCACAAACAAAAGATTCATGAATAAAAATGCTTTGCAAGCCATTTGTTTGTTTCACATAAAGAAAACATAGCATAATAGTATTCAGCTTGTCCCTCAATAGATTAGCAAATATAAATGCATAGGACACCTTCAAAGTTCATAAGAGTGACTAGATACAAATAGTTTAAAACAAGCAATATCAATGTATGCATCAATCAACTAGTCTTAGGACAATGCACATAGAACTAAGAATGGCCACTATGCTCTCAAAGTAGGTGCATAAAGGTAGAAGGTGGAGACTCAATGTAATGGTGGAAGAAAGGCTTTTATAAAAGGAAGTAGGGATTCAAGTCTCATAAAGAGATTCCAAAAAATATGGTACTTATAGCTTTCAACTCTCATTGCCCCTATCATAAGCATCTTGAAGTGATTAAGGTTAAAGTGAACAAACTATGGTGTACATGCTTGACGAAGTATAAGTCAGAAATCTCATGTCCCTTGTATACGAGGGCCGCTCCTCATGCTACTCAAGTTTAGTCACCGGTAAGTTCTTGTCATCGTAAGTACATGTGTATCATAGACAACCGCCAACGGAGTACCCCTTGCCCGATGATACGGAAGAATCCCCATATCAAAATGAAAAGGCAAGCAGACAACGCGCATCTCAGCACTCTTCTTATTTACCATGGGAATATGGTGCTTTTTTCTCTCGTTCCTCTTTTCATAATATCTCTTTTTTTATTTTTCTCTTTTTTCTCAAGATAGGACTTTTTTATAAGAAGAATGCTTCATAGATAGCTCATTATGGTTACGCTGCAGGTTTCCACCATGTCAGCATGGATTATACCAGCGGCCCAGGCGTTTGTCTAACACATATACATAACTCCATGGACTTACAAGCTCCCCTATCATTTCACACCGACGACATACATATACAAAAGAGCATGATATCAACTAGGTACAAGTACCAAGTGCAATGTTTAAAGTGTTCCCCATGACAACATGGTTTTGCTAATTCCCAACAAATAAGTGCAAGAATATATACAACATAGATGACACAATGGATCAAGTTTATTAAGGGCAAGAAAAGTAAAGTGTGCCATCAAGTTCGTGAGAGCTTTAATCACTAGTTTTATCATAACAAGTTTAATTTGGAAGGTAAACAAAAGCATGAATATACTTGGAATAGCATAAGCTAGTAGGTAGGTATGGTGGAATCTTTGGAATAACTTGGTGTAGGGAGTTGCATGCATGATTGGAACTCATACTTGGTTGTGGAGGCTAGCAAAAGACTGGGAGCGACAAACTAAGAGAGCAATAATGGCCATAATCATGCAGAGCGACAAAACATCATTGATCAAAGCATAAAGTGATACAACAAGTTGAAAACTAAAGGATCATAAAGGCTATGGTGACTTGATATAGTCATAACATGGTGTGAGCATGCGCCAAGTCAACCCAAATAAAGCATCAAAGGAGAATACCACTATAATATGCTTTAATATGCTAAAACAACGCATGATTTATCCAAGGCACATTAAGCAATATCAATTGTTTATAACAAGTCATGCTACAACAAAGAATACTAAGCATAAAGCCAAAACAATATCAAGCATGGCATGACAAAGCATAGGCCACAGTCAAAAACAAGCTCTTTTTACCACATAAGCATGAACTTTCCTACTCTTTTCCAAACCAAACCAAACTATTTGCAAACCAATGTATGAAAGAGGGGGTCCAACCAATTTATTCAGTAAACTAAGCAAACAAAAGCAAACGAAAAACCAAAACGAAAATGAAAAAGAAGACACTCCAAGAACAACACAACTGTGCATGAAACAATAAAAATGAAGTGTTTGGAAGAAACCTGGGATTTTTATTGATGAAGAAGGGGATGCCTTGGGCATCCCCAAGCTTTGACGGTTGTACTTCTTGGATATTTCTTGGGGTGACACGCGTGGCATCCCCAAGCTTGAGCTTTTGTACATCCTTCATCTCATTTCTCATTCCTTCCATACACCTGAAATTTTTCCTTCATACAAAACTTCACACAATCTTTATTAGCAACATTAGTGCACTCAAGATAAAAGGTCTTAAGATTCAGTTCTAACACCAAATAAACTTCCATTAAAACACTAGCTACTGTATCACTTCCCTCAAAAAGCTCTATTCCCCAAAAGAACTCAAAAAGGAACCAAAAAGAAGCAAATGCAAAAAATGGCAGAAATCTGTCAAAACAGACCAGCAGGTAAAGACGAATTTTTTTGAAGACCTTCTGTTGGTCAAATCAAAAAGTGTTGAACTAACGAAAGTTAGATAACAACCTGGGGCAGAAGCACAAAAATTTAAGCCTCAAAAAGACATTCAGATATTTTACACGAAGTTTTACGGTGAAGCACAGAAATCTGTTTCGGGACAGCAACTTTCCCAATCATTACTTCTCTCTCATTAGAGGTTACTCTTGGCACAAAAAGCAAATAAAAAGGATAAGGAGCGGTTATTTCTGAAGTAATAACTTCCAATACTCATATAAAACTTTTGGGTTATCTCCCAATAAGTACTTTTCTTTAACGCCTTTAAATTAGGCATGATAGTTTGAGAAGATGCTCACATAAGAAATATGAATTGAAGTAAAAGAGAGCATCAAGAAGAGAATTCAAAACACTTTTAAGTCTAACCCACTGCCTATGCATAGGAATCTTTTACGAAAATAAATTCACAAAAACAAAGTGACAGGCATAGGAAGATAAAACAAGAGTCACTTCAAAACTTTCAGCACATAGAGAGGTGTTTCAATACCATGAAAACTTGTACAACCATATTTTCCTCTCTCATAATAATTTTCAGCAGCCTCATGAATAAACTCAACAATATAACTATCACATAAAGCATGATTTTCATGATCTACAAACACTAGAGCTTTAATATAAACATTTTCAAAAGAATCCTCAGGAACATGACATTCGTCCTCCTTTGGTAAGCATGGGGGACAATCAAATAATGTAAGGGGTAAAGAGTTACTCTCATTACAAGGTAGATATGGGTAGATCCATTCTTCCTCTTCTTTATCATCACTCTCCTCCTCTTTTTCATCCAATGAGCTTTCAGTTTCAGCAATTTCTTCTTCCATAGGCTCCTGCAAGGCATTACTCTCTTCCATTGGTGGAGAGCATCTATTAAGATATTCAAGAATATAGCCATTTTCTACCTTATAATTATCAAAGAAAATTTAAGTATTTCATGAACCTCATATTTATAAGGTGAATCATCAGTATTTTCAAGAAAACTAGCAAGTTCAAATGCACCCTTCCAAGCAATAAATTCTTCAATTTGTTCCACATCATAAAAGTCATAATTGCCTTTAACATAAGAAGATATGGTAATATTATCATTATACTCACATTGAAAAGGGAGGTGTTTATACCTCCTATAGCAACAAGATTTATCAAAGCAATAAGTAACATTATAAGTAGAGCACACGTTTTTAGCAGTGGTATACGATTTATCAATTTGTTCCCATAAGTGTTTCCCTTTTGTGACAAGCGGTGTTCCTTATAATAATATTTTTGTTCTTCCGTGAACCCACCTTGCCAATAAGATTCAGTTTCAAAGAAACCAACCATTAATAGAAAGCATGATAAAGCAAGACAATAACAGACCAATGAAAATAACAACTATAGTAGGAACTAATTTTTGTGTGTTTTTTATAAAGAAACAAGCAAACAAAACAAAAGAAACTAAGCAAAACAAAAATAACAAAGTAAAGAGATTGGTTATGGGGGACTCCCCTTGTGAAGATGTCCTTGACTCCCCGGCAACGGCGCCATAAAAATGCTTGATGGATCTGTAATGGCGCTAGGAAAATGCTGGTGCGGTGTTGATGTAGAGCTCGTTGGGAACCCCAAGAGGAAGGTATGATGAGCACAACAGCAAGTTTCCCTCAGTTATGAAACCAAGGTTTAATCGAACCTGTAGGAGCAAGAAAACACCCCAAAGGTGTTGCTAGCTGAGCCTTGGAAGGGCGCACTACCGGTGCTAGTAGCAACGTGGAGACCTACACAACACAACCACATAACTTTGTCCCCAACTTGTTATGAGGTTATCAATCTCACCGGTTTTTCTGAAATCAAAGGATTAAATGTATCGAATGGAAAGAAGTAAAAGTGTGCAGAAAGTAAACACAAAGCAGTAAACAGTTTGTAGATTATATGTAAAAGACAAGGACCGGGATCCATAGTTCACTAGAGGTGGCTCTCCTTAGATAGATAACATGCTGGGTGACTAAATTACAGCGGGGCAATTGACAAACATCGAGAAAGCAATACATGCATATACTAATCATCTTGACTCCCTTGTGATTCGATTGGGCATTACAACATTATACATAGACCGCCATCCAACTGCATCTATGACTAATAATCCTCCTTCAGGTTATCATCCGAACCCCCTCTAGTATTAAGTTGCAAGCAATAGATTATTGCTTTATGAACTGCGTGTAAAGTAAACAATACGATTGTTCTATGAACAAAGGATTGTTAGTTTTTCCCTAGTAGCAACAACACATCTAGTACCTTAGAGATTTCTGTCACTTCCCTAGATTACCAGAGGGATGAACCCACTATCGAGCATAAATACTAACTCTTGGAGTTGCTAGCATCTACTTGGCCAAGATAGCTACTAACAACGGAAAGCATGCAAGATCACAAATAACAAAGACATGATAGAATCAATAATCAATCTGAAATAGCATATCAAAATCCATTGGATCCCCGCAAACACAACATGCAGAATTACAAATAGATGATCTTGATCATGAACGGAGCTCACAAGATCTAGACATGAAATCACAAAGGAGGAGAACCAGCCATCTAGCTACTACATGGATCCGTAGTCCAAGGATGAACTACTCATGCATCACACCGGAGGCTTGCATGGTGATGAAGAAGGCCTCCAGGGTAAATTCCCCTCTCCGGCATGGTGCCGGGAAGAGCTTCAGATCCCTGCCGATCTAGGGATGGAGATGACGGCGGCTACAGACTCTTTCGTGGATTTTTTGATCGGGCACTTAGGGTTTTTGTCCCGAGGGCAATATATAGGCGGAAGGAGAGGCCGAGGGGGTGTTGGGGTCGGCCATACCACCCCCTGTCGTGGGCCATGCCTTGCCGCGCGACCAGGTGGTGTGGACGACCCCTAGCCCTGATACGTCTCGTATTCTGGAATCTGATGACTTTCGGAAAATAGGCACTTTGGCTTTTGTCCCATCCAATTCCGAGAATATTCATTTTCTGACTTTCCTGGAACCAAAAATAGCAGAAAACGGGCAGTTGGCACTGTGGCTCTTGTTAATCGGTTCGTCCAAGAAATCATATGAAAAGTACTCCAAAGTGTGGGGCAAAACACAAGAAACTGGATAAAACCAAGCATGGAACATCAAAAATTACAGATACATTTGCAATCTATTAGTCTTCAAAGCTAAAATGACAGCTGCTAACTCAAGATCATGGGTAGGATAGTTGTGCTCATGCTGCTTGAGT
Source organism: Avena eriantha (assembly GCA_910589775.1). Taxonomy (NCBI): domain Eukaryota; kingdom Viridiplantae; phylum Streptophyta; class Magnoliopsida; order Poales; family Poaceae; genus Avena; species Avena eriantha. Next base: position 218,577,789 of record OU342740.1, read on the forward strand.
TGTCGAGACAGATATGCAATGACTTTGCCTTCTGGCATCAATACACATCTGAGACCAATCTTGGATGCATCACAATACACATCAAACGGCTTCTTGATATCTGGCATGATCAATATTGGGGCTGACATCAATCTCTTCTTGAGGTCTTGGAAATTTGTTTCACATTTGTCGGTCCATTCAAACTTCTTGTCCTTTTTCAACAATTGGGTCATGGGTCTTGCGATGCTCGAAAATCCGAGAAATTCACGGACTTGGGTTTGAGTGGTTGGAGCTTCCCATTCTTCGACATCTTTGATCTTGGCGGGATCAACAACGACTCCTCCTGAAGACACAATATGTCCTAGGAATCCTACTTCTTTCAGCCAAAACTCACATTTGCTGAACTTGGCATACAACTGTTGCTCTCTAAGGGTTTCAAGGATGATTCTCAGATGTTGCTCATGGTCTTCTTCTGACTTGGAGTATATAAGGATGTCGTCGATAAATACAACGACAAACTTATCTAGAAAATTCATAAAGATCTTATTCATGAGATTCGTGAAATAAGCGGGAGCATTGGTTAATCCAAAATACATGACCGTATGCTCATATAATCCATATCTGGTGGTAAAGGCGGTCTTTGGAATATCTGTTGCATGAATCTTAAGTTGGTGATAACCAGTCCTAAGATCAATTTTGGAGAACACTCTGGCACCAGTCAACTGATCAAACAGATCCTCTATCTTGGCCAATGGGTACTTGTTCTTGATGGTGACATCATTCAGCTTCCTATAATCTGTGCACAAACGATTGCCTCCATCCTTCATGCTATAGGGTCTCTGAGCTATGGGTCCGGTTCCGAGGATTAGTTCAATAATGAACTCAATGTCCCTATACGAGGGCATACCGGGAAATTCATCTGGGAATACGTCGGGGTATTCACAGACAACTATGACTTGGTATAGGGTGGGTAGGGCTAGACTCTTGTTTCGCTTGAATTGACGGGGCAAGGTTTCAGATATATGCTCTACTAATACTCCGGAGTTACTGGTCATGGTGATGGCTTTCTTGGCACAGTCTATCAATCCCTTATGCTTTGACATCCAATCCATTCCTAGTACTACTTCCGAACCTTTGGTTCCAAGTACTATTAGATTGGCATGAAAATCTACCCCATGTATTCTGATAGGTACATCTTTGCAAATTTTTCTAACTTTTGTAGTTGAACCAGGTATTTGAACTATCATGACATGCTTCAAGTTGGTTGGGTGAATCTTACCAGTGCATGCTAATTCTTCGGTAACAAACGAGTGTGATGCTCCAGAATCAAACAACACTCTTGCTAATACTGAGTTGACAGAAATCATACCCAACACTACATCTGGTGCTTCTTGGGCTTCTTCGGTGTTCATGTGGAAGAGATGGCCGTTGCGGTTGTGAGGGTTTCCTGGGGCGAATCTTCTTCATGGCTGAACACGACGCTACTGTTGAGTTGGGCCATTCACATTGGCAGTTGCGGCAATCTTCTTGGGACACTCATTGGAGTAGTGACCCTTCACTCCACACTCAAAACAAGTAATCTGAGACTTTTCTTTTGTTGCCACGGGCACAACATAGCTTCCAGTTCTAGGTGCAATATTTTTGTTATTGTTGTTCTTGGGAGGTGCACGGTTGAAGTTGTTGGAGTTGCCGGGATGGTTGTTGTTGTTGTTCCCTCCGGTCTTCACATTTCCTCCGCTACGGTTGGGGTATCTTGGACGAGACATTGGGGGTAGATTGTTCCGTGGGGCATATCCGGCAGACGGGTTGGGACGGTACTTCTGGTGACTGTTTGATCTATCTTGGTGCATCATCCGACGTTTACGGTTGTCATTGGCTTGGTTGATCTTCCCTTCCATCTGAATGGTAGAGTCGACTAGCTCTTCGAGATCCTTGAAACGGATGTTGACGAGAACTTTCTGGATCTCATCATGCATTCCATTCAGGAATCTCTCCTTGTTCTTGGCCTCCGTGTTGATCTCATCAGGTGCATACCTGGCTAGGGACAAGAATCTGTCACGGTACTCCACTACAGTCATTCTGCCTTGCTTTAAGTCTTTGAATTCATCTCTCATTCTAGTGACTAAACCCTACGACACGTGGGTGCGGCTGAACTTGACTTTGAAGGCTTCACATGTCATTACTTGACCATGGTTCATCATGCGGGTGCTGTTCCACCATGCTCTTCCATCTCCGGCAAGATAGTGGGTGGAAAACAGAACTTTCTCATTGGCATCCAATCTGGCGACTTAAAAGTTGTTCTCCATGGTATGCGACCAATCATCAGCATCCAGTGGGTTTTTAGACTGGCTAAAGATTGGGGGATAGCTATTCTGGAAGTTTTTGAGTTTGGATCCATGATGATCCTGATTTCCATGGTTCTGATTGTTGTGAGCCATCTGGGCAATCTGCAGCAAGGTGGCTAGATTTTCTTGGCGCTCTGCCCTACAAGCTTCATGGTCTGCAATGAGAATCTGCAGAATCTGCAACATTGGGTCCTTGGTTTCCATGAGTCATATGAAGATTGAGATAGATAATGGGGTAAGAGGGAAAGTTCTAAGGTTCATGATTATGGTTTCAAAGCTAAAACTTTGAGTTTGAATCAGGTTTTGCAAACTAACTTCTTTTCATTCATTCAAGTAATTTACATGATACAAACTCACACACACCACAACAAAAGGAAAACATATGGTTTTAAGAACCATTCTGCAAGCTAAGATACAATGGGACCGATACTTCTCACTCCTATGATAGTGCTCTAGTGCATCTACTCATCATCGATGAAGTCGGAGTCATCATCATCGATGTAGAAGTCCATGGCATCATCCTCCAGGTAGTCATCATCATTGTTGAGGTATGAGTCAATATCGCCTTGGATATCTTCACCTTCCTCTTCTTCTTCTTCTTCTTTTGCTGCAAGCTGAGCTTCTTGCTCCTTGATGGTCTTCTCGAGTGCGGCCACCTTCTTGTGAAGATGGTCGATGGTGCGATCCTTCTTTGCGCGTTGACTGCGAAGTGACTGACGATCCTTGACGAGTAGTGACAAAAGTCTATAACTTCTGGGCGGCAATGGCGAGGTTGTGGTTGGCGAACTTCCTAGCATTGTCCAATTCCTTCTTTCTGTCATCCAGCAGGAAGTCGAGGTTCTCCACTTGACGCTTCAACTCCGGGTGATTTGGCATCTCCAGAGGCATTCCCATAGAATCACGCCTTGCATAGTGAGCAAAGCGGGTTCCTTGGATTAGGTTGACATTTTGTGCGCAAAGACGAGTGAGAGCTTCATGCATTGCCCTAGCTAATCCGTCTAGCCAGTTGTTCTCTCTCATAGTGAACTGAATCCTCTCGGAGATTGGTGCCTCTAACTTGCCTCGAAGATCAGCAACTACTGGCCACTGTAAATCTCCTCCTGGGGGACCATTGAGTTGAGCCCCAAGGAATTCCGGATGCGGACCCTCCAAGTACTCAGACAGTGCATCTAGATCCCTCTCGAAGATCAGTTGGCCTCCGTTGCCCAACTGGTAGAACTTGCTGAACTGAGCTTCCATCTATAAGAATTTAGGATGAGAAAGTTAGTGAATCGATCAACTGTGTCAAATTTTATGTAGTAATGTAATAATTTGGAGGAACATGTATTTTTTGAGAGAAAGAATCCCAAGGATAAGAGAGGAAATAAGTTTTCATAAATACTCACTTTGGTTTTTGAAAGTAAGTTTTTGTTCGGACGTCCATTCTAACTAGGGTCTCCTATGGTCAGGATGGCTCTGAAACCAACTTGTCAACACCCAGATTTTTAATCCCAGATGCCTGTTATGCCATACATCACCATCCAAGGATTACCATTTTTGTGAGACATAACAGATTGGATATCACAGTACATCATCCATTACAAACCATAATAAGGTCTTACACAAATAAAGGATCTCATGATCCAGTCTTAATACAAACAAGTAGAGGAATAATTAGTGTAGCGGTGGGGTCCATCTTCAGTGTCACAGGCAATGCTGACGATGGGAGATAGTCCTAGTTGTCGTAGCCGTCCTGCTCTCCTCCTTCAGGGTAGTCCTCCTCATAGTCTGGCCACGGGAATAGCCAGGGACAAAAGCCATGAGTACTCTTTAAGTACTCGCAAACTATCACTAACAAGTAAGGTAGTTCTAGTATGAATGCTAACTCTAAGTTTATTTGTCAAGTTAAGTTTCAAACCTAAGTTGAGTTCAGAAACAAAGAAAGATAAAATAAAGTTTGAAATCACCTAAGTGGGAACTTAGTTGTCATAGTCACAACCATGTTGTGGTCAAGTCATGTCACAATTCATTTCATAAGTTATTTTGAAAATATCTGATAATGGAACATAATGGCCACTCCAATTGTCCATAACCGCGGACGCGGCTATTCAAATAGTTTGACACTCTGCATAGGTGGTACACTTTCACCACAAAATTCGATACATCTGTCAGGGGTAACCCTGAATCATCATACTTAGTATGCAGATAATCAAACATAACCTTTGCTTTACACACTCTAGTATAAGCACTTCTCCTATGAGCTTGGCCTCCCAGCCATGGCCACCTACCATCCTGGGCACTGCATAGGTGGACAACATTGAGAGGTAGCCTCAGCTCAAACCTCTCCCGCTAGGGAACTAATACTAATGCATATAAACTTCCGTCTAAGCCTTACCCAATTCAGGTATTGTGGTTGTACGGTAAATTTGGGATGGTATCGCATCCGAACCCAAGCATCAGTTTTTATAAAAGAGCTAAGGCTCATGACTCAAAATTTTCATGATCATAAACCATTTGTGTTTCTCAACACATGTCAAAACATCTGAATAGAATGACTGTCATGGAATTGGCCACGGCCGATGCTACAGGGTAGCTTACGTAGAGGAAAGGGCAAGGCGACGTAGGAGAATCCGGGAGCGAGATTGGCACACGATGTACCTAGGTTCACGTCCCCTCGGTGGAGGATCGCTACGTCCTGCTATCAATCCAGTATATGTTCATAGATTGGTTTACAATGGAGCCGCCGGAGGTGGAGGGGGAGATTGGATCTAATGAGAGATGGTTTTTAGGGGTTCCCCTGGTGGCTTTATATATACAGCCAGTTAGGGTTTACAAGTGCTAATGGTCCTTTTATTGGAGTCGCCATCTTGAGCCTCCAATCGGCGTGGCGTCTGGGTCCAGTACGTGCCAGTCGCCGTATTCGGCGAGTCGATCCGGTCTAGCTTAGCTTCAGTCGGCTCGCTCCAGCTGGCGACTCCGCTTCGTGGGCATACCCCGATTGGTATTCCCCCATTAGTAGTCCCCGAGCGCGTCAGGGACTTAGCGATGACTTCAAGCCGCTGAATCGGTGCAGGCGGTTCCAGGATGGAGTTGATGGAGAGTCGTTGGTGAGCTCCTGAAACAGAGAAATAGCTCTGAATTAGCCAATCGCCAAGGCGTGTCGATGCATTGGGCGAGTCGTCATTGGACGGAGTCGCCCCTTGGAGAAGTTTGACCGGCGCCTTGTCAACTTGCTATCGTAGAGGACGTGGAGGCCACCAAATTATTGATGGTGAAGTCACCAAGTCGGTGCAGGGGAATACGCGAGGGCGAGTCCGCGGTGGGAGTCCCCGAGCGTGTTGAGTACGCGAGGGCGAGTCCGCGGTGGCGAGTCCCTGAGCGTGTTGAGTACACGAGGGCGAGTCCGCGGTGGCGAGTCCCCGAGCATGTTGAGTACGCGAGGGCGAGTCCATGGCGGCGAGTCCCCGAGCGTGGCGAGCCATGGTCGTGGAACCACGCGCACACACAGTATGCCTAGGAGTAGTCCCCGAGGCTCGAGTTGTCTTGTAGAGGCGACTCGAGGCTCTTTAGAGAAGCATATTCTGAAAATAGTAGTGGTCTTTGCCAAGCATGGCGAGTCCGTGTGGAGAGAGTTCACAATGATTGCGAGTAGGGGAGGGGAGAGTCCCCGAGTGTGGCGAGTCCGCGATGATTGCGAGTCCGCGAGGGGAGAGTCCCTGAGTGTGGCAAATCCACGATGATTGCGAGTCCGCGAGGACGTTGATTGCGCTATTTTTGTTAGCGAGTCTCTCTTCTTGGCTTGGGGGGCCAGTCGCTTGGCGACTCCAAAGATGGCTCTCGGCTTGGCGTTCTTCCTAGACAATCCGAGCCTCGGTTTGCGAGTCCTCATCTGTAGTACTTGGCCGTGCGAGTCGCACTGTCTATGGTTGAAGAGGACATGGTGCTATTTGTGTAGCACTATCATTTGTCTTGGCCCGGAAGGCCAGTCGAGCAAGGCGACTCCAATGATGGCTCTCGGTTAGCGTTTTTCATGGACGATCCCAGGCTCGGTTTGTGAGTCCTTGTCCGCACTACTTGGCCATTGCGAGTCACTCTTTCAAAGGTTGACAAAGACGAACTGATTTTTCCTGGGGGGAAGAGACGCCCAGTGGTGAGTCCACGCAGCGTGGCATGTGACCCTCTCTGGCGACTCGGACGATGAAGGTCCCTTAGTAGGCGCGGTGTACTCATTCGACGTAGCCAGAAATATTTGACGTGGCGGAAGTATGGTCGCGCTTTGGCGAAGTCGACGCGGCGGACACAGGGTCGACGCGGCGGACGGAGGTCGCACAATGGCAAAGTCGACTCGGCGGACACGGGGTCGACGCAGCGGACAGAGGTCGCGCTTTGGCGAAGGGAGGCCGTGCTTTGGCGAAGTCGATGCGGCGGACATATGGTCGCGCTATGGCGAGGTCGACGCGGCAGACACGGGGTCGACGCGGCAGATGGAGGTCGCGCTTTGGCAAAGTCGACGCTGCGGACACGGGGTCGACACGGTGGATGGAGGTCGTGCTTTGGCGAAGGAAGGCCGCGCTTTGGCGGAGTCGACGCGGCGGACATATGGTCGCGTGGCGGACGAAGGTCGCTCTATGGCGAAGTCGACGCAGCGGACACGTGATCGACGCGGCGGACGGAGGTCGCGCTTTGGCGAAGTCGAGGCGGCAGATGAAGGTCGCGTTTTGGCGAAGTCGACGCGGTGGACAAAGGTCATGCGGCGGATGGAGTCGCGCTGTGGCGGGGTCGCGCGGTATTTAGCCGGTAGAATGGGGAGTCGGCGAGGCCACGAGGGCGAAGTCGTGATGGCGATTCCCCGAGCGTGGCGTGTCCGACGATGGCGAGTTTGCAGCGGGCAAGTCCCTCGGTGTGGCGAGTACGCGATAGAGAGTCCGCGAGTGCCCAATATGACGGGGTCGACGCGGTGGATATCGTCGGGTAGGCTGAGCCACGAGTGCATTGTTTTCTTGTTCTCCACGTATATGAATCAACACGTATTCAGTTAAAGTATTATAAGTATACAAATAATATTTAAAACAAGATTGAGTGGGAGAAAATTATCGATCACTGTTGAGTCGTCGCTGGCGAGGTTGTAGGCAGCCATGACGGCGAGAAGTCGGAGAAGTTTTGTTCAACCCTTCAGACGAGGTCGCGGCCGCACATCCAACCGAACCTTCGCTGGGCGGAGTCGGCGCAGTGGTGTTTGTCGCTGCAACGTTGGTCGGACGGAGTCGATGTGGCGGACTCTCCAATCTCTCCAATCATTGTCGGTGCGGTCGGACTCGTTGGCGTGTAAAATCAGCTCCGATACACTCATGGCCGAAGGATTTATTCAATCGCAACCGCCCGGAGCGGACTGTACCAAAATAGGCCACCGACGATCCAATCTTGCAGTCATGGATAATCCTCCAAATAATGCAAACGAGCAACTTGAATTAGATCAAATAGGATATTAATCGATAATAAACAGTACGTGAGAGAAGGGGGTATCAAATAGAGAAGACCCGTCCGTCTGGGCCGCGTGTGATTCGCGCACGCGCTTGACCGATGAAGCACCTATGTCAGGGAACTAATCCGCACGGAGGCTGCCAAACTTGATCCGATTCAATCTCTCCAATATTGACAATGGCCATGCGTGCTTCATAAACCAGAAGCTCGTGGTGGCTGCATACGCGGGCCTTTGAAAACCAGCTAGATAAATCTAATGTCGTTCAGAACGACCACACATATTGGATCCAATCGGGCCAATCAACATGCATGTAAAATTAGGGATAGATAGAATAATCAATTAGCATAGTAACAATCGAGAGAGTCAGAAATTAAATAAAAAACTTATCGGAAATATGGAGCCGATCTCGTATGCTTGCGTGCAAAGAAATTGTCTAAATCGGCACATGTGCGTGCGCCATAATTAGGCGGCAGCCGGACCGATCGATCGGATTTGTCAGATAGCAGCCCAGATGCGACCAGTCGCAGGTGATGGCGAGGGATCCCGCCTGGATTATGATTCCAAGCACCGCTTGCCCCACGGTGGGCGCCAACTGTCGTGGAGTTGGCCACGACAGATGCTACAGGGGAGCTTACGTAGAGGAAAGGGCAAGGGAACATAGGAAAATCCGGGAGCGAGATTGGCACACGATGTACCCAAGTTCACGTCCCCTCGGTGGAGGATCGCTACGTCCTGCTATCAATCGAGTATATGTTCATAGATTGGTTTACAATGGAGCCGCCGGAGGCAGAGGGGGAGATTGGATCTAACGAGAGATGGTTTTTAGGGGTTCCCTTGGTGGCTTTATATATGCAGCCAGTTAGGGTTTACAAGTGCTAATGGGCCTTTTATTGGAGTCGCCGTCTTGGGCCTCCAATCGGCGTGGCATCTGGGTCCAGTATGTGCCAGTCGCCGTATTCGGCGAGTCGATCCGCTCTGGTTTCAGTCGGCTCGCTCCAGCTGGCGACTCCGCTTCGTGGGCATATCCCGATTGGTATTCCCCCATCAATGACTCATCACTCCAAGGTTTTCACAAGTCATTTTCACCAAGTACTTCCATCTGAAGTGATCAAGTTTTTGGTTTACCTATAAACTACTAAATTAAGAGTGTTCACTAACGTGGGATACTAGTATCAATCTCATGTCATAGAATGACATCTAAACTTAACTAGATAAGTCAAGTTTTATACTCTTTATGCTATCTATAAACAAGGTAAAACACTTTGGTAAAGTACAAAGAAAGTAAAGCTTGGAAGTAAAACTTGGGGCAGGTATAAATCAAAAGGTATAACCCAAGCATGCCGAATGAATATTGCTTAGGTCATCTTGCTTGCAAGGGTTAGCTTGCATTGTCAATTATGTCTTGCTAAATATAATACTTGCAAGTGTTAGCTTGCCAATAATAGCTCGCCTTGGTTGGTGAAGTGGTTGAAATTCTCTTCCTCCTCTTCTTGGTAGAACTCCTCCTCCTCGAATACTTATTCGGTACTATCGTCTATAAATACATACGAAATACACAATCACCAAACAATACTTAACTAGTCTATTTAGCACACTAAGGCAAACATTTGATGATCTAGCATCATCACAATCATCACATGGTTTAATGAATTAGTTTCATTTATTTTATTTGAGGAAAGTAATTTCTACTCATTGAAATTAACTAAGATTTAATATTCTCCAATTAAAATACAGGATAATGTGTACACATGTCATCACCACATATTCTACTATATGGAAATGTGATTTAAAGGTTTGATCACATTTTAATAAGTTTAAGTTTAATACTTAATGATTTAAAGTGACTATAAATGCCTATATAGCATTATTTTGGTACTAGTCCAAAGTCACTGCATGCAAACCTTATTATTATTCTATATTCAGATAAGTATTGTCAAATGTGATTTTTTAGAGGTGGAATCAACTCAAAATCTATTATGGTTGATTTTATAAAAATGTTTGAATGTGAAAAAGCTTCTGTTTTGTTATATTTTCTAGGAGAGATCTCTAAATCTAATTGATTTAAATCCAACAGGATTTGATAGAGATTTTCATAGCCGTTCCAACAAAATTGGAACCACTCAATTTGGATTTGTACAACTTCCTGAAATGATTTTTGAACTAAGGGATAGAACTAAGTTTAAGTCTAAAAAGAAAAAGGTTTATTTGGATCTACCGGGTTGCGAGGGAACACTAATGGGCAAGCGCAGTCTCACTTCGCAGCGCTGAGGACAGCTGACAGGGGCGTCCCACATGTCAGTGGCTATTTAAACGCGAAGCGATACGGGGCAACGTGGAACGTAGGATTAGGACTAGGATCTATGGCTCACGTTCATCGTCGACGACGGACAAGTTGCCAGCGAGACGGAAACCTAGCGGTGCCGTGGGGGTGCAGTGGGGGCATACCAGGGCTCCAGCTAGTGCGGCGATGGGGGCGTTTGAACGAGGAGACGAAGGCGGGCTCAGGCGAGGTCGCGGCAGCTCCGGGGGTGGACGAAATCGACGGGGGCGTCTCCTCCTGTGGTATGGCTATCTCCGGCGAAATTCCGGCACTGGGCTGCTCGAGCGGCTTCGGCGACAGGTGGGGAAGGACTAGTGGTGAGAGGGGAGTTGGGTGGTGTGAAGAAATGATGCTGGGGAGGCTCCCTTATATAGGCTCGGGGAGGCGGCAGAGAAGCATGGGCGGATCTCGTCGGTGACGACGGCACAAGGTGCTATCGGCATGTGCAAGGTAGGCGGACGATGGGCGGTTCCCTGGCTGTCAGCTAAGCCTTAATGGCCACGCGAGGGGCGGTGGATAACGGTCGGGAGCATCTCGCACTCTCAGCGACAGAGGCGGTGCTCGATGTGGTTCCCGACGGCTGTGGGTCACGCGGCGGGGAAAGGGCGTGTCTGGCAGGGTGAGTTCGTCAATGCGAAGCGGCACGCGCGGGCTATCGTTGAGGTGCGGCCTGTGCTGCCTTGCCGGGGATGGCGCTCTGGCGTGCGCCTGCGCGGCGCAGAGGCTTAGTGCGGGGCTTGTCCTCGGTGGTCCAGGGGCTGGTTGTGGCCGTGGGGTGGACCGTGGTCGGCGGTGTCATCACTCCTTCCTTCCTGGAGCGACGGAGAGGGGCTGGTGGTCTCATCCGAGCTACCCGTGCTTGACCGGCGGGCATGCCGTCGGGGTGGCGGTGCACTGCTGTCCTAGGCCATTTGGTAGGTCTTTGATGGCCTGGTTGGAGCTAGGGGAGACAAAGATGGTTAATGGTGCTCAAATGGCTCGACCAATTTTGATCAAAACAATATTAGTTAGGCATGTTTGATTCTTCTCACAAGGTGCTCGACACAATGGCCACGTGAACCAAATTTTTGAATTTAGAAAATAATTTTGGTGGAGTTGTTGGTCTCATGCTTGAGCATCTTTGGTTGCTGGGATTTGTCAAGTTGAAGTCATTTGAGTGGTTTTTGAAAAAGTATGATCTAGGTACATACACTTGGCTCCATTTTCAAATGTCTTTTAAATTTAGAGTTTGAATGTTTTTGGAAGATCACAAAGCGGGCCTTGGTACATCACTACTTGTACTAGCAAGTGGTGCAAAGATCCACAATTGTTTCTTTTTGAATTTGAGTTCTAGGAACACCCAAAGTGACCTAGTTTATTAAAATGGCAAAAGTGACCATTTCCATTTTTTAATTTTATTTGATTTCTTTTTCTTTGGATTGTGAATGTTCTAGATAATGTGGCATTCACCTTAGAGTCATTTTACAACCATTAGAACAAACAATCATGGCAATTCACCTCAATTCCAATTTTAATGCAACACACATCTTATTTCTTCTAATGGGAAAAAGTTTTTGTTAACCCTAAATTGGGTGATTTGGATCTTGATAACTTAGATTAAAGTTTTGGAATGTTACACTAATGATCTCATATCCAAGAATTTGCATGGTGACAGATTTGGCCATATTTTGAAAACAATCAGAGAGGAAGTAGTATGAAACGTATGGCTCGATTAGCTGCTCTTTGGAGAAGGAGCCGAACTAGACTATTTTCTTTGCTCAGTTTTAGGGTCCTTTGTGCTAAATGTATGGACCCTCGATGTAATTTTCCTTTTTTAGGTCCTTGATGTAAAATGTACTCCCACTACCCGTGTAAAATTCTAACCTAAAAGTAAGTGGTGAAATTTAAACGAATTTAAGCATAGTTGTCAACGAGTATGAGTTTTTTTTGGATTTCAAGACAAACGACCAATGTCAAGGCCATATGTACATCATACTTTATGTTGATGATCCCATATCCAATAATTTGCATGCTGACAAATTTGGGCATATTTTGAAAACAATCAAAGATATTAAAAACAAAAAAGAATCAATTTCAATTTTCCTAGTGATAGGATTTTTTTTATGGAAAGCAAGTAAGAAGAATTTATTTCATTTTTCTATTAAAAATAAAGAGCCAGAAGAGACTATAAGCACATAGGAGGTAGCGAGAGAGCTATGAAGAGGAGGATTTGAAGATGGTGCGATGTCAGAGCAAAGCTAGGATGGGTTCCTGACATGAGGTACAAGGTACAGTGAGTAGAGTAAATTCCAAGACCTTTACAATATACATACACACAAAAAAAATTGTGTTTTCTCTCTCCTTCACTCCCTCATCACCATCGAAACCCCAGTCAGCTGATCTCTCCCTCGTCCACAACATCATGTTGCGCATGCGCGTTGACCGACGGTCTGCCTTGTGTCGAAGGCTCCGTGTCTCTGTCTAGCTTGTTCGTCAGCTGCGTTGGTGGGAACCATTTTGATTCTTGGTGGCAAAAAGTATTACTACTACAATAGAGTAGTAATTCAATCTTCCTATTCTTAAAATTTTCACTTCCTTCACAAACATCCGGTGGGAGGATATTCAATAGATCGCCATTTGTAGTACTACTAGTACTATATGGTACAATGAGTAGTACCAAAAGAAACTTTTTTTCACGATAGTACCAAAATAAACTTCATTCAACCATTAACATAATAACACGAGTTTACATATATAGGACTCGTTGCTAAACTAGTGCATGTTCGGCACCTCCTAGCACTTAGTCCGTGCCGCCAGTGGCAGCTCTATAGACATCAGCACCAACTCTAGCTCCAGGGACACAACTGGCTCCTGACTCATCGGCACCTCCGGATAAGGCAGCGGCTCCGGGAGGACACTATGAATGAAGTGGCCGTTGTTGGGGAACTGGTCCTAGTAGTTGCTGAAAATGTTAGCGCCGATGAACACCACCATCTCGCAGCCGAACAAAGCATTGGATCAAGACTCATGAATTCATTTCCAGTTGTTGAATCTTCTTTTCCATTCTAGCATCTAGAAGATTGATAGTACTGATAGTCATTGTTATCTTAATTATCTTACCACTACGTAGTGTATGAATAACTTTGAATATTGACTGTTGGATCAAGACTCGTGAATCCCAACATTATCAGCCATTGGATCTTCTTTTCCATTTTAGCATCGAGAAGATACACTATTGATATATAGTCTTTCTTTTCTTATCTTACCACTATTATATATAGTGTATGGATAAGTTTGGATATTAACCGTTGAAGCATGACCTGTGAATCCTAACATTGCTGCTAGCTGTTGGATTCTCTTTTCCATTCCATCATCTAGAAGATATACTATTGATACTCTTTCTTATCTTATCTTATCTTATCTTACCATCTTACCACAATATAGTGTACGAATAACTTTGAATATTGACCGTTGGATCAAGACTCGTGACTAACAACATTGCCAGTTGTTGGATCTTCTTTTCCATTTTAGCATCGAGAAGATATACTATTAATAGTTTTTCTTTTCTTATCTTACCACTAATATATATAGTATAGGTCGGGATAACTTTGAATATTGGCCATTGAATCATGACCCGCGAATCCAAAAATTGATGCTAGCTGTTGGATCCTCTTTTCCATTCCATTATCTATAAGATACTATTGATAGTCTTTGTTATCTTATCTTACCACTATATAGTGTACGGATAACTTTGAATATTCACTGTTGGATCAAGACTCGCGAATCCCAACATTGCCAGCTATTGGATCTTCTTTTCCATTTTAGCTTCGATAAGATATACTATTGATAGTCTTTCTTTTCTTATCTTTCCACTTTTATATATAGTATAGGGATAACTTGGAATATTGGTCATTGAATCATGACCCGTGAATTCCTAAATTGCTGCTAGTTGTTGGATCCTCTTTTCCATTCCACCATCTAGAATATACTATTGATAGTCTTTGTTATCTTATCTTACCACTATATAGTGTACGGATAACTTTGAATATTGACCGTTGGATCAAAACTCACGAATCCCACCATTGCCAGCCATTGGATCTTCTTTTCCATTTCAGCATCAAGAAGTTATACTATGGATAATCTTTCTTTTCTTATCTTACAACTATTATATTTTTATTTTATATATACTGTACAAATAACTCTGAATATTGACCGTTGAATCATGACCCACGAATCCCAACATTTTTGCTAGCTATTGGATCCTCTTTTCTATTCCATCATCTAGAAGATACTATTGATAGACTTTGTTATCTTATCTTAGAACTATATAATGTACGAATAACTTCGAATCGAATCCCAACATTGCCAGCCGTTGGATATTCTTTTCCATTCTAGCATCTATTATTGTTAGTCTTTCTTACCACTATATAGTTTACGAATAACTTTGAATATTGACCGTTGGATCGACAAGATTCGTGAATCCAAACGACATTGGCAACCATTTGATCTTCTTTTCCATTCTAGCATCATGAAGATATTATTGATAGTATTTCTTATCTTATCTTTGAACTATATATTGTGTACAAATAACTTTGAATATTGATCGTTGGATCAAGAGTAGCGAATCCCAACATTTCCAGCTGTTGGATCTTCTTTTCCATTATAGCATCTAGAAGATTCTATTGATAGTCTTTGGCACAATGAATGCTATGCACAAACCTCAAAACACACTTATCCATCATTCTAGAATCCTCTCCCTTGTTTCTCTAGACCATGTTACCAAAATTTTCAAGTGTTGAATAGCTAATAATCGTTGACTTCTACATGATACAAAGTACAAGAACCAAATATACACCCATACTTTATGGATGTCAATCAAATTTGTTTTTAGATTTACCTATTATATAATCTTACTAGCACTACATAGTGTACGGATAACTTTGAACTTTTACGTTTGGATCAAAACTAGCAAATCCCAATATTGCAAATTGTGGATCTTATATCCACTCTAGCATGCATATAGAAGACTTTACTGGAAGTCTTTAGCCTTATGCACATTATGCACAAATCTCAAAACACATTTCTCAGTAATTCTAGAATCTTCTTCGCCCATTCTCTAGAGCATGTTGAGTATTAGATATCTAATAGATTGATTTCTACATGATATAAAGTACAAGAAACAAATATACACCCGATATTTTATGGACATGGCTCAAAATTATAATTAGTTTATGATATTTACATATTATAATTTTATATACAAAATGATATGTCATACTTCTATGATCCGATTCTCACGTGTGAAAGGCATGTGCAACTTAGATTTTATAGTGTGCGGATAAATTTCAATATTCATTGTTGAACCAAGTGTAACATCTCAAACTTTAATCCAAGAGTATTAAGATCCAAATCATCAAATTTAGGGTTAACAAAAACTTTTCCATTTAAAAATACTTAAGCATTCATATGTGTGTGCATTTAAATAGGAGTTTATTTGAATTGCCATCATTGAGTGATCTTTTGGTTGTAAAATGATTCTAAGGTGAATTGCACAATAAATAATCCCAAAGAAAAAGAAAATCAAAAACAATAAATAATGGAAATGGTGACTTTTGCCATTTTAATCACCTAGTCCACTTTGGCTATTCCTAGCACTCAATTTCAAAGAGACATAATTGTGGATCTTTGCACCCCTTGCTAGTACAAGTAGTTATGTCCCAAGGCCCACTTTGTGATCTCCCAAAAGCATTCAAACTCTAATTTTAAATGACATTTGAAAATTGAATCTAGTGTATGTATCAAGATCACACTATTTCAAAAACGAACCAAATGGACTCCATTTCAAAATCCCAAGCAAACCTAGATGCTTAAGCATAAGATAAATCACTCCACCAAAAATCTTTCAAAAATCTTGTGAGCAGAATCATTATGGCCTAACTAACACTGTTTTAGAACAAATCTTGTCGAGCCATTTGATGCACATTGATCACCTTGGTATCCCCCAGGCCCAACCAGACCAAAACCACCCCATGCCCTAGCCCCTGGCACCAGTACACCACCACCCCAAGGCCATCATCGTCGGCCGATCGTGCCCGAGCCACAGTAGACCGCCAGCCCCTCTCCGCCGCTCCAGGGAGTGAGGCGTGACCTCACCGCCGCCCATGGTCCACCCCACGATCACTACCAGCCACTGGACCACCCTAGAGCCACGCCGCCTTTTCTCTCTTCGCCATGCGCAGCGCACGCCAGAGCACCCTCGCCGCTAGCACGCTACAGACCGCGCCTCGACACCAGACCGCGCACGCCGCTCTGCCTCGACCCCCTCAACCCGCCAGACACGGCTGTGCACCGCCGCGTGACCCACAGTCGCCAGGAGCATCGTCGAGCACCGCCTCTGCCCCTTAGAGCACGGCAAGCTCCTGACTGTTAGGCACCGCCCCTAGCATCGCCATTACACCATAGAGGACTGCTAGCAGACCGCCCACCGTTCGCCTACCTCGCCCACGCCGGTAGCCCCCTGTATCGCTGTCATCGACGAGCTCCGCCCACACCCGTTGGTTCCCTCGTCGAGCCTATATAAGGAGGCCACCCCTAGCCTCAATCGCCACACCATTCCGCTCCCCTCTCTTTACTGATCGTTTCCCCTCTCTCGCTGGAGCCGCTCGAGCAGCGCATCGCCGGAATTCGGCTGAAGGTAGCCGCTATAGAGGAGGACACATGGTCGTCGATTTCGTCCACCTCAGCCCCTGCCGCAACCTCACCTGAGTCCGCCTTCATCGTCTAGTTTGTTTGCCCGCCTCGCCGCACTAGTTGGAGCCCTGGTACGTCCCTAGTAGACCCCCACCGGCCGCTTAGGTTTCAGTCTCGCCGGCGATGAGTCCGTCGTCGACGACGACTGTGGACCGTTAGACCATTTTCTAATTGTGTGGTCCTGATCGCCCCGTACCGCTTCGGATTTTAAGTGCCACTGACATGTGGACCCCCCTTGTCAGTTGCCCGCTGCGCCGCTGAGGGTCACTGGGCCAGCCAGTTAGTTTCCCACGCTGACCCAGTAATTCAAATTAGGTTTTTTCTATTTAGACTTAAAATCAATTATGTCCCTTAGTTGAAAAATCAATTCAGAGAGTTATACAAATCCAAATTGAGTGATTCCAATTTTGTTGCAAAACTAGTGAAAATATCTACCCAGACCCGCTGGATTTAAATCCTTTAGAGTTATAGATCTCTCCTAATAAAAATAATAAGACAGAAGCTTTTGCACATTCAAACATTTTTATAATTTAAACCATAATAGCTTTTGAGTTGATTCCAACTCTTAAAAATCATATTTAACCATACCTATCTGAATATGTAATAATATTAAGGTTTACATGCAGTGACTTTGTACTAGTACCAAAATAATGCTATATCGGCATTTCTAGTCACTTTAAATCATTAAAGATTAAACTTAAACTTATTAAAATGTGATCCAACATTTAAATCACATTCCCATATGTTAAAATATGTGGTGATGACATGTGTCCACATGATCCCATATTTTAATTGGAGAATATTAAATCTTAGTTAATTTCAATGAGTAGAAATTACTTTTCTCAAATAAAAAGAATGAAGCTACTAACTGAACCTTGTGATTCTTGTGATGATAATAGATCATCAAATGTGTGCCTTAGTATGCTAAGTAGACTAGTTAAGTATTGTTTGGTAATTGTGTATCCCGTATGTATTTATAGACGATAGTACCGACCAAGCTTTCGAGGAGGAGGAGTTCTACCAAGTGGAGGAGGAAGCAAACTTCAACCACTGCACCAACCAAGGCAAGCTATTGTTAGCAAGCTAGAATTAAGCTAGATAACCTAAGCAAGATGCATTAGGCATGCTTTGGTTATACCACTTTGACTATTACCTACCCCAAGTTTTATTTCCAAGCTTTACCTTCTTTACTTTACCAAAGTACTTTACTTGTTTAAAGGTAGCATAAAAAGTATAAAACTTGACCTATCTAGTTAGACTTGGATGTCATTATATGGCATGAGATTGACATTAGCATCCCCTGTTAGTGAACACTCTTAACTTAGTAGTTTAGAGCTAAACCAAAACATGATTCAATTTAGATGGGAGTACTTGGTGAAAATGACATGTGAAAACCTTGGAATAATGAGTCATTATATTGAGATGTTTTGACATGTGTTGAGAAACAAAAATGGTTTATGAGGATGAAAATGTTGAGGCATGAGCCTTAGATCTTTTACAAAACTGATGGTTGGGTTCGGATGCGATACCATTCCAATTTTACCGTACAACCACAATACCTGAATTGGGTAAGGCTTAGCCGGAAGTTTATATGCATTAGTATTAGTTCCCTCGCGGGAGAGGTTTGAGCTGAGGCTACCTCTCAATGTTGTCCACCTATGCAATGCCCAGGATTGCAGATGGCCATGGCTGGGAGGCCAAGCTCATATGAGAGGTTCTTATACTAGAGTGTGTAAAGGAAAGGTTATGTTTGATTATCTGCATACTAAGTATGATGATTCAGGGTTACCCTTGACAAATGTATCAAATTTTGTGGTGAAAGTGTACCACCTCTGCAGAGTGTCAAACTATTTGAATAGCCGCGTCCGCGGTTATGGACAATTGGAGTGACCATACTGTTCCGTTGTCAGATGTTTTCAACAACTTATGAAATGAGTTGTGACATGACTTGACCACAACCGAGTTGTGACTATGACATTTAAGTTCCCACTTAGGTGATTTCAAACTTTACTTTATCTTTCTTTGTTTCTGAACTCAGCTTAGGTTTCAAACTTAACTTTACAAGTGAACTTAGAGTTAGCAATCCTACTAGATCTATCTTACTTGTTAATGGTAGTTTGTGAGTACTTAAAGAGTACTCGTGGCTTTTGTCCTTGGCTATTCCCGTGGCCAGACTATGAAGGAGACTACCAAGAGGAAGGACAGCAGGACGGCTATGATAACTAGGACTATCTTCCATTGTCAACATTGCCTGTGACCCTAAAGATGGACCCCACCGCTACGCTTATTATTTATTCCACTTCTTGTTGTATTAAGACTGGATCATGAGATCCTTTATTCATGTAAGACCTTATTATGGTTTGTAATGGATGATGTACCGTGATATCCAATCTGTTATGTCTCGCAAAAATGGTAATCCTAGGATTGTGATGTATGGCATAACAGGCATCTGGGATTAAAAATTCGGGTGTTGACAAGTTGGTATCAGAGCCATCTTGACCATAGGAGACCCTAGTTAGAACGGACGTCCGAAGAAAAACTTAGTTTCAAAAACCAAAGTGAGTATTTATAAAAACTAATTCCTCTCTTACCCTTGGGAATTCTTTCTCTCAAAAAAATTCATGTTCCTCCAAATTCTTACATTACTACATAAATTTTTGACACACTTGATCACTTCACTAACTTTCTCATCCTCAATTCTTATAGATGGAAACTCAGTTCATCAAGTTCTACCAGTTGGGCAACGAAGGCCAGCTGATCTTCGAGAGGGATCTTGATGCACTATCGGAGTACTTGGGACGCCCGCATCCGGAGTTTCTGGGAGCTCAACTTCTTGGACCCCTAGGAGGAGACTTACAATGGATAGTCACCGCTGATCTTCGAGGCAAGATAGAAGAACCAACATCCGGGAGGATCCAGTTCTTCGTGAGAGAGAGAACAACTGGCTCGTCAAGTGGAGAACCTTGACTTCCTGTTGTACGACAGACAGAAGGAATTGGACAGTGCTAGAGAGTTTGCCAACCACAATCTCTCCCTTGCCGCCGAGAAGGCTCAGACTTTCTCACTGCTCGTCAAGGATCGTCAGTCTCTTTGCCGTCAACGCGCCAAGAAGGATCGCACCATCGACCGTCTTCGCAAGAAGGTGGCCGACCTCGAGAAGACCATCAAGGAGCAAGAAGCTCAGCTCGCAGCAAAAGAAGAAGAAGAGGAAGGTGAAGACATCCAGGGAGATATGGACTCTTACCTCAGCAATGATGATGACTTTCTGGAGGAGGATGCTGTGGACTTCTACACCGACGATGATGACTCCAACTTCATCGATGATGAGTAGATGCACTAGAGCACTATCGTAGAGTGAGGAGTATCCGTCCCATTGTATTGTATCTTGCATAATGGTTCTTAAAACCATCTGCTTTCCTTTGATGTTGTGGTGTGTGTGTGTTTGTATCGTGTGCTTTGCTTGAGTGAATGGAATGAAGTTAGTTGCAAAACCTGAGTCAAACTCAAAGTTTTAGATTTGGAATCAAAACCATGAACCTTAGAACTTTCCCTCTTACCCATTTATCTATCTCAATCTTCACATGACTCGTGGAAACCCAGGAGGGAGCAACTCATCGCAAGACCCAATGTTGCAGATTCTGCAGACTCTCATTGCAGACCGTGAAGCTAGTAGGGCAGAGCGCCAAGCCAATGTAGCAACACTGCAGCAGATCACCCAGATGGCTCACAAAAATCAGAACCATGGAAATCAGGATCATCCACGATCCAAGCTTAAAAACTTCAAGAATACTAATCCCCCAATCTTTAGCACTTTGGAGAACCCACTGGATGTTGATGACTGGTTGCAGACAATGGAAAACAACTTAGAAGTAGCCAGAGTTGATGACAGCGAGAAAGTGCTTTTTTCCACCATCTATTTGGCAGGAGATGCAAGAGCATGGTGGAACAACACCCGCACGATGAACCGTGGTCAAGTGATGACATGGGAAGCCTTCAAAATCAAGTTCAGCCGCACCCACGTGCCGCAGGGTCTAGTCACTAGGATGAGGGATGAATTCAAAGAGTTGAAGCAAGGCAGAATGACTATAGTGGAGTACCGTGACGGATTCTTGTCCCTTGCCAGTTATGCACCTAATGAGATCAACACGGAGGCCAAGAAGAAGGAGAGATTCCTGAACGGATTGCATGATGAGATGTAGACTGTCCTCGTCAACATCTTTTTTGAAAATCTTGAAGAGCTAGTCGACTCTGCCATTTAGATGGAAGGGAAGATCAACCAAGCAAACTACAACCGCAAGCGTCGTATGATGCACCAAGATGGATTCAACAGTCACCAGAAGTACCGTCCCAACCCTTCTGCCGGATATGCCCCACGGAACAACCGACCCCCAATGTCTCGCCCATGCTACCCCAACCGTAGCGGAGGCAATGTGAAGTCCGAAGGAAACAACAATCACCCCGACAACGCTAGCAATTTCAACCGTGCACCTCCCAAGAGCAACAACAACAACAACACTGCACCCAGAACTGGAAGCAATGTTGTGCCCGTGGCAGCGAAAGATAAGTCTCAGATCACTTGTTTTGAGTGTGGAGTGAATGGTCTCTATTCCAATGAGTGTCCCAAGAAGATTGCCGCCACTGCCAATGTGAATGCCCCAGCTCAACAGCAGCGTCGTGTTCAACCAGGAAGAAGATTTGCCCTAGGGAACCCTCACAACCGCAATGGCCGTCTTTTCCACATGAACGCCAAAGAAGCCCAAGAAGCGCTAGATGTAGTGCTGGGTATGTTTTCTGTCAACTTAGTTTTAGCAAGAGTGTTGTATGATTCTGGAGCATCGCACTCATTTGTCATCGAAGAATTTGCATGCACTAGTAAGATCCACCCAACCAACTTGAAGCATGTCATGATAGTTCAAATCCTCGGTTCAACTACCAAAGCTAGAAAAATTTGCAAAGCTGTGCCTATCAGAATACATGGGATACATTTTTATGCCAATCTAATAGTACTTGGAACCAAAGGTTTGGAAGTAGTAGTAGGTATGGATTGGATGTCAAAGCATAAAGGATTGATAGATTGTGCCAAGAAAGCCATCACCACGACCAGTAGCTCTGGAGTCTCATTAGAACATATATCTGAAACCTTACCCCGTCAGTTCAAGTGCAACAAGTGTCTAGCCCTACCCACCATAGACCAAGTCATAGTAGTCTGTGAATACCCCAATGTATTCCTAGATGAATTGCCAGGTATGCCCTCGAATAGGGATATTGAGTTCATTATTGAACTGATCCCTAGAACTGGACCCATAGCCAAGAGACCCTATAACATGAACCCCTCAGAGTTTGTGGAATTGAAGAAGCAGCGGGATGCTATGTTGGCAACATGCTTGAATCAACCAAGCGCATCGCCAGTGTTATTCATCGACAAGAAAGATGGAGGTAACCGTTTGTGCATAGATTACAGAGAGCTGAATGATGTCACCATCAAAAACAAGTACCCTTTGCCAAAGATAGAGGATCTATTTGATCAGTTGATTGGAGAAAATGTGTTCTCTAAGATCGATCTTAGGACTGGTTATCACCAACTTAAGATTCGTGCAACGGATATTCCGAAGACCGCCTTTACTACTCGTTATGGATTATACGAGTATACGGTCATGTCTTTTGGATTAACCAATGCCCCTGCTTATTTCATGAATCTCATGAATAAGATCTTTATGAATTTTCTAGACAAGTTTGTCGTTGTGTTTATCGATGATATCCTTATCTACTCCAAGTCAGAAGAAGAGCATGAGCAACATCTGAGAATCATTCTTGAAACCCTTAGAGAGCATCGATTCTATGCCAAGTTCAGCAAATGTGAGTTTTGGCTGAAAGAGGTAGGATTCCTAGGACATATAGTGTCTGTCGGAGGAATCGCTGTTGATCCTGCCAAGATCAAAGATGTCGAAGCATGGGAAGCCCCAACCACTCAAACCCAAGTCCATGCATTTCTCGGATTAGCGGGATACTACCGCAAGTTCATAGAAGGATTCTCAAGCATCGTCAAGCCCATGACCCAATTGTTGAAGACAGAGAAGAAGTTTGAATGGACCGACAAATGTGAAGCAAGTTTCCAAGAGCTGAAGAAGAGATTGATTTCAGCCCCAATATTGATCATTCAAGATATCAAGAAGCCGTTTGATGTGTATTGTGATGCATCCAAGATTGGTCTCGGATGTGTATTGATGTAAGAAGGCAAATTCATCGCTTATCTGTCTTCACAACTGAAGCAGCATGAGCAGAACTATTTGACCCATGATCTTGAATTAGCAGCCGTAGTTTTGGCATTGAAGACATGGTGTCATTACCTTATGGGTAATCACTGTGAGATTTACTCAGATCACAAGAGCTTGAAGTATATTTTCACTAAAAAGGAGCTGAATATGAGGCAAAGAAGATGGATAGAGTTAATCAAGGATTATGACCTTGACATTCACTATCACCCTGGCAAAGCCAATGTGGTAGCGGATGCTCTTAGTAGATTTCCGTGTTGGCTAACACCATGATCAAGGAGAAGCAACCAAGTTTGTATGAGGAGTTGGAGAAGTTTAGAACTGAGCTAGTTAGCAAAGGATTTTTAGCTAGCATTGAACTTGAACCCACTTTGATTAGCCAAATCAAGGAAGCCCAGAAGGGAAATGAAAGTATTGACGGAATCAAACGTCGTATTGGTACAGGAAGGTACCTAGATTCACCCAAGACGAAGGAGTTCTGTGGTACAAAGCCCATATCTGTGTGCCAGCAGATTCGGAACTGAAGCAAGTTATCATGCAAGAAGATCATGATACTCTTTGTTCTACCCACCTCGGAGGAACGAAGATGTATCAGGATTTGAAAGAGCAATTCTGGTGGCACAAGATGAAAAGAGAAATCGGAAGCTACATCGCCAAGTGTGATATCTGCCAGAGAGTCAAAGCGGAACATCAGAGACCTGCAGGACTGTTGCAACCATTGCAGATTCCGGAATGGAAAGGGATTCCGTCGGAATGGACTTTATCACCGGTATGCCTACTTCTAGTAGGGGAAATGACTCAATCTAGGTCATCGTGGATAGACTGTCCAAGGTAGCTCATTTTATACCTCTCAAGACAACCTACCAGAGTTCGAAGCTAGTAGAGTTGTACATTGCTAGAATTGTTAGTCTACATGGAACCCCCAAGACCATAGTATCGGATCGAGGAACCCAATTTACCTCGAGATTTTGGCAGAAAGTCCAAGAAGGATTAGGAACCAAGTTGAAATTCAGCACCGCTTATCACCCGCAAACTGATGGACAGACTAAAAGAGTCAACCAAATCCTAGAGGATATGTTGAGAGCTTGTGTGTTAGAGTATGGATCAAAATGGGAAGATTGCCTGCCTTTTGCAGAATTCTCATATAACAACAGTTATCAAGCCAGTTTGCAAATGGCACCATTTGAGTTCCTATACGGAAAAAAGTGTCGTACCCCTTTGAATTGGTCGCGAGTAGGAGAGAGTCAGATTTTTGGACCCGACATTCTCCGAAAAGCGAAAGAGAAGGTTCACAAAGTCCGTGAGCACCTCAAGACCGCCCAATCAAGACAGAAGAGTTATGCTGACAAGAGAAGGAGAGACCTGACTTTCAATGTCAGAGATTTCGTGTATCTTAAGGTTTCGCCATTGAAGGGAACCCAACGTATTAGTCTAAAAGGAAAGTTAGCCCCCAGATATATCGGGCCCTTCAAGATTCTGAATAGCCGAGGAGAAGTATCGTATCAACTGGAACTGCCAGAAGAGATGTCAGCCATCCATAATGTGTTCCATATCTCACTACTTCACAAATGCCTAGAAGTGCCAGAGAAGACCAAAGTGTTCAAAAACATCGATCACCGAGCTGTTGATATCAACAAGGATCTGACATATCGTGAAGTGCCCATCCGTATCTTAGAGGAAGCCTACAGAACCACCAGGACCCAAAGTATCAAATTTCTCAAGATTCAATGGAGCAACCATACCGAAGAAGAAGCCACTTGGGAGCGAGAAGATTACATTAGGAATGAGTTCCCAGATCTCTTTAGTTCCTAGATTTGTTTCTTAAATCTCGGGACCACATTTTGTTTAAGGGGGGAAGGCTTGTAACATCCCAAAACTTTAATCCAAGAGTATTAAGATCCAAATCATCAAATTTAGGGTTAACAAAAACTTTTCCATTTAAAAATACTTAAGCATTCATATGTGTATGCATTTAAATAGGAGTTGATTTGAATTGCCATCATTGAGTGATCTTTTGGTTGTAAAATGATTCTAAGGTGAATTACACATCATCTAGATCATCTCCAAGCAAATCCCGAAGAAAAAGAAATCAAAAAGAATAAATAATGGAAATGGTCACATTTTCCATTTTAATCACCTAGCCCACTTTGGCTATTCCTAGCACTCAATTTCAAACAGAGATAATTGTGGATCTTTGCACCCCTTGCTAGTACACGTAGTGATGTGCCGAGGCCCACTTTGTGATCTCCCAAAAACATTCAAACTCTAATTTTAAATGACATTTGAAAATTGAATCTAGTGTATGTATCAAGATCACACTATTTAAAAAGCCAACCAAATGGACTCCATTTCAAAATCCCAAGCAAACCTAGATGCTTAAGCATAAGACAAACCACTCCACCAAAAATCTTTCAAAAATTCAAATATTTTGTTCATGCGGCCATTTGATCGCACACCTTGTGAGCAGAATCATTATGACCTAACTAACACAGTTTTGGAACAAATCTTGTCAAGCCATTTGATGCACATTGATCACCTTGGTCTCCCCCAGGCCCAACCAGACCAAAACCACCCCATGCCCTAGCCCCTAGCGCTAGTACACCCCCACCCCGAGGCCATGACCACCGGCCGATCATGCCCGAGCGGCAGCAAACCGCCAGCCCCTCTTCGTCGCTCCAGGGAGTGAGGCGTGACCTCACCGCCGCCCACGGTCGACCCCACGATCACTACCAGCCACTAGACCACCCTAGATCCGCGCCACCCTTTCTCTCTACGCCATGCGCAGCGCACGCCAGAGCAGTCTCGCCACCAGCAAGCCACAGACTGCACCTCGAAACCAGACCGCGCGCGCCGCTCCGCCTCGACCCCCTCAACCCGTCAGACACGGCCTTGCACCGCCCCGCGACCCACAATCGCCAGGAGCACCGTCGGGCACCGCCTCTGTCCCTCAGAGCGCAGGAAGCTCCCGACCGTTAGGCACCACCCCTAGCGTCGCCATTACGCCATAGAGGACCGCTAGCAGACCGCCCACCGTACGCCTACCTCGCCCGCGCCGGTATCCCCCTGTATCGCCGTCACCGACGAGCTCCACCCACACCCGTCGGTCCCCTCGTCGAGCCTATAAAAGGAGGCCACCCCCAGCCTCAATTGCCACACCATTCCACTCCCCTCTCTCCACTGATCGTTTCCCCTCTCTCGCCGGAACCGCTCGAGCAGCCAATCCTTAGAATTTCGCTAGAGGTAGCCGCTGTAGAGGAGGAGACATGGTCATCGATTTCATCCACCTCAGCCCCTGCCGTGACCTCGCCTGGGTCCGCCATCGTCGTCCAGTTCGTTTGCCCGCCTCGCTGCACTAGCTGGAGCCCTGGTACGTCCTGAGTAGACCCCCACCAACTCCTTAGGGTTTAGTCTTGCCGACGACGAGTTCGTCGTTGACGACGACCCTGGACCGTTAGATCATATTCTAATCGTGTGGTCCTGACCGCCCCGTACCGCTTCGGGTTTTAAGTGCCACTGACATGTGGACCCCCCTTGTCAGTTGCCCGCTGCGTCGCTGAGCGTCACTAGGCCGGCCCAAATTAGTTTCCCGCGCTGATCCAGTAATTCAAATTAGGTTTTTTCTATTTGGAATTTAAATCAATTTTGTCCCTTAGTTCAAAAATCAATTTAGAGAGTTATACACATCCAAATTGAGTGATTCCAATTTTGTTGGAAATATAGTGAAAATATCCATCCAAGCCCGTTGGATTAAAAACCTTTAGAGTTAGAGATCTCTCCTAGTCAAAATAACAAGACATAAGCTTTTGCACATTCAACCATTTTTATAATTTCAACCATAATATCTTTTGAGTTGATTCCAACTCTAAAAAATCACATTTAACCATAACTATCTTAATATGTAATAATATTAAGGTTTACATGCAGTGACTTTGGACTAGTACCAAAATAATGCTATATAGGCATTTCTAGTCACTTTAAATCATTAAATATTAAACCTAAACTTATTAAAATGTGATCCAACATTTAAATCACATTCCCATATGTTAAAGTATGTGGTGATGACATGTGCCCACATGATCCCATATTTTAATTGGAGAATATTAAATATAAGTTAATTTCAATGAGTAGAAATTACTGTTCTCAAATAAAAAGAATGAAGCTAGTAATTAAACCTTGTGATGCTTGTGATGATAATAGATCATCAAAATGTGTGCCTTAGTACTCTAAGTAGACTAGTTAAGTATTGTTTGGTGCTTGTGTATCCCGTATGTATTTATAGACGATAGTACCGACCAAGCTTTCGAGGAGGAGGAGTTCTACCAAGAGGAGGAGGAAGAAAACATCAACCACTACACCAACCAAGGCAAGATATTGTTAGCAAGCTAGAATTAAGCTAGATAACCTAAGCAAGATGCATTAGGCATGCTTTGGTTATACCACTTTGACTATTACCTACCCCAAGTTTTATTTCCAAGCTTTACCTGCTTTACTTTACCAAAGTCCTTTACTTATTTAAAGGTAGCATAAAAAGTATAAAACTTGAACTATCTAGTCAGACTTAGATGTCATTCTATGGCATGAGATTGACATTAGCATCCCACATTAGTGAACACTCTTAACTTAGTAGTTTAGAGCTAAACCAAAACTTGATTCAATTTAGATGGGAGTACTTCGTGAAATGACTTGTGAAAATCTTGGAATGATGAGTCATTCTATTGAGATGTTTTGACATGTGTTGAGAAACACAAATGGTTTATGAGGATGAAAATATTGAGGCATGAGCCTTAGCCCTTTTACAAAACTGATGGTTGGGTTCGGATGCGATACCATTCCAATTTTACCGTACAACCACAATACCTGAATTGGGTAAGGCTTAGCCGGAAGTTTATATGCATTAGTATTAGTTCCCTCGCGGGAGAGGTTTGAGCTGAGGATACCTCTCAATGTTGTCCACCTATGTAGTGCCCAGGATGACAGATGGTCATGGCTGGGAGGCCAAGCTCATAGGAGAGGTGCTTATACAAGGGTGTGTAAAGGAAAGGTTATGTTTGATTATCTGCATATTAAGTATGATGATTCAGGGTTATCCCTGGCAGATGTATCGAATTTTGTGGTGAAAGTGTACCTCCTCTGCAGAGTGTCAAATTATTCGAATAGCTGCATCCGTGGTTATGGATAGTTGGAGTGGCCATACTGTTCAGTTGTCAGATGTTTTCAAAACAACTTATGAAATGAATAGTGACATGACTTGACCACAACGGAGTTGTGACTATGAAAATTAAGTTCCCATTTAGGTGATTTCAAACTTTACTTTATCTTTCTTTGTTTCTAAACTCAGCTTAGGTTTCAAACTTAACTTTGCAAGTGAACTTAGAGTTAGCAATCCTACTAGATCTAGCTTACTTGTTAGTGGTAGTTTGCGAGTACTTAAAGAGTACTCATGGCTTTTGTCCCTCGCTATTCCCGTGGCCAGCTTATGAAGGAGACTACCAAGAGGAAGAACAACAAGACAACTATGATAACTAGGACTATCTTCCATCGTCAGCATTGCCTGTGACCTTGAAGATGGACCCCACCGTTACGCTTATTATTTATTCCGCTGCTTGTTGAACTAAGACTGGATCATGAGATCCTTTATTCGTGTAAGACATTATTGTGGTTTCTAATGGATGATGTACTATGATATCCAATCTATTATGTCTCACAAAAATGGTAATCCTAGGATTGCGATGTATGGCATCACGGGCATCTAGGATTAAAAATCCGGGTGTTGACACCAAGTCTGGCAAATCCCAACATTGGTAAGCGTTGGATCGTCTTTTCCATTCTTGCGTCTAGAAGTTTAGAGCGTGTACACCACTTAGCTTGATTCTACGAAATATTGTCAAAAAGTGTCAAAAAAAAGGTTGTCGGGTAGCATACCTATTTTTTCGTAGGACCCACTACTTAGTAAATGTACCAGACAATCTTTTTTTGCGATTTGCATGAGATGCCACTATAGAAAGGATCTAGAGACCGACAGTGGGTCCTTTTAATAATTTATGTTCTTAGACTTGTGCTTGTACTAGACTCAGCAATAGTAAGACTCATATCTAACCTTAAAACACACTTCTCCATCATTCTACAATGTTCTATGCTAAAATTATGCCAACTTAATCCCTCTATCCCAAAATAGGATGCATATAGTTTTTGGTCAAAGTTAAACTTTTCAAAATTTGACCAACTATAGAAAAATGTATTGATACTTATAATCTCTAATTAGTATTGTTAGAACCATTATGACATGTATCTACATATAGTGTGCATTTGATATTGTAGATATTGAAAAATTTCTCTACATAGTCGGTCAAACTTTAAGTTTGTTATCTTTGACCAAAAACAATATGAGTCCTAATTTTGGATAGAGGAAGAACATTTTTTAATAGAACTACCGTACTACTACCATCACATTCGATGCACTTTATCAGGACTTGGCGAGTGTTCCTATATTTTACTTTATTACTCAATATATTCCATTTCTCACCCCGCACCGAGGAAGCACGACTATATTCACATGGACCCCACACCCCTATAAATCAGCTTTGTTCTACTCTGCCCACCTCGGCATTTCCAAATCTGTCCACCATCATCCACAAAACACACTAATCCTCTCGCCACCGCCGTCATCACTAGCGCTATGCAGATGAATCTGCATGTCACTACTACGCGGACTACGACCCAAAACAACAAGGTATAATCTTCATTTGTCCCTTGTAGAAAACATTAACAGTTCCTCTTTTTGTACTGATTCCATTATCTGTATCTAAACCAATTTTTTGTATCTCTTCCATTCCCCTCTATTTCGTTCCTCATAGTTTAAATCTTCATAAATACAAATATATTGAAATTGATGTACTTTTTCAAAGTGAAACCTTAGTGAAACATGTTGCTTACTGTTGGGGGTAGCATTTTGTCACTTGAACTAGTTATAATTCCATGCATTTTAGTCCTATAATAAGTATCTTGCAATGCCATTTATAGGTTCCAATTCCAATCAAGGTAAAATATCATTGACAGTTCGAGCAATGATGAGATCTGCCACACTGACTGTTATGTAGCTGATAGTGATGAGGTAGAAATTGCGGCTATAAGGGGTAAAGTTTACTTGGATTGTAGACTATGTAAAAATATACTACTCTCTAAGATTTATTTTTCTTTCATGTAGGTCCTTCTTATGAGCGAAAATATTGGTTCGAAAGGTACACCATTTCCTGCAATAATGTGTGTTTATCATATAGAAGGTGGGATTGTCTCAAGAATAAAGTCTCCTAGTTCAAACCTAACATACCTTTCTATGTCTACGAGCTGACCTATTCTTTCCTCGGCAAAGGAGGCGGCAGGATGGTAAGAAAATTTTCTTTTTTTCTCGAAAAGGTAAGAAATTTTAGTAGCCGTCTGATTAAAAAGATTTTCCTAAGTAATTTGTAGGATTAAATATATAGGAAATATTCCCAAGACGGTTGTTAGATTTGTAGGATTGATTCCCATAGGAATTATTCCTAAGTAATTCCTTTGCACTAGATTTTGTAGGAAATCAAACATCTACTCACACCCCTTTTTAGAATCCTCTGTTTGTCGTACTACTATAGAGTCAAACAAACTTTGGTTCATATGGAATTCCCGTAGGATTGGTGTGGCCATGACATTGCAAGCTGTGACATCCCAAATCTTTAATCAAGGTTAATCAAGATCCAAATTACCCAATTTAGGGTTAACAAAACCTTTTTCCATTAAAAACCTTTAAGCATTCATATGTGTGTGCATTTAAAATAGGAGTTGTTTGAAATAAAGGAAATGGTCACTTTTGCCATTTTAATCAACTAGGCCACTTTGGGTGTTCCTAGCACTCAAATTCCAACAGAAAAAATTGTGGATCTTTGCACCCCTTGCTAGTACAAGTAGTGATGTCGCAAGACCCACTTGGTGATCTCCCAAAAACTTTCAAACTCTAATTTTAAATGACAATTGAAAATGGAATCTAGTTCATATGTATAGATCACCCTATTTCAAAAACCATCCAAATGAATTCCATTTAACAAATCCTAGAAACCAGAGACGCTTAAGCATGTGACTAACCACTCCACCAAAATTCAATAAAAAATTCCAAACTTGATTTCTTTCGGCCATTTTGCCAAACACTTGGAGTGCACAGATCAGATGAAAACCAAAAACACTAGTGTGAGCAGTGTTCTGGCCAAACATGTCTCCCACATTGCAACCAAAACCTCTCCACTGCATCCCATACCCTTTTCTAGCCCGGCCAAGCACTTTGCCCACGACCAAATGGTCATGGACATCAATGCCGAGCCCACTTGAGCACCTTACCGGCGACAGCGCGCCACAACAACCGCCAGCCTCGTCCACCTTGCCCAACGTGTCGCTCGTGGTCCACCTCCCCCTCTAGGCTAGCCCCAGGTCGAGGACAGAGCGAGGAGAAGCGAGGAACAGCTGCGCCCGGAACGTGTCTGCCATGCCGACACCGCCTGCAGAGCGTGCACGGTCCCCGCTCAACTAGACCCCGCCTTGCTCTTGTCGCCCACCTACATGATCACCACCGCCCTAGGAGGCTGCTAGACACGCCCATTTGCCCGACCGTTCCCCGTAGTCGCCGGCCATGGCAAAGTTCGCCGTCGATAGAGACATCATGCGTGCCACGCCGCTCGCGTCTCTCGACCGCAATCCACTACACACGCACCTCCGTGACACTCGCCAGGGCACCGCCCACCATCCTAGCCCACCTCACAAGCTTCTAGGCCGCTGTGTCGTCGTCACCGGCGAGCACCGCCCATGCCTCATTGTCGCCTCGCCCCGCTATAAATAGAGCGCCTCCCAGCACCAATACGTCACACCATTCTCATCCACCCCCCTCAAAACACTCCCAGAGCCCCACCGGAGCAAGCCGCAACCCATAGCGCCGGAATTTTGCCGGAGTCTGCCGCGGAAGGAGGAGAAGGGTGCCATTTATCCAGGCCATCTCCCGGGACGCCGCCGGTACCAAGAGAATCGCCATCATATTCTCGTTTATTTGCCTGACTCACCGCACTAGCTGGAGCCCTGGTACGTCCCCACTGCACCCCCACCGAGCTGCTAGGGTTCAGTCTCGCCGGCGACGTGTTTGTCGTCGACGACGACCGTGAGCGGTTGATCTAGTTCTGATCCTGCGACCACCGTTCGCCCATACCGTTTCGGCAACCCCTGTCCCACTGAAAGGTGGGGACCTCACTTAAAACCAGCCCAGGAGTTGTGTGGAGTAAACTGGGCCGGCCCATTTATTTCCCGTGCGACCCGTTTAATTCAAATAACTCTTTTTCTTTTTAGACTTAAACTAGAATCTGTCCCTTAGTTTGAAAATCAATTCAGAGAGTTATACAAATCCAAATTGAGTGATTCCAATTTTGTTGGAAAGCTAATGAAAATATCTATCCAAGCCCGTTGGATTTAAATCATTTAGAGTTAGAGTAATCTCCTAGTAAAAATAACAAGACAGAAGCTTTTGCACATTCAAACATTTTTATAAAATCAACCATAACAACTTCTGAGTTGAGTCCAACTCTCAAAAATCACATTTAACCATACCTATCTGAATATTTAATAATATTAAGGTTTGCATGCCGTGACTTTGGACTAGTACCAAAATAATGCTATATAGGCATTTCTAGTCACTTTAAATCATTAATTATTAAACTTAAACTTATTAAAATGTGATGCAACCCTTAAATCACATTCCCATATGCTAGAATATGTGGTGATGACATGTGTCCACATGATCCCATATTTTAAATGGAGAATATTAAATCTTAGCTAATTTCAATGAGTAAAAATTACTTTTCTCAAATAAAATAAATGAAACTAGTTCATTAAACCTTGTGATGTTTGTGATGATACTAGATCCTCAAATGTGTGCCTTAGTGTGCCAAGTAGACTAGTTAAGTATTGTTTGGTGATTGTGTATTCCGTATGTATTTATAGACGATAGCACCGACCAAGTCTTCGAGGAGGAGGAGTTCTACCAAGAGGAGGAGGAAGAAAATTTCAACCACTACACTACCCAAGGCAAGCTACTATTGGCAAGCTAACACTTGCACGTATTATACCTAGCAAGATATTACTGGAAAGCTAACCATTGCAAGCGAGATAACCTAAGCAAAGGCATTAGGCATGCTTTGGTTATATCATTTTGACTTATACCTACTCCAAGTTTTACTTACAAGTTTTACTTCCTTTACTTTACCAAAGTCCTTTCCCTTGTTTAAAGGTAGCATAAAGAGTATACAACTTGACTTATCTAGTTAGACTTAGATGTCATCCTATGGCATGAGATCAAGATTAGCATCCCACCTTAGTGAACACTCTTCACTTAGTAGTTTAGAGCTAAACCAAAACTTGATCACTTTAGATGGGAATACTTGGTGCAAATGACTTGTGAAAACCTTAGAATGATGAGTCATTCTATTGAGATGTTTTGACATGTGTTGAGAAACACAAATGGTTTATGATGATGATGAAAATGTTAGGGCATGAGACTTAGCCCTTTTATAAAAACTGATGGTTGGGTTCGGATGCGATACCATTCCAATTTTACCGTACAACCACAATACCTGAATTGGGAAAGGTTAAGCCGGAAGTTTATATGCATTAGTATTAGTTCCCTCGCGGGAGAGGTTTGAGATGAGGCTACCTCTCAATGTTGTCCACCTATGCAGTGCCCAGGATGACAGATGGTCATGGCTGGGAGGCCATACTCATAGGAGAGGTGCCTATACTAGAGTGTGTAAAGGAGAAGGTTATGTTTGATTATCTGAATACTAAGTATGATGATTCAGGGTTATCCCTGACTGATGTATCGAATTTTATGGTGAAAGTGTACCACCTCCGCAGAGTGTCAAACTATTTGAATAGCCGCGTCCACGGTTATGGACAGTTGGAGTGGCCATACTGTTCTATTTTCAGATGTTTTCAAAATGACTTATGAAATGATTTGTGACATGACTTGACCACAACATGGTTGTGACTATGGCAACTAAGTTCCCACTTAGGTGTTTTCAAAATTTATTTTATCTTTCTTTGTTTCTGAACTCAGCTTAGGTTTGAAACTTAACTTTGCAAATAAACTTAGAGTTTAGCATTCCTACTAGAACTATCTTACTTGTTAGTGGTAGTTTGCGAGTACTTAAAGAGTACTCATGGATTTGTCCCTGGCTATTCCCGTTGCCAGACTATGAGGAGGACTACACTGAAGGAGGACAGCAGGACGGCTACGACAACTATGATCATCTCCCATCATTGCCCGTGACACTTAAGATGGAACTCATCGCTACGCTATTTATTCTGCTACTTGATTGTATTAAGACTGGATCATGAGATCCTTTATTTGTGTAAGTCCTTATTATGGTTTGTAATGGATGATGTACTGTGATATCCAATCTGTTATGTCTCGCCAAAATGGTAACCCTGGGATTGCGATGTATGGAATAACAGGCATCTGGGATTAAAAGTCCGGGTATTGACAAGTTGGTATCTGAGCCATCCTAACCATAGGAGACCCTAGTTAGAATGGACGTCCGAAACAAAAACTTAGTTTCAAAAACCAAAGTGAGTATTTGTGAAAACTATTTCCCCTCTTACCCTTGGGATTATTTCTCTCAAAAAAATCATGCTCCTCCAAATTCTTACATTACTACATAAATCTTTGACACACTTGATCACTTCACTAACTTTCTCATCCTAAATTCTTATAGATGGAAGCTCACTATAGCAAGTTCTACCAGTTGGGAAACGGAGGCCAAGTGATCTTCGAGAGGGATCTTGATGCACTATCTGAGTACTTGGAGCGTTGATGGCGCAGTGTTAATTTAGAGCTCGTTCGGGAACCCCAAGAGGAAGGTATGATGAGCACAGTAGCAAGTTTCCCTCAGTTATGAAACCAAGGTTTAATCGAACCAGTAGGAGCAAGGAAACACCCCAAAGGTGTTGCTAGCTGAGCCTTGGAAGGGCGCACTACCGGTGCTAGTAGCAACGTGTAGACCTACACAACACAACCACATAACTTTGTCCCCAACTTGCTATGAGGTTATCAATCTCACCGGTTTTTCTGAAATCAAAGGATTAAATGTATCGAATGGAAGGAAGTAATAGTTTGCAGAAAGTAAACACAAAGCAGTAAATAGTTTGTAGATTGTATGTAAAAGAAAGATAGATAACATGCTGGGTGAACAAATTACAGCGGCGCAATTGACAAATATTGAGAAAGCAATACATGCATATACTAATCATCTTGACTCCTTTGGAACTTGATTGGGCGTTACAACATTATACATAGACCGCCATCCAACTGCATCTTTGAATAATAATCCACCTTCAGGTTATCATCCGAACCCCCTCTAGTATTAAGTTGCAAGCAACATATTATTTCTTTACGACTTGCATGTAATGTAAACAATACGATTGTTCAATGAATAAAGGATTGTTTTTTTCTCCCTAGTAGCAACATCACATCTAGTACCTTAGAGATTTCTGTCACTTCCCCAGATTACCAGAGGCATGAATCCACTATCGAGCATAAATACTAACTCTTGGAGTTACTAGCATCTACTTGGCCAAGATAGCTACTAACAACGGAAAGCATGCAAGATCACAAATAACAAAGACATGATAGAATCAATAATCAATCTAAAATAGCATCTCAATATCTATCGGATCCCCACAAATACAACATGCAGAATTACAAATAGATGATCTTGATCATGAACGGAGCTCACAAGATCTAGATATGAAAGCACAAAGGAGGAGAACCAGCCATCTAGCTACTACATGGACCCTTAGTCCAGAGATGAACTACTCATGCATCACACCAGAGGCTTGCATGATGATGAAGAAGGCCTCCAGGGTGAATTCCCCTCTCTGGCAGGGTACCGGGAAGAGCTTCAGATCCCTCCCGATCTAGGGACAAAGACGACGGCGGCTATAGACTCTCTCGTGGATTTTTGATTAGGTACTTAGTGTTTTCGTCCCGAGGTCATCTTATAGGCGGAAGGAGAGGCCGAGGGGGTGCTGGGGTCGGCCAGATCACCCCTGGTACGGGCCAGTCCTGGTCGCGCGGCCAGGTGGTGTGGCTGGCCACCAGCCCTTCTCCGTCTCGTATTCTAGCATCTGATGTCTTCTAAAAAAATAGGCACTTTGGCTTTTGTCCCGTCCAATTCTGAGAATATTCATTTTCTGACTTTCCTAGAACCAAAAACAGCAGAAAACAGGCAGCTGGCACTATGGCTCTTCTTAATAGGTTAGTCCAAGAAATCATATGAAAAGTACTCCAAAGTGTGGACAAAACACAAGAAAGTAGATAAAACCAAGCATGGAACATCAAAAATTATAGATACATTTGCAATGTATCAACATCCCCAAGCTTAACTCCTGCTCGTCCTCGAGTAGGTAAGTGATAAAAAGAAAGAATAATTTTTGAGGTGACATGCACCATCAAAGACTTGATCAAAGTATTTGTAAAACATTCAAAGCTGGGATCATAGTACTTCAATCATAACATGAAAGACAAAGTTCTAGCAATAAGACATAGAAACTATGATGCAACATGAAAAGGCACAAACAAAAGATTCATGAATAACAATGCTTTGCAAGACGTTTGTTTGTTTCACATAGAGAAAACATAGCATAATAGTATTCAACTTGTCCCTCATAGAGTAGCAAATATAATTGCATAGTACACCTTCAAAGTTCATAAGAGTGACTAGATACAAATAGTTTAAAACAAGCAATATCAAGTTATGCATCAATCAACTAGTCTTGGGACAATGCACATAGAACTAAGAATGGCCACTATGCTCTCAAAGTAGGTGCATAAAGATAGAAGTTGGACACTCAATATAATTGTGGAAGAAAGGCCTTCATAGAAGGAAGTAGGGATTCAAGTCTCATAAAGAGCTTCCAAAAATTATGGTACTTATAGCTTTCAGCTCTCATTGCCCCTATCATAAGCATCTTTAAGGTGATTAAGGTTAAGGTAACACAACTAAGAGGATATGCTTGACAAGTTATAATCCAAAAAATCATGCCCCTTACTTACGAAGACCGAACCTCATGCTACTCAACTTTAGTCACGAGTAAGCTCTTGTCATTGTAAGTACATGTGTATCATAAAGAACTGCCAATTGGGTACCACTTGCACATGACATAGGAGCTATCCCATAATCAAAATGACAAGGCACACAAACAATGAGCATCTCAGCGATCTTTTATTTGCTATTTGCATAGGTTTTTATCGAGGATGCTTCATAGAGTGCTCATTATGGTGATGCTGCAAGTTTCCACGATGATTAGGCATGGCTTAGGCTAGCGGCTTAGGCGTTCCTCTAAAACACATACAAACTCCATGATCTTACAAGTTCCAGTTTTATTTCACACCACCGGGATCCATAAGCAAAAGAACATGATATCAACGGGGTACAAAGTACAAGCGCAATGTTGAAAGCATTCCCCATGATACATGGTTCTGCTAATTTCAACTTATCAAGCAAAAGCATATACGCAACAAAGAAGGACCCAATGGTTCAAGTTTATTAGATGCAGAAAGTAAAGTGTGCCATCAAGTTTGTGAGAGCTTTAATCACTAGTTTTCTCTTAACAAGTTTAATTTGGAAGGTAAACAAAAACATGAATATACTTGGAATTAGCATAAGCTAGTAGGTAAGTATGGTGGACTCTTTGGAATAACTTGGTTTAGGGAGTTGGATGCATGAGTGGAACTCATACTTGGTCGTGGAGGCTAGCAAAAGACTGGGAGCGACAAACTAAGAGAGCAATAATGGACATAATCATGCAGAGCGACAAAACATCATTGATCAAAGCATAAAATGATACGACAAGTTGAAAACTAAAGGATCATAAATGCTATGGTGACTTGAGATAGTCATAACATGGTGTGAGCATGCGCCAAGTCAAACCAAATAAAGCATCAAAGGAGAATACCACTATACTATGCTTTAATATGCTAAAACAACGCATGATTCATCCAAAGCACATTAAGCAATCTCAATTGTTTATAACAAGTCGTGCTACAGAAAATAATACTAAGCATAGAGCCAAAACAATATCAAGCATGGCATGACAAAGCATAGGCCACAATCAAAAACAAGCTCTCTTTAACACTTCACCATGAACTTTCCTACTCTTTTCCAAACCAAACCAAACTATTTGAAAACCAATTTATGAAAGAGGGGTTCCAACCAATTTATTCATCAAACTAAGCAAACAAAGCGAAAGAAAAACCAAAATGAAACCGAAAAAGAAGAAGCTAAAAGAATAACACAACTATGCATGAAACAATAAAAATGAAGCGTTTGGAAGAAACCTGGGATTTTTATTGATGAAGAGGGGGATGCCTTGGGCATCCCCAAGTTTTGACGCTTGTACTTATTGGATATTTCTTGGGGTCACAAGCATGGCATCCCCAAGCTTGAACTTTAGTCCATTCTTCATCTCATTACTCATTTCTTCTATACACCTGATTTTTTTCCTTCATACAAAACTTCACACAATCTTTATTAGCAACATTAGTGCACTGAAGATAAAAGGTCTTAAGGTTCACTTCCAACACCAATAAACATGCATTAGAACACTAGCTACTGAATCAGTTCCATAAAAAATCTCAATTCCCCAAAAACACTCAAAAAGGAACCAACAAGAAGCAAATGTAGAAAATGGCAGAAATCTGTCAAAACAGACCAGCAGGTAAAGACGAATTGTTTCGAAGACCTTCTGTTGCTCAAATCAAAAAGTGTTGAACTAGCGAAAGTTAGATAAAAACCTGGGGCAGAAGCACAAAAATTCACGCCTCAAAAGGACTTTCAGAGATTTTACACGAATTTTTACGGCGCAGCACTGAAATCTGTTTCGGGACAACAACTTTCCCAATCATTACTTCTCTCTCATTAGAGGTTACTCTTGGCACAAAAAACAAATAAAAAGGATAAGGAGCGGTTATTACTGAAGTAATAAC
Organism: Avena eriantha; assembly: GCA_910589775.1. Classification (NCBI taxonomy): domain Eukaryota; kingdom Viridiplantae; phylum Streptophyta; class Magnoliopsida; order Poales; family Poaceae; genus Avena; species Avena eriantha. The sequence goes on from OU342740.1 coordinate 218,616,943, forward strand.
TTCCGAGACTTATCTAAAACTTTTGGATTATCTTCCAATAAGTACTTTTCTTTAACGCCTTTAAGTTAGGCATAAGAAGCAAGAGAAAATCAAGTGTTCTCAAATGAAGAAGCATTAAGAGCAAATTTTATTTTCATAGGAGAGGCAAAAGAAATCTTCTCTCTCTTATTAGGGAAGTGTTCTATACTTTTCTTGAGTGGGAGTTGATATTTAATGGTCCCTTCTTTTATATCAATAATGGCACCAACAGTTCTAAGAAAAGGTCTTCCCAAAGTAATAGGACAAGAAGCATTGCATTCGACATCCAAAACATAGAAATCAACCTGGACATAGGCATTGTTAACCATAATAAGGACATCATTAAGACTCCCCATGAGTTTATTTTTAGCATTATCATCAAGTGGGACATCCAAATAACAATCTTCAAGTGGTGGGAAATCAAGCATATCATAAATCCTTCTAGGCATAATGAAACACTACTATCAAGATGACATAAAGCTTTGAAATCAAAGTCATTCACTTTCATATTAATGATGGGTTCCCAACCATCTTCTTGTTTTATAGGAATAGAAGCTTTATGTTTCATCTCTTCTTCTTTAATCTTTATGAGAGCATCAGTAATGTGTTTTGTAAAGGCCATGTTCATAGCACTAGCATTAGGACTTTTAGCAAGCTTTTGTAGGAACTTAATAACTTCAGAGATATTGCAATCATCAAGATCAAAATCAAAATTATCATCTAAAGTAGTAGAACTATTACTAGCCTCAACACTAGTGGTGGTGGTAGTAGAAACACTAATGTTTCTAGCAATTTCATCTTCTCTTTCCCACTTAGCATGTAATTCGGCTAATAGTCTAACATTTTCATCAATTCTTACTTGTATGGCATTAGTAGCTGCAAAGGGATTAACATTAGTTTCAGGTTATCAGCCATTTTATTAAAAGAAGATTGAGCTTTAGCCAAAGATGCTATATTTCTTTCAGCATTAAAGAGTTTTTCCTCAATAGTTTTATTGAAAAAAGTTTGTTTACTAATAAAGTCTTTAAGCATAACTTCAAGTTCAGAGGGAGCACTCCAATTGTTGTTGTAGGAATTTCCATAAGCATTACCATTGTTGGAGGCTATGGCTTATAATTGTTGTTACCAAAATTGTTTTTGTAGGCATTGTTGCTAAAATTATTATTTCTTATCAAGTTCACATCAACTTGCTCTTCTTGAGCAACCAAAAAGGCTAAGGGAACATTATTTGGATCAATATGGGCTTTCCCATTCACAAGCATAGACATAATAATATCAATCTTATCACTCAAGGAGGAGGTTTCCTCAACAGAATTTACCTTCCTACCTTGTGGAGCTCTCTCATTATGCCATTCGGAATAGTTAACCATCATATTATCCAGGAGCTTTGTTGCAGCACCCAAAGTAATGGTCATAAAGGTCCCTCCAGCAGCAGAATCCAATAGATTCCTTGAAGAATAGTTCAATCCTACATAAAAAGTTTGGATGATCATCCAAGCAGTTAGTCCATGAGTGGGATAATTCTTAACCAAAGATTTCATTCTTTCCCAAGCTTGAGCAACATGTTCATTATCAAATTGTTTAAACTTAATTATTTCACTTCTCATAGATATAATCTTAGCAGGAGGATAGTATTTTCCAATGAAAGCATCTTTGCATTTAGTCCAAGAATCAATACTGTTCCTAGTTAAGGAATTCAACCATTCTTTAGCTTTTCCTCTCAAAGAGAAAGGAAACAAATTCAGCTTAATAATATCACCATCTATATCCCTATGCTTTTGCATCTCACAAAGTTCAACAAAGTTATTTAGCTGGGCAGCAGCATCTTCATTACCAATACCAGAAAATTGTTCTCTCATAACAAGATTGAGTAAAGCATGTTTTATCTCAAAGAAAGAATCTTTAGCCACATGTGTGATGACCCACAAGTATAGGGGGTGTATCGCAGTATTTTCGAGGGAAGTGAAACCCAATTTATTGATTAGACACAAGGGGAGCCAAAGAATATTTATAAGACCTAACAACTGAGTTGTCAATTCAGCTGCACCTGGAAACAATCTTGCTCACAGCAGTTTATCAGTAGCAACAGTTTTGTAGTAGGAATAGCAAAGTAGCAACACTAGTAAAGTGACAGTAGTAACAATAGTAGTAAACAGTGGGATTCCAGTGCGGTAGGCATAGGGATGGATGGATGGGCGTTGCATGGACAAGACAATTCACATAGCAATCAGAACATAGGGCAATTGCAGATAAATAAGATAAAGCATCCAAGTACTAGATAATCCTATGCATGTGTTCCATATATAGTCATACGTGCTCGCAAAGAGAACTTGCACAACATCTTTTGTCCTGCCAGCCCGTTTGTAGCGGGGCCTCAAGGGAACTACTGGCAATTACGGTGCTCCTTTTAATAGTGCATCGGAGCAAAGCATTAACACTCCGTGAACACATGTGATCCTCACATCAAAGCCATTCCCTCCGGTTATCTCGATTTCTATCACTTCTGGGCCATTGGTTCCAGACAACAACGTGTGTATACAACTTGTAGATAAGACCAAAACCAATACTATCATAATGAATCAATAACATATTCAGATCTGAAATCATGGCACTCGGGCTCTAGTGACAAGCATTAAGCATAACAAGTTGCAGCAAAGTCATAAAACACTAATAAAAGATACTAGGCACCATGCCCTAACAATCTGATGCCATTACATGAATGATCTCATCCAATCCCTACCATCCCCATAGCCTACAGCGGGGGATTACTCACTCATAGATGGGGGAAACATGGATGGTTGATGGAGAAGCGATGGTGATGATGATGGCGATGATCTCCTTCAATTCCCCGTCCCGGCAGGGTGCCAGAACGGAGTTTCTGGTGCTGTTTCGTGGAATCTGGTGGTGGCGGCGGAGCGGAACTCCTTCTGAAAAACGTCAAACCCCCTGAGTTTTTAGGTCAGAAGGTATCTTATAGGCAAAGAGGGAGACTGAGGGGGTGCCTGGGCTGGCCACACCACCGCCTGGCGCGACCAGGCCTGGCCCGCACGGCCAGGTGGTGTGGTGGCCCCCTGGCTCCTCTCTGTCTCGTATTCTGGCTCCAGATGACTTCTGATAAAATAGGCACTTTGGCTTTTGTCCCGTCCAATTCCGAGAATATTCATTTTCTGACTTTCCTGGACCCAAAAACAGCAGAAAACAGGCAGCTAGCACTATGGCTCTTGTTAATAGGTTAGTCCAAGAAATCATATGAAAAGTACTCCAAAGTGTGGACAAAACACAAGAAAGTGGATAAAACCAAGCATGGAACATCAAAAATTATAGATACATTTGCAATGTATCAACATCCCCAAGCTTAACTCCTGCTCGTCCTTGAGTAGGTATGTGATAAAAAGAAAGAATAATTTTTGAGGTGACATGCACCATCATAAACTTGATCAAAGCATTTGTAAAACATTCAAAGATGGGATCATAGTACTTCAATCATAACATGAAAGACAAAGTTCTAGCAATAAGACAAAGAAACTATGTTGCAGCATGAAAAGGCACAAACAAAAGATTCATGAATAACAATGCTTTGCAAGACATTTGTTTGTTTGACATAAAGAAAACATAGCATAATAGTATTCAGCTTGTCGCTCATAGAGTAGCAAACATAAATGCATAGGACACCTTCAAAGTTCATAAGAGTGACTAGATACAAATAGTTTAAAACAAGCAATATCAAGGTATGCATCAATCAACAAGTCTTGGGACAATGCACATAGAACTAAGAATGGCCACTATGCTCTCAAAGTAGGTGCATAAAGGTAGAAGGTGGAGACTCAATATAATGGTGGAAGAGAGGCCTTCATAAAAGGAAGTAGGGATTCAAGTCTCATAAAGAGCTTCCAAAAATTATGGTACTTATAGCTTTCAGCTCTCATTGCCCCTATCATAAGCATCTTGAAGTGATTAAGGTTAAACTGAACAAACTATGGTGTACATGCTTGACGAAGTATAAGTTAGAAATAGCACGTCCCTTTAATACGAGGGCCGCTCCTCATGCTGCCCAAGTTTAGTCACCGGTAAGTTCTTGTCATCGTAAGTACATGTGTATCATAGAGAACCGCCAACGGGGTACCCCTTGTCCGATGATACAGAAGAATCCCCATATCAAAATAACAAGGCAAGCAGACAACGAGCATCTCAGCAATCTTCTTATTTACCATGGGAATATGGTGCTGTTTTCTCTCTTTCCTCTTTTCATAATCTCATTTTTTTCTTTTTCTCTTTTTTCTCAATATAGGACTCTTTTTCTTATAAGAATAATGCTTCATAGACAGCTCATTATGGTTACGCTGCAGGTTTCCACCATGTCAGCATGGATTAGACCAGCAGCCCAGGTGTTTCTCTAACACATATACATAACTCCATGGACTTACAAGGTCCCCTTTCATTTCACACCGACGACATCCATATACAAAAGAGCATGATATCAACTAGGTACAAGTACCAAGTGCAATGTTGAAAGCTTTCCCCATGACAGCATGGTTCTGCTAATTCGCAACAAATAAGTGCAAGCATATACAACATAGACGACACAATGGTTCAAGTTTATTAAGGGCAAGAAAAGTAAAGTGTGCCATCAAGTTCGTGAGAGGTTTAATCACTAGTTTTCGCATAACAAGTTTAATTTGGAAGGTAAACAAAAGCATGAATATACTTGGAATAGCATAAGCTAGTAGGTAGGTATGGTGGACTCTTTGGAATAAATTGGTTGAAGGAGTTGGATGCATGAGTGGAACTCATACTTGGTTGTGGAGACTAGCAAAAGATTAGGAGCGACAAACTAAGAGAGCAATAATGGCCATAATCATGCAGAGCGAAAAAACATCATTGATCAAAGCATAAAGTGATACTACAAGATGGAAACTAAAAGATCATAAAGGCTATGGTGACTTGAGATAGTCATAACATGGTGTGAGCATGTGCCAAGTCAACCCAAATAAAGCATCAAAGGAGAATACCACTATACTATGCTTTAATATGCTAAAACAACGCATGATTCATCCAGGGCATATTAAGCAATCTCAATTGTTTATAACAATTCATGCTACAACAAAAAATACTAATCATACAGCCAAAACAATATCAAGCATAGCATGACAGAGCATAGGCCACAGTCAAAAACAAACTCTTTTTGCCACTTAAGCATGAGCTTTCCTACTCTTTTCCAAACCAAACCAAACTATTTGAAAAACAATGTATGAAAGAGGAGGTCCAACCAATTTATTCAGAAAACTAAGAAAACAAAGCAAACAAAAAACCAAAACGAAAATGAAAAAGAAGATGCTCCAAGAACAACACAACTGTGCATGAAACAATAAAAATGAAGCGTTTGGAAGAAACCTGGGATTTTTATTGATGAAGAAGGGGATGCCATGGGCATCCCCAAGCTTGGACGCTTGTACTTCTCGGATATTTCTTGGGGTGGCACGCGTGGCATCCCCAAGCTTGAGCTTTAGTCCATCCTTCATCTCATTACTCATTTATTCCATACACCTGGAATTTTTCCTTCATACAAAACTTCACACAATCTTTGTTAGCAACATTAGTGCACTCAAGATAATAGGTCTTAAGGTTCAGTGCTAACACAAAATAAACTTTCATTAAAACACAAGCAACTGTAGCACTTCCCTCAAAAATCTCAATTCCCCAAAAGAACTCAAAAAGGAACCAACAAGAAGCAAATGCAGAAAATGGCAGAAATCTGTCAAAACAGACCAGCAGGTAAAGACGAATTGTTTCGAAGACCTTTTGTTGCTCAAATAGAAAAGTGTTGAACTAACGAAAGTTAGATAACAACCTGTGTCAGAAGCACAAAAATTGACGCCTCAAAAAGTCATCCAGAGATTTTACATGATTTTTTACGGTGAAGCACAGAAAGCTGTTTCGGCACAGCAACTTTCCCAATCATTACTTCTCTCTCATTATAGGTTACTCTTGGCACAAAAAGCAAATAAAAAGGATAAGGAGCGATTATTACTGAAGTAATAACTTCCAAGGCTCATCTAAAATCTTTGGGTTATCTCCCAATAAGTACTTTTCTTTAACGCCTTTAAGTTAGGCATAAGCAAGAACTAAAATGGATAGAATAGAAGTAATCAGAGATAATCATGGTGAAAACATTGTTTTGTTCAATGAAATCCTCTTGTTAACAAGGTTGATCAGGTCTTGTTACCAAAACAATTTCATATGAGACAAAACTTTGTATTCCACTAATGATTATGTTACCTCAACCTTGATAGCAATAGTCCCAATCATAATAGTTTCAAATTTTTCTCTTGGTATGGGACAATATATTTCTCAAACTTGAATGCCCTCACATGTTCAATTGAATTCAAACCATAAGTCCTTTCAATCTTCTTGGGGAAATAGACAGTATGTTCCTTGTCATTAACATTGAAAGTCACCTTTCCCTTATTACAATTAATAACAGCTCTTGTAGTATTAAGAAAAGGTCTCCCAAGAATAATAGACATATTATCATCTTCAGGCATTTCAAGCACAACAAAATCAGTTAATATCAAGCAATTATGAGCCACTTGAACAGGTGCATCCTCACATATACCAACAGGAATAGTGGTAGATTTATCAGCCATTTGCAAAGATATACCAGTTGGTATTAACTTTTGTAGTTGAAGCCTCTTATAGAGAGAGAAAGGCATAACACTAACTCCAGCTCCCAAATCACACAAAGCAGTTCTAACAAAACTATTCTTAATAGAGCAAAGGATAGTTGGAATCCTTGGGTCTGCAAGTTTCTTAGGAACCTTACCATTAAAGAAATAATTAGCAAGCAAAGTAGAAATTTCTTCATTAGGGATCTTCCTTTTATTCGAGACAATATCCTTCATATACTTTGAGTAAGCAATTTAATAGCATCAGTCAAAGGAATTTGCAGGAATAGAGGTTTCATCCACCCACAAAACTTATTATAGTGTTCATCTTCCTTTGACTTGTGTTTCTTATCAGGGAAAGGCATAGGTTTTTGGACCCAAGGCTCTCTTTCACTACCATGTTTCTTAGCAACAAAATCTTCTTTGTTGTATTTAGTATTCTTAATGTGGTTTTCAGGATCTTCTTCAACTATCTTCATTAGGAACTTCATTTTCTTCATTACCACTTTCAGTTTCAGCATTAGAGATAGATATACTATTAGGATCTATAACAGGTTCAGAGGGTTCTACAACAATTTTATGTTTCTTTTTCCATTTCTTACGAGTAGAACCACTATTTTCAGTTTGTTGAGAATCCTGCTCAATTCTTTTGGGATGCCCCTCAGGATATAGAGGATCCTGGGTAGCAGCCCCACTTCTAGTTCTAATTTCAGAAGCATGTTTTTCTTTAGCAGCATTAACTAGCAAGTCGTTTTGCACTTCAACGAGTTGATCTATTTGAGTTTGAACCATTTGAAAGTGTTTAACAATCATTTTAACATCATTAGAGGTTCTTTTCACAATATCTTTCAACTCAACAATAGCTCTAGTGTTTTCCATTAGATGATTTTGTACCCTTTTATTAAAATTATCTTGCTTAACAATAAAAATATCGAATTCTTCTAAGCATTGATCATGAGGTTTAGAGTAAGGGATATCACCTTCATCAAAGTGTTGGAGAGAGTGTACCTCGATAGTGGATGATTAGGGAATAGGCTTACCTAATTCTTCTATAGGAGGTAAATTCTTGACATCTGCAGATTTAATTCCCTTCTCCTTAAGACATTTCTTAGCTTCTTCATTACTTCATCATTCAATTCAATAATTCCCCTATTCTTAGGTGATGGAATAGGCACAGGTATAATAGGTTCAGGTACAATTACTTTAGGTATAGCTTGTTTAGGAGGAGTCCAATCTTCATAGTTCTTGCTTATTTTAGCTATCAATTCCTCAGCTTCCTTAGGAGTCATATTCCTGAAAACACAATCAGCACAACTATCTAGGTATGTCCTAGATTCTTTAGTTAGTCCATTATAAAATATATCAAGAAGCTCATTCTTAGGTAATGGACTTCCAGCTTGTGCATGAATCAATGCACAAAACCTAGCCCAAGATTCGGGCAATATCTCTTTTTCTCCCTGTTTAAAATCAAAAAGTTCCTGCAAAATAGCATGTCTAGCACTAGGAGCAAAATATTTCTGTAGGAAAGTACTAATCAAGCAATCAGGGCTATCAATAGATCCAGGAGGTAAATTACTAAACCAAGTTTTAGCTTCTCCTTTTAGTGAAAAGGGGAAATTCTTAGCAACAAAGTAAGTACGCATCTTAATATCATCAGAAAACAAGCCACTCATGGTAGAAAGTTCATTCATATGTGCTACCGCACTTTCATTCTTAGTCCCACAAAAAGGTTCTTTCTCGACAATAGCTATGTAAGATAGATCGAGAGAGAAATCATAATCTTCATCTATAATGTTTATGGGAGAAGCAACAAACTTAGCAATAGGAGACAATTTGTGTCTAATAGTACACCTCTCAAGGAGACTCTTAGCAGCGCTCCTATCATGGGTGTTTTCACATTCTTTAATAAATTCATCGGTCATCTCAACATAACCATCTTCAATATCATAACTTTCACTAGCCTTAGGAGAACTAACAGGTGTGGTAGTGTCTTAATTAGGAGTTTCAGTATTTCTAGCTATAGTTCTAGCAATCGTAGCATCTAGGAAAGGACCTAATGAACCACTCTTATCAAGCACAGTAGAAGCAGCATCATAAGCATCAGAAGTTTCAGATTCAGCAGTAGTAGCAGTGTGTGTATCATGTGTATGTGGTGGTGTAACGAGCTTACTCATAAAAGTTGGTGAATCAAGAGTAATAGAGGTGTTTAGAACCGTACCTCTTCTTGTAGTGGATGGTAAAATAGGAACCTCGCCATCACGAGACTTACCCATCATGGATGGATAGCAGCAAACAAAAGAGAATCCAAGTTAACTTGATAAATAAAGCTATGATCCCCGACAATGGCGCCAGAAAATACTCTTGATGACCCACAAGTATAGGGGGTGTATTGTAGTATTTTCGAGGGAAGTGAACCCCAATTTATTGATTCAACACGAGGGGAGCCAAACAATATTTATAAGCCTTAACAACTGAGTTGTCAATTCAGCTGCACCTGGAAACAATCTTGCTCACAACATTTTATTAGTAGCAACAGTTTTGTAGTCGGAATAGAAAAGTAGCAACAGTAGTAAAGTAAAGACAGTAGTAACAATAGCAGTAAACAGTGGGATTCGAGTGCGGTAGGCATAGGGATGGATGGACGGGCGTTGCATGGACAAGACAATTCACATAGCCATCATAACATAGGGCAATTGCAGATAAATCAGATAAAGCATCCAAGTACTAGATAATCATAGGCATGTGTTCCATATATAGTCATACGTGCTCGCAATGAGAACTTGCACAACATCTTTTGTCCTGCTAGCCCGTTTGCAGCGGGGCCTCAAGGTAACTACTAGCAATTAAGGTGCTCCTTTTAATAGAGCACCGGAGCAAAGCATTAACACTCCGTGAACACATGTGATCCTCACATCAAAGCCATTCCCTCCGGTTATCCCGATTTCTGTCACTTCGGGGCCATTGGTTCCGGACAACAACGTGTGTATACAACTTGTAGATAAGACCAAAAACAATACTATCATAATGAATCTATAACATGTTCAGATCTGCAATCATGGCACTCGGGCCCTAGTGACAAGCATTAAGCATAACAAGTTGCAACAAAGTCATAAAGCACTAATAAAAGATACTAGGCACCATGCCCTAACAATCTGATGCCATTACATGAACGATCTTATCCAATCCCTACCATCCTCATAGCCTACAACGGGGGATTACTCACTCATAGATGGGGGAAATATGGATGGTCGATGGAGAAGTGATGGTGATGATGATCGCGATGATCTCCTCCAATTCCCCGTGCCGGCAGGGTGCCAGAACGGAGTTTCTGGTGCTGTTTCGTGGAATCTGGTGGTGGCGGCGGAGCAGAACTCCTTCTGGAAAAACGTCAAACCCCCTGAGTTTTTAGGTCAGAAGGCATCTTATAGGCGAAGAGGGAGACCGAGGGGGTGCCTGGGCTGGCCACACCAACCCCTGGCGCGACCAGGCCTGATCCGCGCGACCAGGTGGTGTGGTGGCCCCCTAGCTCCTCTCTATCTCGTATTCCGGCTCCAAATGACTTCCGGTAAAATAGGTACTTTGGCTTTTGTCCCGTCCAAATCCGAGAATATTCATTTTCCGACTTTCCTAGAACCAAATAAAGCAGAAAACAGGCAGCTAGCACTGTGGCTCTTATTAATATGTTAGTCCAAGAAATCATATGAAAAGTACTCCAAAGTGTGGACAAAACACAAGTGGATAAAACCAAGCATGGAACATCAAAAATTATAGATACATTTGCAATGATCAAGGTGGAGCAATAGGTGTGCTCATAAAATCATTGTTGTTGGTGCTAGTGAAGTCACACAACTTAGTGTTTTCAAGAGTAGTCATTTTTTTGTGTTTTTGATAAAGAAAGCAAACTAGTAAGACTAATTTTTTTGTGTTTTTGATAAAGAAACAAGCAAACAAAACAAAAGTAAACTAAGCAAAACAAAAATAACAAAGTAAAGAGATTGGTTATGAGGGACTCCCCTTGTGAAGATGTCCTTGACTCCCCGACAATGGTGCCAGAAAAGTGCTTGATGGCTCAGTGTTGATGTAGAGCTCATTGGGGAACCCCAAGAGGAAGGTATGATCAGCACAGCAGCACGTTTCCCTCAATTATGAAACCAAGGTTTAATCGAACCAGTAGGAGCAAGGAAACACCCCAAAGGTGTTGCTAGCCGAGCCTTGGCAGGGCGCACTACCGGTGCTAGTAGCAACGTGGAGACCTGCACAACACAACCACATAACTTTGTCCCCAACTTGCGATGAGGTTGTTAATCTCACCAGTTTTGCTGAAAACAAAGGATTAAATGTATCGAATGGAAGGAAGTAATAGTTTGCAGAAAGTAAACACAAAGCAGTAAACAATTTGTAGATTGTATGTAAAAGAAAGGACCGGGATCCATAGCTCACTAGAGGTGACTCTCCTTAAGATAGATAACATGTTGGGTGAACAAATTACAGCGGGGCAATTGACAAACATCGAGAAAGCAATACATGCATATACTAATCATCTTGACTCCTTTGAAACTTGATTGGGCATAACAACATTATACATAGACCGCCATCCAACTGCATCTATGACTAATAATCCACCTTCAGGTTATCATCCGAACCCCCTCCAGTATTAAGTTGCAAGCAACAAATTATTGCTTTACGAATTGCGTGTAATGCAAACAATACGATTGTTCTATGAACAAAGGATTGTTTTTTTCTCCCTAGTAGCAACAACACATCTAGTACCTTAGAGATTTCTGTCACTTCCCCAGATTACCAGAGGCATGAACCAACTATCGAGCATAAATACTAATCTTGGAGTTGCTAGCATCTACTTGGCCAAGATAGCTACTAACAATGGAAAGCATGCAAGATCACAAATAACAAAGACATGATCAAATCAATAATCAATCTGAAATAGCATCTCAATATCCATCGGATCCCCGCAAACACAACATGCCGAATTACAAATAGATGATCTTGATCATGAACGGAGCTCACAAGATCTAGACATGAAAGCACAAAGGAGGAGAACCAGCCATCTAGCTACTACATGGACCCGTAGTCCAGAGATGAACTACTCACGCATCACACCGGAGGCTTACATGATGATGAAGAAGGCCTCTAGGGTGAGTTCCCCTCTCCAGCAGGGTGCTGGGAAGAGCTTCAGATCCCTCCTGATCTAGGGACAGAGACGACGATGGCGGCTACAGACTCGTTCGTGGATTTTTGATCGGGTACTTAGGGTTTTCGTCCTAGGGTATCTTATAGGCGGAAGGAGAGGCCGAGGGGGTGCTGGAGTCGGCCAGACCACCCCCTGGCGCGGGTCAGGCCTGGCCGCGCGGCCAGGTGGTGTGGCTAGCCCCCAGCCCTTCTTCGTCTCGTATTATGGCCTCTGATGTCTTTCGGAAAAATAGGCACTTTGGCTTTTGTCCCGTCCAATTCCGAGAATATTCATTTTCTGACTTTCCTGGAACCAAAAATAGCAGAAATAGCCAGCTGGCACTGTGGCTCTTGTTAATAGGTTAGTCCAAGAAATCATATGAAAAGTACTCCAAAGTGTGGACAAAACACAAGAAAGTAGATAAAACCAAGCATGGAACATCAAAAATTATAGATACATTTGCAATGTATCAAGCGTCTGCATCCGGAATTTCTTGGAGCTCAACTCCCTGGTCCCCCAAGAGGATACAATGGCTAGTAACTGCTGATCTTCGAGGCAAGATAGAGGCACCAATATCCGGGAGGATTCAGTTCTCCGTGAGAGAGAACAACTGGCTAGATGGATTAGCTAGGGCAATGCATGAAGCTCTCGCTCGTCTTTGCGCATAGAATGTCAACTTGATCCAAGGAACCCGCTTTTCTCACTATGCAAGGCATGAATCTATGGGAATGCCGCTAGAGATGCCAATTCACCCAGAGTTGAAGTGCCAAGTGGAGAACCTTGACTTCCTACTATACGACAGGCAGAAGGAATTGGGCAATGCTAGAGAGTTTGCCAACCACAACCTTGCCATTGCTACCCACAAGGCCCAGACTTTCTCACTTCTTGTCAAGGATCGCCAGTCTCTTTGCCCTCAATACGCAAAGAAGGATCGCACCATCGATCATCTTCGCAAGAAGGTGGACGACCTTGAGAAGATCATCAAGGAGCAAGAAGCTCTGCTTGCAGCAAAACAAGAAGAAGAGGAAGGTGAATATATCCAAGGGGATATTGACTCCTACCTCATTAATGATGATGACTATCTGGAAGATGATGCCATGGACTTCTACACCAACGATGATGACTCCGACTTCATCGATGATGAGTAGATGCACTAGAGCACTATCATAGGAGTGAGAGTATCAGTCCCATTGTATCGTAGCCTGTAGAATGGTTCTTAAAACCATCAGTTTTCCTTTTGATGTTGTGGTGTGTGAGATTTTGTATCGTGTGCTTTGCTTGAATGAATGAAAAGAAGTTAGGTGCAAAACCTTGGTCAAACTCAAAGTTTTAAGCTTTGAAAACCAAAACCATGAACCTTAGAACTTGCCCTCTTACCCCATTATCTATCTCAATCTTCAGATGACTCGTGGAAACCAAGGAGGGAGCATCTCATCGCAAGACCCAATGCTGTAGATTCTACAGACTCTCATTGCAGACCGTGAAGCTAGTAGGGCAGAGCGCCAAGCTAATCTAGCCACCTTGCAGCAGATCGCTCAGCTGGCTCACAACAATCAGAACCATGGAAATAAGGATCATCATGGATCCAAACTAAAAAACTTCCAGAACACCAATCCCCCAATCTTTAGCCAGTCTGAAAACCCACTGGATGCCGATGACTGGTTGCAGACAATGGAGAACAACTTAGAAGTAGCCGGAGTGGATGCCAATAAGAAGGTTCTTTTTGCCACCCATTATTTGGCAGGAGATGCAACAGCATGGTGGAACAGCACCCGCACAATGAACCAGGGTCAAGTGATGACATGGGAAGCCTTCAAAATCAAGTTTAGCCGCACCCACGTGCCGCAAGGTCTAGTCACCACAATGAGGGATGAATTTAGAGAGTTGAAGCAAGGCAGAATGACTGTAGTGGAGTATCGCGATAGATTCTTGTCTCTAGCCAGGTATGCACCTGATGAGATCAACACGAAGGCCAAGAAGAAGGAGAGATTCCTGAACGGACTGCATGATGAGATGTAGACTGTCCTCGTCAACATCCGTTTCGAGGATCTCGAAGAGCTAGTCGACTCTGCCATTCAGATGGAAGGGAAGATTAATCAAGCAAACGACAACCGCAAACGCCGGATGATGCACCAAGCTGGATCCAACAATCACCAGAAGTACCATCCCAACCCTTCTGCATGATATGCACCGTGGAACAATCGACCCCCAATGTCTTGCCCAAGCTACCCCAACTGTAGCGGAGGAAATGTGAAGTCCGGAGGAAACAACAATCACCCCGGAAACTCCAGCAATTTCAACTGTGCACCTCCCAAGAACAACAACAACAACAACACTGCACCCAGAACTGGAAGCAATGTTGTGCCCATGGCAGCAAAGGACAAGTCTCAGATTACTTGTTTTGAGTGTGGAGTGAAGGGTCACTACTCTAATGAGTGTCCTAAGAAGATTGCTGCCACTGCCAATGTGAATGCCCCAGCTCAACAGCAGCGTCGAGTTCATCCCGGAAGAAGATTTTCCCCAGGGAACCCTCACAACCGCAACGGCCGTCTCTTCCACATGAACGCAGAAGAAGCCCAAGAAGCGCCATATGTAGTGCTGGGTATGTTTTCTGTCAACTCAGTTTTAGCGAGTTTTGTTTGATTCTGGAGCATCGCACTCATTTGTTACCGAAGAATTTGCATGCACTAGTAAGATCACCCAACCAAATTGAAGCATGTCATGATAGTTCAAATACTTGGTTCAACTACAAAAGCTAGAAAAATTTGCAAAGCTGTACCTATCAGAATACATGGGATAGATTTTTATGCCAATCTAATAGTACTTGGAACCAAAGATTTGGAAGTAGTACTAGGGATGGATTGGATGTCAAAGCATAAGGGATTGATAGACTGTGCCAAGAAAGCCATCACCATGACCAGTAGCTCCGAAGTATTACTAGAGCATATATCTGAAACCTTGCCCCGTCAATTCAATTGCAACAAGAGTCTAGCCCTACCCACCATAGACCAAGTTAGAGTAGTCTGTGAATACCCCGACGTATTCCTAGATGAATTGCCAAGTATTCCCCCGGATAGGGATATTGATTTCATTATCGAACTAATCCCGGGAACCAGACCCATAGCCCGGAGACCCTATAGCATCAACCCCTCAGAGTTAGTAGAATTGAAGAAGTAGTTGGATGCTATGTTGGCAACAGGCTTGATTCAACCAAGCGCATCGCCATAGAGATCGCCCGTGTTATTCGTTGAAAAGAAGGATGGAGGCAACCGTTTGTGCTCAGATTACAGGAAGTTGAATGACGTCACCATCAAAAACAAGTACCCTTTGCCAAAGTTAGAGGATCTATTTGATCAGTTAACTGGTGCCAATGTGTTCTCTAAGATCGATCTTAGGACTGGTTATCACCAACTTAAGATTCGAGCAACGGATATTCCAAAGACCGCCTTTACTACTCATTATGGATTATACGAGTATATTGTCATGTCTTTTGGATTAACCAATGCCCCTGCTTATTTCATGAATCTCATGAATAAGATCTTTATGAATTTTCTAGACAAGTTTGTCGTTGTGTTTATCGATGATATCCTTATCTACTCCAAGTCAGAAGAAGAGCATGAGCAACATCTGAGGGTCATCCTTCAAACCCTTAGAGAGCATTAGTTGTATGCCAAGTTTAGCAAATGTGAGTTTTGGCTGAAAGAAGTAGGATTCCTAGGACATATTGTGTCTGTCGGAGGAGTCGCTGTTGATCCCACAAAGATCAAAGATGTTGAAGCATGGGAAGCCCCAACCACTCAAACCCAAGTCCGTGCATTTCTCGAATTAGCGGGATATTACCGCAAGTTCGTAGAAGGATTTTTGAGCATAGCAAGACCCATGACCCAATTGTTGAAGAAGGACAAGAAGTTTGAATGGATTGACAAATGTGAAGAAAGTTTCCAAGAGCTCAAGAAGAGATTGATTTCAGCCCCAATATTGATCATGCCAGATATCAAGAAGCCATTTGATGTGTATTGTGATGCATCCAAGATTGGTCTCGGATGTGTAGTGATGCAAGAAGGCAAAGTCATTGGATATTTGTCTCGGCAACTGAAGCAGCATGAGAAGAACTGTCCTACTCATGATCTTGAGTTAGCAGCCGTAGTTTTGGCATTGAAGACATGGCGTCATTATGTTATGGGTAATTGCTGTGAGATTTACTCAGATCACCAGAGCTTGAAGTATATTTTCACTCAAATGGAGCTGAATATGAGGCAAAGGAGATGGATAGAGTTAATCAAGGATTATTACCTTGACATTCCCTATCACCCCGGCAAAGCCAATGTGGTAGCGGATGCTCTTAGCAGATTCCCGTGTAGGTTAAACACCATGATCAAGGAGAAGCAACCAAGTTTGCATGAGGAGTTGGAGCTATTCAGAACTGAGCTAGTTAGCAAAGGATTCTTAGCTAGCATTGAACTTCAACCCACTTTGATTAGCCAAATCAAGGAATCCCAGAAGGGAAATGCAAGTATCGATGGAATCAAGCGTCGTATTGGTACATGAAAGGTACCTGGATTCACCGAAGATGAAGAAGGAGTTCTTTGGTACAAAGGACGTATCTGTGTGCCAGCAGATTCAGAACTGAAGCAAGTTATCATGCGAGAAGCTCATGATACTCTTTATTCTATCCACCCCAGAGGAACGAAGATGTATCAGGATCTAAAGGAGCAATTTTGGTGGCACGAGATGAAGAGAGAAATAGGAAGCTACATCACCAAGTGTGATATCTGTTAGAGAGTCAAAGCGGAACATCAGAGACCCGCAGGACTGTTGCAACCATTGTAGATTCTGGAATGGAAATGGGATTCCGTCGGAATGGACTTTATCTAGGTCATCGTGGATAGACTATCCAAGGTAACTCATTTTATACCTGTCAAGACAACCTACTAGAGTTCGAAGCTAGCAGAGTTGTACATTGCTAGAATTGTTAGTCTTTCCTCTTTTGAACCTCGCCATTAACGTTAAGGCTATGCCATCCTAAGGTGCTACTAAATGGAAGGATCTTATCAACGTCCATGAATGCGAAGATCGAACTGCCGAATTGGCAAAATTCGGTGCTATCATAGTATCCGCTAAGTTCACGGGCTGGAGATAAGCGGACTCGAACCGCTGACATCCGCCACAGGGTAAACCACCGCCTCTCAG
The DNA here is from genome assembly GCA_910589775.1 of Avena eriantha. Classification (NCBI taxonomy): domain Eukaryota; kingdom Viridiplantae; phylum Streptophyta; class Magnoliopsida; order Poales; family Poaceae; genus Avena; species Avena eriantha. The sequence continues at coordinate 218,634,001 of OU342740.1, forward strand.
GCCTCCCCGACGGGTTCTGAGGTCTACATGGAGCCCCCAAGACCATAATATCGGATCGAGGAACCCAATTTACCTCGAGATTTTGGCAGAAAGTCCAAGAAGGATTAGGAACTAAGTTGAAATTCAGCACCGCTTATCACCCGCAAACTGCTGGATAGACTGAAAGAGTCAACCAAATCCTAGAGGATATGTTGAGAGCTTGTGTGTTAGAGTATGGATCAAAATGGGAAGATTGCCTGCCTTTCGCAGAATTTTGATATAGAAACAGTTATCAAGCCAGTTTGCAGATGGCACCATTTCAGTTCCTATACGGAAGAAAGTGTCGTACCCCTTTGAATTGGTGGCAAGTAGGAGAGAGTTAGATTTTCAGACCCGACATTCTTCGAGAAGCTGAAGAGAAAGTTCACAAAGTCCATGAGCACCTCAAGACCGCCCAATCCAGACAGAAGAGTTATGCTGACAAGAGAAGGAGAGACCAAACTTTCAATGTCGGAGATTTTGTGTATCTCAAGGTTTCGCCATTGAAGGGAATGCAACGTTATAGTCTGAAAGGAAAGTTAGCCCCCAGATATATCGGACCCTTCAAGATTCTGAATTGCCGAGGAGAAGGATTGTTGGGGATATACTTTCCGGGTATCCTCACAGTTCCTCACTGGCCAGGGTGGCCCACTTCGGGTTAGAGCTTTGCTTCACGGGCAACCCAGTCAGGAGAGAAGACGGAGTCCAATCCGGCTACGGGAAGGCCCAGAAGACTTACCGACTTAGGCCCATAATGTTACTTGTAGTTCAAGATGTACTCTGTAACCAACTCTTAGTCGTAGCCGGATTGATCTCTCCAGTAAACCCTAGGCCGGATATATATAAGCCGTCCTAGGGAGAGCCTTTAGGGCACAACACAATAGTCTACAATCTCAACTCGCACAGGCGATACCCTTGTAACCCATATTCCGGCTCTGCCGTATTACTGGATTGCTAGTAGGAGTAGGATCCGTCCAAAGCCGACGGATTCGAACCTAGGTAAACTTGTGTGCTCACCGTCCCGGATTACCGTACGTCTCACACCCCTCTCTTTCGCACGCCTCGAGGACCCCCTCATGGCGTACTTGTCCTCAATCCGATGATAGTTGGCACCCACCGTGGGGAAAGTGAGCTTCGGATATGCGTTCCGAGCGGAATCTGCAAGAATCGGAATCGGCGAGACCATCGCTTTCGGTCGCATCTTGTACGCCAGCGACGTCCCTCTCATCGTTCTCGACGAGACTTGGATTCCGTCTAGGGAGGCCGTGACTGCCTATACAATCATGTCTTTTGGCGAGATCGATGTTTACATCAGTTTCGCTGAACCTGCCCAACCCACCCCAGCGGTGATGATAGAGGCAGAAGAATCTTCTGGGTCCCCTTTGTCCGCGGAGGCGGCAGAGTTCCGGATCTCAGAAAACCCTAATCCCACCCAGCCCGCACAAGTTGCGGAGATAGTGGAGAAATCTGAGCCTGAAGAAGACCTCACGGTTCAAGTCGAATCTGGAGTGGATCTCCCTGGAGAAGCCGGATCCCAGATTGACCCACCCGTGGAAGTCGAAATCCAGGAGGAGCATATCAACGACACTGATTCCGGCTCTGACGATGCCGGGACAGACAGGCCTTTCCTCAGGTACACACTAAGATGTATGATACTGCAAGGCGCAAGCACAGATGCAATCCTCGAGACCATTAATAGTTTCGACATGGCTGATCACGAAAGCCGCAGGTACCTGAGGAAGCACGTATCGCACTTCGTCGGATATGTTGGATCCGGATCCGGCTCTGCCGATGCTAGAGAAAACACCGATTCGGTGCTGGAGGCAATTGGAACAAACGCCGATGTTCCCGCATCCTCAGATGAATCTATGACGTCGGCAGATTTCCAAAAGTTCTCCGCGGAGTATGAAGAGGAGTACAACTCCAAAGCTGCAGAAGAAGGAGAAGCCATGGATGAAGGATCTGGGGAACACTCTCCCAAAGCGCAGGATGACATGGACGTCTGAGATAATCCCGAGGTCTAGATGTCCAAAAGTACCGATCAGAGCTTGACTCCGGGAAACGGAGCCAAAGCCGTCTTTGCTACCGGCACTGCCAAGAAGGAAAAAAAGAAGAACAAGAAAAACAAGACCCCGGCAAAAGACCCTCTGACAGAGGAGGTGATTGCTGAGGAATACGAGGAAGACTCGGATGGAGTACTTATCGCAGACGAGCCGAAAAAAGAAGCATCGGTGGATGGACACGTGATCACAAAATGTGCGCGTAAACTCATCGATGCCGCATTAACCACACCTATCCTTAAAGCTGCAGAACTTACTGCAGATGAGCTGGACGAAAGGGCCCAAGCCCTAGAAGTGCGTCGTCAACAACTCCTCAATGAAGCCAAAAACATCAAGGTGGAGAAGAAATGCATGTCAACCAAGGAATACATGTCTTGGTTGCATCAGAAGACACAGAAGCATCACATCAATGATGACCAATTCCCACGTGTCCATGCCGTCCTTTTTGGGGACGAGATGGGGAAGCCACGGAAAGACAGCAATGGAGATTGGGTATACCCAACCCTAGTACAGAATACTGTGGCAGCCCGAGAAATTCTATCGGCTAATCCAGGACCAGAGGAGATCCGTTTGGGTATCAAGCTACACAAGAAGGGACTGGAGCAGCAGAAGTTCGCCCTGTCCGGAAGTCAAAATCTGGTCTCGGATTTTGACCAATGTAGCACAGATCCGGCATGGGCTGACGTGAGATCCCATTACGTTCGGGCGCAGTACCATAACACCGAACGCAGGGAAGACAATTATTCAAGAACCGGATCATCGGGACAGCATCGCAGAGCTACACATAACTGGAGCAATGTTGCTCCAGCGGCCGAGAAAGACGCGATCGCTGCACTGAATCCAAGGAATCCTCCCCGACGAGAGTTCAACGATCGAAAGGGAGAAGATAAGGAGAAACGTCGGGAGGAGGATTGTCAGAGAATGCCACCTCCTAGATATGAGAGCCATCCGGCTGAGCCTCACCATGGTGGGAACGACGGACGAAGGAACGATGGAAACCACGCTGGAACAAGCCGGCAGGGGGCTCGTCATAGTCAAGAACCTCCCTAGAACCGGAATAATGACGCTCCGGACGGAAACCGGCGATCAGCCGGAAACAATTCAGCTGCCCCACCCCTTCCACCAGGCAGTTATCACAACGGCCCCCAAGGAGGGCAAGGAGGACGACATGGCGGAGGAGGTGGTGGCAGAAGCTGAAGTCCGGCTCCAAGGCACCGTAGCCACAGCCGACATTTGGGACGATCTCTATTCTCGAACGACGCAAGGCACAGGATCAACTCCAACATAGAGGCTCGGTGCTATGAAAACGATGACGTGTACGTGGGCCCAAAGTGTTTCGGACCATGCATCAGAGCTACAGAATTCCCAGAAGGATTTGCTATCTCAAGACATATCCAATCCTACGACGGCATTGCTCGGCCAGACACCTGGTTACAGGACTTCTTCTAAGCTTGCTGCATCGCTAAAGGCGGAAACAGCCTGGGCGCAACCCGATATCTCCCACTCATGCTGCGGAAGACGGCACGATCATGGCTCAATGAACTTCCGGCAAACACCATCCATAACTAGTATGACTTGCAAAGTGCGTTCTTTCGGAATTTCGAAGGCACATATCGGAGGCCCTGTTCGGTCGGAGACCTACAGCGTTGCACCCAGAAAGCCGGAGAAACATGCCGGGATTACCTCGGACGATGGATCGACACCAAGAACTCCTATGAGGGAGTAAACGATCAAACTGCGATTGAAGCTTTCATCATAGGACTCCCAATTGGTCTACTGCGTCACCGCTTGAAGTGTGACAAGGTCACTGATTTGGGAGAGATGATAGAAACAGCGAGCAAATATGCAGATGCTGATGACGCAGAAGGATTACTCAACGTCCTGGCTGTACCTCAGTCAGCAAAGACTACCAACAAGCTCAGAAGCGCAAAAATACCTCGGAAGAAAAACCCAACGCAGAGACAGTGGTGGTCACTGCTGTTTCCGGGTCTAGAGGACGAGGAGGACGTGGCGGAGGCCGCGGGCGTGGCCGTGGGACATCAAGGGTCCAAGGTAGAGGAGAGCAACAACCACGAAAAACCTACACTTGGGCCGACATTGCCAATAACCTATGTGTGCATCACTTGGACCCCAATGGGGGCTCGTCCCACACCAACGTTGAATGTCGTTTTAATGACAACATCAAGAGAGATGATACCGCGGGCTACAAAGCTAAGCGGAAGAAGGGAAAGAAAAATCCCGAAAAAGACAAGGAGACAAGGAAGATTCCGACATGGAGGAAGCTGATGCTTAAAATCCCAAGTCGCAAGGGAAGAAAAAATTTCCCACCAAGAAGGACCCTTACGTCACCTGCCTCGGATCTCAACCAGCAAAGGTCAAGAAAGCAGTTCTCCATGAGCTCAATGCAACAGTTCCGGCTGTCCCTCAATATCTGGACTAGTCGGAGGTGGCAATCACATTTGACCGTGCTGATCATCCGCTTAAGCTACACAGGCGAGGAAAATACGCCTTAATCCTCAATCCACTTATTGATGGTTATGGTTTCTCCAAGACCCTCATGGACGGTGGTAGCAGCATCAAAATTCTCTATGTCGAAACGCTACGCCGGATGAAGATCTCGGAAACACAGTTGAACCATAGCTTTGTGATCTTTCACGGAGTTGTCCCAGGAAGACAAGCTAATTCCCTGGGAGAGATCACTGTGGATGTTACTTTTGGAACTCCAAAGAATTATCGGACGGAGGCACTTTCCTTCGAAGTGGCCCCGTTCAAGAGCGCATACCATGCTATATTCGGACATCCGGCTTACTGGGCGTTTATGGCTCGTCCGTGTTACATTTATAATATGATGAAAATTCCAGGTCCCAACGGCGTGATCACCATCAGGGGAGACCCCAAGAAAGTGCGAGAGAGCAAGGATGGAAATGCTGCCTTTGTAGAAGCCGTGCTGCACGCCCAGGAGTACCAGGAGATCAAGAAGAGCATAGATCCATCCGAGATGCCCGCAACGAAGATGGAGTTGAGAAATCCAAATCCGGAGTTCAAGGCACATAAGGGACGAAGATGACGCCGTTGAAGGATGATGACCCGTCCAAGGTGACCCTGATAGGTGTAGGCCTAACTAGCGCATAGGAAAGCGCGCTCGTCAAGTTCCTCCAAGCAAATCAAGATATCTTCGCATGGCAGCCATCTGACATGACTAGAGTACCTAGGGAACTTGCCGAGCACTCTCTAAATGTAAACCCGAATGCTAAACCTGTCAAATAGTCCTTACGACGGTTTGGCGATGAAAAGCGTAAGGCAATTGCTAAGGAACTAGCACGGCTTGAGTTAGCCGGATTCATAGAAGAGGTCATCCACACTGAGTGGTCGGCCAATCCTGTAATGGTCCCTAAAAAGGACACCACTGATTTAATGATGTGTGTTGATTATACTGCCTTGAACAAGGCTTGTCGAAAAGATCCGTTCGCTTTTCCTAGAATTGATCAAGTTATCGATTCTACGACAGGCTTGGAGCTCCTCTATTTTCTCGACGCATATTCCGGTTATCACCAAATACGGATGAAGGAATCTGACAAAGTCAAAACTTCATTCATAACCCCTTTCGGAACCTTCTATTTTGTTACGATGCCCTTTGGGCTGAAGAACGCAGGAGCTACGTACCAGCGCACAATGCAGCGTTGCCTCCATGACCAACTCGGACGCAATGTACATGCATACGTGGATGATATCGCGGTCATGTCCAAAAAGAAGGAAACGTTGATTTCTGACTTGGAGGAGACGTTCGCCAATCTACGAAAATACAACATCATGCTTAACCCGAATAAATAATTCTTTGGAATACCAGCCGGAAAATTGTTAGGTTTCATTGTGTCTCAAAGAGGCATAGAAGTGAACCGAGACAAAATTAAGGCTATACTCAACATTTCTAGGCCAAATCGCCTGGAAGACGTACAAAGACTAACTGGTTTCATTGCTGCAGTCAGTCGATTTGTAAGCCGGCTTGGTGAAAGAGCCGCACCATTGTATAAACTCCTGAAAAAAGACCAAGGATTTTGTCTGGACCGACGAAGCTGATGCTGCACTAGAAGATCTGAAAAGAGTACTCTCATCTGCTCCTATCCTTGCAGCGCCGGAACCTCAGGAACCGATGTTGCTTTACATCGCTGCGACTAATAAGGTTGTCAGTATCGTCATGGTGGTGGAGAGACCAGAGGAAAATCAGGAACACCTGCTGCAGTGTCCGACGTACTTTGTTAGCGAAGTCCTGACAGAATCAAAGCAGCGGTATCCGCACTATCAAAAATTGGCTTACGGTGTTTTTCTAGCATCTCGTAAGTTACGACACTATTTTCAGGAGCATGCAATTACCATGGTGAGCAAAGCTCCCATGAGAGACATAATCAACAATAGCGACGCCATAGGATGCGTCACCAAGTGGGGAATAGAGCTCTCAGCTTTCGACATTGAGTATAAACCTCAGACAGCAATCAAATCCCAGATCCTTGCTGACTTTGTCGCTGATTGGACAGAGACCAAGGAGAACATGGTCCTCCCTGAGTCGGAACATGGTCCTCCCAGATCCTTGCTGACTTTGTTTCCGAGTTTAAACTGGTTTAGCAAGTGAGATCCGTTGCTCGGCAAAGTTTCCAGCTGAAGGTTTAGCCGGCTCACAAAAGGGACGAGGCAGAAAGCCAGATAAACAATAAGTAGAAGCGAAAAAATTCAAGTGCTTATGAAAATATTTCAGGCACACAAAAAAAACAGAGCCAAAAGTGTTGAATAGATAAAAAGCTTAGCACTAGCAAAAGACAATAGTACTTAATATTTACAAACGCATCATGTCTTTCCGGAATAATACATAGTTTTCTGGTCTATGATGCAGGAGGAGATGAAGGACCTGCCGGCTCGCTGGTTACTCCGCCTTGATATCGTTCCGAGATGTCTAGATCCGAGGTGGTCCGTTCATCGTCAGAAACTTCTTCGGCTTCTTCTGGAGGAGGTGGCGAAGTAGATACGCGGGTGAAGAAGGGTATCTCGTAGCTGGTCAGATCAGCTACAGGGCACCCCTATCCGGCGCATGAGTGCATGATGGCTCGAAGGTCCTGCTCCTGGCCGTCTTCGTCTACCTTGCAGTACCCTTTGGTCACTTGCCATATCTCCATGTTTCCATGGTGGCTCATGACCATGGTGAGAGCGTTCTGCGTAGCAGTCCGCGCGTAGGACATGTTCTAGTCCCGAACAAGCTGCGGAATCTCCTTGGCCTTGTCCCGCACCTGAAAATGCGACATGCTTGGCATGTCCGGAATCCTGAGAGACTCGCCAATATCCTCAATAGACTGGCGGAAGTCATACAGAAGATCACCGACTTGGGTAAGCCGGTGGGTGCGGGGCTCGGAGGAGGAAGAGTCCGTCAAGTTCAGAGGACCTATACACAAAACAAGTCAAGAAAGATCCGGCATTGATGAAAGTCGAAGAAATGATAAGTCAGACAGATGGAACGTACCAAGCATGATGTCGTCAATCTTGGTCTTCCCCTCCTGGAGACTCTTGAGTTCAGCCCGGAGCGCCTCGGAGATGTCCTTCTCTCTACCAAGCTCATTCTTGAGGTCTGAGATAATTTTATCTTGAGCGGCGATCTTGCGATCACGCTCTTCAGTGGCCATGGAGGAGGATTCCAGGACTTGAGCTATGCTCCTTTCATGATCCGCCTTGAGCTTATCCAGCTCTTGGCGAAGTCCCTTGTTCTCCACCACCAGGGTCTTGAGGTTCTCGGCCTCTTCAGCCATAGCGATGGATTGTTTCACCAGCGTTGTAAGTCAAAAAAGGAACAACAGTTCAGAAAAAATTCGATATTGAAAAAAGCAAAGGAGAAGGTTTGAATCTCGGTATGTTTCCCTTTGGCTTCATCCTTGGCTACTTTAAGTTTGGCATTTTAAGCCAGAGAGCCTTGATCTTTATCCGTTTATTCCAGACATTGGTCAGTAATTCCTGGTTATAGGAACATACTTTTTGTAAGTCAGAATACCCAAAGTCAGAAAGCTACTTAAGACTCGGGCTAATATTTTTTGCTAAATATCAGCACGAGCCTTGGGGGCTACACTAGTTCGTTCTTTGGCATCCTAATGAAAGCATAAACTCGGATTCTATATCCTACTTCATGCTTGGGGGCTAGAGGATAAGATATAACATAATGTAAAAACAAGAGTTGGAATTCCGACTTACATATTGCTCGCGGGTGATTTTATCTAAACCCGCGTTCACTTCAACTGCCACCTTCTCGGCAAGAGTAAGAGGGATCACTAGGGCTGTTGGAAGCTCGCCAGCCCTAATCCTCTCTTCACGAAGGCGGACTTGAGGGAGAAGGTCGGAGAACTTGACGTCCTCTGCTTCTTGTGCTTCCTCTTCGGGGGATAGATGGATTTTGTTCATGACTTGCCTGGCCAGCCGCTGGATTTCCTCTGCAGATTTCCGGCACAGGCCAAACTTGGCAAGTCCCGGATTGCTGATGAGGTTGTTGGCGAAGACTTCAGCCGAAGGATCATTACCCGAAGAGGGTTCACCCTTATCTTGACCCGACGCACCCACGGTGATGTCAGTTTGCGACATAAGGATCGCAGGCTCTGTTGGAGGAGCCGGATCTTCTGCAACCACCGAATAAGGAATGATCGCCGGAGTTGCAGAAGGTTGAGGGGCAGGAGTTGGAGGAGCCACGGCAGGGGAAGCTATGGTGAGCTTCGCCTGTCATAGGGGCTTTGAGGGAATCCCTTTCCCTTACCCTTGATGAGAGGCTTTGCTCTGAGAATGTAATAAAGTCGGAAACATTACATCTCAGAAAGAAATTCGAGAAAGGTACAAAGGCGGAAATTGTGAATGAAAGTTACCTCTTCACAACAGGCACTTCCTTTGTGCCAACAGCCACTGTCGGAGCTTTGCGCTTCTTGAGCGCAAGGTCCGGCAATGGGACCACTTCAGTCTCCTGAGAAAACTCAGGAGGATATCCTTCGAGTGGAGCAAGCTCCGACTTGGGGAGGTCAGCAAGCTGAAAACAAGAAAGCATATCAGTATTGCGGTATATAACTTAAAGACTGAAACACATAAAAGGTGTATTGATGGAAGCTTACCGGCACCATAGGGTTTTCCGCCGTGTACATATCCAGAGAAATCTCCGGAATCCTCCTCTCGATCCGCTCCTTGATCAGCCACTTGATCTGGCTGATGTAGCCTTGAGTGGTGTAGGATTTGGGGCTAATGCGGAGGGAGTCTTTTTTGGAAGACGTGATGGAGTGCATCAGTCTATCCCGTGGTACTGAAGTGGCTGGATCTAACGTGAGACCCAAGAATGGACCAAGTCGGATCCCTTCAGACCCATGTGCTTGATCAAATATTCGATCCGCCTCTTCGCGAGGATCAGATCGTCGGTGAGAGCCGGAGCAGCCTCGTCCCAAGAAGGCTGGGCCGTGGTGGCTCCGTCGACAAAAGCCAGCAAAGCAGTAGCTTTGCCGGGAGCCAAAATATCCCTATGGTAGAAAAAATTGGCTGGCCATTGTTTGACTGAGTCACTGGCATAAATTTTGGGATATGCCCAGTCACGTCTAAGTGAAATGCTAATAGTGCCGGTGATGTAAGGAACACCGACAGTGATGGAATTTCTCCGGACATGGAAATAGTATCGGAAGAGAAGCAAACTCGGCCTAATGACGAGAAAGCCCTCGCAAAGCGATGCATACGCACTCATCTCTAAGAGAGAATTGGGAGGAAGATTGTGGAGTTGAACTCTGTAATGATCTATCACCTCGGAGAAGAACTCCGGGGGAGGAAAAGACAAACCTCGGTCGAGATGGGTGCCGAAGTGGACCCGCTCGCCGTCGTGCAGGTTGGGGACGGTTTCGCCGGAACCGCTCCGCCAGTCGCAGGCAGCGAGAAGCCCCTCCTTCTCCATGTTCTTGAGGCCGTCCTCGTCAAGGGCGCAGGGGATCCAGATTCCCGAGAAGCTTTCCTTATCCGCTACTACTTCCGCCGTCGCCGGCTCCGCTGCTGCCGCCAAACCGGAGGAAGAAGATGATGAAGCCATTTCTCCGATGAGAAGATGACCTGAAAGTGGCGGCGCTGGGAGTTCTGTGGGGGGGAAGGACGAGAGAGCTATGAGCACGCAGGAGGATTGGGAGGAAAGGAAACGGCAAAGACTGGAGGAAAGGAGAAGGAGAAATCTAAACCCCTTATATCCACCTAACTATGCCAAGATTCGTGCAAATGCTAAAGTGTAATCGCCACGCATCGTGGAAAGAACTGGGAAGGACCCACGCGATGATTCCGTCTCCTCGATCTCCACGCACGCATTGAAACGGCTCCTCGGTTCCGCGAACCGCGGGCCCACCAACGGTCGTGCTGACGGCACGCCTGTCAGATGACGTGACTTGACCATGCTTGTGTGAGGTGGCGTACAAACCAAGTTCCGGCTTAGTTTAAATCGAGCTGGAAAATCTGAGTAACTAATTGATAGGTCCGACTTATTTTTAAGACCCGGATCGTATTTTTTGTTGTGAATTTTTACGAACCCTTCAAGATTCTGCAAGCCGAAGATCAAGATAGACGATGATAAAATCCGACTTTGGATCTTGGAGGCCTCCGGGGGCTGCTGTTGGGGATATACTTTCCAGGTATCCTCATAGTTCCTCACTGACCAGGGTGGCCCACTTCGGGTTAGAGCTTTGCTTCAGGGGCGGCCCAGTCAGGAGAGAAGACGGAGACCAATCCGGCGACGGGAAGGCCCAAAAGACTTACCGACTTAGGCCCATAATGTTACTTGTAGTTCAGGATGTACTCTGTAACCAACTCTTAGTCATAGCCGGATTGATCTCTCCTGTAAACCCTAGTCCAGATATATATAAGCTGTCCTAGGGAGAACCTTTAGGGCACAACACAATAGTCTACAATCGCAACTCGCACAGGCGATACCCTTGTAACCCATATTCCGGCTCTGCCGTATTACTGGATTGCTAGCAGGAGTAGGATCCGTCCAAAGCCGGTGGATTCGAACCTGGGTAAACTTGTGTGCTCACTGTCCCGGAATACCGTACGTCTCACACCCCTCTCTTCGGCACGCCTCGAGGACCCCATCATGGCGTACTTGTCCTCAATCCGAATACATGTATCGTATCAACTAGAACTACCTGAAGAGATGTCTGCCATCCACAATGTGTTCCATATCGTTACTTCGCAAATGTCTAGAAGTGCCAGATAAGACTGAAGTTTTCAAGAACATAGATCACCGAGCCGTTGATATCAACAAGGATCTGAAGTATCGTGAAGTTCCAATCCGTATCTTGGAGGAAGCTTACAGATCCACCAGGACCCGGAGTATCAAATTTCTCAAGATCTAATGGAGCAACCATACCGAAGAAGAAGCCACTTGGGAGCGAGAAGATTACATTAGGACTGAGTTCCTAGATCTCTTTAGTTCCTAGTTTTCTTTCTTAAATCTCGAGACGAGATTTTGTTTAAGGGGGAAGGTTTGTAACATCCCAAATCTTTAATCAAGGTTAATCAAGATCCAAATTACCCAATTTAGGGTTAACAAAAACATTTTCCATTAAAAACCTTTAAGCATTCATATGTGTGTGCATTTAAAATAGGAGTTGTTTCAAATGCCATGGTTGTTTGTTATAATGGTTGTAAAATGATTTTAAGATGAATGCCACATCATCTAGATCATTCCTAAGAAAAAACCAAAGAAAAAGAAATAAAACAAATTAAATAAAGGAAATGGTCACTTTTGCCATTTTAATCAACTAGGCCACTTTGGGTGTTCCTAGCACTCAAATTCCAACAGAAACAATTGTGGATCTTTGCACCCCTTGCTAGTACAAGTAGTGATGTGCCAAGCCCCACTTGGTGATCTCCCAAAAACTTTCAAACTCGAATTTTAAATGACAATTGAAAATGGAATCTAGTTCATATGTATAGATCACCCTATTTCAAAAACCATCCAAATGAATTCCATTTAACAAATCCTAGCAACCAGAGATGCTTAAGCATGTGACAAACCACTCCACCAAAATTCAATTGAAAATTCCAAACTTTATTTCTTTCGGCCATTTTGTCAAACACTTGGAGTGCACAGTTCAGATGAAAACCAAAAGCACTGGTGTGAGCAGTGTTCTGGCCAAACCTCTCTCCCACGTTGCAACCAAAACCTCTCCACTACATCCCCTACCCTTTTCTAGCCCGGCGAAGCACTGTGCCCATGACCAAATGATCATGGACATTAATGCCGAGCCTACTTGAGCACCTCACCGGTGACAGCGCGCCACAACAGCCGCCAGCCTCGTCGACCTTGCCCAACGTGTCACTCGTGGTCCACCTCCCCCTCTAGGCCAGCCCCAGCTCGAGGACAGAGCGAGGAGAAGCCAGGAACCGCCATGACCATAAAGTGTCTGCCATGCCGACGCCGCCCGCAGAGCGCGCACGGTCCCCGCTCAACCATACCCCGCCTCGCTCTCGCCGCCCACCTACATGATCACCACCGCCCGAGGAAGCTACTAGACACGCCCATTTCCCTAATCATGCCCCGTAGTCACCGGCCACAACAAAGTTTGCCGTCGACAGAGACTTCGTGCGCGCCGCACCGCTCGCGTCTCCCGACCACAATCCACTGCACACTCACCTCTGTGACACTCGCCAGGGCACTGCCCACTGTCCTATCCCACCGCCCAAGCCTCTAGGCCGCTGTGCTGTCATCACCGGCGAGCACCGCCCATGCCTCACTGCCGCCTTGCCAAGCTATAAATAGAGCGCCTCCCAACACCAATTCATCACACCATTCTCATCCACCCCCCTCAGAACACTCCCAGAGCCCCACCGGAGCAAGCCGCAGCCCATAGTGCCAGAATTTCACAAGAGTTTGCCGCAGAAGGAGGAGAACGGCGCCATTGATCCAGTCCATCTCCCGGGACGCCGCCGGTACCAGGAGAACCGCCGTCATCTTCTCGTTCATTTCCCCGTCTCGCCGCACTAGCTGGAGCCCCGGTACGTCCCCACTGCACCCCCACCGAGCCGCTAGGTTTCAGTCTCGCCGGTGACGTGTTCGTCGTCAACGGCGACCGTGAGCCATTGATCTAGTTCTGATCCAGCGGCCATTGTTCGCCCATATCGTTTCAGCAACCCCTGTCCCACTGACAGGTGGGGCCCTCACTTAAAACTAGCCCGGGAGCTATGTGGAGTAAACTGCGCCGACCCATTTATTTCCCGCGCGACCCGTTTAATTCAAATAACTCTTTTTCTTTTTAGACTTAAACTAGAATATTTCCCTTAGTTTGAAAATCAATTCAGAGAGTTATACAAATCCAAATTGAGTGATTCCATTTTTCTGGAAAACTAATGAAAATCTCTATCCAAGCCCATTGGATTTAAATCATTTAGAGTTAGAGATCTCTCCTAGTAAAAATAACAAGACATAAGATTTTGCACATTCAAACATTTTTATGAAATCAACCATCACAGCTTATGAGTTGATTCCAACTCTCAAAAATCACATTTAACCATACCTATATGAATATTTAATAATATTAAGGTTTGCATGCAGTGACTTTGGACTAGTACCAAAATAATGCTATATAGGCATTTCTAGTCACTTTAAATCATTAATTATTAAACTTAAACTTATTAAAATGTGATCCAACCCTTAAATCACATTTGCATATGCTAGAATATGTGGTGATGACATGTGTCCACATGATCCCATATTTTAAATGGAGAATATTAAATCTTAGTTAATTTCAATGAGTAGAAATTACTTTTCTCAAATAAAATAAATGAAACTAGTTCATTAAACCTTGTGATGTTTGTGATGATACTAGATCATAAAATGTGTGCTTTAGTGTGCCAAGTAGACAAGTTAGGTATTGTTTGGTGATTGTGTATTCCGTATGTATTTATAGACGATACTACCGACCAAGTCTTCAAGGAGGAGGAGTTCTACCAAGAGGAGGAGGAAGAAAATTTCAACCACTGCACTACCCAAGGCAAGCTACTATTGGCAAGCTAACACTTGCAAGTATTATACCTAGCAGGCTATTACTGGCACGCTAACCCTTGCAAGCGAAATAACCTAAGAAAATGCATTAGGGATGCTTTGGTTATATTATTTTGACTTATACCTACTCCAAGTTTTACTTTCTTTACTTTACCAAAGTCATTTACCTTGTTTAAAGGTAGCATAAAGAGTATAAAACTTGACTTATCTAGTTAGACTTAGATGTCATCCTATGGCATGAGATTAAGATTAGCATCCCACCTTAGTGAACACTCTTAACTTAATAGTTTAGAGCTAAACCAAAACTTGATCACTTTAGATGGGAATACTTGGTGCAAATGACTTGTGAAAACCTTAGAATGATGAGTCATTCTATTGAGATGATTTGACATGTGTTGAGAAACACAAAAGGTTTATGATCATGATGAAAATGTTAAGGCATGAGCCTTAGCCCTTTTATTATAACTGATGGTTGGGTTTGGATGCGATACCATTCCAATTTTACCGTACAACCACAATACCTGAATTGGGAAAGGCTTAGCCGGAAGTTTATATGCATTAGTATTAGTTCCCTCGTGGGAGAGGTTAGAGATGAGGCTACCTCTCAATGTTTTCCACCTATGAAGTGCCCCGGATGACAGATGGTCATGGCTGGGAGGCCATACTCATAGGAGAGGTGCTTATACTAGAGTGTGTAAAGGAAAGGTTATGTTTGATTATCTGCATACTAAGTATGATGATTCAGGGTTATCCCTAACAGATGTATCAAATTTTGTGGTGAAAGTGTACCACCTCGGCAGCGTGTCAAACTATTCGAATAGCCACGTTCGCGGTTATGGAGAGTTGGAGTGGCCATACTGTTCCGTTGTCAGATGTTTTCAAAATGAATTATGAAATGATTTGTGACATGACTTGACCACAATATGGTTGTGACTATGACAACTAAGTTCCCACTTAGGTGTTTTCAAACTTTATTTTATCTTTCTTTGTTTCTGAACTTAGTTTAGGTTTCAAACTTAACTTTGCAAATAAACTTAGAGTTTAGCATTCCTACTAGAACTATCTTACTTGTTAGTGGTAGTTTGCGAGTACTTAAAGAGTACTCATGACTTTGTCCCTAGCTATTCCCGTGGCCAGACTATGAGGAGGACTACACTAAAGGAGGACAGCAGGACGGCTACAACAACTAGGATCATTTCCCATCGTCAGCATTGCCTGTGACACTGAAGATGGAACTCATTGCTACACTATTTATTCTGCTACTTGATTGTATTAAGACTGGATCATGAGATCCTTTATTTGTGTAAGACCTTATTATGGTTTGTAATGGTTGATGTACTATGATATCGAATTTGTTATGTCTCGCAAAAATGGTATTCCTGGGATTGCAATGTATGGCATAACACGCATCTGGGATTAAAAATCCGGGTGTTGACACAAGCCTACATTTTTTTCTCTATCATACGAATCAAGCAGGCATCTATTTTACTACTATTTCACCAGTCAACAAGTCGTAAACTTCTGATAATTGTTTTCTTCTGGTTTCAGTGCTTCTCCCTAGATTACAGTCAGAATGTCTTGAAGAATCATTTGTGTAAAGAAAGACATATGTGTGTGACCAACGAGTTGTACAAAGGTTATCATGAAGTCATGATTGCCACGGGCGATGATGGGCCTGCAGTGATAACTACTGGTACGAGCTGGCGAAATGTTGTCAGGGACGTGGAGCTCTTAGAACATGAAATGGCTATCTTCTGGTTCAAGGGACACGCACATGGACTTCGTCTCAACATGTTCAGCAGTATCCCGCTTCATTGGAAGTTGATATGAATATCATCGAACTTGTATTCAAGCCTTAATGTGACCATGAGGCATTCGAGGAAGCAAGAAGGATCCTGACAAGCTATTGTACTTATAATAGCCACTATTGCTCCTGGATGGAACTATGGAACTTAAAGCACTAGTAGTACTCAAGTATTAATCATGTTTGTGTTATTAGTACTCAGCTTTTGGTGCCTTGTCAATCTCGTACTGCTGGCAAGGCGAGCAAGGGCTCCTTCCACTGCATATTTTGCCTTGTTTAAAAAAAGGCTCCTCCACCCAAAAATATGTATCGTTGCTGCCTTTCGTGAGAGAAAAGGCTCCTAGATGTAGGAGAATCATCCTCCCTCTCTCCTCTTCGATATGGCATTGGCTGCTCTGCTCCACTCATGTATCTATGCCTGGCACTTGCTCAGGTGGGAAGCATCACAGCAGTCACCTCTTCCTTCCCATGTAAGATTTCGCACAATGGAGTACAACCATGTAGGCGTAGCAGTGCAGAGAAAGTTGGGGCCCATGGTGGTTCAGCACAACTTTCCTTCTGTTTGCCTCGTGCTTCCACCCAAAGATGAGCTATGGCTGGATGTTTTCTTTGTCTTCAATATTAGGATGCTCATAGTGCTAAAAAACTTAGGCTAGTAAATCTTTCACATGTTACTACTACCTCCGTTTCAAAATATAAGATGTTTAGCTTTGTGAAAGATGTGTATCTAGACTTCTTTTAGTGTGTAGGTTAACTCCAAACCTACATGAACCTACACACTAAAAGGGGTCTAGATTCACCCTATTCACAAAGCTAAAACATCTTATATTCTGAAACAGAGGGAGTACCTTCAAAGTGTATTGGTTAATAACATGTTTCTAGTGTCATGCAAGGGCTAATTAATTAGTCCTACTTGTAGGAGTAGCTCATATCTCCTAGATGAAGTAGAATCATCCTCCCTCTCTCCTCTTCAATGCGGCATTGGCTGCTATGCTCATGCATCAGTGTCTCTATCACTTTAATGGGGCTTGTTTAGGTGGGTACCATCACAACAGTCACCTCTTCCTTTTTTGCGAATCATAGTCACCTCTTCATTCCCATGGAGTCCTGAGTGCAACCGTGCAGACGCAGTAGTGCAGAAGTTCGGTCCCTTGGTGTTCCAGCCAAACTTTCCTTCTGTTTGCCTCGTCCTTCTGTTTCCTTCTGTTTTCTTTCTCTTCCATATTTTAGGCTACTCAAGTGCTAAATAACTTAGACTAGTAAAACTTTCACATGTTACTACCTTCACAGTATTGGGTAATAACATGTATCTATTGTCATGCAAGGCCTAATTAATTAGGCTGTAGGAGTAGCTCATATGGAACTTGGTTTCATTGACTCGAATCCACCACAATCTATAGGATTCAAAGGATTTCCAAAGGAATTCTATAGGATTCCAATCCATAGGAATTTTTTCAATAGAGTGTGTTTGTTTCAAAGGAATAAATCCTAAAAAACTCCTATGCATTGCTTCCCTACACTACAATCCTATAGGATTTCTAACAAGAGGTGAGACCTCTTGGAAAAATTCCTATGTGTCTATGGAAGCTATGACGTGTACCTAAACCTTAAAAAATTTCTTGCGTTTTTCCTGCGGTGTAATCAAACACCTTATCTTACCGATTCCTGCATTTTTCATTTCTATAGGATTATAAGTGTCATGTCATTCTATTCCTGCACTTCTCCTATTCCTATGTTTTACAAATCCTTTGAATCAAACGAACCCTAAATACACGGTGTACACGCACTGTTGTTTTACTTATAGCATGTTGACTAGTCCTTAGAGCAATTCTGATAATATAGCCAACAACTTGCTTGTAAAATATACTAGTTACCTCTAAATGTTTACTTTACTTACACATGACTACTTTATATGTAAATGGCACACCTCACATACTCACAAAGTTCCTAGGAGCAATATGGCCCACCATGTAGTAGGAACATACTACCTTGGTAGCCACAAGGAATGATAAACATGAGTTTTGGTTCCTTCCGAAAAAAATCCTTCGCAATATGGCCTAGTGGCCTACCACGTAGGAACATACCTTGGTTTCAAGCCAAACAACCAAGGTATGGCCATATTTACATCGTACTTTATGATAAGGTACCCTTATTCGGTATATCGGCGCATCTTGGCATGGTAAACAATGTTTATTACAATTGTAATTTTCCAACTTTTACGACTAGAAAAATTAGTTACAATTTTCCAAGCAACTGTTTTTGTAAGCAAGCACACGTGGAATAAGGCCCATATGACAACCCCATTTGTTCACACATAATGCAGAAAATTTTATGGGCATTTCTCAAGTTACAGGAATTTGCGAGCTAGCTAATTTTGCCACTTAACTCCCTCTATCGATTTACCAAAATTATGTCAAACTTGAACTACGATCGCATGATAGGCTGCTCGCTCCTAAGCTTCGCCTACAAAGTGGCAGATCCAAATGGTGGCTAGGACAGTGAATGGACCACCTTAAGATTTCTAAATAGCCTATATATTATACATAGAAATAAAAATATTATTAAATGAAAAATTGCCCTGTTGGACGGCCCTCACATGTTGAGCTAGATCCGCGAAATCATTTTAAGGGACTCAAGTTAGTCAATACAATATAGACAAAAACTAGGAGGTTTGCAAAATTCAAATTGCAAAGAATTTACATTTTGGCCGACAAATTACGGTGAGTTTTAAAAAAATAAGAAAAAAAAATATAGTACTTGCGCACGACTTCCTCTTACCGTAATATAATGTACGCATAATGTTGAATATTCAAGGTTGGATCAAGACTCGCAAATCCCAACATTACCAACCATTGGATCTTCTTTCCAAGTCTAGGATCTAGAAGATTCTATTGATAGTGTTTTAGCACAATGACTATGCGTAAATCTAAAAACACACTTCTATGTCATTCTAGAATCTCCTTCGTCATTTCTCTAGACGATGGTCCCAAAATTTTCAAGTATTAGGTAGCTAATAAACATTTATTTCTATATGATATAAAGTACAAGAACCAAATATACACCGTTACTTTATAGATGTCGCTCTTTCAGTTTTTTGAGCTTTACCTATTACAGATTATAATTTTATATAGTGATGATATGTCATACTTTATTATTATGCGAGTCTCACATGCAAGGCACGTAGAACTTACTAATTAAAGGATGGTGCACACATACAAAGAGGCCGCTAATCTTGTCCAACTAAACCAGGAATTTGTAGATAAAGCCTCAAAATATACAAAAAGGATCCTAGTATATAAAGGAAAAAAGCAATCAGGTAGAGCTTCATTGATTACCAGCAGTGGTATAAAAGAAGGGCATGGATCGAGGCCAGATCAAAGAGTCCTCATTCCCCCCACCCAAACCGCAATTCTTGGGACAGTTACTCCGAAGATGGAAGCCACCATTCATAATTGTTCCTCCTGATCCCAGCCCCTCAAGCCCCGGTGGGTCTACAAGGTCTCTCCATTTCCCCCTCACAATCCATTGATTTTTCTTTTGTCGGTTCGTCCATGCAACTATTTGTTTCGAACTTCCATTTCACTAGTGTGTGGATATTCATCTAGTCTGCCACCGCTTTGTCCGCAAGATCACCTCCTGCCAGAAGTGCAAGCATCCTGGCGGTGGATTCACCCACGAGCCCGCCATCGACGCCGTCCTATTAGTGGCTAGGGTTGAGTGCGCCCATAAAGGCTACAGTAGTTTTGTTCCCTACTAGGAACTCCATGAGCACAAAATCACGTGTCGGTATGCTCCTTGCACTTGCACGGAGACCGGTTGCAACTTTGCCGCCCTTCCGCTAGTGCTCGTCGCCCATGTCGAAGTGGTCCACTCGATCAAAGTGCACAAGATCCAGTATGCCACCACCAAAGTGTTCCAGGAGCTGGTGCCGTTGCCGGACAAGGGTTCTCACTGGCTCATCCTCGTCGGGGAGCAGGATGGCTCCGTGTTCGTCCTGACGATTGGCATGGTAGGCATTGTCCCCCTCGTGTCTACGGTTTGTGTTACGGCTGCAATGTGTGACTTTTAGGTGTACGGGGTAAGGATGTGGGTAGCATGCCCGCCGCTGCTCTCCTTGACGAATGAT
This sequence comes from Avena eriantha, assembly GCA_910589775.1. Classification (NCBI taxonomy): domain Eukaryota; kingdom Viridiplantae; phylum Streptophyta; class Magnoliopsida; order Poales; family Poaceae; genus Avena; species Avena eriantha. The sequence continues at coordinate 218,654,043 of OU342740.1, forward strand.
AGGAGGAGGACCGACAACGTGACGGTGGAGCTCGATGCGTCGAGATCCGCTAAGCCGGGCGATGTCGCGTGAGGACCTTACGTCTTACCTGGCGGTGCCACCGCATTACCTGGTTTGTCCTGCTATGCCAAAGCAGCTGTGCTGCTTCATTCACGTCGAGTTTTAGTGGGGATATAAGCTGCTGTTAATTGGTTTAGTTGCAGAAAGATTGTTTGCATACCAGGAATGATGGATTTGGTAGTAGTAGTACTCTACCTCCATCCCAATAAATAAGGCTCCCTTGTTTTTCATGTTTTTTGTTTGACCAAGATTTACTCTAAATATATATAAATAATGTTGGTACCATACAAAAATAGCATCATTGGAAAGTGTGTTTCAATACAAATTCAATGATACAAATTTTACAAAATATAAGTAAATTTTAGTTGCTCTATTTATTCGGTCAAACTTACTTTGGAATGTGCGTGCGCCTTATTCCTTGAAACAGACATAGATGAGTTCGATGGATGTACTCTGGTGACTATTTTTCATAAAGTCTTAGGGTGTGTTCGGTTCTGAAATTTGGTGGAACGGAACCAGTTCGTTCCGCGCCTAGTGTCCATTCGGGTGTTCGGTTGGATGAAAGGAACGGAACCAGGTAGTCCCCTAGAACGGAATCTTACCACTATATAGTGTATGTATAACTTTGAATATGAACCGTTAGATCGAGACTCGTGAATTCGAATATTATCAGCCATTGGATCTTATTTTTCATTCTAGCATCTAAAAGATACTAATGATAGTCTTTAGCAAAGTGAATGCTATGCACAAACGTCAAAACACACTTCTCAATCATTCTAGAATCTTCTTCGTCATTTCTCTAGAGCATGTTACCAAAATTTTCATGTATTAGGAATAGCTAATAAATGTTGCCTTTTGCGTGATACAATATACAAGAACCAAATATACAACCATACTTCGTAGGTGTCGATCAAATTTATATTTTTTGAGCTTTAACTATTATATAATAATCTAACCACTATATAATGTACAAATAATTTGAAATTTGATAGTTGGATCAAGACTAGCAAATCCTAACATTGCAAACCATTGGATCTTCTATATCCATTCTAGTATCTAGAAGATTCTAGTGATAGTCTTTAGCACAATGAACATTATGCACAAATCTCAAAACAAACTTCTCAATAATTCTTCTAGAGCATGCTGAGTATTGGGTAGCTAATAGGTTGATTTCTACTCCCTTCGTTTCAAAATATATAAGATGTCTTAGGTTTGTGAACGGAGTATTTCTAGACCCTTTTATTGTGTAGGTTCATCCAGGTTTGGAGTGAACCTACATACTAAAAGGGTCTAGATACACTCCTACACATTATAAGGGTCTAGATATACTCCTTTCACAAAACTAAAACATCTTATATTTTGAAACAGAGGGATTACATGATACAAAGTACAAGAACTAAATATACACCCAATAGTTTATAGACATGGCTCAAAATTATAATTATTTTTTGAGCTTTACCTATTATGATTTTTTTAAATGATATGTCATACTTATATTATCTGATTCTCATCACTTGTGCAACGCACGTGCACCTTACTAGTATTCCTCTAATATGTGGAACGAGGTCGTGTGACCAAATCGGCCAGATCGCACGGAACAGCTCGCTAATTCGTGCAATTAGCACCTCTCTTGCTAACCTTCGGCGCATGCGATGCATGCAGCAGTAGAAGGCGTCATACGCAGTGGAATAGCACAGGAAGTAGGCCCGACGGAGTCAGGTGGCGCATGCAGTAGGCGGTGCATGTGTCCGGATACTTCCGATTACTCGCGTCCAGCAGCAATGATTGTGGCCTATTTTGACCTCCGAATTTGGCTCAGTTTTGACCTCTATCCTCGAATTGACCTCCAATTTTACAAGATTCTTTGTCACTGTTAATTATGATTTGGTAAGAGGATTAAGTGTAATCTCAAATCAACGGAATATTTAGAAGTGTTTTGATTCTAGGTTCTGTTCTTTGATTCCACCAACCGAACAAAAAACGGAACCATTCTGTTCCTTGATTTTTTATGAACCAAACAAGGGGTCGGAACCGTTCCATGATGTTGGAACGGAACCATTCCATTATGTCACCTCTGGTTCTAGAACCAAACACACCCTTAACTTCCAATGGGTTTGGTGGATGTACTCTACTAAGTAGTAAGCTGTATAGGATTATAAGGCCCTCTATTTAGGATTATAATGCCAGAAGGCCAATTCGCTAATACTATCAAGTAGAGTAATTATTCACTCTAATTAATTTATGCATGCACCATTAGTTTTACATGCATGATATGCTATATAAAAAATAGGGGATATGATGAGAGATGAAACAACATGCATTGAGAGATTGGGAGAAAAGAAAGATATCTAAATTAACGAGGACGGTAGTAGTAGTACTCCTCTCTGATTCATATTGATTGACACTGGATTGGATGTACTCCTATCTAGCACTAAAACATGTCTAGATATATCCATTTCCGCGACAAGTAAATATAGCCATTTTTGGAGTAGTAGTTTGGTTCGAAGAAATCATATTCTTTCCGCAGTAGGTACGGTGGTTTTTTGCTAGTAGTAGTACTAGTATATAGTAGGTAGTACTATATATGTTTATACTGTACTACTCAACAACAACAACATACATTTGGGCAATCGACAAAAGTTCTACTGCTACAGTGCTACTATCAGTTTTTCAGGTGCGCATTCACCCTCTGTCTTTCAACAGTACTCCGCCCTTCAATAGTATAAATGGAATTACTCAAAGAAAGTCTCTACCACTATAAAATTAATCTGCCATGGTTGTTAATTGACAAGACAATTCATTGGGGGGTGGGCTGGTGGCGTGCTACGATGCCTAAACCTACACTCCTACTAGCACTCTACAGTGAAAATAAAAGAAACAACTGTGATTCCTTGCATTAATTCTAACCTCTGCCCCTTGCATGCCTACATATATACATAGTAGTACAAGTAGTATCAAGCAAGAATAGACCAAAACACAAAGATATACTCGTAGCTCACATGGTGTACCATTCTGAGCCTTTGTCTTATTCTTCTTCTTTGTTCTGCTTCCGCTTGCCCTTGCCCTTCCTCTTTAGTTCTTTTATTTGTTGAACATTTCGAGAGTTTGTTGACCCCTCTCTAAGTTCACTATCCACACGTATACCTCGTAGGTCAGGTCGGCGTCGAGACTTGCATACTGGATCTACTCTTCAGTCAGTGGCATGTTCTCCCACTTCTTGTGGTCCACATCCTTCTTGTTATTCATGGCTTTGTAAGGGATGTCTATGAGTGCTACCGTGTAGTCAGCCAAAGAATCCTTCTCGTTCATGGAGTTGGCAGGCTTCCACCTCTTATGGATGTCCACGACGTTCATCACTAGCACTAGAGAACGCCTAAGTCTGATACTCTCATTGCCGATGTTGACGCATACAAAGTAAATGTTAGGGTTGGCAGGAACTCTACTAGCTTGGAGCATGGCTAGTCGTCCTAGTAGATCTGGTAGACCAGGCAATCCGTGCCCACAGATAGTTGGACGATAGAAACCTTCTACATCGATGATTGCTCGTTGGTGTACTTCACGTGGAGGCCAACAATCTTCTCATCCGCTTCCTCCGGGAGCTTTTGGATTTTCTCGATGTATCACCATAGATGCTATGTTGGTATATGCCACCTGTAGTATGGTGGTGTTGCCAGGGTCCAGGAAGGAGTACATCTTGTCGAACAGCGGCGCCATGGACCGTGTTTGGCGCCTTCTTTTGTTTTATAGAGGGTTGGTTGGGTGACAGAAAAGGAATGGAATCTAGAAGATGAAAGGAACCACTAGGAAGATCGAGAGATGCATGCATGAGCGGTTGTGGAGACGAAAGGGCATGTCATTTTTCGTTGGCCCTGCCCACGTACTCCTATAGAATAGAATTTATTTACGGATCAGTTTTATGGACATGAATTATTTAGGTAGGTATAGGTTGATTTATAGATGATACAAAAATTACAAGAACCAAACACACGTGATACTTTATGAATGTGGCTCGAAATTATAAATATTTTTGAGTTTAACCTATTATAATTATATATAAAAATTGATATTTCAGACTTCTATTATCTGATTCTCACATGCAAGGCACTTCCAACTCACTAGTTATTTCTTACTGCTATATAGTGTACGGATAATTTTGAATATTGACCGTTAGATGAAGACTCGTGAATCCCAACATTTCCAACCGTTGGATCTTCTTTTCCATTCTAGCATCTAGAAGATTCCATTGATAATCTTCATCACAATGAATGCTATGCACAAAACTCAAAACACACTTCTCCGTCATTCTAGAATATTCTCCCTCATTTCTCTAGACCATGTTACCAAAATTTTCAAGTTTTAGATAGATAATAATCGTTGAATTCTGATACATTCCAAATGTATCTATAATTTTTTATGTTCCATGCTTGGTTTTATCCACTTTCTTGTGTTTTGTTGAAACTTTGGAGTACTTTTCTTATGATTTCTTGGACTAACCTATTAACAAGAGCCACAGTGCCAACTGCCTGTTTTCTACTGTTTTTGGTTCCAGGAAAATCAGAAAATGAATATTCTCGGAATTGGACGGGACAAAAGCCAAAGTGCCTATTTTTCCGGATATCATCAAGTGCCAGAATACGAGACGGAGAGGGTCCAGAGGGCGGCCACACCACCTGGCCGAGCAGCTAGGCCTGGCCCACGCAAAGGGGTGGTGTGGCTAGCCGAGGCACCCCATCGGCCTCCTCTTCCGACTATAAGATGCCCTCGGGATGTAAACCCTAAGTACCTGATCAAAAATCCACAAAAGATTCTGTAGCCGCTGTCATCTCCATCCCTAGATCGGGAGGGCCCTGCCAAAGAGGGGATTTCACCCTGGAGGCCTGATGCGTGAGTACTTTATCCTTGGACTACGGATCCATGTAGTATCCAGATGGCTGGTTCTCATCCTTTGTGCTTTCATGTCTAGATCTTGTGAGCTCTGTTCATGATCAAGATCATTTATTTGTAATTCTACATGTTGTGTTTGCGGAGATCCGATGGATATTGAGATGCTATTTCAGATTGATTATTGATTATATCATGTCTTTGTTATTTGTGATCTTGCATGCTTTCCGTTGTTATTAGCTATGTTGGCCAAGTAGATGCTAGCAACTCCAAGAGTTAGTATTTATGCTCGATAGTGGGTTCAGGCCTCTGGTAATCTGGGGAAGTGACAGAAATCTCTAAGGTACTAGATGTGATGTTGCTACTAGGGAGAAAACAACAATCCTTTGTTCATAGAACAATCGTATTGTTTACTTTACACGTAGTTCGTAAAGCAGTAATATGTTGCTTGCAACTTAATACTGGAGAGGGTTCGGATGATAACCTGAAGGTGGATTATTAGTCATAGATGCAGTTGGATGGCGGTCTATGTATAATGTTGTAATGCCCAATTGTAATAACCTCTCCTTATCCTTTTTATTTGCTTTTTGTTCCAAGAGTAACCTCTAATGAGAGAGAAGTAATGATTGGGAAAGTTGCTGTCCCGAAACAGATTTCTGTGCTTCACCGTACAAATTCGTGTAAAATCTCTGAACGTCTTTTTGATGCGTGAATTTTTGTGATTCTGCCCCAGGTTGTTATATAACTTTCGTTAGTTCAACACTTTTTGATTTGAGCAACAGAAGATCTTCAAAAAAATTCGTTACCTGCTGGTATGTTTTGACAGATTTCTGCCATTTTCTGCATTTACTCCTTGTTGGTTCCTTTTTGAGTTATTTTGGGGAATTGAGCTGTTTGAGGGAAGTGCTACAGTAGCTAGTGTTCTAATGGAAGTTTATTTTGTGTTAGAACTGAACCTTATAACTTATTTATCTTGAGCGCACTAATGTTGCTAATAAAGATTGTGTGAAGTTTTGTATGAAGGAAAAATTTCAGGTGTATGGAAGGAATGAGTAATGAGATGAAGGATGGAGTAAAGCTCAATCTTGGGGATGCCACGCGTGTCACCCCAAGAAATATCCAAGAAGTACAAGCGTCAAAGCTTGGGGATGCCCAAGGCATCCCCTTCTTCATCAATAAAAATTCCAGGTTCTTCCAAACGCTGCATTTTTATTGTTTCATGCACAATTGTGTTGTTCTTGGAGCGTCTTCTTTTTCGTTTTCGTTTTGGTTTTTCGTTTGCTTTGGTTTGCTTAGTTTTCTAAATAAATTGGTTGGACCCCCTCTTTCATACATTGGTTTGCAAATAGTTTGGTTTGGTTTGGAAAAGAGTAGGAAAGTTCATTCTTATGTGGTAAAAAGAGCTCGTTTTTCACTATGGCCTATGCTTTGTCATGCCATGCTTGATATTGTTTTAGCATTTTGCTTAGTATTCTTTGTTGTAGCATTACTTTTTATAAACAATTGATATTTCTTAATGTGCCTTGGATGAATCATGCGTTGTTTTAGCATATTAAAGCATAGTATAGTGGTATTCTCCTTTGATGCTTTATTTGGGTTGACTTGGCGCATGCTCACACCATGTTATGACTATATCAAGTCGGCATAGCCTTTATGATCCTTTAGTTTTCAACTTGTAGTATTACTTTATGCTTTGATCAATGATGTTTTGTCGCTCTGCATGATTATGGCCATTATTGCTCTCTTAGTTTGTCGCTCCCAGTCTTTTGCTAGCCTCCACAACCAAGTATGAGTTCCACTCATGCATCCAACTCCCTAAACCAATTTATTCCAAAGATTCCACCATACCTACCTACTAGCTTATGCTATTCCAAGTATATTCATGCTTTTTTTTACCTTCCAAATTAAATTTTTTATGCGAAAACTAGTGATTAAACCTCTCACGAACTTGGTGGAACACTTTACTTTTCTTGCCCTTAATAAACTTGAACCATTGTGTCATCTATGTTGTATATGATTGCACTTATTTATTGGGAATTAGCAGAACCATGCTTTCATGGGGAACGCTTTCAACATTGCACTTGGTACTTGTACCTAGTTGATATCATGCTCTTTTGTATATGGATGTCGTCGGTGTGAAATGAAAGGGGAGCTTGTAATACCATGGAATTATGTATATGTGTTAGAGAAACGCCTGGGCCGCTGGTCTAATCCATGCTGACTTGGTGGAAACCTGCAGCGTAACCATAATGAGTTGTCTATGAAGCATTCTTCTTATAAAAAAAGAGTCCTTTTAAAAAAAATAGAAAAGAAAAAAAGAGATACTATGAAAAGAGGAAAGAGAGAAAAAAGCACCATATTCCCATGGTAAATAAGAAGAATGCTGAGATGCCTTGTCATTTTGATATGGGGATTCTTCCGTATCATCGGGCAAGGGGTACCCCGTTGGTGGTTCTAAATGATACACATGTACTTACAATGACAAGAACTTACCGTTGACTAAACTTAAGTAGCATGAGGGTCGGCCCTCGTATACAAGGGACATGAGATTTCTGACTTATACTTCGTCAAGCATGTACACCATAGTTTGTTCACTTTAACCTTAATCATTTCAAGATGCTTATGATAGGGGCAATGTGAGCTGAAAGCTATAAGTACCATAATTTTTGGAAGCTCTTTATGAGACTTGAATACTTACTTCCTTTTACAAAGGCCTTTCTTCCACCATTATATTGAGTCTCCATCTTCTACCTTTATGCACCTACTTTGAGACCATAGTGGCCATTCTTAGTTCTATGTGCATTGTCCCAAGACTAGGTTATTGATGCATAACTTGTTATTGCTTGTTTTAAACTATTTTATCTAGTCACTCTTATGAACTTTGAAGGTGTCCTATGCATTTATATTTGCTACTCTATTGAGGGACAAGCTGAATACTATTATGCTATGTTTTCTTTATGTGAAACAAACAAACGTCTTGCCAAGCATTCTTATTCATGAATCTTTTGTATGTGCCTTTTCATGTTGCAACATAGTTTCTTTGCTTATTGCTAGAACTTAGTATTTCATGTTATGATTGAAGTACTATGATCCCAACTTTGAATGTTTTGGAAATACCTTCATCAAGTCTTTGATGGTGCATGTCACCTCAAAAATTATTTTCTTTTTATCACTTACCTACTCGAGGACGAGAAGGAGTTAAGCTTGGGGATGTTGATACATTGCAAATGTATCTATAACTTTTGATGTTCCATGCTTGGTTTTATCCACTTTTTTGTGTTTTGTTCCAACTTTTGAGTACTTTTCTTATGATTTCTTGGACTAACCTATTAACAAGAGCCACAGTTCTAGCTGCCTGTTTTCTGCTGTTTTTGGTTCCAGGAAAGTCAGAAAATGAATATTCTCATAATTGGACGGGACAAAAGGCAAAGTGCCTATTTTTCCGGATATCATCAAGTGCCAAAATACGAGATGGAGAGGGGCCAGAGGGCGACCACACCAGCTGGCCGCGTGGCCAGGCCTGGCCTGCGCCAGGGGGTGGTGTGGCCAGCCCAGGCACCCCCTCGGCCCCCCTTCTGACTATAAGATGCCCTCGGGACATAAACCCTAAGTACCCGATCAAAAATCCACGAAAGAGTCTGTAGCCGTCGTCATCTCCATCCCTATATCGAGAGGGATCTGAAGCTCTTCCCAGCACCCTGCCGGAGAGAGGATTTCACCCTGGAGGCCTTCTTCATCACCATGCAGGCCTCCGGTGTGATGCGTGAGTAGTTCATCCTTTGACTACGGATCCATGTAGTATTTAGATGGCTGATTCTCCTACTTTGTGCTTTCATGTCTAGATCTTGTGAGCTTCGTTCATGATCAAGATCATCTATTTGTAATTCTACATGTTGTGTTTGCGGGGATCCGATGGATATTGAAATGCTATTCCAGATTGATTATTGATTATATCATGTCTTTGTTATTTGTGATCTTGCATGCTTTCTGTTGTTACTAGCTATCTTGGCCAAGTAGATGCTAGCAACTACAAGAGTTAGTATTTATGCTCGATAGTGGGTTCATGCCTCTAGTAATCTAGGGAAGTGACAGAAATCTCTAAGGTACTAGATGTGCTGTTGCTACTAGGGAGAAAACAACAATCCTTTGTTCATAAAACAATCGTATTATTTACTTTACATGCAGTTCGTAAAGCAATAATCTATTGCTTGCAACTTAATACTGGAGGGGGTTCGGATGATAACCTGAAGGTGGATTATTAGACATAGATGCAGTTGGATGGCGGTCTATGTATAATGTCGTAATGCCCAATCGAATCTCAAAGGAGTTAAGATGATTAGTATATGCATGTATTGCTTTCTCGATGTTTGTCAATTGCCTCGCTGTAATTTGTTCACCCAACATGTTATCTATCTAAGGAGAGCCACCTCTAGTGAACTATGGATCCCGGTCCTTTTTCTTTACATACAATCTACAATCTTTTACTGCTTTGTGTTTACTTTCTGCAAACTTATACTTCTTTAAATTCTATACGTTTAATCCTTTGTTTTCCGCAAAACACGGTGAGATTGACAACCTCATCGCAAGTTGAGGATAAAGTTCTGTGGTTGTGTTGTGCAGGTCTCCACGTTGCTACTACCACCGGTAGTGCGCCCTGCCAAAGCTCAGCTAGTAACACCTTTGGGGTGTTTCCTTGCTCCTACTGGTTCGATTAAAACTTGGTTTCATAACTGAGGGAAACTTGCTGCTGTGCTCATCATACCTTCCTCTTGGGGTTCCCAACAAGCTCTACATCAACCACGCACTAGCACTTTTCTGGGCGTCGTGCATTGAGCCATCAAATTCTACATGATATACAAAGTACAAGAACCAAATATACACCCAGATTTTATAGATATTGATCGAATTTATATATTTTTCTGCTTTACCTATTATAATTTTATATAGTAATGATATGTCGGACATCTATTATCTGAGTCTCACGTGCAACTTACTAGTTATATACAGTGTACGAATAACTTTGAATATTGAGCATTGGATCAAGACTCTCGAATCCCAATATTGCCAGCCGTTGATCTTCTTTTCCATTTCAGCATATAAAAGATACTACTTTTGATAGTCTTTAGCACAATTATGCATATTACTATTCCAAGTTACTTACCACTCTGACCAGCTTTAGAGAATATCTAGCATGGAATAAAATAGTGCGCTATTTTACGTTATTTAGCGTGATCTAGCATATTTGGAGAGTCCATGCTATTTTTCAAGATTTTGCTCGCTACGGCGCTATTTTTTAAATAGCTTTCTATATCGCACATATGATGAATGTGTCGAGTAAGCAAACATACGATGAAATTTTTGATTGTTAAACTTAAGTGATGCATCAAGCCGCCGCCTCCTCTTGCAGCACCCTGCGCTATACCTAGATTCAACACTGTCGGTTCTCCTCCAACTTGGATAGTGCCAGAAATGATTTTGCATGTACAAGTATTACTCTAGACAATTCATTACATGATGAAATCCTTTATATTCATGATATACCTGTTACATTTTTTAATTTTTACAAAACGTTGTTTTATAAAATAGCGTGTTATTAGCATGCTATAACTTTGATATCGTCTGGAGAAAAGGCACGCTAAACTAAATAGCATGCTAGTATTTTTTCCTTGATCTCTAGTGGCATGTATAAATTTGGTAGTCTCTTAGAGCATCTCTAGTGGCTTGTCTAAATTTGGTAATCTACATCTTCACATAGATAATGGTGTAAAAAGATTTCTTTTTACACGACTTTAGTTTTCTAGTGGATAGTCTAAATTTGATAGTATATATGTCCATCTACACACAAATAGTCAATATACATAGTAATTCAGTACAACAAATGCTCTGATTTGGCGCATGAGCAACCAACTTTGCTTTATATATGGTGGTTCGGTTGTCCAAATATAGACAACGAGTAGCTAGTTTGGAGGATGTCTAAACTTTAGACCACCGGATACACAAGCCACTTGAGACATTTTTTGGGTCCGTGGTGGTCTATATTTGGCTTAGACTACCAGATACAGTAGCGACTAGAGATGCTCTCAGGCTGGTCATAGTGGGTACTAATAACATACTATTTCATGCTACTACCTTCATGTGTGCACGTAATTAAGCCGAAGGCGAAGACCCTATTTTTGCAGAAATGGCTCCGGAAATACTCGGTACCTACAAAGGCTAGGATATTAAAGTAAACTATTTTTTCTAGTCATTGGACTATAGCTAATCCTAGGATAGGATATTATTATTCTATATCTTTTGAACTGTATAGCCAAATTAAAAATCCTAGAGTGGCAAATTCTCCCACCTCACCTCCACCAAAATATTTCAAGTGGTCACTCCCCAAGTTTTAGCCATACGAAATTCCTTTTATACCCCTGACAATGGCCTAACTACTAATGTCGGGGCATGGGTATGGTTCGTAATCTCCTGGTCCCCACAGCTCAGAAGCTTCGTAGTCCACCATCCACCGGCACCATTTCCCCATAGCACTTCGAAAAACCCTAACCCCTATCTCACCTCCGGCTCCTGCACCACCGGACCGAAGAAACCCCGCTACACTTTGTCAGCCTACACGCCACCCAACCCCCTCTCACCTACAACACCTACTTCACCGCACCATAATCATCTCCGCCGCACTTCGTCGGCCTACACGCCACCCAACCCGCTATCTCACCTCCATCTCCTACACCACCACACCGGAACATCACCGCCGCACTTTGCCCGCCAACACGCCACCCCAAACCACCTATGCCACCTCCGGCTCCTGCACCACCGCACTTCCCCAACCTACACGCCATACCTCGATACCATATACTCCTCATCAGTCTACCGGATTACCGACGTCCACCTTACCGAACCTAGTTAGCTGACACCCTCTTCCATACAACTGTGTTAGTTTTTCGACTCCCTCGTCCACAACATTTGACCTGCTTCACCTACGCTGGTGTGCGCTGCATTAGATCTACTTCACATACTCAATAGTCCAGTACACCAGATCTGCTTCACCGATATGTACAGCACCTCAAATCCATAATCGGTTGTAATAGATCTCCATCATTAAAGATTACGTGCACTACACCGGATCTCCTTCACCATCCATCTTGTCAAGCAAGCCAGACCCATCAACCTCCATAGATATGCTTCATCGATGCCGCCGAGATCTATCTGCTTCAGGACGACTCACCACCACCTAGCACCCTCGGCGTCCCTGATCTGACACGCAAAGATATCGTGTATGTGTAGACGATGGCGTGACCTAGGTAAACCAGATTTGCTTATTCATTTCTGTAGGGGTTCACGTATAAAAACAATAAAATTTTATCCTACGCGCCTAAACCCCTGATGCTGCCAGGACCTATCTATTAGTAATGCAGTAACGGAAGGGGCTTTTCACAAACTTACCCTTGAAGATCAAAAAGCGTTGTCAACACTTAGGAGAGCGTGGTTGATGTAGATGATCTAAAGCTAACCTCAAGGTCATGTTGAAGTCGTCGCGCTCCTGCGGCTCCAACGACTCCTAGTGACTCAAGTGCGAGACCTCGTGGGGAGTTACACACGTCTGGTGCCTGGTGATGACTCCCGCTTCCACGATCCAGCAACAGTTGTGCAAGTAAAGCTCCTGGATCCAAATCCCGTAGCACGACGGCGCTTCGCGGTGAAGATGTCTCTCATTCGTGCAGTCCGATCTTGGGACCACGATCACGGGAGAGAGAGAGAGATCAATTGGAGGTCTCCCCAAAAGTGAGGAAAACTTTATTGAATATTCTGTGTATTTTCTGGTCAAAATACCCCACTATATATAGGGGTAAAGGGGGGTACACCCTCCCTCAAAGTCCGGGGGTGGGACTAATCATCGGAGAGGGGTGGGGAGGCGCGCCGGCCAGCCCTTGAAGGGAATATGCCCTGAGAGGCAATAATAAAGTTGTTATTATACATATTCTAAGTATATGATAGATGTTTATTTTTCATGCTATAATTGTATTAATTTGGAAACGTTAATACATGTGTTCTTAATAAACAAAAGAAAAGTTCCTAGTTATGCCTCTCTTATAAACTAGCTCGTTGATTAACAAGATGATCAAGGTTTCTTGATCATGGACATTGGATGTTGTTAATAACGAGGTCACAACATTAGTGGAATGATGTGATGAACATTCATCTGAAGTATAGCATTACGATCAAAGTCATTTTATTTATATTGCTATAACATATAACAAAGTAATCCTAGTCCTTAGACCATGAGATCATGGTAATCACTAACACTGGAAGAGTATCTTGATAACATCAAACGTCAGACTGTGAAAGGGTGATTATAAAGGTGGGTTCAGTGTTATGTATAGGCCTGTGGATCAAGAGTGGGCTTTGTCCATCCCGATGAAGGATAGATATTCTCTTGGCCCTCTTGGTGATATCACATTGGTTAGCTTGCAAGGAAGTGATAAGATCACGAGAATGTTATATCACGGGAACGAGAAAAGAGTACATGTCGGTAACGAGATCAAACTAGGTATGGAGATACCTATGATCGAATCTCGGACATGTAATATATCGTGAGACAAAAGGATTTAGTTACTAATGATAAAGGTTCTCACGATCAGAGAAGTCATCGTAGAATGTGTAGGAGTCAGTATGGATCTCCATGTCCCTCTTCTGATTATTGATCTGAGAGGGGTCTCAATCATGTCTGCATTATTCAATAACCGTAAGGTGACACACTTAAGGGACACCAACACCATTTGGAGCAAATGTGTTTCAGACGAATGAATTGCAAAGTGCTAGAATTATTTCAATAGACACCAAAACTATTTCGGGTGAAATTGCAGAAATTGGTTCTCCATGTAATATTGAAATTTTGAAGGGGGTTTTATGTGAATGTTTGTTAATGAAAGTAATTAACAGTCCAAATAAATTTAATAAAAGAGTTTTATTAAATGAGAGGGCATTAAATTTGGAGAAATTTAATGCATTTAAAGTGGAGACTTTAAAAGAGAATGTGAAGGGGCATTTTAATGTGGAGGGGGTTACCACCACATGAATGGGGGAGGTGAGGGGTCAACCCCCATGGGGGGCTAGCCATGGGGAGGGGTACCCCCTCCTCCTATAAAATGCCACCCCTCTCACCCTTCTTCCTCACACCTCCTCCTAAAGGATCTCTCTCCCCCTCTAGAATTATTCCCCCATGGTCTCGGATTAGCGAGATACATGTCCCCGATGGCATTTCGTCTAGAAGGAGTTGTTGCTTCCGCTGCATAGCTGGAGCGATGATGCGGAGCTTGTTCGGTGGCCTGAACGTGTTTGCGAGTGCGGATGCGCTGCTGGTTTGTGGCGCTAGGACTTCCACACGATCTTGAGATCGACAAGCGAACGACTACATCATCCACGAGTTCCTACTCGTTAACAAAACTTTGTTGTCTTAGAGGGTAAGTTCTCCTTGGATGTATATCCACATGTTGCTTGTTTAAAGTAGATAGATCTTGGCATATAGTTCCCATCGTTGGAATTTTTTTGTTTTCTATGCTGCCAACCCTTCAGTGGTATCAAAGCCTGATCTATGCATAGGTGCTTTGCACGGGTAGAACACATAAGAGTATGTGGGCGGTGATGATCATGTTATTTCTTCTTATATGTACTTTGGATATTGGTGGCATAGTAGGATGAAGCGGCCAGGACCAACCTTACATGTCATTGCACATAAGACCGTTTCCACGACTGACATGCAACTAGTTTTGCATAAGTGGCTAGCGGGTGTATGTCTCTCCTACTATAGTCTGTTGGAGATATGCCCAAGAGGCAATAATAAAAGTGGTTATTATTATATCTTTGTGTTTATGATGAATGTTTACATCCCATGCTATAATTGTATTATTAGGAAACACTAATACATGTGTGTTTTGTAAACATGTAAGAGTCCCTAGTAAGCCTCTTGTTGAACTAGCTTGTTGATTAATTGATGATCATGGTTTCCTGATCATGGACATTAGGATGTGATTAATAACAAGGTTATGTCATTAGGAGAATGATGTGATGGACACACACCCATAGTAAGCATAGCATAAGATCAAGTCATTAAGTTCGTATTGCTGTAAGCTTTTAAATGCATAGTAACCTAATCCTTCGACCATGAGGTTGTGTTAATCACCATCACCGGATGGGTACTTTGATGAAATCAAACACCGCTTCGTAACTGGGTGGTCATAAAGGTGTCATTGGGTATTCTGAAAGTATGTGTTGAAGCGCATGGACCAAGATTGGGATTTGTCCATCCATATGACGGATAGATATGCTCTGGGCCCTCTCGGTGGAATGTCATCTAGTTAGCTTGCAAGCATGTGACTGGATCACAAGAGATGACATATCACGGAACGAGTAAAGAGTACTTATCAGTAACGAGGTAGAACTAGGTATGGAGATACCGACGATCAAACCTCGGATAAGTATAGTATCGCGTGACAAAGGGAATTGGTTTCGTTTGTAAATGGTTCAATCGATCACGAAGTCATCGTTGAGTATGTGGGAGCCATTATGGATCTCCAGGTCCCGCTGACGGTTATTGATAGGATATGTGTCTCTGTCATGTCTACATATTCACGAACCGTAGGGTGACACACTTAAGGTTCGAAGTTGTTTTAAATAGATATGGAATGTGCGTTGGAGACCGAATGTTGTTCGGAGTGTCGGAATGGATCCGGGACATCACGAGGAGATCCGGAATTGTCCGGAGAATAAGATTCATATATTGGGGATCATTTTCTGAGTTAGGAAATGTTCTGGAGTATTTGTATGAGGGTTCTAGAAGGTTTCGGAATGTTCCGGAAGGTTTCTTGGAGTTTGCTTGAAAACCAAGGAAGGGATCAAGGAGTCCTGGTGGGTCAAGACTAGGAGTCGTGGGGGAGGAGGAATCCTCCCCCCACACCCCAATCCGCCGGCCTAGAGGGAGGGGAGTCCTACAAGGACTCCCCCTCCCATGGCGCCTTGCCCCCCTTAAATAGAGGGGCAGGGGCACCCCCTCCACCCCTGCTCCATAACTCCCAATCTCTGCCGCCTCTCTCCTCCTCCTTTCTTCTGCACAGGCATAGGCGAAGCCCTGCAGAATTCTCTACTCCACCACCACCACCACGCCGTCGTGCTGCTGTGATTCCGTGGAGAAGATCTACTAGCTCCGCTGCTCGCTGGAACGAGGAGAGAAAGGTCTGCTTCGACTCTGCACGTGTGACCGACTGCGGAAGCGCTGCCCGAACGCGGCGCCGGAAGGATCGTCCACTTGACCGACTACGGAAGCGCTACCGGAACGCGACGCCGGAAGGATCGTCCACACGATCTTGAGATCGGCAAGTGATCGAGTACATCAACCACGAGATCTAATCTCGTTAACGCTTTCGGATCTACGAGGGTTAGTTCCTATCTATCTCGTTGCACATGTCTAATAGATTAGATCTTGGCTTTTATCTAGATTAGATCTGGGTTTTGTTCGTTCTTGCGGTAGAATTTTTTTGTTTTCCATGCTACGAACCCATCATAGTCAATATCTGATTTACAACGAGTTGCTAATAATTTGGTTATCATCCTTGTGGTTACATGTTCGTTGGTAAGAATGGTTCATTCTTCGAAAGCCCTAAGCCACGTAAAACTTACAATGGATAAATTAGAGGCGTCTAGTTTAGATCGTTGCTGGTCTTGTGTCATGATATGGTAATGTTGTAAGTTGATACTCTTAAAACACACCTAACATGTAAGTTCCATAGACCATAGCCTTATACACAAAGGAATGATAAAGATCGTACCACGATGCATATGATAGTGATCAAATGCAAGAACCATACCATTTCACTTTACAAATATGATGTTTGAATCTTATATTGCTTGTTTGGCGTTTTAGTAGCATTATAAGATGATCCCTCATTTAAATATCAAGATAAAAATGTGTTCTTCCTTAAGTATGCACCGTTCTATGGATTGTGTTTCGACACATCACGTGATGATCGGGTGTACTCGACTCTGTGCTTTCATACAACGGGTGTAATAAATTTTTATACACGCGAGACTAAGGATCTTACTTGGCGAGCCTAGGATGTACAGACATGGCCTCGGAACATGTACCGAAAGGTTAAGCATGAGTCATATAGCAGATATGATGCTCATATAGATGCTCGCCTCTGAAGCTACACCGACTCACGTGATGATCGGACTTGGTGTAGTGAATTTGGTTCATGTAATCACCAAAAAGACATGAGGGATGTTGTTTTTGAGAAGGAGTTTAGTTGAACTCAATCTATCATAAACTTAGTCTAAATAAACTTTACAAATTATGTTGTAGATGGCACCACCTCCTTTTAATTTCAATGTGTTCATGGAGAAAGTGAAACTTGCTAAGAATGGTAGCAACTTCACCAACTGGGCCATGAATTTGAGGATTCTCCTCTCTGCTGCACAAAAGCAATATATGCTAGAAGCGCCGCTAGGACACCCACCAGCTCCTGATGCCCCTGACGAGGAAAAGAATGTTTATATAACTCGTCATGAGGACCACAACTTAGTTCATTGCGGCATACTGTATGGGCTAGAGCCAGAACTTTGAAAGCATTTCGAATATGGCAATGCCTTTGATACCATGGGTGAATTGAAAATGATTTTCGATACCCATGCTGCCGTAGAGAGTTATAATGCTACAGAAAAGTTCTTTGGCTGCATGACAGAAGAGAACATCTCCGTAAGTGAGCACGTACTCAAAATGTATGGGTACGCCGATAAGCTTGTGTCCTTGGGAATAACGATTCCCATTGACTTAGGCATACATCGTGTTCTCCAATCTCTACCACCTAGCTACAAGAGCTTCGTGATGAACTATAAGAAGCATGGCATAAAGAAGACTCTCCCCGAGCTTCTGTCAATGCTTAAGACTTCAAAAGTGGAGATTAGGAAAGGACATCAAGTGTTGATGGTCAATAGGGCCACCAGTTTGAAGAAACACAAGAAGGGAAAACAGAAGGGAAAGAAGGGCGGCAAATATGTTGATGCGCCTGAAAAGAAATCCCGGGCTGGCCCTAAGTCTGATACCGAGTGCTACTATTGTAAGGGGACTGGCCATTGGAAGCGCAACTGCCCCAAGTTTTTGGCAGACAAGAAGGCCGGCAAGGCAAACAAAGGTATATGTGATATACATGTTATTGATGTGTAGTTGACTAGTACTCGCAGTAGCAAATGGGTATTTGATACCGGATCGGTCGGTAATATATCTAACTTGATACAGGGGCTGCAAAACAAGCAACAGCTAGCAAGGGATGAGGTCACGATGCGTGTCAGCAACGGATCAAGAGTTGATGTGATCGCCGTCGGAATGCTGCCTCTCCATATGTCATCGGGATTAGTGATAAACCTAAATAATTGTTATTTGGTGCATGCGTTGAGCATGAACATTGTATCCGGATCATGTTTATTGCAAAGCGGTTCTTCGTTCAAATCAGAAAACAATGGTTGTTTGATTTATATGGATATTATCTTTTATGGTCATGCACCCATGATGAATGGTTTATTTCCATTGAATCTCGATAGTACTCATACGCACATCCATAATGTTGATGCTAAAAGGATTAAACTTAATGATCATATATCTACATATATGTGGCACTGCCGTCTAGGTCATATTGGCGTTAAACGAATGAAGAAACTCCATTCTGATGGACTTTTAGAATCACTTGATTTTGAATCATTTGATACATGTGAGCCATGACTTATGGGCAAGATGACTAGAACGCCGTTTTCCGGTTCAATGGAACAAGCGACATATTTATTGGAAATCATACATTCTGATGTATGCGGTCCAATGAGTGTGTCGGCGCAAGGTGGATGCCCTTATTTTGTTACTTTCACGGATTATTTGAGTAGATACGGGTATATCTATTTGATGAAAGATAAGTCCGAAACCTTAGAAAAGTTCAAGTAATTTCATAATGAAGTGGAAAATCATCATAATATAATGATAAAATTTCTACGGTTCAACCGTGGGGGTGAGTATCTAAGTTATGAGTTTAGCACACACATGAAAGAGTGTGGAATAGTTTCACAACTCACGCCTACCAGAACACCACAACGTAATGGTGTGTCGGAACGTCGTATTCATACTATATTGGATATGGTTCGATCTATGATGTCTCTGACTGACTTGCTACTGTCATTTTGGGGTTATGCATTGGAAACCTCTACATTCACTTTAAATCGGGCACCGTCTAAATCCGTTGCAACAACACCGTATGAATTATGGTTTAGAAACAAACCTAAGCTGTCATTTCTTAAAGTTTGGGGATGCGATGTTTATGTGAAGAAACTTTAGACGGATAAACTCGAACCCAAAGCGGAAAAATTTGTCTTCATAGGATACCCTAAAGAAACAATTGGGTATTCGTTCTATCACAAATCCTAGGGCAAGGTTTTCATTGCCAAGCATGGATCCTTTCTAGAGAAAGAGTTTCTCGCAAAAGGTGTGAGTAGTAAAATGGTAGAACTCGAAGAGGTTATTGAACCTTCTCTTCATGAAATAGCGAGTGGCGCAGCACCGGAAGTCATTCCGGAGTTGACCTCACAAAATTAAGAAGTAACTAATGATAATGATCATGAAACTCCGAAAGAGGACACTACCGAACCTCGTAGGTCAAGCAGGACACGTGCAACTCCTAAACTATACGAGAATACTGTTGTGAATTTCATGGTTTATGAAATAGATGACCCTGCGACATATGAAGAAGCGATGATGAGCCTGGATTCCAACAAATGGATAGAAGCCATGAAATCCAAGATGGAATCCATGTACGAAAACCAGGTTTGGACCTTGGTGGACTTACCTCACGACCGAAAGGCCGTTGAGAATAAATGGATTTTCAAAAGAAAAACTGATGTTGATGGTAATGTAACCATCTATAAAGCTCGACTTCTCACAAAAGGGTTTCGACAAATTCAAGGAGTTGACTACGATGAGACATTCTATCCCATAGAGATGCTAAAGTAGTTAGGGTTCTGTTCGCAATTGCTGCATATTTCGATTATGAAATATGGTAGATGGATGTCATAACTGCGTTCCTCAACGGTAATATTGAAGAAGAGTTGTATATGATACAACCAAAGGGTTTTGTCGATCCTAAGGATGCTAACAAGGTGTGCAAGCTTTAGCGATCCATCTATGGACTGAAGCAAGCATCACGGTGTTGGAATCTCCGCTTTGATGAGGTTATCAAAGAGTTTGGATTTGTCCAAACTTATGGAGAGGCTTGTATTTACAACAAAGTCAGTGGGAGCATTGTGGCATTTCTGATATTATATGTGGATGACATATTATTGATTGGAAATGATATAGATCTTTTAAACAGTGTTAAAAGTTATCTAAATAGCAAATTTTCAATGAAGGACCTTGGTGAAGCGTCATATATATTAGGCATAAAGATCTATAGAGATAGATCGTGATGCCTAATAGGGATATCGTAGAGTACATACCTTTATAAGATTTTAAAGAATTTGAAAACGGACGAAAGTAAGAATGGGTTCTTACCTATGTTGCAAGGCAAGACATTGATTTAGACTCAAAGTCCGGCTACGACGGAAGAAAGAGAGATAATGGATAAGATCCCCTATGCTTCAGCCATATGCTCTATAAATGTACGCCATGCTATGTACAAGATCGGATGTGGCACATGCTATTAGTTTCACTAGTAGGTACCAATCTGATCCAGGTTTGAAACACAAGATCGGATGGCGGCATATCCTTAAGTACTTGAGAAGAATGATACGTCCGAAACGTATCTACTGTCCCGCACACTTTTGCTATTGTTTTCCTCTAAACTTGTGTGATTTGGATACAACTAACACGGATTGACGCTGTTTTCCGCAGAATTACCTTGGTGTCTCGTTTTCGTGCAGAAAATCAACTATCAGGAAAAATCCCGGAAAATATGCGAAAAAACATATTTCACCAGAAGACTCACGGATCCAGAAGATGAGACGGAGTAGGGCCACGAGGGGCCCACACCACCTGGCCGCGCGGGTCAAGCCAGGCCACGCCTAGGGGTGGTGTGGCCGCCTCGGCTGCCCCCTCGGCCTCCCTCTTCGCCTATAAGATGCCTCTTGATCTAAAACCCAAGGGGGGTTCGACGTTTTTCCAGAAAGAGTTTTGCTATGCCGCCACCACCAGATTCCGCGATTCGGAACCAGAAACTCCATTCTGGCACCCTACCGGGACGGGTAATTGGAGGAGATCATCGCCATCATCATCGCCATCATCATCACCATCGCTTCTCCATCGACCATCCATGTTTCCCCCATCTATGAGTGAGTAATCCCCCGATGTAGGCCGTGGGGATGGTAGGGATTGGATGAGATCGTTCATGTAATTGCATCAGATTTAGGGCATGGTGCCTATTATATTTTATTAGTGCTTTTTGACTTTGTTGTAACTTGTTATGCTTAATACTTGTCACTAGGGCCCGAGTGCCATGATTTCAGATCTGAACATGCTATTGATTCATTATGATAGTATTGTTTATGGTCTTACCCGCAAGTTGTATGCACATATTGTTGTCCGGAACAAAAGGCCCCGAAGTGATAGCAATCGAGATAACCGGAGGGAATGGCTTTGATGTGAGGATCACATGTGTTCACGGAGTGTTAATGCTTTGCTCCGGTGCTCTATTAAAAGGAGCACCTTAATTGCCAGTAGTTCCCTTGAGGCCCCGCTGGAAACGGGCTGGCAGGACAAAAGATGTTGTGCAAGTTCTCATTGCGAGCACGTATGACTATATGGAACACATGCCTATGATTATTTAGTACTTGGATGCTTTATCTTATTTATCTGCAAATGCCCTGTGTCTTGATTGCCATATGAATTGTCTTGTCCATGCAACGCCCGTCCATCCATCCTTATGCCTACCACGCTTTAATCCTACTGTTTACTACAATTGTTACTACTGGCTTTACTTTTACTACTGCTATTACTTTACTATTGCTACTACAAAACCGTTGCTACTGATAAACTGCTATGAGCAAGATTGTTTCCAGGTGTAGCTGAATTGACAACTCAGTTGTTAATGCTTATAAATATTCTTTGGCTCCCCTTGTGTCGAATCGATAAATTGGGTTTCACTTCCCTCGAAAATACTGCGATACACCCTCTATACTTGTGGGTCCTCAAGACTATTTTCTGGCACTGTTCCCGGGGAGCATAGCTTTATTTATCAAGTCAACTTGGAATCACTATTGTTCGCTGCCATCCATCCATCATGGGTAAGTCTCGTGATGGCAAGGTTCCTATTTTACCATCCACTACAAGAAGAGGTACGGTTCTAAACACCTATGTTGCTCTTGATTCACCATCTGTTATGAGTAAGCTCCTTACAGCCCCACATACACAATCTAAACACACTGCTACTACTGCTGAATCTGAAACTTTTGATACTTACGATGCTGCTTCTATTGTGCTTGATAAGAGTGGTTCATTAGGTCCTTTCCTAGATGCTACGATTGTTAGAAATATAGCTGGAAATACTGAAACTCCTAATGAAGACACTACTACACCTGTCAGTTCACCTAAGTCTAGAGAGAGCTATGAGATTGAAGACGGTTATATTGAGATGACCGATGAATTTATTAAAGAATGTCAAAACACCCATGACAGGGGTGTTGTTAAGAGTCTCCTTGAGAGGCATACTATAAAACCCAAATTATCTCCTAATGCTAAGTTTGTTGCATCTCCCATAAACATTAAAGATAAGGATTATGATTTCTCTCTTGACTTATCTTACATAGGTATTGTTGAGAATGAACCTTTTTGTGGGACTAAGAATGAAAGTGCGGTAGCACATATGACTGCGCTTTCTACCATGAGTGGCCTGTTTTCTGATGATATTAAGATGCGCACATACTTTATTGCTAAAATTTTCCCTTTTTCACTAAAAGGAGAAGCTAAAACTTGGTTTAATAATTTACCTCCTATATCTATTGATAGCCCTGATTGCTTGATTAGTACTTTCCTGCAGAAATATTTTCCTCCTAGTGCTAGACATGCTATTTTCCAGGAACTTTTTGATTTAAAACAAGGAGAAAAAGAGATATTGCCTGGGTCGTGGGCAAGGTTTTGTGCTTTGATTCATGCACAGGCTGGATGTCCATTACCTAAGAATGAGCTTCTTGATATATTTTATAATGGACTAACTGAAGAATTTAGGACATACCTAGATAGTTGTGCTGGTTGTGTTTTCAGGAATAGGACTCCCAAGGAAGCTGAGGAATTAATGGCTAAAATAAGCAAAAATTATGAAGACTAGACTCCTCCTGAACTAGCTATACCTGAAACAATTATACCTGAACCAATTATCCCTGCGCCTACACCAACATCAAAGAAGAGGGGAGTTATTGAACTAAATGATGAAGTGATGAAGGAAGCTAAGAAATGTCTTAAGGATAAAGGAATTAAAGCTTCAGATGTCAATAATTTACCTCCTATAGAAGAATTATGTAAGCCTATCCCCCACTCATCCACTATTGAGGTACACTCTCTCCAACATTTTGATGAAGGTGGTATCCCTTACTCTAAACCTCCTGATCAATGCTTAGAAGAATTCGATATTTTTATTGTTAAGCAAGATAATTTCAATAAAAGGGTGCAAAAGCATTTAATGGAAAAATCTAGAGCTATTATTGAGTTGAAGGATATTGTGGAAAGAACCTCTAATGATGTTAAAATGCTTGTTAAACATTTTCAAATGGTTCAAACTCAAATTGATCAGCTTATTAAAGTACAAAAAGACTTGTTAGTTAATGCTGCTAAAGAAAAACATGCTTATGAGATTAGAACTAGAAGTGGTGCTGCTACCTAGGCTCCTCTATATCCTGAGGGGCATCCTAAAAGAATTGAGTAGGATTCTCAACAAGTAGAAAATAGTGGTACTACTCCTTGGAAAAGAAAGAAGAAACATCAAACTATTGTAGAACCCTCTGAACCTCCTAAAGATCCTAATAGTATATTTGTCTCTGATGCTGAATCTGATAGTGGTAATGAAGAAAATGTAGTTCCTGATAAAGAAAACGTTGAAGAAGAACCTGAAAGGCATACTAAGAATACTAAATACACTAAATAAGATTTTGTTGCTAAGAAACATGTAGTGAAAGAGAGCCTTGGGTCCAAAAACCTATGCCTTTCCCTGATAACAAACACAAGTCAAAGGAAGATGAACACTATAATAAGTTTTGTGAGTGGATGAAACCTTTATTCTTGCAAATTCCTTTGACTGATGCTATTAAATTGCCTCCTTATTCAAAGTATATGAAGGATATTGTGTCGAATAAAAGGAAGATCCCTAATGAAGAAATTTCTACTTTGCTTGCTAATGATTCCTTTAATGGTAAAGTTCCAAAGAAACTTGGAGACCCAGGGATTCAAACTATTCCATGCTGTATTAAAAATAGTTACGTTAGAACTGCTTTGTGTGATTTGGGAGAAGGAGTTAGTGTTATGCCTTTTTCTCTCTACAAGAGACTTCAACTGGAAAAACTAATACCAATTGATATATCTTTGCAAATGGCTGATAAATCTACTACTATTCCTGTTGGTATATGTGAGGATGTACCTCTTCAAGTGGCTCATAATTGCTTGATATTAACTAATTGTGTTGTGCTTGAAATGCCTGAAGATGATAATATGTCTATTATTCTTGGGAGACCTTTTCTTAATACTGCAAGAGCTGTTATTAATTGTAATCAAGGAAAGTTGACTTTTAATGTTAATGACAAGGAGCATACTGTCTACTTCCCCAAGAAGATTGATAGGACTTATGGTTTAAATTCAATTGAACATGTTGAGGGCATTCAAGTTTGAGAAATATATTGTCCCATACCACGAGAAAAATATGAGATTATTATGATTGGGAACATTGCTTTCAAGGTTGAGGTAACATAATCATTAGTGGAATACAAAGTATTGTTTCATATAAATTTGTTTTGGTAACAAGACCTAATCAACCTTGTTAACAAAGGGATTTTAATGAGCAAAACAATGTTTGCACCATGATTATCCTCGCTTACTTTCATTTTATCCATTTTAGTTTTTGCTTTCGCTTAGTTTACTTTTGTTTTGCTAGTTGCTGGCATATTAGAGTGTCTTAGAACTTCTGAAGTTTTAGCTTTGTTTTTCTTTTGCATCTTTCTGAAAAAATCTTTCTATCAGAAAAACATTCATCTATACCTAAAAATTGCTAAAAAATAAAGTGTCTCGAAAAATTGCAGAAAATTCATATTCAATTTTTACGTGAAAAAAGGGGCAGAGAAGTGCCTGGAGACTACCAGGGGGGCCACTAGGCAGGCACACCACCTGGTGGCGCGGCTAGCCCAGGGGCACGCCTGGCCATGGTGTGGGCTAGCCCTCGCCCTCCACTTACTCTCTCACTACCCACTTCTTTCTCTCTCCCGAGAAAACATTAGTTCTTTGCTCAAAATCGCGTTCTTGCTGTTCTTGCCCATGATTTTTTGATCTCCTTGCTCAACCATCTTTGCTGCTGAAATTTGGAGCATTTGTTCTCCGGTATGTGACTCCTCCGCTTGCCCAAGTAGATTTGTGTTTAGTGGTTTATATCTTGAGTATTTTGCTGTTGTAGGTGACAGGTTATGAGAGCTTGTAAGCTTGTCCGATGCTTAGAGATATTGTTTTGATGCATGTTTAGGTCTCTTACAAGTCTCTATGAGTAGTGACCTTCATTATGTATTCACTATGCAATCACTTGTGTAATGGATTTTTAAATTTTAGAATAGAAGATGAATGAATATCAACTCCACCAACATGAACTGAGGGTGCCCGAGGTTATGAAGGTTCACCGAGAGGAGGACGCTTTTCCTTCCATCTATCCATGCTTCGAATTTCCCAGGACTTCCATACCTTAGTTGCTAATGCAGGATTGGAGCACTTTGTGGAACATGAACCTTGTCAATTTGTGAAACTAACTATGTCTATAGTGTAGGACTTTCGATTTAGTTACTCTTTGCCTAACCCCATGGTCCACTACAAAATTTACAATATAGCTGTCGACCTTCCTCTTCATGACTTTTGTGCAGCTATTAAGGTACCTCAGTCGGGATCGTGTGGAAGGATTAAAGAGCGACCTGCACCACTCATGGACTTGTATGTGGAGATTTGCCAAGGGAGCAGGTTCTCGAAGGAGAGTGGAAAATTCGTAACATTCATCTCTCATCTATTCGCTACTTTGCTTACTTTACTTCCAAGTGTGTTCTCGCTAGGAAAACTGCTAATCAGCTATCCTCATATGATCTAGCATTTATCTCAGCCGCTTTAAAACGAGATAGGACTTATAACTTGGGTGCCTTGATAGCTTTCCGCCTTGCTGCTAACCGCGAGAAAGGTGGAATTTGTGGAGGCCTCATTTCCTCTCGTTTATTAGCTTTGCATGGTTTCCTGCCTCATCATCTAGACCTACAGTTTCCCATAGAAAGGCTTGATCTTAATTCCATGATACAGCATAAATTTGTTTCTTCTTGGGCTAATTTGAGTGAGTTGTCTTATGAAATAACCTTTCTCAAGGCTGGACGGAGAAGGAGTAAGTCCGAGCGATTTGTTCTTTTGCATGGACTTGTTTTGTTTAACCTTGATACCAGGGTAGGATGGTCACTCACTGAGGAGGAGCTTAATACGTACTTGGGAGAGCTCTCCCAACAGGAGCAGGATACTAGAAGGGAGGTTATAGATGATTCGGTCTAGCCCTCAAATGAGGGGGAGTCTTCATATCAGTAGCCTACCTATGATTGGGGAGCTTCTTCTTCCCAAGGGCCTAACCACGATCATTCTTACAATGACTCGCCTGCTTGGAACCCTTACTCGCATTTGGGTTGACACCCACTTAGGAGAAAATCCTAAGCTTGGGGGGAGGTATACCGACATCACACTCATATACATATCATGTTTAGTCGGTACTTTGTATATTCATGCTTCGTTCTCTTTTTAGTTTTCATTCTTTCTTTACTTTTGCTTTCTAAAACACAAAAAGACCAAAAATATTTATGTTGTTTCTCTTTGTTTGCTTCTTCTTCTTTTTTCCTTGGTTTGCTTTTTTCCTATTGGCTTTGTCTTAATTATTCAAAAAACCCAAAAAGATTTTTCTTTGCTTGTTTTTCCTTTTTTCCTTTGAAAATTAAATACACCAAAAATAGTTGTTGTTCTTCTTTGGTTTTGTGAAGTTTGTTGTAGGGTTCAGCAGTCCTCAGTGGAATTCGTGTTATTATTCAAGCCACACAAGTGAAGGGAAATAATGAGGATTAATGACAACTTGAGGTGTGGTAAGAGGCTAATAATGAACTCTATTTATTTCCATTTTTGTACATATACTCATCATTGTGGGCATGCTTAGTTTGTTAATGTAGGGTGTATGTTATTTATGGATGCTTAGTAGTTCTTGCTTTCTTATGATTAACTCCATCTTGCTAATAGTTTGTAGCATGTCATATGAATGTTTGCTTGCATTGCTCTATTCATGACTTGGTATGACACTGTGGTATCCTCCTCTAAATGTTTCACTTGAATCGACTTGACACATGCTAATGCATGCATATGACTGAAAAAACCAGTTAAGTCGCGATGAATTATTTTGCCTCGGGAGTCTTGAATCACTTTCATACCATAATTAGTCCTATTTTGTTGCAAGCATGATTATGACAGTTATTGTTCTCTCATTTTGTCGCTCCCTTGCACTGAGTATAATCTTTACGCGTGCATCCAATTCCCCAAAACCAATATTTCCAAAAGTGTCCACCATACGTACCTATTAGCATCATTTGTTGTTCCGTGCATATTTAATATGCCTTCTTTTCTTCCGAATAAAATGTTTGCTTGTTATGAGAAAGTTAGTTAGTAAAGCTCTCATGAACTGGATGGCACACTTCATTTCTTGCACTTAATAAACCTGAACCATTGTTACTGTCCATGAAAGTTATATGCTTGCAAATTATAGGCTGGGGATTAGCAGAACCGCGCTGTCACGGGGAAAAATTTCAACACCTGTAAACATATACCTAGTTGATATCATGCTCTTTTATTTGCGGATGTCGTCGGTGTGAAATAAAAGGGGAGCTTGTAAGTCCATGGATTTATGTATGTGTGTTAGAGAAATGCCTGGGCCACTGGTCTAATCCATAACGTCATGGTGGAAACCTGCAGCGTAACCATAATGAGTATCTATGAAGCATTCTTCTTATAAACAAGAGATAGCTATTGAGAAAAAGGGGAGCTATGAGAAAAGAGGAAAGAGAGAAAAAAGCACCATTTTCCCATTGTAAATAAGGAGATTGATGAGATACTCGTTGTCTGCTTGCCTGGTCATTTTGATATGGGGATTCTTCCATATCATCGGGCAAGGGGTAACCCGTTGGCGTTTTGCTATGATACGCACGTATTTACTATGACAAGAACTTACCGGTAACTAAAGTTGAGTAGCATGAGGAGCGGCCCTCGTACTCAAGGGACATGAGATTTCCAGTTTATAGTCTGTCAAGCATATAACTCAGATTGGACCTCACTGTCACCTTAACCATTTAAAGATGCTTATGATAGGGGCAATGAGAGCTCAAACCTAATGAGTGCCATACTTTCAGCATTTGGAAGCCTTTCAGACTTTTCAAAACCTTTTCATTTCCTTGTTGAGTCACCACATATTCTACGAGAACTTCCGTGAGAGCATAGTTTTCATTCTTAGTGTAATATGCTTGTCGCAAAATTGATTAATTGTGTCATGACTTTGATGCTTGTATCTTTGATATCTTTACTTCTAGTCTTCACTTGAACTTTAGAGGTGCCTTGGCATTTATGTTTGCTCTACAATCAAAGGAAAGAAAGATACCACTCTATCATACCTTTTTATGAGCATTGCAATGTTTATTATGTTTATGTTCCATGCTACGTACTATTTTTGAGTTGGAATCTCTTCATAGCTTGCAATGACTATTAAGTAAACTTAGTTGCATACTCTTTATTATGAATTGCCTGAGTAGTTGATCATATGCTGAGAATATATAAATCTTATGAAGCAAATGTGTTTGTGAAAGTTTCTTTTATCGCACTCAGTTTTCAACTGAATTGCTTGAGGACAAGAAATAAGCTAAGCTTGGGGGAGTTGATACGTCCAAAACGTATCTACTTTCCCGAACACTTTTGCTGTTGTTTTTCCTCTAAACTTGTGTGATTTGGATACAACTAACACTGACTGACGTTGTTTTCAGCAGAATTACCTTGGTGTCTAGTTTTTGTGTGCAGAAAATCAACTATCAGGATAAATCTCGGAAAATATGCCAAAAGTCCTATTTCACCAGAAGACTCACGGAGCCAAAAGACGAGACGGAGTAGGGCCACGAGGGGCCCACTCCACCTGGCCGCGCGGGCCAGGCCAGACCACGCCTAGGGGTGGTGTGGCCGCCTCGGCTGCCCCCCTCGGCCTCCCTCTTCGCCTATAAGATGCCTCTTGACCTAAAAACCGAGGGAGGTTTGGTGTTTTTCCAGAAAGAGTTCCGCTACGCTGCCACCACCAGATTCCACGATTCGGAACCAGAAACTCCGTTCTGGTGGCCTGAACGTGTGTGTGAGTGCGGATGCACTGCTGGTTTGCGGCGCTAGGACTTCCACACGATATTGAGATCGGCAAGCGAACGACTACATCATGCACGAGTTCCTACTCGTTAACAAAACTTTGTTTTCTTCGAGGGTAAGTTCTCCTTGGATGTATATCCACCTGTTGCTTATATCTAGTAGATAGATCTTGGTGTATAGTTCCCATCGTAGGAATTTTTTTGTTTTCAATGCTATGAACCCTTTAGCCCCTACCATGGGCCCCACGTGGGGCAGGCCCACTTGGGCCGCCGGCCACCCCCTAGGCGCCTCCTAGGGGTGTGGTCCCCTCTTGGGCCTATTCCCCTCCGGGATTTGGCCCATTAAGCCCTTTCACCATTTAATTGATTTTATATTTTATTAAATAATTATGAATAAATGATTAAATCAATATTTAACATTCATTCACATATTATTCAATCTCCATGGCTATGGAACACCTTCCACCTCCACTCTGGACATCCTCCGGACTTACCGAAACCCTTCTAGTTTTCTCTCTTCTCTTCTTTGGTGATTCTACCGATCCTGTAAACACTCTCTAAGCATCATCAAGCCCTTAAGCATGATACCCTATGGTTCGGGAACACTCCAGACATGGTCGGGACACTCCCAGACCAATGATCGACAGAGGGACCTAGATGGCCGTGTGACCCCTGTGCATTCCACGAAGGTCTTTCATCGTTTGAACCGGGACAGTCGTGTCTTATTCCTTTTGTCTCTCGATACTTGCATTTCCCGAGATCTGATAAATGAAATCACCATGTCGTGTTCAATCTCATTACCGAACAATGTTACTTGACTCGTTTTCTACAAGTGATATCTCTGTGATCAAATCACACACAGCGCAGCTATTGGATACAACTTCTCCGAGTGGGCCCTTCAGTATCTTTCCGTCACGTGGACGGACAAATCCCTCTCTTGACATATATTGCCTCTACGGTTCCTCCGAATACCTAAACACACCTTTATGATCACTCTGTCATAAGTGACGTTTGATGATATCAAAGCATTCTCGGGAGACAATGATTGATATAGTCTGATGGTCTAAGGAATAGTCTACGAGGTCTATTATAATAATCGTAACTTGAACTTCATGACATGATCGGGTCACGATGTTTAGGTTGGGTATTGTTCATTATCTCATTCTCAGAATGAGTTGACTCCATTTCCAACTGGCATAAATGTCACATGATCAGGAAATCTTGATCATATGTTGACCAATGAACCAGTGACTAGAGTTTCACCAGGAACCCCTAGTTGTGTATATATCACATGTGTATTGGTGTTTCCTTTCAATAAAGTTATAGCATGATATAAAACTTCACCATAAACTTTACGAAATATGATAATAAACCTTATTATTATTTGTCTCTAGGGCATATTTCCAACAGTTTCAATATAGCAAGTATAAGCCTGCGATAGTGAACTATATTTCTATATTGGTGGTAAATTCCTACCTCAATACTGGCTTTATTGATATCGCACTCTCCCTTGATAAATTCGGTGTAGTCTATGTTAAATCCAGGCATTAAACTACTCCTTCTGTTTCAAGGTATAGGGCGTCCTTATTCTGCGGGTTTTTTCTTTGACCAACAATTCACTACAAGAAAAGTTGGCTTTTACAATAGATGATTTCCGTGGTTGACGACATGTGTGTTGTGGCCAAAAAGTCTTCTACGACGGATGCCCATCGTGGTAAAAGCCCCATCACAAAAGGATCTACCACAGTTTTATTTTCTGACCGTGGCGGATCGCACCCTTCAGCATGAAAACTTGTTCCGTCATAGATCTATTCGCCAGCCGCGTTGACTACTGACGTCATGCAAGATGCCATGTGGCACCCGCAGTTAACAGTCGGTTATCGCTGTTGTAACATCCCAATTTCAGCAATCCCGATTAGTTGTCCAGAATGCAAAAATCAGGGGGAACAAAAACTTTTTCTTGATAAGTGATGAAGTGTTTGCCTGTTGTTTGACTGTGTTTATGCTTATGATTGTGTATTAGAAGATACACTCCTTACCTCAACATCTATTGTCAAAAAGCTATTTAACAAAACTATCCTGGCTCATTTTACATATTCTCAAATGTTCTGGCATTCCAAAACATGAGCCAAGATGCTTCTGTAACCAAAACTATTTTAGTAGCTTCTATTGACAAAACTATGGAGTAATATATAATATAATCTCCTTATGTTTTCAAGACAGAACCTCCAACTACCACTACATCTAGGATTCTCAAAACCTTGTATAAAACCTTTGAATCCTAATCTTGGTAGGGATACCAAGGAGCTTACCTTGTTCAACTCCAACCTATTCAAAATACCCATCCTTACCTCAAGCTAAGCTTGATGGTAACCCCGGTAGTAGTTGGTTTGCTTGTAGGATGAATCGCCTTGATCTGCTGTTTGACTTGTTTGCTTAGGAACTAGTATGAGCTACTATAGGAGATCATCACTAGGATCAAGAGGTTACAAATCACCACACCCTAAGCAAGAATCCAAGATGGATCTGGTCTCTAGCCACTAAGTGATCATCTAAAACCCTTAACCAGATCAATTCTGAAGTGATCCATCCTAGAAGTTCCCAAGTCAATGAAGACCAATATCAAGAATGGATCCTATTCTACCAATCTACACTTAAACATCATCCACTTGATGATGCTTTGATACCTTACAACCCATCAAAAACATCTCCTCTCATACTCTAGTCAAAATCCTCAAATCTCCTAAATTTGGCTAAGTTTGGAAAACTATTTCCAACATCACCTTTTTGGATGTCTCCCTTTCTCAACCCTTGTGCATTTTGAACCATCCTAAGTACTATCAAGGCCCACTCTTGCCCTTGGTTAAATCATCCTCCAACCCACTTGTTCTTGATGGTTTTGCAGGCAAGAAAATAACTTTTCCTGCAAATCTAGTCAACATGCCTACTTTGACAGAAGCTCACACCATCATCCAACCTTCTACGAACCAAATATTTGCATGGTTATTTTCTACTCATATAGGTATATCAACATCTACTTCACTTGTTCCAAGTGGATCTTTGTCCTTCTTAAACCCACATGGCTTATAAGGCATCATGACTCATCTTGTATGGGAGCCTTATTTTCAACAAAGTTTGCCATCACTTCCAGACCACCTCAAATGTAACCAATCCAAAATCCTTCTGCCATGATCATCTATATAACTTCGTCTAACTGTCCCTCTACTCCTGGCATCAATGTGAGCTCTGAGCTCCAAGATCCAACAAGGTTTTGGTGGTATAAAAATAACATCACCCTAGATCCACAACTCCTTGTTTTCCATCTAATTCAAGTTGGATTTCCAATTCGCAAGCTTGCAAATTCTTGCTACATATTGTCTACATCATCTACCTTGATCATCAAGATTTATCAACTATTATCCATAATTATTATGGCTCCAAATCTAATTAATCTCTTTAATAGATAAGATCTCCCAAAACTTCTTCCATAAAGGAAAGTTTGGTTTTTGCCAAAGCACTTCTCCAAATTTGTGCTCATTTGAGATCTATATATCATACCCTGTCTTCCCACTTCAAAAATAAATATTTTTGAAGAGCTTTATTATTTCTTCTTGCCTATTTTCTTAAATGGCAGAAATGGAATAATAATAGTTTTAAATACTTTTAAGCCTCAATAAATATTGGGAAAATTCCCCTAAGTGTGTATTCACATTTGGGACCCTCACACACCAAAAACCAACCTTGTCCAATGTAATTATATCATATGATCTTCTAGAAACTACTTCTGCCCTTTTTGAATAAATGGTTTTAACTGGACTTTAAATCCATTGAAAAATCTCAAACAATTCCTAGGTTGAGGTATTGACCATATCTACCCATTAATGCCATCTTACTATATTGCCAAAGACAACTTTTGAGACTTCCTTCATAATAATGTAGTTGATCAATTTTGCAATCTAAGAAAATCCTCCACTCAAAACCCCACAAAACTTTACCAACCTGGTCAAGCAAGCTTCCCCAGCACAACTCACACCCTTTTGGTCGTGCACTGTAGCAAGGTTACGGTAGCAACCCCTC
Source organism: Avena eriantha (assembly GCA_910589775.1). Taxonomy (NCBI): domain Eukaryota; kingdom Viridiplantae; phylum Streptophyta; class Magnoliopsida; order Poales; family Poaceae; genus Avena; species Avena eriantha. Next base: position 218,687,715 of record OU342740.1, read on the forward strand.
TCCCTTGTCCCATGTGCTTGGAAGTGAGAAGGGGAGAGAGAGAGACAAGCATGTGAGGCCATTTATCTTGCAGCAACCACCAGCTAGCCCTCTTTGTCCCCTGCACGACCCTAGTACCCTCTCCAACACCCCACACGCCCAATGGATGGCCAGCTCCCTCCCCTTGTCCTCCCATGGACTTGTGCCACCATGGACATCTCCTCTTGGGATAAATACCCCCAGGCCACCCACCTCTCCCCTCTACCTCTCATTTACCCCCAATAACTCTCACTCACCTCCCCTGTACTCCACTCCCCCTCCCCAGTATAGTCCTGCCCGAGAGAAAGAGAGGAAGAGCTCTCGGCTCCCTCCATGAAGACGAGCTAAGCTCCCTCTCCTCGTCTTGTCCCTGCTGCATGTCACTCTGTGATGATCCCCTCCTCCTCCTCGTTCTAACCATGCCCTTTTTATTGTCCAGGACTATGCCTTCTGGCCTCACCGGCACGGCTCGACGACTTCGCCTCGACCTCCATCGCACGAGCCACCTCCAGTCGTGAAATGGGCCCTTGCCGCCCCTCGTCGGGACCACCGTCACGCGCCGCGTCCCTCCGCCGCCTCCCCGACGCCGATGAGCCCTCTGGTGAGCCTCCCGCACATTCCCCGCCGCCAGCTAGGGGTCCTGCCCCTACGACCTGCCCGTGAGCTGGAAGATGGCCGGGAGCAGTCGATCTCGAGCGAGCGGCTCCCGTCCCTCCTTACCCGCTCGCCCTCCCGCCCTCATTGGTAGACGGGCCCCGCCCGTCAGGTTCGAAACCGTCTCCTCCCACGCTGAGAGAAGCCGGGTGGGCCGACTTCATTGCTGGGCGGCCCGTGGTCACTAGATCCGGCCCACTGTAGCATTTTATCTTTTTCTTTTCAGCGGATCTATTAATTCCAGAAACTACCTTCTAGGATTAAATCCAAATAAAAATGGAAATCACAATATTTTGTCCAGATCCAAATTTCTAAGGGTTCCTACATGTTTTGTGCAACACGCAGAACTGTTCATTTGCCAAAAGTAATTTTCATTATTTACTGGAAATTAATCTACAAAAAGGTATCTTTATCACTAAATAAATTCCTCAGGGAGGTATACATATCCATTTGGGATGAATCCAAGTTCTCCTAGAAGGTGATTACTATACCCATAAATTAGCATAAGCCTCATGCCAAGGTGAATAGTAATTTTCCTATAGTAAAAATAACAAAAACTATTAGTTTCTTCCTTAGATAAATTCTCCAGGTCAAACCAACAGAGGTATTGACTTAAATCCAACTCCTTGTGATGTGGTGCACTATGGTATACTAAAATCAAGGAGATCAAATTTTATGGAGACTATGTGTAATTTTGGTGAATTAATCATATTTGTCTAGGGTAGTCTCAGTAGAAAAATCACTAAGGGCATTTGACAACTCCAGAAAGAGTGAATCCAACTTCCTCGGAAAGCTATTCTAAATACCCACCATGTGTCCTTGGAATCAAATCAAAAGCTTCTGTAGATTTAATCTAGTTAAAAAGACAAAACAACTTCAAAACTCTCTTTGGGAATTTCCTGAGGGCATTCTGGTAATTATTTTTGAATGATTCCAACTATCAGTAGTTCAGTACATGAAACTCTACAAAATCCTCCAAGGAAATAATTTTTGGAGCTCCGGAACTTTTCTGGTGAATTATTTCCTAAAATTAGAGTCTTATTCACTATTGAAATCACTATAATCTTTGGTAAGTGATAAAGCAGTGAAACCACTTTTGTTGGTTTCATTTTATCAATGCCTATATGTTGGTATCATGTTTTTACAATGGTACCATACAGAATATGTCCTTGGTCCAAAACCCCCTCTTAGGTAGTTCCTCGACAATAAACCCTAAGGGGTGTTCACCCCCTTCTCCAAGGTAATCTCTATCTCCTAAATCCAATCCTCGCAACACCATCTGAATCTTAATTTGGTATTACTCAATTTCTTGATGTTTTGATATTGGTGCTTGTATGCCTGGTGTTGATTGTGCCCTTGTTTGCTTGCATGTGCTGTCTAAACGATGATAGTTGCGCTTGTACCGATGCTGAGAAGAAGAGATCTTATTGGTATTGGCATTCTGGGTTATCTAAAGAAGAAGTCCAGGGACATTATACCATATTGCTGATCTCAGGCAAGCCACCTTCTTGCTCATAAGCCTTGTCCTACTGTTTTACTTATGCATGTTTTATCTACTGTTTATTAAAATTGCACTGTTTTACTTTATGTTGATGTATATATGGTAATGGTGTGGCTCCTCTGAACTATTACGCTTTGGTACTACTAAGTACAACCTCCTTGACGACACCTACTCGTCCCTAGTAGAATAGATGGTGTATTACACCATACTCCTTTGGAGACCCCGTTTAAGCCGAAGCAAAACTAGAGGATGGGAAAACCTTAGAAAAAGTTTACCAAATGTTTTATGATAAAACCTTGGTGAGGTGGGACCTCCCAAGAGATGTTGAGAAAGAAAAAGGTTTTGTTTTATAAAATGCTGAATGAAAGATGGAGGAAAAAGGTTTACGAAAACGCACCTGGTTCTTTGTAGTTTTTCTAGAACAATTAACCTTGTGCAACCACATTACTCTGGAATGGGACAGGGCTGGATTTGATGTTTGTCTATTCCGGTATAAGCGGCCTCGCAAATACTATAGGGGATAAAAATCCCTGGAGGGTGGGCCTTCTCACGTAAGGGTCCATGTGGGACATTGACCTAGAGAAGGAACGAAGGGTCCACTGGCCTCCACACGTTACTATGAGCCCCTCATTGAAAGCGCACACTTGGGAAGTGTAAAAATGCGCTCCGGTTGGTCCTCGGTACCCGACGTCCCGGTGTTGAGGGGAACAACACTCATAGGTAGGAACTTATACTAGAGTGGGCATCCGGAGAGTCTTGATCGGTTACTCGACCCACATTCGGTGAAGATCAGGGTAGTGTACCTGGATGGTGTAGGTAAAGTGTACAACCTCTACAAAGTGTAAATCTATTGGAATAGCCGTGTCCGCGGTTATGGACGGTTGGGAAGGTTGCTGTAGAGCGGTGTTGGTTTTGTTTTCAAAAAAGGATTTTGGAAAATCAAAGGCTTTGAAAATATTTTGACCATGGGATGGTCGAAAAGGAGAAAGGTTTTGACCATGGGATGGTTAGAAAGGAATGAAAGGAGTTTGGTTGGGGGACGACCGGGAGAAAGGAACAAATGGGTGACCCAGTCCTGATGTTCAAAATAGTTTCCAAAAGGAGTTACAAAAGTTTTTCAACAAAGATATGTAGATGCTATATCTACAAGAGAAACTATTTGAGAAAAGAACCTCCCTTGGATCCCACCTACTGCCACAGCTATATTGCATATCCTCTTGTTATTATTGTTATCGTAAGGTGGTTTGCGAGTACATTCAAAGTACTCACTGGCATTGTCCCTGGCTATTAACTTGGTCAGATATCGAGAAGAGGTGAAGTGGACGACTATGCGAGCTAGGACGTTCTCCCAGTCAGTTGCATGTAGGTTAAGGCATGGATCGGGCTCTACGCTTGATGAAGTTCCGCTGAGGTTTATTGATGTAGCCATAACAACATTTATGTAAGTCTTGTAATTCGGTATGTCTCGGATGTTGTAATGGTACTTGTCGGTTATGTGCCACGACTAACTGATCATGGGATCGTGGTTGTATGCATAACAGGGATTCCCGGAGGATTAATCCGGGGGCCCCATAGCCGTTAGCAGTCACAAAAACCGTGGTAGAAGCCTGGCCCAAACAAGGCCTGCTAATTGTTAAGTGGGCCGGCCCATGAGGAGAGCCCAATAAGAAGAAGGCCCGTTACTGTTTCGTCCAGCACTGCCCAAAATGGGCCAACTAGTGCAGACATTCGCGGCCCGTGAAATTTCAGGCCCGACACTGTTTCAATCTACAGAAGGCCCACCTGTGTCCAATACTGTGCGGCCCATTTTCAGCCTGGGCCAAGTTTGTCCGTTACTTTTCTCGCACCCATCGTGGGCCACCTCTACAGTTACGGCCTTTACTGTTCTAGACATTCACTGTTCCAGGTTTCTACTATTCAGTACCATAAATGGGCTGATGATTCTGGCCTACTAAAGTTCTGGCCTTGTTACTATTTCTGGCATGTTACTCTTCCGGCCTTTCACTGTTCCAGCCATTCACTGTTCGGGCCTTTCACTTTTCCGATCTTTCACTGTTCCGACCTTTCACTGTTCCGGCCTTTCACTATTCTAGACTTTTACTGTTCTGTTCTTTTGCGATCAGATTCTACATATAATGGCCTCTAAATGCTAAATAAATTCCAGAACTATGGAAAAAACTTATAACTAGAAAATTAGTAAATTATTACAGTCCTAAAAAATTATGTAGCTCGTAAAGCATCATCGGAGTACAACACAGCTGATAAACAATATAATCTCAGTTTCAAAAATGTTCCTTTTAGGGAGCTTGCGCCGCCTCACATGTAACAGCGGGATTACCACGAGACTTGTCGAGGATATTAGTAAGTAGATTCTCCGTCAAAGCTTGGCTATTTTAACTCAGATAACTCCTTCCTTGCGATGGAGACTATTGCATCTGTTATGTTAGCTTCCTGTCCAACTACATCAAGTGCATCTTGGAGTGCAGCACCAAAAACTCTTTCTGCTAGAATGTATGGAGCAGTCGAGATTGTGTACCTACGTGAGAAATACGCATTGTCACTGCTGCTCTGTCCAAAGAGATGTACACTTGAGGTAGTTGGTTTTTGTTCTGCCTTCATATTTATATTTGCAACCTAAAACAAAAAGAAACGTCATATAACATAATTACCAAGGAAAACAAAAACCAACGAATTTCAAATCAGTCCTTTTCCTAAAAGGAAGAAAGCAATTAGTAAAGACAGGGCATCATACATCTCTTTCTTCTGGAATAACTAGAACAGTTGACTTCATAGAGGGATGAGATAGTGTGCAACTGTCACTTCTGCCCTGTGAAATGACTGCTCTACTTGATGAAGGCTGAAACTAAGATAAAAGAAGTTACAACATCATACAAAGAAACAAAACTACCATGTTCATTCTCAAAGATTTTTAAAAGATTATTTGGTTTGTTATAGCGATGTAAGAACTCAACACAAGGACCTCATGCAGACGGGTGCCTCTAATAGAATAGCCAAATCATTTTAGATAAATGGTCAAACAATCTATCGAACAGTTAGAATGTTTAAATTTTTTTGATTGTCTGCCCAAAGACAAAGTGTAATATCATCTGTCTTGTATTAAAATAGCCATACACGTGTAGATACCAGAGTGAGGTTTGAAGTGGGCGGTTCTTTATGATTCTTCCATTTCTGTTATATTGGATTCTGTTGAATTTTGTCCTTGTTATAGTCATCCTAGTGCCTCCAACAAAAATAACAACTCAACTAGAGTCAATGGCATGACACCAAGGGACTTAAACCTTAAAAAGAGGGAGCGTCCTTATAGCAGCTCTATGTAGAGTCTCAGGGTTGCTGATCTGGTTACAGGTATGTTCGTCGACGATGTCCATTGCATCAAGTAATTGGACATGTGGTCTCCATAATTCAGTGTGGGTCTGCTGCATAATGGTGCAGCAAATAGTGCACACAAAAAGGTTCCAGTCTCACAGATGTTAGCATGAAGTGATACAAAAGCAATAGATACTTACGAGATTATAGGGGGCATTCATTCTATGATTTGTAGTCTAAACTACACATGTTCGTTGCATAACAACAGCAAACGGTTAGGAATAGTGGGGTAAACAGAAGCAAATGAAACGGACATCTTAGTGGAAGCAGTATAACGAATGTAAACATGTACTGCATACATAGGACAAAAGCATCAAGCAACAAATAACAATTAGTGCCATAGCCTACGCCAAGCCAGAGAGAAAGTATAACCGCATCACATATGTGAACTTAGAGGATGGAAACAAATGTGTTAAACGTTGGTTGACTCCTATTTTTCCATGACATAAAAAATCAAAGTTGAATGCCTTACGGTTAAACCTGACTACAAAAAAATTATTTAGGAAGATACGGGTAACAAGTATAGTACTTGTAAGTTACTACAAAAGTAGCACCAATACAAAATATAGTTAACTACTACATATTTATCTTACCAAACTCCAAGGAGATATGGTTACCTCGGTCGTGATGGCGTTTAGGCATCATGTGAATCCTGGGTGGTGATGTCAAGGTTGTCGAGGGTGCTGTGGTTGTGTTTCTTGTGGGTGAAGGTGAACCGGAATAAGGGTTCCTCTGAGCGCCGGATGGCAGCGGTGAAGAAGCAGATTCCTGGCGGTGGGAATGTGTTTAGCGTGCCAGGAGAGTGGGTTGGTGTGGCTGTGCGTGCGGGGGGATGGGGGGTCGGTGGTTGGGTGGCGGAGTATAGAGGTACTAAATGGGGAAAATACGATTGAAGCCCCAGCGAACTGACTTCACTAGGGGTAAAAGGGGGATTCCAAGGAGTTTGAAATATTGGATAGCGGGAGATTTTCCCCTTGCCTAAATTCAGATTTATGTATAGTCCAAGTAGTAGTAAATTGGTAAGCCGTACTCCCTGGAATCAAAGGCCGACAGACACATCGGTGAACATCCATGGCCCATACTGCCTCAGTTTAGAAATTAAGGGCCCATTTGGCCACTTGGCATCTAAATATTGATCATCCATGGCCCACATTGGCTCGGTTCAGATATTAAGGACGAGTTTGCCATCAAAGTATTATTCAATTATTTATAAAAAATTTGATTTCTGAATAAACTAAACTATGAATACCTTTTAGTGTTTTGTTGCAACAAATAATAGGGGTTTAAACTGAAGTATTCTCCAAAACTATGTTTTTTTAAATAATTGAGAAAGATGTCAGACCCTTTTTTGAAGAAACTGAGAAGAGAGAAAACTGAAGTATTACTTTGGTAGGCACTAAAATACTTTGGCATTGATATATTTCCGTATTAAATCTATTCATGAACGATGATGCGTATGAAGATGTTGTCACCAAGACAGGTAGTGAGCATGAAAATTATGATTAAAGCCCCAACCAACTCGAGTAAATTTGCTTATCCATAGTCCAACTAATAATAGCAGAATTGTAGGCTGGTGGTATGGGGAATCGAGTGTAATAATAAAGTGGCCTGAGTTTAAAAAAATAAAGCGCCCTTTATCGCTAACTTTTCAATTACTATGGTTGGGAGTGTTCATACTTCTATTCTAAACAAAAATATGGGAACCCACTATTTCGCTAACGTGAATAATCTAGCGCCTGAGGGACAACATAAAAACATTCATAAGTTAAGCAGTGACGGTGTTTTCATCGAAAAAATGTGAAAGTTGCTAGGCCCCAAAAGTACTTTGTTCTCATAACTCTTATTATCCCTTCGCGCTAAGGATGGCAATTTTACCCATGAGTACCCGCAGGTACTGTACCCGTGTTGCTAGGGTATGGGTATAATTTTCTACCCATGGGTAATACCCATACCCTAATCCATTAAGTCATGGTACGAGAACGAGTAGATAGACCCATACCCTACCCATTTAAACTGACATAGTAGTAAAACTTATCTGTAGAGTTACAACCTATGGGGCCAAGCAACCTAGGGAAGAGTATGATATTGTGGCTTCTAAACTTCGATATTCTTCATGGGTACGGGAATGGGTAAAGTTTTATACCCGCGAGTACGGGTATGGGTAAAATTTTCTAACCATTGACTAAACGGCAGTGGGTATGATATTGTTCTACCCTACCCATTGCCAGCCTTACTTCGCGCTCATTCATTAATGCGGCCACGTTTTCCTTCAGGGTTTTTCAAAAGTTGTTCGGTCATGCACACATAGCATATTCTATGAAGTACAGTAGTACAACATATGTAGACCGCAATTAATTATTCAAGCTAATCACTATTGTTCTTATTTAAAAATAAAAAATATTGGGCTTTGTAGCATGTCCAACAACATTTTTCTATTGAATTGCTAAAATCAAACTCTAGGAAGAGGAGCGTGAAGGTTTATCAATTGAACACAATTTCCAATTTCCTAGCCTTCCTATAAGCATTCATTAGTGTTTGTCCTTCCTAGCAAAAATCATGTCTACTCTCTCTGTTTCGAAATATAAGACGTTTTAGCTTTGTGAAATAAATGTATCTAGACGCCTTTTAATGTAAAGGTTCACTCCGAACATGTACGAACCTATACACTAAATGGCGTCTAGATACATTCGATTCACAAATCTAAAACGTCTTATATTTATGAACAGAGGAAGTACATGACAATGACGTGTGGTGTCAACCACTTGGCCACCCAATAAATAAATCCCCTTTGTTGATAAAGTTTGAATCACTATGGCTAGGAGTGTTCAGTCTTATGTTTAAAAGAAAATTTTGGGAACCCACTATTCCGCTAACATGAATAATATAGTGCGCCTAAGCAACGACATCAAAGCCACCCATGAGGTAAGCTCATTAAAAAACAAGAAGAAATGTGGGGTTGCTAGGCCCCAAAAGTAATCTGTCCTCACAACTCTTATTGTCCATTCACGCTTATTGATACATGCGTCCTTGTTTTTCCTTGAGATTATATGAAAGTTGTTCGGTCATGCACATATAGCATCATCGCCAATGTTTTTGAATTATCTCTACTACTATAATGGAGCAGTTTTGAATTAGATCCATAGCACCAAATCCTGACTATTGGTCTGTTAGATCCAATGGTTCATAGTAGCTGGATTCGTGTTGAAGGAGTAGTACCTAGAGAAAACTCCACCATGTTCTAGAACCATCATGTCACCCCCTCCCCGCAAAAAAAAGTTCATAGCACAGTAGGTCGTACTCTAAATATGTATAGATAGTTATTATTAATATACGTAATGTATGCCTTTTTTCTCTAATAAGACTATTAGTTAATAACAACTTAATGTTCATTAAGTTACATTTCATACAATATATACGAGTGTGGCACGTGCCTTTTACTAGTAGGAAGTAGCGTGTGACTTCTTGCAAATCTTGCCACTATATAATGTATGAGTAACTTTGAACAATGAAAATTGAATCAAGACTAGCAAATCCCAACAATGTTAACTCTTGGATCTTTTTTTCCATTCTAGCACGTAGAAGATTCTATCGATAGTCCTTAGCACAATGAATGCTATGCGAAAACCACAAAGATTCTAATGACATGTTATACATTTAATTATCTTATCATACCAAGTATATAGTGTACGAATAACTTTGAACTTTAACCGTTGGATGAATATTGGAAATCCCAACATTGCTTACCGATGGATTTTCCTTCCACTCTAACATTTAGAAGAATATAGTTTTTAGCACAATGAACGCTATTCATAAACCTCAAAACACACTTTCCATCATTATAGAGAATATCGGGAATTATGTACGTACTAATAGGTTGATTTCTAAATGATACAACTTACAAGAACCAAAAATACACCAGATACTTTCTGGATGTGGCTCAAAATTATAATTATTTTTTGAGCTTTACCTATTATTAATTTAGATAAAAATTATATTTTAGTACTATATTATATAATTAACTATGAAACGTTTCCCAAAAATAAGAAACATTCAATGACTGGTTATGTATTATGTACAACCATTACAGAAAATGTCTGTATTTTGCATAGAAAAGGTCTATGGTTATTGTTATGTGCAAAAACCTCCCCAATATGTGGTGGTACTTGCAATATCCTCGTTGTTGATGCTCTCGGGGCGAAGGACAACCGTTTGATCTTGTTTCAATGATGGAAAGGAACTTTTGTAAAAAAATGATGGAAGGCAGTATAAAGAACGATGGAAGGGAACTGCCAGGCTGCTCCTACTACACATGGTAACTCCTGGATGTCCCGAGCAAGCCTTTTTAAGGGGCCATCAACAACAACCACCTCTCCCATCTAGGTACGACGCACACAGCGAAGAACTCTCTCTATCTCTCACTGTCCCTTTAGGCCGGCCAAGCCACCACACACACAAAAATGCCGCGTAGCTGCTCCGATCAGTGCACCTTGATTGACGAGTCCAACGCACGGGCGAACGGGGATATCAGTCCCTACCATGGTGATAGCGGGGTGTCCATTGACGAGCGTACTATTCCGACATACCAGAAGGTAATTTTTCTAACGAGGACCCTGCTTACCGTCATCTGATGGAGGGGACGCCGCCGGCATAGATCAAAGAGGAGGTAGAGGAGCAGGAGGATCCTTGGTCTTTCATCTATGAAGGAGACGTTGTCTTCAAGAAAAGTTCTCTCGATCCATCCTCCATCGGCAAGAAGAAGAGAGAGCACGAGTAGGAGGATCAGGGGTTGGAAGATTTATGGCCATTTCTCGACTTCGTCTCCAAGAAGAGTGCACTCGATCTCGCCTTCATCCGCAATGAGAAGAGGAAGGAGAAGCTTGCGGGAGGCTTGAAGAAGAAGATGCCAAGAGCTGGGGGATACCACGGGAAGTGGAAGGACGACGCCAGCACGAAGGTGACAGTGCAAGTATCCAGGTCCAAGAAGACGAAGAAGTCTTAGGATTAATTTTGTTTAATTTCACCTCTACTTCATTTCTGTCATAATGTCCGGAGATTGAATATTAATATTATCAAGTGCAAATTGGAACGGTGTTTGCGATCTAGTACTACCATAAGTACTTCGTTTGTCATTTCGTCTTCCATTGCGACGCAATAAAACCTCTTGTATTACCAAGGAAGGTGAAATTACTTCCTCCCCTTAATTTATGCATGCGTTCGAGGAAAGAAGGGTGCCAATATAGAGAAACCCAAGTTAATTACTCATCTGAATTCAGGTAACTAATACTGAAAGGAAGAAGCCTAGGAACCCGCATGTATTCTTTAATTACCAATATAAATCATTATAAGTGAAATACGGATTAGCACTATATCAATGTCCATGGATAAAAAATAACCTCCGTACAGTCCACGTAAATCATCTCCTTGCGTGGCATTTCTGGGCATTTATTTGAAATTATTTAATGTCACATTGATTTGAAAACTCAACTGCGCCCAACGTGCCACATGCTCTCTACTATCCCCTGGCTGTCACCACGACATGTCAAAAAAGGTTGCGTCGCCTGTAAAATCAAGCAAGCACGAAACATCGGTTTATATACGCCAGAAGAATCCAGCAGACACGATAACATCAGAATCATAGCCCTAGCTAGCCTCGGTCCCATCGATGCTCACCGGCGAGGCACCTGCGACTACATCAGCATTAAGGTGCACCTTAGTCTTGTGGATTGCCCACAATAAATAGAAATTTGATTTTCCCTCTCTCCTCTCTCTTCCATTTTATATTTTGAAAATTGTGAATATCTTTTTGTTGATTTTTATAATTTGAAATTTGTGAGGTTGTTTATGAATCCGTTTTTCTTTCTAGAATTGTTTTCAAAACACGGTCAAATTTCGAGGCATGCATATTCTTAGCAAGAAGTTAAATATTGCCAAACTCTCACTCGTTCCTGATACATTAACTTTCTGGTGGGCCCACTGAATAGACTTTCGCAAGGGGTGAAGTTAATTTTGAAACATAGACAAAATTTCAAAACACGCAGAGTCATAGTCTCTTTGTTTGTTTTCAAAACATGGTCAAATTTCTAGGCATGCATATTCGTAGCAACAAGTTGAATATTGCCAAACTCTCACTCGTTCTTGATACATTGACTGCCTGGTGGGTCAACTGGACAGATTTTCGTAAGGTATGATGTTAATTTCAAAACACAATGAAAATTTAGAAACACGGTGAGTCATAGCCTCTTCTATTGTTTTCAAAACACGGTCAAATTTCTAGGCATGCATATTCTTAGCAATAAGTTGAATCATTCCAAACTCTCACTCGTTCTCGATACATTGACTGCCTGGTGGGTCCAATGAACAAATTTTCACAAGGTGTGAAGTTATTTTATAAACGCATGCAAAATTTCAAAACGCGGTGAGCCATAGCCACTTTGATTGTTTTCAAAACACGGTCAAATTTCTAGGCATGCATATTCTTAGCAAGAAGTTGAATCTTGCCAAACTCTCACTCATTCTTGATACATTGACTGCCTGGTGGGTCCACAGAACAGATTTTCACAACGTGTGAAGTTAATTTCGAAACATAGCCAAAATTTAAAAACACGGTGAGTCATGGCCTCTTTGATTGATTTCAAAACACAGTCAAACTTCTAGGCATGCATATTCTTAGCAATAAGTTGAATCATTCGAAACTCTCACTCGTTCTTGATACATTGACTGCCTGGTAGGTCCACTGAACAGATTATCGCAAGGTGTAAAGTTAATTTCAAAACACAGCCAAACTTTCGGAACACGGTGAGTCATAGTCTCTTTGATTGTTTTCAAAACATGGTCAAACTTTCGAGGCATGCATATTCTTAGCAACAAGTTCAATCTTGCCAAACAACTCTCACTCATTCTCGATAGATTAACTGCCTATTGGGTCCACTTAAAATATTATCGCAAGGTCAGAAGTTAATTTTGAAACACAACCAAAATTTCAAAACACGGTGAGTCATGGTCTCTTTGTTTGTTTTCAAAACACGATCAAATTTCTAAGCATGCATATTCTTAGCAAACTCTCACTCGTCTCCATATATTGACTTCCTGGTGGTGGGTCAACTAAAAATATTTTTGCAAGGTGTGAAGTTAATTTCGAATCACCCGCAAAAATTCAAAACATGGTTAATCATAGTCTCTTTGATTATTTTCAAAACACGGTCAAATTTCTAGGCATGCATATTCTTAGCAAGAAGTCGACTCTTGCCAAACTCTCACTCATTCTTGATACATTGACTGCCTGGTGGGCCCACTGAACAGATTTTCACAACGTGTGAAGTTAATTTCGAAACATAGCCAAAATTTCAAAACACGGTGATTCATAGCCTCTTTGATTGATTTCAAAACACAGTCAAATTTCTAGGCATGCATATTCTTAGCAATAAGTTGAATCATTCCAAACTCTCACTCGTTCTCGATTCATTGACTGCCTGGAGGGTCCAGTGAACAAATTTTCGCAAGGTGCAGAGTTAATTTCGAAACGCATGCATAATTTCAAAATGCGGTGAGCCATAGCTACTTTGATTCTTTTCAAAACACGGTCAAATATCTAGGCATGCATATTCTTAGCAATAAGTTCAATCATTCCAAACTCTCACTCGTTCTCGATACATTGACTGCCTGGTGGGTCCAGTGAACAGATTTTCGCAAGTTGTGAAGTTAATTTTGAAACACACGCAAATTATTCAAAACACGGTGAGTCATAGCATCTTTGATTGTTTTCAAAACACGATCAAATTTCTAGGCATGCATATTCTTAGCAATAAGTTGAATCATTCCAAGCTCTCACTCATTCTCGATACATTAACTTCCTAGTGGGTCTAGTGAACAAATTTTCACAAGGTATGAAGTTAATTTTGAAATGCACGCAAAATTTCAAAACGCGATGAGCCAGTCTCTTTGGTTGTTTTCGAAATATGGTCAAATTTCTAGGCATGCCTATTCTTAGGAAGAAGTTGAATCTTTCCAAACTGTCACTCGTCTCGATACATAGACTTCCTGGTAGTGGGTCCACTGAAAATATTATCGCAAGGTGTGAAGTTAATTTTGAAACACAGCCAAAATTTCAAAACACGGTGAGTCATAGTCTCTTTGTTTATTTTCAAAACACTGTCAAATTTCTAGGAATTTATATTCTTAGTAAGAAGTTGAATCTTTCCAAACTCTCACTCGTCTCCATACATTGACTTCGGCCTAGTGGTGGGTCCATTGACAGATTATCACAAGGTGTGAAGTTAATTTCGAAACACAGCCAAAATTTCAAAACACGGTGAGTCATAGGTTCTTTGATTATTTTCAAAACACGGTCAAATTTCTAGGCATGCATATTCTTAGCCAGAAGTTGAATCTTTCCAAACTCTCAGTCGTTCTCCATACATTGACTGTGGTCTAGTGGTGGGTCCACCGAACAGATTCTCGCAAGGTGTGAAGTTAACTTTGAAACACAGCCAAAATTTCAAAACATGGTGAGTCATAGTCTATTTGGTTGTTTTCAAAACACGGTCAAATTTCTAGGCATGCATATTCTTAGCAAGAAGTTGAATCATTCTAAACTGTCAATCGTTCTCGATACATTGACTGCCTGGTGGGTTCAGTGAACAGATTTTTGCAAGGTGTGAAGTTAATTTCTAAACGCATGCAAAATTTCAAAACACGGTGAGCCATAGTCTCTTTGGTTGTTTTTGAAATACGGTCCAATTTCTAGGCATGCATATTCTTAGCAAGAAGTTGAATCTTTCCAAACTATCACTTGTCTCGATACATTGACTTCTTGGTAGTGGGTCCACTAAAAATATTATCGCAATGTGTGAACTTAATTTCCAAACACAACCAAAATTTCAAAACATGGTGAGTCATAGTCTCTTTGTTTGTTTTCAAAACACGGTCAAATTTCTAGGCTTGCATATCCTTAGCCAGAAGTTGAATCTTTCCAAACTCTCAGTCGTTCTCCATAAATTGACTGTGGTCTAGTGGTGGGTCCACCGAACAGATTCTCGCAAGGTGTGAAGTTAACTTTGAAACACAGCCAAAATTTCGAAACACGGTGAGTCATAACATCTTTGATTGTTTTCAAAACACGGTCAAATTTCTAGGCATGCATATTCTTAGCAAGAAGTTGAATCATTCTAAACTCTCAATCGTTCTCGATACATTGACTGCCTGGTGAGTTCAGTGAACAGATTTTTGCAAGGTGTGAAGTTAATTTCTAAACGCATGCAAAATTTCAAAACACGGTGAGCCATAGTCTCTTTGGTTGTTTTCGAAATACGGTCCAATTTCTAGGCATGCATATTCTTAGCAAGAAGTTGAATCTTTCCAAACTATCACTTGTCTCGATGCATTGACTTCTTGGTAGTGGGTCCACTAAAAATATTATCGCAATGTGTGAACTTAATTTCCAAACACAACCTAAATTTCAAAACATGGTGAGTCATAGTCTCTTCGTTTGTTTTCAAAACACGGTCAAATTTCTAGGCTTGCATATTCTTAGCGAGAAGTTGAATCTTTCCAAACTCTCACTCGTCTCCATAAATTGACTGCCTGGTGGTGGGTCCATTGAACAGATTTTTGCAAGGTATGAAGTTAATTTTGAAACACAGCCAAAATTTCGAAACACGGTGAGTCATAACATCTTTGATTGTTTTCAAAACACGGTCAAATTTCTAGGTATGCATATTCTTAGCAATAAGTTGGATCATTCCAAACTCTCACTCGTTCTCGATACATTGACTGCCTGGTGGGTTCAGTGAACAGAGTTTTGCAAGGTGTGAAGTTAATTTCGAAGCGCATGCAAAATTTCAAAACACGGTGAGCCATAGTCTCTTTGGTTGTTTTCGAAATACGGTCCAATTTCTAGGCATGCATATTCTTAGCAAGAAGTTGAATCTTTCCAAACTATCACTTGTCTCGATACATTGACTTCTTGGTAGTCGGTCCACTAAAAATATTATCGCAATGTGTGAACTTAATTTCCAAACACAACCAAAATTTCAAAACATGGTGAGTCATAGTCTCTTTGTTTGTTTTCAAAACACAGTCAAATTTCTAGGCTTGCATATTCTTAGCGAGAAGTTGAATCTTTCCAAACTCTCACTCGTCTCCATAAATTGACTGCCTGGTGGTGGGTCCACCGAACAGATTCTCGCAAGGTGTGAAGTTAACTTTGAAACACAGCCAAAATTTCAAAACACGGTGAGTCATAACATCTTTGATTGTTTTCAAAACACGGTCAAATTTCTAGGTATGCATATTCTTAGCAATAAGTTGAATCATTCCAAACTCTCACTCGTTCTCGATACATTGACTGCCTGGTGGGTTCAGTGAACAGAGTTTTGCAAGGTGTGAAGTTAATTTCGAAGCGCATGCAAAATTTCAAAACACGGTGAGCCATAGTCTCTTTGGTTGTTTTCGAAATACGGTCCAATTTCTAGGCATGCATATTCTTAGCAAGAAGTTGAATCTTTCCAAACTATCACTTGTCTCGATACATTGACTTCTTGGTAGTGGGTCCACTAAAAATATTATCGCAATGTGTGAACTTAATTTCCAAACACAACCAAAATTTCAAAACATGGTGAGTCATAGTCTCTTTGTTTGTTTTCAAAACACGGTCAAATTTCTAGGCTTGCATATTCTTAGCGAGAAGTTGAATCTTTCCAAACTCTCACTCGTCTCCATAAATTGACTGCCTGGTGGTGGGTCCATTGAACAGATTTTTGCAAGGTATGAAGTTAATTTTGAAACACAGCCAAAATTTCGAAACACGGTGAGTCATAACATCTTTGATTGTTTTCAAAACACGGTCAAATTTCTAGGTATGCATATTCTTAGCAATAAGTTGAATCATTCCAAACTCTCACTCGTTCTCGATACATTGACTGCCTGGTGGGTTCAGTGAACAGAGTTTTGCAAGGTGTGAAGTTAATTTCGAAGCGCATGCAAAATTTCAAAACACGGTGAGCCATAGTCTCTTTGGTTGTTTTCGAAATACGGTCCAATTTCTAGGCATGCATATTCTTAGCAAGAAGTTGAATCTTTCCAAACTATCACTTGTCTCGATACATTGACTTCTTGGTAGTGGGTCCACTAAAAATATTATCGCAATGTGTGAACTTAATTTCCAAACACAACCAAAATTTCAAAACATGGTGAGTCATAGTCTCTTTGTTTGTTTTCAAAACACGGTCAAATTTCTAGGCTTGCATATTCTTAGCGAGAAGTTGAATCTTTCCAAACTCTCACTCGTCTCCATAAATTGACTGCCTGGTGGTGGGTCCATTGAACAGATTTTTGCAAGGTATGAAGTTAATTTTGAAACACAGCCAAAATTTCGAAACACGGTGAGTCATAACATCTTTGATTGTTTTCAAAACACGGTCAAATTTCTAGGTATGCATATTCTTAGCAATAAGTTGAATCATTCCAAACTCTCACTCGTTCTCGATACATTGACTGACTGGTGGGTCTAGTGAACAAATTTTCGCAAGGTATGAAGTTAATTTCGAAATGCACACAAAATTTCAAAACGCGGTGAGCCATATTCTCTTTGGTTGTTTTCAAAATACGGTAAAATTTCTAGGCATGCATATTCTTAGCAAGAAGTTGAATCTTTCCAAACTGTCACTCGTCTCGATACATTGACTTCCTCGTAGTGGGTCCACTAAAAATATAATCGCAAGGTGTGAAGTTAAATTTGAAACATAGCCAAAATTTGAAAACACGATCAATCATAGTCTCTTTGTTTGTTTTCAAAACACGGTCAAATTTCTAGGTATGCATATTCTTAGCAACAAGTTGAATCTTTTCAAACTCTCACTCGTCTCCATACATTGACTGCGGCCTAGTGGTGGGTCCACTGAACAGATTATCGCATGGTGTGAAGTTAAACACAGCGAAAATTTCAAAACACAGTGAGTCATAGTCTCTTTAGTTGTTTTCAAAATACGGTAAAATTTCTAGGCATGCATATTCTTAGCAAGAAGTTTAATCTTGCCAAACAACTCTCACTCGTTCTTGATACATTGACTGCCTGTTGGATCCACTGAATAGATTATCGCAAGGTGTGAACTTAATTTCAAAACACACCAAGAATAGTATAGTAGAGAGTAGCGAAATGAATTGCCTTCGTTGTGTGGTCAGGAAACAAGGCTTTATCCAATCTCTAGGCATCAGGGCCCACCTGGGACGTGCATTTCAGCACCTATATCTCTGGCGTCTCCCTAGGAACCGTGGTATGATGATAGCTGTATCTGAGCAGTACAGGACTGCAGTACACTATTGAAGTCTTACTTCATGAATCGGTGAGCAGGAGTACTCGAGTACTACTCTGTACTACTAGGAGTAGTAAAAAGCCGCAAATAGCCACCGCCGCCCTCCACCCACCGCGTGCAAATGCCTACCTACTGGAGTACTAGTAGTAGTATAGTAAAAAGAAGACATATGTACTGTATTACTATTGGAGTACTGGTAGTACAAATCGAGTATAAAAAGACATATACTCTGTATTACTGGAGTACTAGTTCAAATGTACTACGTACTACTCCTACTAGTACTCTGTATCTGGACAAGCTTTAACCACAAGAAAGAAATGGAGAAGAGAAACAAGTCTTCCATGCTGATAAAGAAAGAGCCAGAAGAGACAAGCAGATAGAATAAAATGCATATGGTGTTGAAGACATGCATGCAGACCTCGTTCTCTCCCACGCAGCACTGTACACTTTGCGCCAGCCCCAGATTTCCCCGTCTCTCTCTAGGTGTAGAAATTTTGCATTTCCAAAAAAAGGCGTAGACCTTTACCACTCACGTGGGTAGGATTTGTTTGTCATGTATAGTACTGTACAGGGTATTAAGTGCCTGATTTACTCTCACCTGTCAACTTTCTACAGCCTTCGTTCAAAAAAACACAATGCTGCATAAAAAATCAGGACTACGGGCACTACATCAGCGTGCCGAGATTCCAGGGAACCACTCCAACGCTGGGCGCATCGGTGGATTCAACCAAGAGCTAGCCGGCTATGGACAAATACGAGCTAGAGCCGATAACAGTTATATGCCCCCACAACGGTTGCCTCACCATGGTCGCTACCACGAGCTCGGCGACCACAAGGCCGCGTGCCCATACAGCCCGTGTGACTGCACGGAGGTCGGCTGCATATTCACCGCCTCGCTGGTTGAGCTCCTTTTGCACCTCAACGGCGTCCATAAGGTACAAGTGCATAGGCTATCGTACGGCCAGCCCATGGAGTGTATAGTATTGATGCCATTACCGTCCTTTCCGCCATCCATGGTCATCGTCTACGGTGATGACGCTACCGTGTTCAGCCTCATCATCGGTGAGCTCGGCCAGGCTGCCGCCGTTTCCTCGGTGTGTGTCAGGGTGGCCTCGTGCTCGTGGCCCGATATAGGGTGAAGCTGTGTGCGATTGGCCCACAGTCGCCTGCGCACTTCTCGATGGACACCCTTAATGGGGTCACTGAGCCGACGAGCTGCGCGTCGCTCGTCAGTGTTGGCCTCGAAGATCTAATGTTCCTCACGGTGCCACCGTGGTACATTACCGCGGCTGATGGATAGTATGGGACGATAAAGGTGTTGTCTTTCTGTGTTTGCATCGATAGGATGAATTGATCTTAGTCTTCGGATAAGTGATCCTAATGCGATGGTAATGATGTATTACTAGTTAATTTAGTTGTAGAAAAGTACCACTCGTTTACTAGTTAATGTTGTAGTAGTCAGAGGCAGGGTCTCTTTTGGCACCACGAAGGGTGTATTTTGGTTGTAAAGTGTCTTTGCTGCTAATGTTTATATTTTGGATTTGAAGTGCTTTCTAAAATTGTTCCACTACTACTCCACGTGCCCACTGCTAGGGGGACTCGGATCAACATGCCCCCCTATATCTACCACCCAATATTGATCTGATGGACAAAATTGATCCAAAGCAACGTAGAAAAGAAAAAATCTCACACTTACGCCCTAGTTTTCAACTATGTTTAATTTTTTAGACACTAGACAATAAAAACATTTTGTCAGTCATTAATAGTTCAAATACATGCATATATTTATTAAAAAATACAGACATATAATTTTAACAAATTTGGATAAATTAATTTTCATACTTTTGTCCACACACTATATATAATAGTGGTAAGATAAGAAATGAAAGATTACCAATAATATTTTCTCGATGCTAAAATGGAAATGAAGATGCAACGTCTCACAATGTTGGGGTTCGAGTCTTGGTCCAACGGTCAATATTCAAAGTTATTCGTACACTATATACAATGCTAAGAAAAAATGAGAAACATGTGTTTTGAGACCTTTGAATACAAAAAAATGCTCTGGCTTCTTTACAATGTGTATTGGCCTACAGTGTATGAACATTCCTGGTTTTGACCCGAACAACCAAGGTCATGACCATATCAACATTGTGTATTTTCTTTTAGGGTCCTTTGTGCTAAATGTATGGATCTCGCTGTAATAATTTTCCTTTTTACGTCCTTGATGTAAAATGTACTACCACCGATCGTGTAAAATGTTAACCTAAAAGTAAATGGTGAAATTTAAACAAATTTACGCTTAGTTGTCAACGGGTATCAACATTCTTGCATTTCAAGCCGAACGACCAAGGTAAGGCCATATCAATATCATACTTTATGTGATGATCCCATGTTAGAGAATTTGCATGGCAACAGATCTGGCCATGTTTTGAAAACAATCAAAGAGGAAGTAGTGTTAAGAGTTTGGCTCAGATCAGGTGATCTCTCGAGAATGAGCCGAACCAGATTTATTTCTTTTAGGGTCTTTTATGCTAAATGTATATGGACCTCGATGTAATTTTTACTTTTTTGAGGTCCCTGATGTGAAATGTACTCCGATCGACCGTGTAAAGTCCTAACATAAAAGTAACTGGTGAAATTTAAATGAATTTAAGCTTAGTTGTCAATGAGTATTAACCATTCTTGTATGTCAAGACGAACGACCAAGGTCAAGGCCATATCTACATCATACTTTATGCTGATGATCCCATATCCAAGAACTTGCATGCCGACAAATTTGGCCATATTTTTAAAACAATCGAAGATGAAGTAGGATGACGAGTATGGCTCGATCAGCTACTCTCTAGAGAAGGAGCTGAATCCGACTGTTTTCCTTGCTTAACTTTAGTGTCCTTTGTGCTAAATGTATGGACCTCGATGTAATTCCCCGCTTTTGTTAGGTCTAAAGTGTCAGTGGTGAAATTTAGATGATTTTAAGCTTACTTGTCAATAAGTATGAGCATTCTTGGAGTTCAAGCCGAATGACCAAGGTCAAGGCCATATCAACAATATATTTTGTGTTGATGATCCCATTTTAGAGAATTTGCATGGCAACATATTTGGCTTTGAAAACAATCGAAGAGGAAGTAGTATTAAGAGTTTGGCTCAAATCAGCTGACCTCTCGAGAATGAGCCAAACCAGATATTTTTCTTTTAGGGTCCTTTATGCTAAATGTATATGGACCTCGATGTAATTTTTCTTTTTTGAGGTCCGTTATGTAAAATGTACTTCGGTCGACTGTGTAAAGTTCTAACCTAAAATTATTGTGGTGAAATTTAAACGAATTTAAGCTTAGTTGTCAATGAGTATGAAGCATTATTCTTGTATTTCAAGATGAACCACCAAGGTCAAGGCCATATCTGCATCATACTTTATGTTGATCCCATATCCAAGAATTTGCATGCCGACAAATTTGGCAATATTTTGAACTCAATCGAAGATGAAGTAGTATGAAGAGGAATATGGCTTGATCAGCTACTCTCTCGAGAAGGAGCCGAACCCGACTATTTTCCTTGCTTAATTTTAGGGTCATTTGTGCTCAATATATGGTCCTCGATGTAATTTCCCCCTTTTAGGTCTAAAAGTATAAGTGGTGAAATTTAGACAATTTTAAGCTTACTTATCAACAAGTATGAACATTCTTTGATTTCAAGCCAAACGACCAAGGTCAAGTCAATATCAACATCATAGTTTATATGATGATGATGATGATGATGATCCCATGTCAGAGAATTTGCATGGCAATAGATCTGGCCATGTTTTGAAAACAATCGAAGATGAAGTAGTATCAAGAGTTTGGCTCAGATCAGCTAATCTCTCGAGAAAGAGCCGAACCAAAAAAATTTCATTTTAGGGTCCTTTATGCTAAATGTATGGACCTCGATGTAATTTTTGCTTTTTTGAGGTCCCTGATATAAAATGTACTCCGATCGACCGTGTAAAGTCTAACCTAAAAGTAAGTGGTCAAATTTAAACGAAATTAAGCTTATTTGTCAACGAGTATGAACCATTCTTGTAATTTAAGACGAACAACCAAGGTCAAGGCCATATCTAGACCATAATTTATACTGATGATCCCATATCCAAGAATTTGCATGGCGGTAAATTTGGACATATTTTGATAACAATCGAAGATGAAGTAGTATGAAGATTGTGGCTTAATCAGCTACTCTCTCGAGAAGGAGCCGAACCCGACTATTTTGCTTGCTTGTTTTTAGGGTCCTTTGTGTTAAATGTATGGACCTCGAAGTAAATTTTCCCCTTTTTAAGTCCTTCTTGTAAAATGTACTCCCACCGACCATGTAAAATTCTAACCTAAAATTAAGTGGTGACATTTAAACAAATTTCAGCTTATAGTTGTCAACGAGTATGAACATCCTTGGATTTCATGCCGAACGACCAAAAGGTCAAGGACATATCTCTACATCTGACTTTATGTTGATGATCCCATATCCAAGAATTTGCATGCCGACACATTTGGCCATATTTTGAAAACAATCGAAAATGAAGAGTATGAAGAGTGTGGCTCGATCAGCTAATCTCTCGAGAAGGAGCCAAACCCGACTGGTTTCTTTGCGCAAGTTTACGGTCATTTGTGGTAAATTTGTGGACC
Organism: Avena eriantha; assembly: GCA_910589775.1. NCBI lineage: Eukaryota > Viridiplantae > Streptophyta > Magnoliopsida > Poales > Poaceae > Avena > Avena eriantha. Next base: position 218,710,238 of record OU342740.1, read on the forward strand.
TCGATGTAATTTTCCCTTTTTAGGTCCTTGATGTAGAATGTACTCCCACCAACCGTGTAAATGCTAGCCTAAAAGTAAGTGGTGAATTTCAACAAATTTAAGCATAGTTGTCAATAAGTATAAATTTTTTTTGGATTTCAAGGTGAACGACCACAAGGTCAAGGCCATATCTCTACATCAGGCTTAATGCTGATGATCCCATATCCAAGAATTTGCATGCCGACAGATTTTTCCATATTTTGAAAACAATCGAAGATGAAGTAGTATGAAGAGTGTGGCTCGATCAGCTACTCTCTCGAGAAGGAGCCGAACCTGACTGTTTTCTTTGCTCAATTTTAGGGTCCTTTGTGCTAAATGTGTGGACCTCGATGTAATTTTCCCCTTTTCAGGTCCTTGATGTAGAATGTACTCCCACCAACCGTGTAAAATGCTAACCTAAAAGTATTTGGTGAAATTTCAACGAATTAAAGCATAGTTGTTAACGAGTATGAAAAAATCTTGGATTTCAAGGCGCACGACCACAAGGTCAAGGCCATATCTCTACACCATACTTTATGCTCATGATCCCATATCCAAGAATTTACATGCCGACAAATTTGGCCATCTTTTGAGAACAATCGAAGATATTAAGAACAAAAAATAATCAATTTCAATTTTCCAAGTGACAGGAATTTATTTTCTGAAAAGAAAGTAAGAAGAATTTATTTCCTTTTTATGTTAAAAAATAATGAGCGATAAGAGACTATGAGCATAGAGGAGGCAGCGAGAGAGCTGCGAAGAGGAGGATTTGAAGGCGGTGCGATGTCAGAGCAAAGCTCGGATGGGTTCTTGACACGAGGTACATGGTCCAGTGAGTAGAGTAAATTTCAGGACCACAATATATATGCATGCAAAACAAAATGTTTTTTCTCTCTCCTTCACTACCCCATCACCACCCCCACACCCCGGCCGGCTGATCTCTCCCTCATTCACAACGTGGCACTGCACACGCGCGTCGACCGTCAACCTGCCATTGGTGGCTCCGTGTCTTTGTTTGCGGCTCCATGTATTTGTCTAGCTTGTTCGTCAGCTGCATTGGTGGGAACCATTTAGTTCCTTACAATAGAGTAGCAATTAAAACTTTCCAGGATTCGAAATTTTCACTTCCTTCATAAACATGCGAGGGGAGGATATTCAATAGATCGTCATTCACAGTACTACTACTAGTACTACAGGGTATAGTGAGTAGTACCAAAAGAAACTTTTTTTGACGAGTAGTACCAGAAGAAACTTCATACAACCATTAACTTCATATAGGACTCGCTGCTGAACTAGTGCAGGTCCAGCGCCTCCTTGCACCTAGTCCGCTCCGCCAGCGGCAGCTCGTGGCATCGGCACCAATGACAGCTCCAGCGGCAGAGCCTGCTCCTGACTCATCGACACCTCCGGATAAGGTGGCAGCACCTCCGAAGCCATCGGCGGCACCGCCGGAGCTATCGGCAGCTCCGGGAGAACAATGTGGATGAAGTTACCATTGTTTGGGAACCGGTTCCAGTAGTTGGTGAAAATGTTGGAGCCGGTGAGCACCACCATCTCGCAGCCGCAGTGGAAGGCCTAGCCGTAGAGGATAGGGGTGTCCCTGAAGTTGACGAACTTGAACATCAGCGTCCCGTACGGATTGCCATAGATGCCATACATCTGGTACTTGCGGTCACTGCACCCAGCGTCGAGGAAGGTGCACGCCAGCTGCCACTTTGTTCTCCACGGGGAGAAAGCCCAAATGCGCAGGGCATTGTCCTCCTGTGCGACGATGTCGGGGTCTTTGCCCTCTGGTACGGCGGGCGGCAGCCAGAAGGTGGCCATGGATGATAGACGAGGACGGAGATGGTTTGGTGGGGGGAATGGAGAGATTAAATAGGAAGAAGGTGATCCAAGATTAATGTGGCGGATTACTGAAGCGAGGGGACAATCAATGTCGCTAATGAAGCCGATGCGTGTGGCAAATATCGATGACGATGACTAGGGTAAATGATTGGACGGAATGTTGACTCTACTTCCTGCACTCGATGGCCTAGTCATAATTTTGTGGTGCGTCCAAGGCGACCACGACCTCCCCAATCTGTGGGCCCTACGTGGATGACTGAGTTTATGGGTGAAAACAAATTGATAATGATAAAGTGGTATAAAATGTGATTTAACTAACGTTAAGTTGTTTTAGCCAATATTCTTGTTAGAGAAAAATGCATACATTAAGTCTATTAGTAATAACTATCTACCCATATTGAGAATACATCCTAGTGTGCTATGTGATTTTTGGGGTGGTGAAATGATGGTTCTAGAACATGTTGGAGTGTGCTCTAGGTACTATTCAACACGAATCCAGCTGCTCTTAACCATTCTAACAGCCTAACAGTCAGGATTGGTGCTATGGTTCCAATTCAAAACTGCTCCATTATAGTAGTAGAGAGAAGTACCACCACCCGGTAGAATGGAATAAAGAAGATCCAACAGCTAGCATTGTTGTGATTCGCGATTCTTGATCCATAGGTTAATACTCAAAGTTATTCATACATTATATAGCAGTAAGATAAGATAACAAAGACTATCAATAGTATCTTCTAGATGATGTAATGGATAAGAGGATCCAATAACTAGCAGCAATGTTAGGATTCACGGGTCATGAATCAACGGTCAATATTCAAAGTTGTCCGCACACTATATATACAAAAATAGTGGTAAGATAAGAGAATACAGACTATCAATAGTATCTTCTCCATGCTAAAACGGAAATGAAGATCCAACATCTGACAATGTTGGGATTCGCATCTTGATCCAACGGTCAATATTCAAAGTTATTCGTACACTATATAGTGCTAAGAAAAAAAATGAGAAACATGTGTTTTGACACCTTTGAATACAAAAAATGCTATGGCTTCTTCACAATGTGTATTGGCCTACGGTGTATGTACATTCCTGGCTTTGACCCGAATAGCCAAGGTCATGACCATATTGACATCATATCTCTAATACTATAATGGAGCAGTTTTAATTTGAATTGGATCCATAAAACCAATCTTAACCGTTGGGCTATTAGATCCAATAGTTCAGAGCACCTCGATTCGTGTTGAATAGCACCTATAGAAAAGTCCACCATGCTCTAGAACCATCATGTCACCATCCCCAAAATTTCATAGCTTAGTAGGTTGTACTCTCAATATGAGTAGATATATTATTAATAGACTTAATGTATCTATTTTTTCTCTAACAATAATATTGGTTAATAACAACTTAACGTTTGTTAAATCACATTTCATACAGTATATATGTGCGTGGTACGTCCCTTTTGATCAACACGTGAGACTTAGATAATAGACGACATATCATCACTATATACATTTTTAATAGGTAAAGCATACAAAAATATAAATTTGATCAATATCTATAAAGTATGGGTGTATATTTGGTTCTTGTACTTTGTATATCATTTAGAATTCAACGATTATTAGCTATCTAAAATTTGAAAATTCTGGTAACATGCTCTAGAGAAATGAGGGAGAAGATTCTAGAATGATGGAGAAGTGTGTTTTGAGTTGTGTGCATACCATTCATTATGATGAAGACTATCAATAAAATCTTCTAGATGGTAGAATGGAAAAAAATATCCAACGGCTGGAAATGTTGGGATTCACGAGTCTTGATCCAACGGCCAATATTCAAAGTTATTCATACACTATTAGTGGTAAGATAAGATATATATGTAGAAAAACGTCAAAACACACTTATCCATCATTCTAGAATCTTCTCGATTGTTTCTCTAGACCATGGTTCTAAAATTTTCAATTATTAGGTATCTAATGATATAAAGTGCAAGAACCAAATATACACTCATACTTTAGAAACATGGCTCAAATTCATAGATATTTCAAGCTTTACCTATTTCAATGTTATATACTAATGACATGTCAAGCTTCTATATATTATGTGAGCTTGCAAGGCACGTGCACCTGACTAGTACTACTACGAATAGCATGGCTCAGCTCCGTGATGGAGGAGCATGACCCGACTACTAATTTTAATTCCTTGATTCTAGGGTCCTTTGTGTTAAATGTATGGACTTGGATGCAATTTTCAATTTTTTAAGGTCCTTGGTATAACATGTACACATGCACTAGCTGTGTTAATTACTGAAGCATCTCACTCCTTCGGGACATACCCCAGTCAAAAAAATAAAGTGCCACCACCCGATTTTCAGAAAATGCGGACATGTTTTGTTACAATTTCCTAGTCTTAGGATGTTTCAAGCTTCCCTATATATTACCTAACTACGCCCATGCACTCAAATAACATTATGTCGATTTAAAGAAAGTAGGTCAAATTTGAACTACAAGTAAGCGCGATAGGTTCTTTCTTGAATTTGCAAGAGATCCAACAATTAGCAATGTTGGAATATGTCAATCTATATCCAATGATCGATGTTCAAAGATATCCGTGTTATATATCTTATTAGTAAGTTGCACATGCCTTGCACATGAGAATCAGATAGTAGAAGTATATGCCATATCATTTTTTCTCTACTACTATAAAGGAGTAGTTTTGAATTGGATCCATAGTACCAATCCTGACCGCTGGGCTGTTAGATCCAATGGTTCAGAGCAAGTGGATTCATGTTGAGTACTACCTAGAGCAAACTCCACCATGTTGTAGAACCATCATGTGAACCCCCCCCCCCAAAAAAAATACATAGCATAGTAGGTTGTATTCTCAATATGTGTAGATAGTTATTATTAATAGACTTAATGTATGCATTTTTCTCAAACAATACTATTGGTTTATAACAACTTAATGTTTGTTAATCACATTTCATACAATATATACATGTGTCGCATGTGCCTTTTACTAGTTTATATAAAATTATAATAGGTGATGCCCAAAAATAATTATAATTTCGAGCTACATCTATAAAGTACCATTGGATCTTAATTCTATCCATTTTAGCATCTAGAAGATACTATTGATAGTCTTTAGCACACTGAAAGATATGCACAAACCTCAAAACACACTTCTCAATAATTCTAGAATGTTCTTCACCATTTCTCTAGAGCATGGTGAGTACTATTAGGTAGCTAATAAGTTGATTACTACTACATGATACAAAGTATAAGAACCAAATATACAACGGATATTCTATGGACATGGCTCAAAATTATAATTATTTTTTGAGCTTCACCTATTATTCTAGTTTTTTAGTAGTCCTAATTATCAGAGTTGGGCATGTGGGTTCAAATCCTTCGCATGCTAGAAAAGCAATTCTACGGTGCATGCTATCTAGCAGGGAGGGGAGAAATGTGGGTTCACGTCCTTTCCTGAAACACATTCTATGTGACGAGACGGTACAGTAGTGAGCCAGGACATGACAGCTTGCTAGTCTAGCACTCTAGCTATAACTCCAGCAGGCGTCCTTGATCCTCTACAGAAGACCGACGAGGGAACACGCAAAATTCACACCCCTCGTTCAAAGAGCCTCCCATCTTCCCCATCTCTGGTGATCCCCATTTGCTAACGCTGGCTAGCCGCATTTTGGATCCTCTCGAGCGCCGCACTTCCTAAATTTTCCTAGCCATTTCTCGCCTGCTGCATCGGTTATTGTAGGCCTCCATCACTCTCCTCCAAGAAACCCCAACAATCATATTTGAATCTGCCCTCGCCCCCAGTCCATTCAGACACAATGACGGATTAACATTCGGTACGGTGGCTGGAGCAAGTTCAGCAACGAAGCCTTCGGAGAAATAGCTATGCGTATGGACACTACTAGCACCGTCCAGCTAGCCGCATGCTCCAAAGAGTTGCGCCGCCAAGTCATCGACAGAAAAGGTAGCAGATGCCTCAATGTTAGCTGAGGGACATTGGTCGCCTTCCACGACTTCCTCAACCACAAGATGGTGTGCCCGCACGGCCCGTGCAATGGCACTAAGCCTGGCTACGAGTTCGCTGCCCCGCCCATAGTGCTCCTTGCTCACCTCGAAAAAGCCCACTCAATTGAAGTGCAAAGTTTCCACTATGGTGAGGAACACAGGTACATCTCTCAGCCTTTTGCTGGCACCTGGCTCATGCAGAGTAGAGACCGTGGTATCCGGGTACGATGGTACATTGTTCGCTGTGCGATTTGACATGCTTGACTATGGCCTCTCCGTATCCGTCCAGTACATTGTTAGGATTACTAAAGATTATCTTAATTTCCTGATTAAGAAACATGATAGGTTCACACCGGGTTACTCATTTTGCATCTACAATGTGGGAGATGGCAAATATGACCATCATGATTCTGATGATGATCTGCCGTTTAAGTTTGTTTAGATCAAACGATGGAGACGGTCTAGCATTTCCTTTGAAACATGGCTCTGTATTTTTTTCTTGAGAGTGCCTAGATCTTAGGCACCTGAGAACTTCTTATATGTATATTTATCATGCTGCAATTTATTCCGCCGATTCTTACTTCCTTTAGAAATCCTAGGTTCATCTCTCAGTCGCTGTCGGCACCACACTCATCAAGACTAGAGAACATCGGATCTGGGGACGATGGTATGGTGTTCGCTGTGCTATTTGACATACTCGAGTGGGGAGACATCATCGTATTTGTCGTGTGCGTCAGGCCGGACGGGTGCTCGTCGCCCTTGTACAATGTGTAGTTCACTGTCTATAACCTGTCACCAGAGGCTGGGTTTTGGGAGGGTGTAGTGCGCAATTCCTTTACTCCTGGGAGCAGGGCGGTGCCTGGCATCATGCAGAAGGAAAAGCATTCCATGGTGGTGTACCTTCAAACTTCTCAGACCCAGGGCCTGTATTACTCAATATGCATCAATCGCGAGGGAGAATTCCAAATTGACCATTCTACTACCTCAGATTTTTTTATCCCACTTTCACTACATACCACGGACGTACGTCTACTAGAGGTTGGATTTTGGATGCAGAGTAGTACTAGTATAACACTAGTTATTATACTTCGGACTATTTTGTACTACTTTATATCGGTACTAGTAGTACTTGTTTAGGCCAAGGACAGGAGATGGTCTTGCTTTGCCTTTATTCTGTCGTCTCTATTACTGAAATATTTTGTTTAACTAATAGTGATGTACTTTTACTTGTTTAGATCAAGTGCAGTAGTTTGTCTTGCTTTTCTTTTGAAAGTTAGAATTGGCACAATTATCTAGATGAGTCTTGGGCATTTTGGGTTGCATATGGGGGGTCACACAGGCATTGTCACTTGATTATTAGTTTTGCTTGCTCCAATGATCGAGTCTATTTTTTGAGCTAGAACAAGAACTGATTCTCTCTATACTGCTATTGAATTTCAAGCAGGAAAGCTATTGAATCTCTCAAATGTTTTGTCGTTGCTATTACTAAAACATTTTCTGGAACTGATACTGATGTACTGTACTTGTTGAAATCAAGGGCAATAGATAGTCTTGCTTTTATTTTGAAACATGGCCTTGTCGCAATCTAGATGAGACTTGGGCATTTTGGGTTCCATATGGGGGTCACACAAGCATTGATCGTCAGTTTATCATGCTCCAATTTTCGAGCATTTCCTTTCAAACATGGCTCTCTGTACTGGGAGCTAACACTACTTACTTAGATCAAGTAGATTTTCCTTTTAAACAATAGCCTTGCACATGTACTCCGTATTTACTCCCTCCGTTTCAAAATATATAAAGATGTTTTATCTTTTATGAAACGAGTTTCTCTAGACTGTTTTTAGTGTGTAGTTCGGAGTGAACCCATATACTAAAAGGGGTCTAGATACACTCGTTTCACAAAAGTTAAAACATCTTATATTAGAAACGGAGGGAATACTACGTATGTTTTATCGCAATCAGGTTACTCATATTTACTTTATCATTTTTTTCTTATAATATTTAGCATGCTACAATTTAGTCTGTTGAATGTTTACTTCCTTTATAAACTCTAGGTACATCTCTCAGTCGCTGTTGGCACCGCGCTCATCGAGAGTAGAGAAGATCGGATAAGGGGACGATGGTATGGTGTTTGCTCTGCTATTCGACATGCGCGAGTCGGGCGAAATCAGCGGATCTGTCGTGTGCGTCAGGCTGGACGCATGCTCGTCACCCTTGTATAATGTGTTGATCACTACCTATTACCCGACAATAGATCTAGGGTTTTGGGCCCGTACAATCTACAGTTCCTCCACGCCTGGGAGCTGGGAGGTGCCGGACAGCATCCGGAGGAAAACATTCCTTTATGTTCTCCAGTGAACCATCTCATATTACGGGCCTGTATTACTCAATATGCATCAATCGCAGGGGAGAACCCTCAATTGACACAATATTTATTTAACCCGCTTAGGGATCTCTGTGTGTTTGGGGTGGATTTTGGATGCATATAGTAGTACTAGTATAGTACTAGTTCTTGTACTACGTAGTATTTTGTACTACTATATACTGGTAGTACTTGTTTAGGTCAAGGGCAGGAGATGGTCTTTGCCTTTGTTCTATCGTTGCTATTACCAAAGTATTTTGTTGAACTAATAGTGATGTACTGTTACTTGTTTAAATCAAGTGCAACAGATTGTCTTTCTTTTCTTTTGAAACCTAGCATTGTCACAATTATCTAGATGAGTCTTGGGAATTTTGGGTTTCATATGGGGTGTCACACAGGTATTGATGAAATGAGGTCGTATTCGCACAGAAGCAGACATGATCACCAGTTTTGATTGCTCCTATGATCGAGCCTATTCGGAGAACAGGGCAAACTGATCGTGCCCCAAGGTTTTTGGAGATGGAACAAGAACTTATTATCTCCGTACTGCTATTGAATTTCAAGCAGAAAAGCTACCGAATCTGTCAAATGTTCCGTCGTTACTATTACTAAAGCATTTTGTGAAACTAATACTGATGTACTGGTACTTGTTTAAATCAAGGGCAGTAGATAGTCTTGCTTTTCTTTTGAAACATGGCCATGTCACAATCTAGATGAGACTTGGGCATTTTGGGTTGCATACAGGGGTCTCACAGGCATTGATGTGAGAAGAAGGTACTCAAAGCAGACTTGATCGTCAGTTTTGCTTGCTCCAATGGTCGAGTGTGTTTGGTGAAAAGGACAAACTGATCGCGCGACAAGGTTTTAGAGCAGAAACAAAAATTAGTTCTCTCTGTACTGCTATTTGTATTTCATTGTCTCTATTGCTCAATTGGTCACTTTTGAAATGCTGCTGAATTGGTCAAGTCCTCCTGAATATGAACTTCGAATCTGTTGATAATTTTTTCTACCTTATTCTGTACTGCTGAATTTTGACATGAATAGCTGCCAAAAAGAATTATCATTTTCCCCCTCCCTCTCTAAGTTCTTTGTATCAAATCCGGCCGAGCACATCACAATGCAATTTTTATTAACCAGGAGAAGACATCTAGTACTCCGTAGCTCATTCGGCCCCTCTTTAGCCCAGAACATTTTTGTTTGGTCTTTTCGGGGTCAGGGGACTGCTGACCATAGCCCAGTGAAATTTGAGAAAGGAGCCCATAGAGCATAGCCGAGAACATATTAATTCGGCCTTTTAGGGGTCAGGGGACTGTTGAGCACAACCCACTAAAATTTGAGAATGAAGCCCATGGAGCATAGCCTACGGAGTATAACCCAGGTAGAGCAGCCTATGTAGAATATCCAAACTCTTTTTAATTCGGCCTTTTGAGCATTGCCCCCACCTCTCAAAATAAAATAAAAAATCTGCCAACCCATATTTTTAAGAAAATACTCCATTATGTGGCATTTTATAAATTGAGATGTCAGGAGCGCTGCCCTTTTATATTTTAAAAGAGATAAACATAGACACACGAAATATTTTTAAGAAGACTAATACATAAATTGTAGTACTCATAAAATTTTAATGATATTTATTCTATAAATATCTTTCATGTAGTGGCAACACACTCAGTTTATGTTTATTTGATTTGAAGGTCTTTTGTTTGAATCCTATCTTGGATTTATATTTTTTCTTCTAGCAATATCGCATTATGGAGAAGCTGACATCACGGGCCCATTAGCATGCAGCATCCCTGGAGTTTGTTTTGAGGGTGGGTTCGAAGCAAAAGTTTAAATACTTGTACCAAGAGACTCGCATCAGGGAGCTACCAGACATAACATACAAGGATGCATTGGGGACCCACAAGCCAGAACATGCCAGAGAGGCTGACATAAGGGTCCCGACAGTAAGACCATACACGGCTGCCTTGGTGAAAACAGCGGACGTGGCCAAAAAAAAAGTCCATCATACACATGTTGCACTTACAGAGAAGCTGACATGTTGGACCCAATAGGCCCAAGCATAACCCATGAAATTATCCTATCATCCTAAAGCATAGTTGTAATTTGGCCTTTTCGTGGTCTTGTGGCCACTAACCATAGACCATTGAACTTAGGAGTGAGCCCATGGAATATAAGCCATGACGAATAGGGCATCCACCCGAGTTAGCCCATAATCTTTCTAATTCCGCCTTTATGAGCATTTTTTGTACTCTGAGGATGACATCTGGGACTCGAAAAAATAGTCCAACATACACACATTTCTTTCAAATAGAGGCTGTCAGTTGGGACTCAGCATAGACACGTTTCCTGCACAGAGGTGGTTGACATCTGGGACCCAGCAAGTTGCCAAGGTCAAAACAGCGGACATGGCCAAATAAATTCCATCATACGCACGTTTCATTTACAGAGAGGCTGATATGTGGGACCCAGCAGCGCGACCTTATACAGATGCTACATCGAACAACGTAGCCAGTTCTAAACAAGGATGTGCAAGCGGGAAAAAAGTTCAGCATGTATACGTTTCTTGTAATGAGAGGCTAAAATGGGGGACCCAACAGCGTGAGAAACGGCAGATTCGTTGAGCAACGCTATCTAGTTCAGAACAAGGTAGCGCTAGAGAAGAAAAAATTTCATCATACCATGATTCTTCTAATGTTAGGCTGACATAAGGGACCCACCAGCCTGAGTAAACGGCCGATGCAGCGGGCAAAGCTATCAAGTTCGGAACACGAAGGCGCTACAGAGGGTAAAAAATCCATCATACACACGTTTCTTCTAATGAGAGGATAACAGTTGGGGCCCAGCAACGTGATTAAACGATAGATGCATCGAACAACACTATCAAGTTAGGAACAGGGTAGCGCGAGCAAAGGAAAAAATCCATCATACATACATTTCTTCTAATGAGAGGATGACATGTGGGGCTCAGGAGGTTGGTTAAATGGTAGATGCATCGAGCAGCGCTATCAACTCGGAATGGGGTAGCGCCAGCGAAGGAAAAAATTCCATCATACACACATTTTTTTCCAATGAGAGGATGACATGTGGATCCCAGGAGGTTGATTTGATGGTAGATGCATCGAGCAGCGCTATCAACTTCGGAACAGGGTAGCACGTGCGAAGGAAAAAAAATTCATCATACACACGATCCTTCTAATGAGAGGCTGACATGTGGGACCTAGCACCTGACTAAACGGCAGACGCCTCAAGCTATGTTATCGAATTCAAATCAGGGAGGTGCAGCCGAAAAGTACGGTCTGCTAGAGACACTGACGTCCGGGACCCACACGCCTCAAAAGACTTCAGCGAGTCAACATCGTGCGAGGAAACGAAAATCTTGCTTCTGCCACACGCCAGCCGAGCTTCCTCCATCTTTTTTAGCAGATCCGTCATAGTAGAGGGCCGCGAAACCGGAAAAAAAAAATTTCGATCCACCACGGCCAAGCTAAGAATTTTGTCGTGGAAGACACGCCTTCTACGACGACCGTCGGGCCAAGTCGTTGCGGAAGGAAACTTTTCTTGTAGTGATTACTCTTAATATATATAAACAATTTTGGTAGTACAAAACTGGCATCATTAGAGTTCATTGGTATTATGCAATTCATGAAAAATGTTAATTCACTTAACATCTAAAGTTGCCTACATGTTCTACAAGTTCGCAAGTTATGTCATAATAATGTGCATTTGCTTTGTATGTTGCTACAATACTGACTGCATGCAATTTTGGAGTTCATTAGTAGTTTTAAGTCACTGAACATGTAGGTTAACATTCCCTGCTCTACAAGTTTAGAATTATGTTATTTTAATTTCAATATGGTTGTACTATGCAACCACAGTAACTGCCTTCTCTTATGCAATTCATAGAAAATTTTATGGCATTGAACTTATTGGTTTTGCATTTTCTCTACTAGTTATGTCATTATATTTGTTTCAATTAAGCTCCGATAGTAGCTGCCACCTATTGTGTACTACTCCCTCTGTTTTAAAATACAAGATGGTTTAGCTTTGTGAAAGGATTGTATCTAGACACCATTTAGTGTGTAGGTTTACTCCAAACCTACATGAACCTACACATTAAAAGTGGTCTAGATACACTTCTTTCACAAAGCTAAAACATCTTATATTTTGAAATGGAGGGAGTACATCCGTTCCGTAAAAGAAGGCCTATATTTTTTAAAGTCAAAGAAGGATAACTTTGACCAAGAGCATAGAAAAATATATTAAGGGTTAATTTTTGGCATTTGCGTCTATGAAAATATATGCCCCGATGTATCGAATGGCGTTGGTTTGGCACGGTAGATGTTCCTGGTATGTTCTACAAACTTGGTCGAATTTTGCGTCGATTGACTTGCGAAAAAATTATACGCCTTATTTACTTTGGATTGGATGTTGTATTACATGACAAGTTTTAAGGCACTTAACATGGTTATATGCATGCCCTGCTATATAAATTCAAGTTTCTTAATTATAATTTATGTAGAAGTAGTATCTACCTTCTATTATGTAGTTCATGGCATTTTAAATCACTTCACATATGGGTTTGCATTCCCTTCTCTATAAGTTCACGAGGTATACCATTGTAATGCCTATCTTGTTAGTCCAAATGTTAGTACAGTAACTGCCTGCTCTGTAGACCGTGGCAAATTTTATGGCACTTTTCATATTTGTTTGGAATCCCATTTCACAAGTTAAATCATTGTAATTTCTCTCTTGTTTGTGCTAAGGAGTGACTGTAACTGCATTCTATTTTGTCGCCATGGCAAACTTTATGGCATTTAAATGGTTATTTATATTTCGCCATTCCCTACTCTATGTGTTCACAAGTGATTATACTATAATGTCTATCTAGTTCTTTGTAACAACAACATCCACTATCTGATATTATTTCCTCTCACAGGGAACACGGAGAATCGTAGAGTGAATCTCCCCTACAATCTTGTTAGTACATATTTCTTTCTATTGCTGAATGCAAACCTGTTTTGTGTGAATGGGTGGCCTGAACCTATATGTAGAGGAGTAACTATAAAGTAGATGGATCATCTATCCAAGTACTAGATGCGGTGGATACCTTCAAAGAACGAACTGACAACAGGATGTCCTCCAACAAGATTGCACAAAGAGAAATAGTAAGTCTCTTGTTTTAACTGAGATGTGCTTAGTGTCAGATGCTTGTTTGTACGAGGCAACACATTATTCGGCTAATGATTAGAACAAGATTGACCTTAAACAAGACTAGACAAAAACTGACATGGACATACCTTACAGTTACTCGACTTTGGAATATATGGTCCAATGTAGCAGAAACCCACGATGTTACCAGGGCCCAATCAAAGATTTGGGTGACCTAAGGAGACTCCGACTGCTTGCAGCACACGGCGAGCTCAAGATAGAAAGTTTAAAGGGAAATCCTAACTTGTAACTAACTCGAACTGTTATCCCGAGACCTAGCCTATCAATATAATGGCCAGGAGGGGCGGCGAGGAGGACAACCACAACCCTAGTTTCCACACCATCACCAGATTGCATCTGCACACCCCTGTAACTTTTGACTCCCTCGATAATTCCAAGAGCAGACAAGGAGGAGTAGGTTCTCTACGAGCCATGAACCTGGGTAAACCTTGCATCCATATGTGCTTGTTTGTTAGCCGATTGATGCCTCCAGCGCTCCCCTCTTCTCCAAAACCCAAGTCCATAACAATGGGCATTGATGAGTTTAACCCTCGTCAAAAACCAAACGTAAATCCCTCGATTTATAATTCATTGTGCTCACTAGATTTTGGTGATGATGTATTTGTTCTATATTTGACTTACGTTCATCTATCTATCTATTTATCTATACGTTAATTAGACCAGATTAGATGGTGGTGATTTAAGTATATCCACTTTTATGCTATATTTTAATGCTATGTAACAAAGACCAAATGTAAATCTCTCGATTTATAATTCAATTTTCTCACTCAATCATCATGATGATCTATTCTTTGTTACATTTGAATCATCATCATATCTATCTATATATGCGTCAACTAGACTATGATTAGGTGGTGGTAATTTAATTATATCCACTTTTATGCTAATTTATAGTCTATTAAAGTATTTTTCTGCTATGTTTGTATGCACTCTGGAGGTAGTCACATTGTCTAGTGTCGGCACCACATGAGTTGGCTAATGATTAGAACAAGATGATGTTTAATGGTACTACACAGAGACCAAACGTAAATCCCTTGATTTATATTTCAATTTGCTCACTCAATCCTAGACAATGATTAGAACAAGATGGTCGCCAGTTAGTTGGTACACTGTGCTAACTTGTTTTCTTTGTTTCAGGCTGCACATGAAGCTATGGGGGTAGAAGGGAGGAATCCTACGTTAAGTATTGAGGTCATTTCACAAAGCAGTAGTGACAGTGGTTATTTCTTGCATCGGTCCACTGTTCTAGTTTTTCTAACACAAAGAGGTGTTACAGTTGCACTCCAAACAATTGATTTAATTGAACAAGAAATAGAGGAAATAGATGTAATAATCATGATTACACGTGAATAGATACAGGAGCTGAAAGACCGACAAGATTGGATGGACCGTCTACTTGATAATCTCTTCTGCAGCTGTCATGGTATGCTAGTTGTTACTTGTTGATAACCTCCAAGTGCAGGGGATCACCGTAGTACCGCTCAATGTGGAAGTAGGGTATCGATCCGCAGGAGCAAGAAGGAAAAACTATCTATTCTCTATAACTAAAGTGTCACAAGTTTTAGTTGATTATGCACTAAAAAATTTTTAAGGAATAAGATGGTTCTTGTAATAAATGCAAATTTAATGTAACAAAACAACAATGTAAAAGTGTCCCAATCCTCTTCAATGCAAGAGTATAAGACAAGGGGTTTTCTATTATGCGAACAATGGACATGGGCTCATGGGTTCACTTAATCCTCTCTTCTCCATCTATGGTGATTATCATGTTATGTATAGTAAAGGTACACATAATTGCAATGTTCTAATGGTACTTTCATGGTGGCTACATATCGTAAAACACATAGGTGAAAGAATTACTCCTTTGTGTTGCTAGGTCACCCTTGCAATAAGGCTAGCATTTGGTTTGTGTCACGCCACACATCATACTTTCCCCTTTTTACCCCTAGATAAAGGATGTTGGGTTGCATTGTTGTCACTCAATACAAATGCCGTTGTCACTTGGTCACCCATTACCTACATACATCATACTTCTTAATGGAAAACATTCTAATCACTAGTGCAATGATTCATATGTTGTGATATGTTGTTAGTATTATCACATCTCTTTCATCTACCCCCCCCCACTTGGTAAGGCACATAGATAGATCCAACACAACAGTAAATTAATAATAAGTACTATCTCATAACACAATATCCACCATGGGAATTACATAGATAGATCCATACTCATCTAAGGCACATCATATGGACTTCAACAATGATCATACATAGAGAAGATTAGAAAAAGTTACCACCATAAACCCAAAGTCCAGGGGGTGGACTACTCCCCTCTCATCATAGAGAGTGATGAGGAGGCGTTGGTAAAGGAGGATACGCGGCCGGAGGCGATTTCGACAGCGGTTCCCCCTCCAATCTTCCTCCGGGAGGTGGCCTGCTAGCTCTCTGTTACTTGGTTTTTGATTTCCTCCTTCGTCCGTCTCTAGAAAGGCTTCCAGGGGTATATATAGATGGTTTTAGGTCGAAACAAAGTGAATGGCGGTGGAATAAACAACATCGGAGTTTCAACGGCTGAGATAGCCTCAGTGGAGCGCCCTCTAGTAAATAGGCTCCCATTTTCAGCTCGTTGGGATCCTTGGGATCTACTTTACCTCATTGGATTCGTATGGACATTATCAAATAGAGCCCGTTGACCTAGCTCCATTTCAAGTTCCATAGCTCCTGGAAAGTCAAAAATACTAACAGAAGGTTTTTTCTGTAAGAAAAAAGTTAGAACCAAAGAGAGGGGATTGTTTAGAAAATCACCAAAATCAATGTAAAACATGGATCTAACATAATATATGTTGCAAATATGTGAGAAATCATGTCAACAAACTAGAAAGTTCATTTATGCATTTTACATGCATCAACATCCTCAGGCTTAACCTATACTCGTCCTCGAGCATGAAGGTGATAAAAATTAAACATGGACTTTGGAGTTTGTTAATTTTGCTTCTTTCATTATCATGTAAAGTTAATAGGCTTAATTCTTTTCAATGAAACATAATATGCAAGTGTAATATCGAATTGTATCTTTTACACATCTGTAAATGTTAAACAATAAGTAATGGTATGATAAAACAAATGATTTACAAAGCAAACCTTCAAGCACACTTTGATGAACCTATAGAATAAGATACTCTTATTATAATTTCCATTGGTGTTGTATGCCTTTATTTTTGGGTACTTCTTAGTTTCATATCCTTGACCTAGAAGAGTCACTTCTTAGTTTTATGTCTTTCTTTAAGATATTTTAATATCTCGTACCGAAAGTAAGCATGGATTAAACATGTGCAAAGGCCTGTTTAGCTTCCAAACTCTATCACACTAAGTTTATGATTGATCAATAGTTCATCATTATTATTTGGTTCCATTTACCCCCATCATAAGCATCTTTCTAAACTTTATATGCTTGACTGCTGGCTCGTGGTTGATATCGACCTCGTTGGGGGACCCCAAGAGGAAGGTATGATGAGCACATCAGTAAGTTTCCGTCAGTTATGAGACCAAGGTTATCGAACCAGTAGGAGCAAGGAAACACCTCCAAGGTGTTGTTTCCAACTTGGAATCCTACACAGCACAACCACAGAACTTTGTCCCCAACTTATAGTGAGGTTGTCAATCTCACCGGTTTTGCTGAAAATAAAGGATTAAACGTATTGTGTGGAAGAAAGTAATAGCTTGCAGAAAGTAAACAGAAAACAGTAAACAGTTGTAGATTGGATGTAAAAGAAAGGACCAGGGTCCATAGTTCACTAGTGGTGATTCTCGTTAAGATAGATGACATGTTGGGTGAACAAATTAAAGTGGGGCAATTGACAAACATCGAGAAAGCATACATGAATATACTAATAATCTTGACTCCTATGAGATTTGATTGGGCATTCCAACATTATACATAGACCGTAATCGAACTGCATCTATGACTAATAATCCACCTTCAGGTTATCATCTGAACCCCATCCAGTATTAAGTTGCAAGCCACAGATAATTTCATTACGCATTGCATGTAAAGTAAACAATACGATTGTTGTGTGAACAATGGATTGTTGTTTTCTCCCTAGTAGCAACAGCACATCTAGTACCTTAGAAATTTCTATCACATCCCCAGATTACTAGAGGCATGAACCCACTATCGAGCATAAGTACTCCCTCTTGAAGTTGCTAGCATCTACTCGGCCAAGATATCTAATAACAATAGAGAGCATGCAAGATCACAAATAACAAAGACATGATAGAATCAATAATCAATCTGAAATAGCATCTCAATATCCATCAGATCCCCGCAAACACAACATGTAGGATTACAAATAGATGATCTTGATCTTGAACGGAGCTCACAAGATCTAAACATGATAGCACAAAGGAGAAGAACCAACCATCTAGCTACTACATGGACCCGTAGTCCAAGGATGAACTACTCACTCATCACACCGGAGGCTTGCATGGTGATGAACAAGGCCTACAGGGTGAATTCTCCCCTCCAGCAGGGTGCAAGGAAGAGCTTCAGATCCCTCCCGATCTAGGGATGGAGATGACGGCGGCTGCAGACTATTTCGTGGAAGTTTGATCGGGTCCTTAGAGTTTCTGTATCGGAGGCAATATATAGGCGAAAGGGGAGGCCGAGGGGGTTCCCTAGGCGGCTACACCACCCCTTGGCGCGGGCCATGCCTGGTCGCGTGGCCAGGTGGTGTGGGCGGCCTCTATCCCCTCTCCGTCTCGTATTCTGGCTCCATTTCCCCCTCAGTGAAATATTGACTTTGGCTTTTGTCCCGTCCAATTCCGAGAATATTCATTTTCTGACTTTCCTGGAACCAAAACAGCAGAAAACAGGCAGCTAGCACTGTGACATCTTGTTAATGGGTTAGTCCAAGAAAGTGTATAAAAATACTTCAAAGTGTGGACAAAACATAAGAAAGTAGATATAAACCAAGCATGGAACATCAAAAATTATAGATATGTTAGCAACGTATCAACATCCCCAAGCTTAACTCCTGCTCATCCTCGAGTAGGTATGTGATAAAAGGAAAGAATAATTTTTTAGGTGACATGCACCATCATAAACTTGATCAAAGCATTTCTAAAACATGGATAGTTGGGATCATAGTACTTCAACATGGCATGAAAGATAAAGTTCTAACAATAATACATAGCAACTATGATGTAACATGAAAAGACACAAACAAAAGATTCATGAATAACAATGCTTTGCAAGACGTTTGTTTGTTTCACATAAGAAAACATAGCATAGTGGCATTCATTTTATCCCTCATAATGTACCAATTCATAATTGCATAGGACACCTTCAAAGTTCATCAGGGTGACAAGATACAAATAGTTTAATAACAAGCAATATCAAAGTTATGCATCAATCAACAAGTGTTGGGACAATGCACATTAAACTAAGAATGGCCACTATGCTCTCTCAATAGGTGCATAAAGATAGAAGATGGACACTCAACATAAAAGCAAAAGAAAGGCCTTCATAGAAGGAAGCATGGATTCAAGTCTCATAAAGAGCTTCCAAAAATTATGGTACTTATTAGGATTCAGCGCTCATTGCCCCTGTCATAAGAATCTTGAAGTGATTAAGTTTAAAGTGAACAAACCATGGAGTATATGCTTGACAAAGTATAAGTTGGAAATCTCATGTCCCTTGAATACGAGGGCTGCTCCTCATGCTACTCAAGTTTAGTCACCGGTAAGTTCTTGTCATAGTAAGTACATGTGCATCATATAGAACCACCAACGGGGTACCCCTTGCCCGATGATACGGAAGAATCCCCATATCAAAATGACAAGGCAAGCAGACAACGAGCATCTCAGCAATCTTCTTATTTACCATGGGAAAATGATTCTTTTTTCTACCTTTCCTCTTTTCTCATATCTCCTTTTTTTCTTTTTCTCATTTTTCTCAACCTCTATCTCTTTTTTTATAAGAAGAATGCTTCATAGATTGTTCATTATGGTTACACTGCAGGTTTCCACCATGATTGGGCATGGATTAGACCAGCGGCCCAGGCGTTTCTCTAACACACATACATAACTCCATGGACTTACAAGCTCCCCTTTCATTTCACATCGACGACATCCATAGACAAAAGAGCATTATATCAACTGGATACAATGTACAAGTGCAATGTTGAAAGCGTTCCCCATGACAGCATGGTTCTGCTAATCCCCAACATATAAGTGCAAGAATATAAAACATACATGACACAATGGTTCAAGTTTATTAAGTGCAAGAAAAGTAAAGTGTGCCATCAAGTTCGTGAGAGCTTTAATCACTAATTTTCACATAACAAGTTTAATTCGGAAGGTAGGTAAAAACATGAAAATACTTGGAATAGAAAATGCTAATAGGTAGGTATGGTGGACTCTTTGGAATAACTTGGTTTTATTTGGAGTTGGATGCATGAGTGGGACTCATACTTGGTTATGGAGGCTAGGAAAAGACTGGGAGCCACCAACTAATAGAGCAATAATGGCCATAATCATGCAAAGCAACAAAACATCATTAATTAAAGCATAAAGTGATATTACAAGTCAAAAACTAAAGGATCATAAAGGCTATGGTGGCTTGGGATAGTCATAACATGGTGTGAGGATGCGCCAAGTCAACCCAAATAAAGCATCAAAGGAGAATACCACAATACTATGCTTTAATATGCTAAAACAACACATGATTCTTTAAAGGCACATGAAGCAATCTCAATTGTTTATAAAATGTCATGCTATAGCAAAAATCACTAAGCATAAAGCCAAAACAATATCAACCATGACACGACAAAGCATAGGCCACAGTCAAAAAACAAGCTCCTTTTACCACTTAAGCATGAACTTTTCCTACTCTTTTCGAATCCAAACCAAACTTATTTGAAAAATAATGTATGAAAGAGGGGGTCCAACCAATTTATTCATGAAAACTAAGCAAACCAAGGAAACCAAAAACAAAAACGAAGAAGCTCCAAGAAAAACACAACTTGTGCATGAAACAATAAAGATGAAGTGTTTGGAAGGAACCTAAGATTTTTATTGATGAAGAAGGGGATGCCTTGGGCATCCCCAAGCTTTGATGCTTGTACTTCTTGGATATTTCTTGGGTTGACACAGGTGGCATCCCCAATCTTGAGCTTTAGTCCATTCTTCATCTCATTAAATCACTCTTTCCATACACCTGAAATTTTTCCTGCATACAAAACTTCACACAATCTTTATTAGCAACATTAGTGTGCTCAAGATAATAAGTCTTTGGGTCAGTTCAAACACCAACAAAACTTCCATTAAAACACAAGATACTGTAGCACTTCTCTCATAAAGCTCAATTCCCCAAAAAGAAGTAAAAAAGGAATCAACAAGAAGCAAATGCAAATAATGGCAGAAATCTGCCAAAACAGACAAGCAGGTAAAAATCAATTTTTTTGAAGACCCTCTGTTGCTCAAATCGAAAAGTATTGAACTAACGAAAGTTAGACAATAACCTGGGGAAGAAGAACAAAAAAGCACATCTCAAACCGACGTCTGGAGATTTTACACAAATTTTTACAGCGAAGCACAAAAATCTGTTTCGGGACAACAACTTTCCCAAGCATTACTTCTCTCTCATTAGAGGTTACTCTTGGCACAAAAAGCAAAAAAAGGATAAGGAGGGGTTATTACAGAGGTAATAACTTCTAAGACTCATCTAAAACTTTTGGGTTATCTCCCAATAAGTACTTTTCTTTAACGCTTTTAAGCTAGGCTTGATAATTTCGATGATGCTCACATAAGAAATATGAATTAAAGTAAAAGAGAGCATCAAGAAGCAAATTTAAAACATATTTATGTCTAACCCACTTCCTATGCATAGGAATCTTATACGCAAATAAATTCACAAAGAACAAAGTGACTGTCATAGGAAGATAAAACGAGAGTAACTTCAAAACTTTCAGCACATAGAGAGGTGTTTCAATATCATGAAAACTTTTACAACCATATTTTCCTCTCTCATAAATTTTTTCAGTAGCCGCATGAATAAACTCAGCAATAAAAATATCACATTCATCCTCCTTTGGTAAGCATGGAGGGCGATCAAATAAGGTACTCCCTCCGTTCCTTAATATAAGGTGTATAGCTTTCTTGCACGAATATTAGCGCACAGGCTGGAAGGGAAAATTTCGTTGCGTTAGGATGTGCATACCCTGGGTGATTGACGTGATATAGAGGGAACATACGAAATCTGGGAATCCTCTCTCTCTTGATCAGATTAATTGCCTCCTAAATAAGAGGAACAAATCCCAAAATTGTCTATACACCTAATATTATGGATTTTTTCACAAAAAACTATACACCTTATATTAAGGAATGAAGGGGGTATTAGTTAAAGAGTTACTCTTATTGGGAGGTAGACATGGGTAGCTGCTCCATTCTTCCTCCTCTTTTTCATCCAATGAGCTTCCAGTTTCAGCAATTTCTTCTTCCATAGGCTCATGCAAGGCATTAGTCTCTTCCATTGGTGGAGAGCATCTATTAAGATATTCAAGAATATAGCGATTTTCTTACTTGTAATTATCAAAGAAAAATTTAAGTATATCATAAACCTCATATTTATAAGGTGCATCATCAGTACTTTCAAGTAAATAAACAAGTTCGAATGCACCCTTCCAAGCAATAAATTCTTCAATTTGTTCCACATCATAAAAGTCATAATTTCCCTTAACATGAGAAGATATGGTAACATCATCATTATACTCACATTGAAAAGGGAGGTGTTTATACCTCCTACAGCAATAAGATTTACCAAAGCAATAAGTAACATTATAAGTAGAGCACACATTTCTAGCAATGGTATACAATTTATCAATTTGTTCCCATTAGTGTTTCCCTTTTTGTGACAAGCGGTGTTCCTTATAATAATATTTTTGTTCTTCTGTGAACCCACCTTGCCAATAAGATTCAGTTTCAAAGAAACCAACAATTGATTGAAAGCATGATAAAGCAAGACAATAATTGACCAATGAAAATAAAAACTATAGTAGGAACTATTTTTTGGTGTTTTTGATAAAAGAAACAAGCAAACAAAGCAGAAAAAAAACTAAGCAAAACAAAAACAACAAAGTAAAGAGATTGGTTATGAGGGACTCCACTTGTGAAGATGTCCTTGACTCCCCGGCAATGGCGCCAGAAAAATACTTGTTGGCTCGTGGTTGATATCGAGCTCGGTGGGGAACCCCAAGAGGAAGGTATGATGAGCACAGAAGTAAGTTTCCTTCAGTTATTAGACCAATTTTATTGAACCAGTAGGAGCAAGGAAACACCTCCAAGGTGTTGTTTCCAACTTGGAATCCTGCACAATACAACCACAGAACTTTGTCCCAAACTTATAGTGAGGTTGTCAATCTCACCGGTTTTGCTGAAAACAAAGGATTAAACGTATTGTGTGGAAGAAACTAATAGCTTGGAG
Organism: Avena eriantha; assembly: GCA_910589775.1. Taxonomy (NCBI): domain Eukaryota; kingdom Viridiplantae; phylum Streptophyta; class Magnoliopsida; order Poales; family Poaceae; genus Avena; species Avena eriantha. The sequence goes on from OU342740.1 coordinate 218,733,204, forward strand.
AAAGTAAACAGAAAACAGTAAACAGTTGTAGATTGATTGTAAAAGAAAGGACCGGGGTCCATAGTTCACTAGTGGTGATTCTCCTTAAGATAGATGACATGTTGGGTGAACAAATTACAGCGGGGCAATTGACAAACATCGAGAAAGCATACATGCATATACTAATCATCTTGACTCCAATGAGATTTGATTGGGCATTACAACATTATACATAGACCATAATCCAACTGCATCTATGACTAATAATCCACCTTCAGGTTATCATTTGAACCCCCTCCAGTATTATGTTATAAGCAACAGATAATTGCATTACGCATTGCACGTAAAATAAACAATACGATTGTTATATGAACAAAGGATTGATGTTTTCTCCCTAGTAGTAACAACACATCTAGTACCTTAGAGATTTCTGTCACTTCCCCAGATTACTAGAGGCATGAACCCACTATCGAGCATAAATACTCCCTCTTGGAGTTTGCTAGCATCTACTCGGCCAAGATATCTACTAACAACAGAGAGCATGCAAGATCACAAATAACAAAGACATGATAGAATCAATAATCAATCTGAAATAACATCTCAGTATCCATCGGATCCCCACAAACACAACATGTAGGATTACAAATAGATGATCTTGATCATGAACGAAGCTCACAAGATCTAAACATGATAGCACAAAAGAGAAGAACCAACCATCTAGCTACTACATGGACCCGTAGTCCATGGATAAACTACTCACGCATCACACCGGAGGCTTGCATGGTGATGAAGAAGTCCTCCAGGGTAATTTCTCCCCTCCGTCAGTGTGCCGGGAAGAGCTTCAGATCCCTCCTGATCTAGGGATGGAGATGACGGTGGCTATAGACTCTTTAGTGGAATTTTGATCGGGTCCTTAGTATTTCTGTATCGGAGGCAATATATAGGCGAAAGGGGAGGCTGAGGGGGTACAAGTAAAATTTTAACTACAAGACTACAAGTAAATATAAAATGTACTCCCACCGCCCTCGAGGTAGTATTATACACAGCTTTGTCTTGCGTGTACTAGTTGCCATGCAAAATGACATCCATTAGTATGGATAACTTTTGAAAAACTTTCTTATTGCATAACATGTAAATATATACTTGGGTTTCAAGAAAAATTGACCATCATGCTTATGTGATAATACGCCCATGTTCGGTACGTACGAATCCCAGAATTTTCAAGACAGCAAATTTTGTATTCGAAAAAAATCAAAGATAATAACGAAAGAAGAAAAAAAGAGTGGTGCATGGCATCATTTTGCGTGTACTACTTTCCATAAAAGATGATAAACATGATTTATGGCAACTTTTCAATATTCTTGGGATTGAAGCTGGACCAGAACTTGATCTCTGACGTAACCTGACACCAGTCATGGTCAAGTCATATAATTGACAGACATTCTTGTCAGCACGACCGTTGGTGGGTCCGCATTTTGCGGAACCAACGCGTCGTTTTAATGCGTGTGTGGAGATCGAGGCTGCGTAATTATCGCGTGGCGGTTACCCAACTCCTTCCATGACGCGTGGCATGGTTACTATACACATTGCATGAATCTTGGCATGGAAGAAGTATATAAGGGGTTGAGATTCTCTCCCTCTTCTCTTCACCAGCATTTGCGCCACTTCCTTCCTCCCAACGCCTCCCATGAAAACATAGCTCCTCTGCCTCCCCAAAATCTTCTAGCATCGCCCATCCCTGGTCACCAGCCTACGGAACAATGGCTGAGACCTCATCTTCTGTCGCTGCAGCGACGACGGCTACGGCAGCGGAGAAAGAGAGCTTCCGCGGGGTCTGGATCCCCTATGTCTTGGATGACACCAAGCTCCGTGTCGTGGATAATGAAGGACTTCTCTACGCTGGCGACTGGCGGAGCGGCTATGGCCAAACTGTCCCTACTCCTCGCGCCGATGAGCGGGTTCACTTCGGAACCCACCTCGACAGATATTTGAGTTTCCCACCATCAGATTTCTTTTCTGAGGTTATAGCTCACTACGGAGTCCAACTCCATCATCTACCCCCAAACTCACTCTTAGAGATTAGCGCTTACGCTTCTTTGTGTGAGGGGTATCTCGGCATTAGGCCGAGTCTCACTCTTTTCCGGTTTTATTTTCATACCCGGAGAAACTGCATCACTACCGATAATCTATACATTACCAACACTCTTAGCTTTTCCTTTAGGAGAGAACGCGTCTATCCTTGGATTAAGGGTAGTGAGTCGGTGAAGCAGTGGCCATCCACCTTCTTTTATCACAAGGATATTCCTTCTCCCGGCAAAGCTACTGCTTTGCCGACTTTTGTTGACGGTGCCGCCATGCCCCAAGAGTCTTGGGACGCAGATGCGCCGGCTATCAGTGACGATCTGCTTCTTCCCAAGAGGCGGATTGAATATTTTATAAAGCACAAGGGCCTTAAGGGTCTGACTTGATTCACTGTTGGCTGGCACGCCCGATCCAACCTCTCCAGCACCATGGTGACCGACTTATGCATTCCATCAAGGCGTCCAAGAAGGATACTCATCGGATCTAACCCCGTCCTTACACGGATAAGGAATATGAGTCCCAAATCAAGTGGTTGATAAGGGAGCGGATCGAGAGGAAAATCCCAGAGCTATCTTTGGACATGCATATGGCTGAAGATCCTGCGGTACAAGTAAGTTTCCAATAGTAACTCGAATTATGTGTTCATCTTTACATTATTGTCTCTTTTCGCAATACTGAGATATTTCTTCTTTTCAGCTTGTTGACCTCCCCGAGTTGTAGATTTCTCGTCTCGAGAGATATCCTCCTGAGATTTCTCAAGATGATGGAGAATTGATTCCACTTCTAGAGACCTTTACATGCAAGCGTAAGGCTCTGACAGTTGCTATTGGCACAAAGGAGGTGCCCATTTTGAAGAGGTAACTTTCCTCACAAGGTTTCTGTATTATATGTCTTAATTCTTTCCGAGGTGTAATGTTTCTCTGTTCTATTACCTCCTTAGAGCTAGACAGCTCACCAAGGGCAAGGGTAAAGCAGGCTCGTCGAAGCCCCTACGCCAGTCAAAGCTGAATTTGACTTCTCCTACCATAGCACCTCCGACTCCTTACCCTCAGCCTTCTGCGGCACCGGAGATTACTCCATCTCTGACCGTCGTAGAAGATCTGGCTCACCGAGCAGAGCCAGTGATCCTCGAATCACAAACGGATATCACCATGGGTGACTCAGGTAATGATCCCTCGGCAGAGCTCTTCACTGAAAACCTCCTCAAGAATCCGGGTCTTGCCAATCTTGGCGTTACTCAGAAGTCTGTGGAGGAGATCCAACGGCTAGCCCAGCAATGCCTGGAGAGCCGGAATATTACTATTGAGGAGGAGGCACAAGAAGCAGAGGACGTCAAGTACTCCAAACTCCTCGAGCAGATCCATCTTCGTGACGAGGGGCTGAGAACCGGTGTGCTACCGCCACCACCAGTAATCCCGATGACCCTTGCTGAGAAGGTTAGCACCAAAGTGTCTATGAGCTTAAGCAAGCTCACCCATGAACATCATGTAAGTCGAATTCCAACTCACCTTTTTTACTTTATTTCATATCATATCCTCTAGCCCCCAAGGATTTATGCTTCCCAAGGATGCCAAAGAATGAACTAGTGTAGCCCCCAAGGCTCGTGTTGATATTAGTAAAAATATTAGCCTGAGTCTTTAGTAGACTTCTGACTCTGGGTATTCTAACTTACAGAAAGTTAATACGTATAACCAAGGATTGTTGAAGAATATCTACAACAAGCGGAGAGAGATCGGAGCTCTCCGGCTTGAAAATGCTCAGTTGGGAGTGTCAAAGGATGAGGCTGAATGTAAACATTCTAGTCCTCAAACCTTGCCATTTATTCCATAGTCGAATAATTTATTCAACTGTTGTTCTTTTGCTTACAGCACTGGTAAAGCAATCATGTGCTATGATTGGAGAAGCCGAAAATCTGAAGACCCTAGAGGTGGAGAACACCGAATTATGTCAGGAGCTCGACAAGTTGAAGGCGGATCATGAACGGAGCATTGCTCAAGTTCTTGAATCCTCTACTATGACCACCGAAGAACGTGATTGAAGGATTGCGGCCCAGGATCAAAAGATTTCGGATATCAACAATGTTTTGTTCAGAGAGAAGCACATCACCGAGGCACTCCGGTCTGAACTCCAGAGCCTACGGGAAGAGAAGACCAAAGTTGATGATGTCATCTTCGGTATGTTTCCCCCTTTCCAAATTTCTGCCTTTTCCGACTCTTGGAGTTTGGATATATTTACTAACCTTTTGCATTATATGCGCAGGTCCTCTGAACTTACTGGATTCTGCCTCCACCAAGTCTCGCACCAACTAGCTTACTCAAGTCGGTGATTTGCTTCACAATTTCTGCCAATCTTTGGAGGATATTGGCGAACTACTCAAGGTTCTGGACATGCATAGAATGTTCGGCTTTGAAGTGCGAGTCAAGGACAAGGAGATGCCCCAGCTCATCCAGGACTGGAACATGTCCTACGTGTGAACCGCTGCGCAGAACGCTCTCACCATGGTTATGAGCCACCATGGAAGCATGGAAATCTAGCAAGTAACCACAGGGTATTCGACTGTGGATTAAGATGGACAGGAGCAGCACATCAAAGCCATCATGGACTCCTGTGTTGGATATGGGTGCCACGTAGCTGACTTAACCAACTACCACATTCCTTTCTTCACTCGCGTGGAGACGCCTCCTCCGCCTGCTGAGGTAACAGCAGAAGTCTCCAAGGACGAACAAACCATTTCGGATCTGAACGTCTTAGAAAGATATCAAGGCGAGGCTGATGTCTCCAGTGAGCCTGCAGCTCCTTCCTCTCCCCTGCATCGTAGAGCATCAGAAAAAACAATGTGTTATTCTGAAAACAATTTGGATTGTAAATAAGTAGTATAATACTTTTGCTAGTGCTAAGATTTGTTATTTCTATTTAGCACTTTTGGCTTTAATTTTATGTGCCAGAAATGTTTGCATTAGCACTTATGTTTTTTGTCTGTACTTATCGTTTATCTGGCTTTCCGCCTCATCCCTTTCATGAGCCTACCAACTTTCAGCACGGAAACTTTGTCGAGCAACGAAGCTTAATTTCTAAACCATTTTAAACTCGGAAACAAAGCCGGCTTCCAGTACCAACAATTCACTACTCGGAAAATGCCCGCATCTGACAATCAGATAAATAACCAAAGTACAAACTAGAAAATTTAGATTTATACCCGAAGGTAGCAATTTTAGAATCGGAAATCTTAACCAAAACAAACATGAGCATAAAGTACTTTCAAGTATTCTGGGATTTTCGACAGTGACATGATCATTCCGAAATAAGATGGTAAAATAAAACTTCTCAGAAAAAATGAGGCAACCAATACTTTATTTCTCATTAAACATGTACACATATATGATTACAAAGAAAGATAAATTAAGAATAAAAGGGACGTAGCTGAGCAATATTCCACGGTCTGTCTAATTCTTTCAGGTATGTACTGCCTCCAGCTCTCTTTCTTTTCTTAGTAGCAGGTATTTCTTTGACTGGCTACATATCAGTTAGATAGTAAGAACCATTGTGCAATACTCGGCTAACTAAAAAGGGCCCTTCCCATACAAGGGAAAGTTTGTACTTTCTTTTCTACGCAAGCTGGAGAACCAAATCGCCCTTATTGAAAGACTAGTTTCTGACTCTCTGGCTGATACTTGCGTAACTTCTGGTGATAGGTTGTTGATCTCATCTCAGCAATGATGTGAACTTCTTCGATTAAATCAATATCATTTTGTCGTGAAATTTCGGAATCCTCTTCAATATACGCAGAAACTCGGGGAGAAGTATGAATCAAATCACTCGAAAGAACTGCTTCTGCACCATAGACCAAGAAGAAAGGTGTATATCCAGTTGATATGTTCGGAGTTGTCCGTAAACTCCATATCGCTGAAGGTAATTCCTCTGCCCAAGCCCCTGTAGCACGTCGTAGTGGTGCTTCGAGACTTGGTTTTAGGCCTTGTAGGATTAAACCATTTGCTCTTTCGCTTGTCCATTAGCCTGCGGATGTGCATCTGACACAATGTCAAGCCGGATATTTTGTTCATTGCAGAATTCGGCAAGCTCTCCCATAGAGAAGTTACTCCTGTTGTCCATGATAATGCTATGCGTATAACCATATCGGATTATGACATCCTCAACAAATCTTCTGGCTGTTGCTCCATCACAAGTGGTGACGGGTTTAGCCTCAATCCATTTTGTGAATTTATCCACCATCACTAAGAGATGAGTAAATCCACTTGGAGCCCGTTTAAACGGTCCTACCATGTCGAGCCCCCAGACCGCAAAATGCCATGTTATAGGTATTGTTCGCAGCTGATCAGCCAGAACGTGAGCTTGTTTGGCGTACTTTTGGCAGCCTTTGCACGTCTTGACCAGCTGTTCGGCATTTGCCTTGGCTGTAAGCCAGAAAGAACCGTGTCGGAAAGCTTTTGCCGCTAAAGATTTGGCTGCAGCGTGGTGACCACACTCACCTTCATGGATTTCTCGTAAGATTTCAACTCCTTCTTCCAGAGATACACAACGCTGAAAGACCCCAGACATGCTCCGCTTATAGAACTCACCACTAATTATAGAATAGTGTCAACACCCGGATTTTCAATCCCAGATGCCTGTTATGCCATACCTCGCAATCGTAGGATTACCATTTTTGCAAGACACGACAGATTGGATATCATAGTACATTATCCAGTACAAACCATAATAAGGGCTTACACAAATAAAGGATCTCATGATCCAGTCTTAGTACAAACAAGCAACGGAATAATAAACGTAGCGGTGGGCTCCATCTTCAGTGTCACAGGCAATGCTGACGATGGGGGATAATCCTAGTTGTCATAGCCGTCCTATTGTCCTTCCTCCAGATAGTCCTCAACATAGTCTGGACACGGGAATAGCTAGGGACAAAGCCATGAGTACTCTTTAAGTACTCGCAAACTATCACTAACAAGTAAGGTATCTCTAGTAGGAAAGCTAAGCTCTAAGTGTAGTTTGCAAAGGCAAAAATCGAAACCTAAGCTGAGTTCAGAAGTAAAGAAAGCTAAATTTATGTTCTAAATCACTTAAGTTCGAAAAACTAGTTTTCATAGTCACAGCCCTATTGTGGTCAAGTCAAAGTCATCATTCATTTCATAAAATTATTTTGAAAACATCTGACGACGAAACAGTATGGCCACTCCAACTGTCCATAACCGCGGACGCGGCTATTTGAATAGTTTGACACTGCGCGAAGGTGGTACACTTTCACCACAAAATTCGATACATCTGTCAGGGGTAACCCTGAATCATCAGACTTAGTATACGGATAATCAATCATAACCTTTCCTTTACACACCCTAGTACAAGCACCTCTCCTATGAGCTTGGCCCCCCAGCCATAGCCATCTGCCATCCTGGGCACTACATAGGTGGACAACATTGAGAGGTATCCTCAGCTCAAACCTCCCCCGCGAGGGAACCCATACTAATGTATATAAACTTTTGGCTAAGCCTTACCCAATTTAGGTTTTGTGGTTGTACGGTAAAATTTGGAACGGTATCGCATCGAACCCAACCATCAGTTTTTATAAAAGGGGTTAAGTCTCATGCCTTAACATTTTCATCATCATAAACCATTTGTGTTCAACACATGTCAAAACATCTCAATAGAATGACTCATCATTCCAAGGTTTTCATAATCATTTTACCAAGTATTCCCATCTAAGGTGATCAAGTTTTAGGTTTAGCACTAGCCACTAAGGTTAAGAGTGTTCACTAATGGGGGACGCTAATCTTCAATCTCATGCCATAGAATGACATCTAAGTATAACTAGGTAGGCCAATTTTTATACTCTTTATGCTATCTATAAGAAAAGTAAAGAACTTGGTAAAGTAAAAGAAAGTAAAGCTTGCAAGTAAACTTGGGATGGGTATAAATCAAAATGTATAACCAAGCATGCCTAATGCATCTTGCTTAGGTCATCTTGTACAATTCTAGCTTGCCAATAATAGCTTGCCTTGGTTGGTGCAGTGGTTGAAATTCTCCTCGTCTTCTTTGGGGTAGAACTCCTCCTCCTCGTAGACTTGGTTTGTACTATTGTCTATAAATACATACGGGGTACACAATCACCAAACAATACTTAACTAGTCTATTTAGCACACTAAGGCACATACTTGATGATCTAGCAGCATCACAATCATCACAAGATTTAAAGAACTAGCTTCCTTTATTTTATTTGAGAAAAGTAATTTCTACTCATTGAAATTAATTAAGATTTAATATTCTCCAATTAAAATATGGGATCATGTGGACACATATCATCACCACATATTCCAATACATGGGAATGTAATTTAAAGGGTTGGTCTCGTTTTATAAAGTTTAAGTTTATTATTTAATCAATTTAAAGTGACTAGAAATGCCCTAATAGCATTATTTCGGTACAAGTCCAATGTCACTGCATGCAAACCTAAATATTTTTATATATTCAGATAGATATCATCAAATGTGATTTTTGAGAGTTGGAATCAACTCAAAAGCTATTATGGTTGATTTTTGAAAAAAATGAATGCAAAAAAGTCTATGTCTTGTTATTTTTGCTATATGTGATATCTAACTCCAATTGATTTAAATCCAACAGGCTTGGATAGATAATTTAATTATCTTCCTAATAAAATTTGAATCATGCATTTTGGTTAAATGGATCTCTCTAAAATGATTTTTAAAATAGTGGACAGAATCTAGTTTAAACCTAAATAGAAAAACCCCTATTTGAAACTATAGGCTAGTGTGGGAAAAGAAATGGGCCAACCCAGTGGCGCTCCGCGGCGCAGAGGGCAACTGACAGGGGGTCCCGCATGTCAGCGGCACTTAAAACCCGAAACGGTAAAAGGCAATATCAGTCATGCGATTAGAACAGAAATCGACGGCCGTGGTTCATCATTTTTCGATGAACAGCTAAGGTGAGAACAAACCCTAACGCTACACGGTGGGGGTCTATGGGGGCTTACCAGGGCTCCACCTAGATGTGGCGATGGGGGCGATCGAACTGGTGGACGACGGCGGTTCCAGGCATGGTCGTGGTGGCTCCTGGGGCAGTCGCAATCAGCGGTGACTCTTCTCCTCTGCTGCGGCCAGCTCTGGTGGAATTACGGCGACTGAGGGCTCGATTGGCTCCGGGGAGAATTGGGGAAGGCTCAGTGGTGAGAGGGGAGTTGAGTGGTGTGAGAAATGAGGCTGGGAGAGGCCTCCTTTTATAGGCCCGATGATGGGGCAGTGCGGCATGGTCAGGCGGTGGTGGCCACGCGTCTGCAAGGTGCTAGCGGCGCGGCTGGAGGTAGGGGACGGTGCGCCGTCTCCTGGTGGTCCTCTACGGCGTAAAGGCGCGGCTAGGGGCGGTGGCATGCGGTCGGAAATGGTCGACGCTCTACGCGGCAGAAGCGGCATTTGACACGGAGTGCGGTGGCTGTGGGTCAATCAACGGCGAACGGGCATGTCCGGGCGGCTGCTGGGGTCGTGGCAAAGCGGCGCGCGCGGGCTGTGGTCGAGGCGTGGCATGTGTTGGCCTGTCGGGCGCGGCGCTCTGGCGCGTGCTCGGCATGGCGTAGAAATGGTGGGCGCGGGGTTTTCTGAGTTGGTCCAGTGCTTGGCATTGCTCAGGGAAGGGACATGGGCCGCTGTGTCATCTCTCCTACCTCCTAGGCATGGTGGAAGAGAGCGGGGTGGCCTGCTACGAGTGAGGCATGGTCGGCAAGCATGGGGGTGCTCTGGTGGCTTGGCACTAGCGCATACAGCAAGTGGGAGTGGTGCATTGGCCTTGGTTGTGACTAGCGGGGACAAGGGGAGTAGAAAGGGGTCAATTGGATAGACAAGGCATTGATCAAAAATAGTAATAGTTAGGCAGATTTATTATGATCACCAGGTGTTCGACTCAATGGCCGCAAGAAATGTAACTTTGAATTTTTGAAAGATTTTTGGTGGGTGTGTTGTTCATAAGCTTGATCATCTGTGGTTGCTTTGGTTTGGCAAGGGGAGTTCATTTTGAGGGGTTTTTGAAAAAGTGGGATCTATGCATATGTAATGGATTCATTTTTCACATGTCATTTAAAATTAGTGGCTAAGGAATTTTGTAAGATTTTAAAGTGGTCCTTGGCAGATCTTTACTTGTACTAACAAGGGGTGCAAAGATCTAGAATTGTTTCTATTTGAAATTGACTTCTAGGAACACCTAAAGTGGCCTAGTGGATTAAAAGGGTCAAAATGACCATTTGCATGATTTAGTCTTATTTGATTTCTTTTTCTTTGGATTTTGTTTTTAGATGGCATAGATGATGTGTCATTCACCTTTAAACCATTTCACAATCTATAGATCAATCAAACATGGCATTTCCAAACAATTCTGTATTAATGCAAACACACATATGCATTCCTAATTATTGTAATGATAAAAAGTTTTTGTTAACCCTAAATTGGGTGATTAGGATCTTGACAACCTTGATTAAAGTTTTGGGATGTTACATATAGGCTTTTGCTCGTCGGATGATCTGCCGGCTCAGAACCTCATCTTTTGCTAATTTGCCATCTACCAAGTAATCAAGGTAGGGTTGAGTCCAGCTGGGTATTACAGCCAGAACTGCTACTAAAGGTGAGTCGGATTTGGTCGGATATTCCTCGTCTACTCCTTTTATAGAGGGAACTTTGAGGTGCTCCAAAAAAGCACATCTGGACCTTTTTCCATGTAGAGCCTATACGAGATAGTGCATGTGCTTCCTGATTTTCTGTTCGAGGGATGTGTTATACCTTAAACCCTTCGAACGATTTAGATAGTTCATCCACGTGTTGCCATGTGTTTATTCGCATTACAGATATCCGACACTTGTTAGGAAACAAGATATGAATCTCCATAACACATCAAACGTCGTATGCTGATATCCTTAGCAATCTGGATTCCATGCAGCAGCGCTTCATATTCGGCAATATTATTCATCGCCGTGAAGTGGATCTGCAACACATAGAAAAGTTTATCTCCTTGGGGTGATTTCAGCACCACGCTAGCCCCCGAGCGCCTTAGACCCGTCAAAGTGTAAGTTCCAGTATTCCGACTCTGGGAGGGTCATATCTTTCGTTGTGTCTGTCCAATCAGCAACAAAGTCAGCGAGGATTTGGGATTTGGTTGTTGTACGAGGTTTGTACTCAATGTCAAAAGCTGAAAGCTCTATGCCCCATTTTGCGACACGTCCTGTAGCATCGCTATTCTTGATTATATCTCTCATAGGAGCTGTGCTCACCATGGTAATTAGATGTTCCTGAAAATAATGTCGTAACTTACGAGATGCAAAAAACACACCATAAGCCAGATTTTGATAGTGCGGATACCATTGCTTTGATTCCGTTAGGACCTTGCTGAGATAATAAGTCAGACATTGCACCAGGTGTTCCTGATTTTCCTCTGGTCTCTCCACCACCATGACGACACTGACGACTCTGTTTGTTGCAGCGAGATATAGCAACATCGGTTCTCGTGGTTCTGGTGCTACAAGTATAGGAGCATATGAGAGTACTGCTTTCAGTTCATGTAGTGCAGCCTCAGCTTCGTCAGTCCAAATGAACTTTTTGGTCTTTTTTAGGAGCTTGTAGAGTGGTATGGCTGTTTCACCGAGTCGGCTTACAAACTGGCTGACTACAGCAATGCAACTAGTTAGTCTTTGAACGTCCTTTGGGCGAGTTAGCTTGGAAATATTGAGTATAGCCTTAATCTTGTCTCGGTTAACTTCTATGCCTCTTTGAGACACGATGAAACCTAAAAAAATTCTGGCTGGTATTCCAAAGAAACACTTCTTCGGGTTAAGCATTATGTTGTATTTTTGTAGATTGGCAAATGTTTCCTCCAAGTCGGAAATTAAGGTTTCCTTCTTTTTGGACATCACCGCAATGTTGTCCACATATGCATGTACATTGCGTCTGATTTGGTTGTGGAGGCAACGATGCATAGTGCGTTGGTACGTAGCTCCACATTCTTGAGCCCAAAGGGCATCGTAACAAAACAGAAGGTTCCGAAAGGGGTTATGAATGAATTTTTGACTTTGTCTAATTCCTTCATCCAGATTTGGTGATAACCAGAATATGCGTCGAGAAAACATAGGAGTTCTGAGCCTGCCGTAGAATCGATATCTTGATCAATTCTAGGCAGAGTGAATGGATCTTTGGGACAAGCCTTGTTCAAGGCAGTATAATCAACACACATCCTTAAATCAGTGGTGTCCTTTTTAGGGACCATTACAGGATTGGCCGACCACTCAGTGTGGATGACCTCTTCTATGAATTCGGCTAACTCAAGCCAGGATAGTTCCTTAGCTATTGCCTTACGCTTTTCATTGCCAAAACGTCATACAGACTGTTTCATGGGTTCAGCGTTTGGGTGTACATTTACAGAGTGCTCGGTGTTCCCTAGGTACTGCGGTCATGTCAGATGGCTTCCATGCAAATGTATCTTGATTTGCTTTGAGGAACTTGACGAGCACGCTTTCCTATGCGCTATCTAGGCCTACACCTATCTGGGTCACCTTGGAGGGGTCATCATCCTTCAATGGCGTCTTCTTAGTCTCTGCCGATGCCTTGAACTCCGGATTCGGCGTTGTCACCTCCTTTTTTGTCGCGGGCTTCTCGGACGGATCAATGGTTTTCTTGATCTCTTGGCAGTCCTGGGCGTGTAGCACGGCTTCAGCAAAGGCGGCATTTCCGTTCTCGCACTCTCGCGCCTTCTTCGGGTCTCCCCTGATGGTGATCATGCCGTTGGGACCTGAAATTTTCATCATATTGTAAATGTAACACGAACGAGCCATAAAAGCCTAGTAAGCCGGACGTCTGAATATAGCATGATACGTGCTCTTGAATGGGACCACTTTGAAGGAAAGTGCCTCCGTCCGATAGTTCTTTGGAGTTCCAAAGGTAACATCCAAAGTGATCTCTCCCAAGGAATTTGCTTGTCTTCCTGGGACAACTCTGTGAAAGATCACAGAGCTGTGATTCAGCTGCGTCTCCGAGATCCCCATCCGCCGTAGCGTTTCCACATATAGAATATTGATGTTGTTGTTGCCGTCCATGAGAGTCTTGGAGAAACCATAGTTGTCAATAAGTGGATTGACGATTAAGGTGTATTTTCCTCGCATGTGCAACTTAGGCAGATGATCAGCACGTTCAAAGGTGATTTCCACTTCTGAGCAATCAAAAAATTGTGGGACAGCCGAAACAGTTGTGTTGAGCTCATGCATAACTGCTTTCTTGGCATTAGCTGGTTGAGATCCAAGGAAGGTGATGTAAGTGTCTTTCTTCGTTTGGAAGTTTTTCTTTCCATCCGGCTTGGGATTTGAAGGGTCAGCTTGCTCCATGTCGGAATCTTCCTTGGTCTCCTTCTCTTTTTTCGGGATTCTTCTTTCCCTTCTTCCGCTTAGCCCTGTAGCCAGCGGTATCGTCCTTCTTGATATCGTCATTAAAACGACACTCAGCATTTGTGTGAGACGAGCCCCCACTGGAATCTAAGTGATGCACACATGGGTTATTGGCAATGTCAGCCCAGGAATAGGATTTTCCAGGTTGTTGGTCTCCTCTACCCTGGACTCTTTATGTCCCACGACCGGATCCACAGCCACCGCCGCGCCCTCCTCGTCCAAAAGACCTGACACTAGCAGTGACCACTGCCGTTTCCTCGTTCGGTTTTTCTTCTGAGGTGTTCTTGCGCTTCTGAGCTTGTTGCTTTGGTTGTTTTCCCGACTATGGCACATCTACGGCTTTCAGTAAGCCCTATGCGTCGTCGTCAGCATCTGCATCCTTTCTCGCTGTTTCTATCATCTCTCCCAAATCGGTAACCTTATCACACTTTAAGCAATGACATAGTAAACCAATTGTGAGTCCTGCAATGAAAGCTTCAATCGTAGTTTGGTCATTTACTCCTTCACTGGAGTTCTTGGTGTCGATCTATCATCCGAGGTAATCTCGGCAAGTTTCTCCGGCTTTCTGGGTGTAACGCTGTAGGTCTCCTACCGTATAGGGCCTCCGATATGTGCCTTCGAAATTCTGAAAGAACACGCTTTGGATGTCATACCAGTTGTGGATGGTGTTCTCCGGAAGTTCATTGAGCCATGATCGTGCCGTCTTCCACAACATAAGTGGGAGATATCGGGTTGTGACCAAGCTGTTTCTGCCTTTGGCGATGCAGCAAGTCTAGAAAAAATCCTGGAGCCAAGTATTTGGCCGAGCCACACCATTGTAGGCTTGGATGTGTCTTGAGATAGCAAATCCTTCTAGGAAGTGTGTTTGTCGAATTCGTGGTCCGAAGCATTTTGGGCCCACGTATATATCATCGTTTTCGTAGCACCGCGCCTCTATGTTGGAGTTAATCCGGTGTCTCGTGTCACTTGGTGATAGGGAAGACCGTCTCGGTTGTTCGCTATAGCTGCGGTTGTCAACACCCAGATTTTTAATCCCAGATGCCTATTATGCCATACATCGCAATCCCAGGATTACCATTTTTGCGAGACATAACAAATTGGATATCACAGTACATCATCCATTACAAACCACAATAAGGTCTTACATGAATAAAGGATCTCATGATCCAGTCTTAATACGACAAGCAGCGGAATAAATAATAAGCGTAGCGATGGGGTCCATCTTCAGGGTCACATGCAATGCTGACGATGGAAGATTGTCCTAGTTATCATATCCGTCCTGTTGTCCTTCATCTTGGTAGTCTCCTTCATAGTCTGGCCATAGTAATAGCCAGGGACAAAAGCCATGAGTACTCTTCAAGTACTCGCAAACTATCGCAAACAAGTAAGGTAGTTCTAGTGGGAAATGCTAACTCTAGGTTTATTTGTAAAGTTAAGTTTGAAACCTAAGCTGAGTTCAGAAACAAAGAAAGATAAAATAAAGATCTAGAATCACTTAAGTTGGGAAGCTAGTGTGATAGTCACAACCCTGTTGTGGTCAAGTCAAGATTCATCATTCATATCATAAGTCATTTTGAAAACATCTGACAACGGAACAGTATGGCCACTCCAACTGTCCATAACCGCGGACGCGGCTATTCGAATAGTTTGGAACTCTGTAGAGGTGGTACACTTTCACCCCAAGATTCGATACACCTATCAGGGATAACCCTGAATCATCATACTTAGTATGCAGATAATTAAACATAACCTTTCCTTTACACACCCTAGTATAAGCACCTCTCCTATGAGCATGGCCTCCCAACCATGACCATCTGTCATCTTGGGCACTGCATAGGTGGACAACATTGAGAGGTAGCCTCATCTCAAACCTCTCCCGCGAGGGAACTAATACTAATGCATATAAACTTCCGGCTAAGCCTTACCCAATTTAGCTATTGTGGTTGTACGATAAAATTGGAATGGTATCACATCCGAACCCAACCATCAGTTTTGTAAAAGGGCTAAGGCTCATTCCTCAACATTTTCATCATCATAAACCATTTGTGTTTCTCAACACATGTCAAAACATCTCAATAGAATGACTCACCATTCCAAGGTTTTCACAAATCATTTTCACCAAGTATTCCCATCTAAAGTGACTCAAGTTCTAGTTTAGCTCTAAACTACTAAGTTAAGAGTGTTCACTAATATGGGATGCTAAGATCAATCTCATGCCATAGAATGACATCTAAGTTTAGATAGATAGGTCAAGTTTTATACTTTTTATGCTACCTTCAAACAAGTAAAGGATTTTGGTAAAGTAAAGACAGTAAAGCTTGTAAATAACATTTGGAGTAGGTATAAGTCCAAGGGTATAACCAAAGCATGCCTAATGCATTTACTTAGGTTGTATAGTTTGCATGGTCTAGATTGCATTGTTAATGATGGCTTACCTTGGTTGGTGCAGTGGTTGAAGTTTTCTTCCTCCTCCTCTTGGTAGAACTCCTCCTCCTCAAAAGCTTGATCGGGACTATCGTCTATAAATACATACGGGATACAGAATCACCAACACATCTTAACTAATCTACTTAGCACACTAAGGCACACATTTTATGATCTATTATAATCACAAGCATCACAAGGTTTAATTAGATAGCTTTAATCTTTTTATTTGAGAAAAGTAATTTCTACTCATTGAAATTAACTAAGATTTAATATTCTCCAATTAAAATATGGGATCATGTGGACACATGTCATCACCACATATTCTAACATATGGGAATGTGATTTAAAGGTTGGATCACATTTTAATAAGTTTAAGTTTAATATTTAATGATTTAAAGTGACTACAAATGCCTATGTAGCATTATTTTGGTACTAGTCCAAAGTCACTGCATGCAAACCTTAATATTATTACATATTCAGATATGTATGGTTAAATGTGATTTTTGAGAGTTGGAATCAACTCAAAAGCTATTATGGTTGATTTTAGAAAAATGTTTGAAAGTGCAAATGCTTCTGTATTGTTATTTTTACTAGGAGAGATCTCTAACTCTAAAAGATTTAAATCCAATGGGCTTGGATAGAGATTTCATTACCTTTCCAACAAAATTGGAATCACTCCATTTGGATTTGTAAAACTCTTTGAATTCTAAATAGAAAAACCTAATTTGAATTAAACGGGTCAGCGCGGGAAACTAAATGGGCCGGCCCAGTAACGCTCAGCGGCATAGAGGGCGACTGACAGGCTGGTCCCGCATGTCAGTGGCACATAAAACCTGAAGCGGTACGAGACGATCTGGGCCACACGATTAGAACACAGATCAACAGTTCACGGTCGTCGTCGATGACGGACTGGTCGCCAGCGGGACCAAACCCTAAATGGCCGGTGGGGGTCTACTTGGGACGTACCAGGGCTCTTGCAAGTGCGGTGAGGCGGGCGATCGAAATGGACGGCGACGGCGAGCTCAGGCGAAGTCGCGGCAGGGGCTGAGGTGTACGAAATCGATGGAGACTTCTCCTCCTCTATAGCGGCTAGCTCTGGTAGAATTCCAGCGAACGGCGGCTCGAGCGGCTCCAGCGAGAGAGGGAAAATGGTCAGTGGAGAGAGGGGAGTGGAATGGTGTGAAGAAATGGTGTTGGGGTGGCCTCCTTATATAGGCTCGACGAGGGGACCAACGGGTGTGGGCTGGCGTCTCCGACGAGGGTGGTACAGAGGGCTACCGGCGTGGGCGAGGTAGGCGGATGGTGGGCGGTCTGTTGGCAGTCAGCTATGGCACAATGGCGCGGCTAGGGGCGGTGGCATGTGGTCGGGGGCTTGACGCGCTCTGGGAGACAGAGGCGGTGCTCGACAGTGATCATGGTGACTGTGGGTCGCGCGGCAGTGCACGGCCGTGTCTGGCGGGTTGCTGGATTCAAGGCGGAGCTACGTGCGCGATTTGGTGTCGGGGCTTGGTCTGTGGCATGCTGGCGGTGATCATGCTCTGGCGTGCGCTGCGCACGGCGCAGAGAGAAAGGGTGGCGATGTTGTGGGATGGTCCAGTGGCTGGGGTTGATCGAAGGGTGAACCGTGGGCGGCGATGAGGTCACGCCTTACTTCCTAGAGCGGCGGAGAGGGGCTGGTGGTCCCTTGTGGCTGGTGCACGCTTGGCCGGCGATCATGGTGTCAGGCCAGCATGGCACTAGCGCCAGGGGCTAGAGATAGGATTGGTTTTGGTCTGGTTGGACCTGGGGGAGAGCAGGGTGATCAATGCACACCAAATGGCTCGACAAGATTATCTCCAAAACAGTAATAGTTAGGCCACAATGATTCTGCTTACAAGGTGTTCGATCAAATGGCCGCAAGAAACTTTTGTTTGAATTTTGAGTTGATTTTTGGTGGAGTGATGTATCTTATGCTTAAGCATCTAGGTTTGCTTGGGATTTTAAAATGGAGTTCATTTGAGTGGTTTTTGAATTAGTGTGATCTTGATACATACACTAGATTCAATTTTCAATTGTCATTTCAAAATAGTGTTTGAATGATTTTGGGAGATCACAAAGTGGGTATTGGCACAACGCTACTTGTACTAGCAAGGGGTGCAAAGAACCACAATTGTCTCTGTTGGCATTTGAGTCCTAGGAACACCCAAAGTGTCCTAGTTAGTTAAAATGGCACAAATGACCATTTCCTTATTTTATTCTTTTTGATTTCTTTTTCTTTGGGATTTGTTTGGGAATGATCTAGATGATGTTTAATTCACCTTAGAATCATTTTACAACCAATGGATCACTCAAACATGGCAATTCAAAACAACTCCTAATTTAAATGCACACACATATGAATGCTTAATTATTTTAAATGGAAAAGTTTTTGTTAACCCTAAATTGGGTAGATTTGATCTTGATTAACTTTGGATTAAGTTTTGGGATGTTACAAAACCTTCCCCCCTTAAACAAAATCTCGTCCCGAGATTTACGAAAGAAAACTAGGAACTAAAGAGATCAGGGAACTCTGTCCTAATGTAATCTTCCTGCTCCCAAGTGGCTTCTTCATCGGTATGGTTGCTCCATTGAATCTTGAGAAATTTTATACTCCGGGTCCTGGTGGTTCTGTAACCTTCTTCCAAGATACGGATGGGCACTTCACGATATGTCAGATCCTTGTGGATATCAACATCTTGGTGATCGATGTTCTTGAAAACTTCAGTCTTCTCCAGCACTTCTAGGCATTTGCGAAGTAACGAGATATGGAACACATTGTGGATGGCTGACATCTCTTCTGGCAGTTCCAGCTGATACGATACTTCTCCTCGACGATTCAGAATCTTGAAGGGTCCGATAGATCTGGGGGCTAACTTTTCTTTCAGACTAAAGCGTTGCGTTCCCTTCAATGGAGAAACCTTGAGATACACAAAATCTCCTACATTGAAAGTCAGGTCTCTCCTCTTGTCAGCATAACTCTTCTGTCTGGATTGGGCGGTCTTGAGGTGCTCACGGATTTTGTGAACCTTTTCTTCGGCTTCTCGGAGAATGTCGGGTCCAAAAATCTGACTCTCTCCTACTTGCGACCAATTCAAACGGGTATGACACTTTCTTCTGTATAGGAACTCAAATGGGGCCATTTGCAAACTGGCTTGATAACTGTTGTTGTAGTAGAATTCTGTGAAAGGCAGACAGTCTTCCCATTTTGATCCATACTCCAAAACACAAGCTCTCAACATATCTTCTAAGATCTGGTTGACTCTTTTAGTCTATCCATCAGTTTGTGGGTGGTAAGCGGTGCTAAAGTTCAACTTGGTTCCTAATCCTTCTTGGACTTTCTGCCAAACTCTCGATGTAAATTGGGTTCCACGATCTAATAATATGGTCTTAGCGGTTCCATGCAGACTAACAATTCTAGCAATGTACAACTCTGCTAGCTTCGAAATATGATAGGTACTCTTGACAGGTATAAAGTGAGCTACCTTACATAGTCTATCAACGATGACCCAGATTGAGTCATTTCCCCTACTAGAAGTAGGCAAGCCGGTGATAAACTCCATTCCGACATAATCCCATTTCCATTCCAGAATCTGCAGTGGTTGCAACAGTTCTGCGGGTCTCTGATGCTCTGCTTTGACTCTTTGACAGATGTCACACTTGGCGATGTAGCTTCCGATTTCTCTCTTCATCTTCTGCCACCAAAATTGCTCTTTCAAATCTTGATATATCTTCGTGCCTCTGGGGTGGATAGAATAAAGACTATCATGAGCTTATTGCATGATAACTTGCTTTGGCTCCCGAGTCTGCTGGCACGCAGATGCGTCCTTTATACCACATAACTCCTTCTTCGTCTTTGGTGAATCCAGGTACCTTTCCTGTACCAATACGACGTTTAATTCCTTCGATGCTTTCATTTCCCTTCTGGGCTTCCTTGATTTGGCTAATCAAAGTGGGTTGAAGTTCAATGCTAGCTAGAAATCCTTTGCTAACTAGCTCAATTCTAAACTGCTCCAACTCCTCATACAAACTTGGTTGCTTCTCCTTGATCATGGTGTTTAACCTACACGGCAATCTGCTAAGAGCATCCGCTACCACATTGGCTTTGTCGGGGTGATAGTGAATGTCAAGGTCATAATCCTTGATTAACTCTATCCATCTCCTTTGCCTCATATCCAGCTCCTTCTGAGTGAAAATATACTTCATGCTCTTGTGATCTGAGTAAATCTCACAGCAATTTCCCATAAGATAATGACGCCATGTCTTCAATGCCAAGACTATGGCTGCTAATTCAAGATCATGGGTCAGATAGTTCTACTCATGCTGTTTCAGTTGTCGAGACACATAAGTGATGACTTTGCCTTCTTGCATCAATACACATCCGAGGCCAATCTTGGATGCATCACAATATACATCAAACGGCTTCTTGATATCTGGCATGATCAATATTGGGACTGAAATCAATCTCTTCTTCAGTTCTTGGAAACTGGCTTCACATTTGCCGGTCCATTCAAACATCTTGTCCTTCTTCAACAATTCGGTCATGGGTATGGCGATGCTTGAGAATCCTTCTACGAACTTGCGGTAATATCCCGCTAATCCGAGAAATGCACAAACTTGGGTTTGAGTGGTTGGGACTTCCCATTCATCGATATCTTTAATTTTGGCGGGATCAACAGAGACTCCTCCGGCAGACACAATATGTCCTAGGAATCCTAGTTCTTTCAGCCAAAACTCACATTTGCTGAACTTGGCATATAACCGATGCCCTCTCAGGGTTTCGAGGATGATTCTCAGATGTTGATCATGCTCTTCTTCTAACTTGGAGTAGATAAGGATGTCGTCGATAAACACAACGACAAAATTGTCTAGGAAATTCATAAAGATCTTATTCATGAGATTCATGAAATAAGTAGGGGCATTGGTTAATCCAAAAGACATGACCGTATACTCGTATAAACCATAATGAGTAGTAAAGGTGGTCTTCGGAATATCCGTTGCACGAATCTTAAGTTGGTGATAACCAGTCCTAAGATCAATCTTTGAGAACACTTGGGCACCAGTCAACTGATCAAATAGATCCTCTATCTTTGGCAAAGGGTACTTGTTTTTGATGGTGACGTCATTCAGCTTTCTGTAATTGGTGCACAACCGGTTGCCTCCATCTTTCTTGTCGACGAATAACACTGGTGATCTCCATGGCGATGCGCTTGGTTGAATCAAGCTTGTTACTAACATAGCATCCAACTGCTTCTTCAACTCTACTAACTTTGAGGGGTTCATGCTATAGGGTCTCTGGGCTATTGGTCCGGTTCTGGGGATTAGTTCGATAATGAACTCAATATCCCTATCCGGGGGCATGATTAGCAATTCATCTAGGAATACGTCGGGGTATTGAAAGACTACTTTGACTTGGTCTATGGTGGGTAGGGCTAGACTCTTGCTGCACTTGAATTGACGGGGTAAGGTTTTAGATACATGCTCTACTGTGACTCCAGAGCTACTGGTCATGGTGATGGCTTTCTTAGCACAGTCTATCAGTCCTTTATGCTTTGACACCCAATCCATTCCTAGTACTACTTCCAATCCTTTGGTTCCAAGTACTATTAGATTAGCATAAAAATCGATCCCATGTACTCTGATAGGCATAACTTTGCAAATTTTTCTAGCTTTTGTAGTTGAACCAGGAATTTGAACTATCATGACATGCTTCAAGTTGGTTGGGTGAATCTTACTAGTGCATGCAAATTCTTCGGTGAAAAATGAGTGCGATGCTCCAGAATCAAACAACACTCTTGCTAAAACTGAGTTGACAGAAAACATACCCAGCACTATATCTGGCGCTTCCTGGGCTTCTTCGGCGTTTATGTGGAAGAGACCGCCATTGCGGTTCTGGGGGTTCCATGGGGCAAACCTTCTTCCTGGTTGAACACGACATTGTTATTGAGCTGGGGCATTCACATTGGCTGTGGCGGCGGTCTTCTTGGGGCACACATTGGAATAGTGACCCCTCACTCCACACTCGAAACAAGTGATCTGAGACTTGTCTTTAGCTGCGACAGGCACAGCATTGCTTCCAGTTCTGGGTGAAGTGTTGTTGTTTTTGTTGCTCTTGGGAGGTGCACGGTTGAAATTGCTGGTGTTGCCGGGGTTGTTGTTGTTTCCTCCAGACTTCACATTGCCTCCGCTACGGTTGGGGTAGCTTGGGCGAGACATTGGGGGTCGGTTGTTTCTTGGTGCATATCCTGCAGACGGGTTGGGACGGTACTTCTGGTGGCTGTTGGATCCAGCTTGGTGCATCATACGATGTTTCGGTTGTCGTTGGCTTGGTTAATCTTCCCTTCCATTTGAATGGTAGAGTCGACTAGCTCTTCGAGATCCTCGAAGCGGATGTTGACAAGGACATTCTGGATCTCATGATGCAGTCCGTTCAAGAATCTCTCCTTCTTCTTGGCCTCCGTGTTGATCTCATCAGGTGCATACCTGGCAAGCGACAAGAATCTGCCATGGTACTCCACTACAGTCATTCTGCCTTGCTTCAGCTCTCTGAATTCATCCCTCATTCTGGTGACTAGGCCCTGCGGCACGTGGGTGCGGCTGAACTTGATTTTGAAGGCTTCCCATGTCATCACTTGACCATGGTTCATCATGTGGATGATGTTCCACCAGGCTCTTGCATCTCCTGCCAAATAGTGGGTGGCAAAGAGAACTTTGTCGTTGTCATCAACTCTGGCTACTTCCAAATTTTTCTCCATTGTCTACAACCAGTCATCAGCAGCTAGATGGTTCTTCGAAGAGCTAAAGATTGGGGGATTGGTATTCTGGAAGTTCTTCAGTTTGGATCCTTGATGATCCTGATTTCCATGGCCTTGGTTGTTTTGGGCCATCTGGGTGATCTGCTGCAGTGTTGCTAAGTTGGCCTGGCGCTCTACCCTGCTTGCTTCACGGTTAACAACCAGCATCTGCATAATCTGCAGCATTGGGTCCTACGATGAGCTGCTCCCTCCAGGGTTTCCACGAGTCATCTGAAGATTGAGATAGATAAAGGGGTAAGAGGGAAAGTTCTAAGGTTCATGGTTTTGATTTCAAAGTTAAAACTTTGAGTTTGACTCAGGTTTTTGCAACTAACTTCTTCTCATTCATTCAAACAAGCACACGATACAAACACACACACACACCACAACAACAAGGGAAAACAGATGGTTTTAAGAACCATTCTATGAACTACGATACAATGGTACCGATACTCCTCATGCTACGATAGTGCTCTAGTGTATCTACTCATCATCGATGAAGTCGGAGTCATCATCGTCGGTGTGGAAGTCCACGACATCCTCCTCCAGAAAGTCATCATCATTGCTAAGGTAAGAGTCCATATCTCCCTGGATGTCTTCACCTTCCTCTTCTTCTTCCTTTGCTGCAAGCTGAGCTTCTTGCTCCTTAATGGTCTTCTCGAGGTCGGCCACCTTCTTGCAAAGACGGTCGATGGTGCGATCCTTCTTTTCGCGCCAGCGGCAAAGAGACTGACGGTCCTTGACAAGAAGTGAGAAAGTCTGGGCCTTCTGGGCGGCAATGGCAAGGTTGTGGTTGGCGAACTCCCTAGCATTGTCCAATTCCTTCTAGCGGTCGTACAGCAGGAAGTCAAGGTTCTCCACTTGACACTTCAACTCCGGGTGACTTGGCATCTCCATTGGCATTCCCATGAAGTCACGCCTTGCATAGTGAACAAAGCGGGTTCCTTGGATTTGGTTGACACTCAGGGCACACAGACATGCGAGAGCTTCATGCATTTCCCTGGCTAATCCATCTAGCCAGTTATTCTCTCTTACAGAGAACTGAATTCTCCTGGACGTTGGTGCTTCTATCTTGCCTCGAAGATCAGCGGTGACTAGCCATTGTAAATCTCCTCCTAAGGGTCCAGGAAGTTGAGCTCCAAGGAATGTCGGATGTGGGCGTCCCAAGTACTCCAATAGTGCGTCAAGATCCCTCTTGGAGATCAGCTGGCCTCCGTTGCCCAACTGGTAAAACTTGCTAAACTGAGTCTCCATCTATAAGAATTAAGGATGAGGAAGTTAGTGAAGTGATCAAGTGTATCAAATTTTTATGTAGTAATGGAAGAATTGGAGGAACATGAATTTTTTTGAGAGAAAGAACTCCTAAGGGTAAGAGAGGAAATAGTTTTCATAAATACTCACTTTGGTTTTGAAACTAAGTTTTTGTTCGGACGTCCATTCTAACTAGGGTCTCCTATGGTCAAGATGGCTCTGATAGCGGTGCCTTGGAGCCGGACTTCGGCTTCTGCCACCACCTCCTCCGCCACGACCCCCTCCTTGGCCTGCTTGAGAGCCGTTGTGATGGATGCTTGGTGGAGATGGTGGAGCAGGTGGATTGTTTCGGGCAAATCGCCGGCCTCCATCCAGAGCGTCATTATTCCGGTTCCGGGATCTTCGTTGCGACGAGCCCCCTGCTAGCTTGACTCGGCATGGTGTCTGTCGTTCCTTTGTCCGTCACTCCCACCGCGATGGGTTTCAGCCGGACGGTATGTGTGTCTAGGAGGCGGCATTCTTTGACGGTCCTCCTCCCGACGTTTCTCTTTGTCTTTTTCCCAGCGATCGTTCGACTCTCGCCAGGGAGGATTTCTCGGATACAGTGCATCAATTGCCTCCTGCTCCGCAGCTAGAGCAACATTGTGCCAGTCACATGCAGTTATGTGGTGTTGTCCTGAAGATTTCTTTCTTGAGTAGTTGTCTTCCCGACGGTCCGAATGGTGATGCTGCTACAGAACCCGTTGGGGCCTTACGTCATTCTAGGACGGATCCATGTGACATTGGTCAGTTTGAAAGACCAGTTTTCTACTCCCAGATTTCGTGACCTTCTGCTGCTCCAGACCCTTGGTGAGTAGCTTAATGCCCAATCGGACTTGTTCTAGGCCTGGATTATTTGCCAGGATATCCCGAGCTGCGGCAGTGTTTTGTACTGGGTCTCCCTCAGAGAGAACCTTGTGGACTTCCAGAAATTGGTTGTCACGCGTGTGTCGTTTCCGGGTCTTCTAATGCTGCAGAGAGATATACTTCTCCGCAGTAGCTATGCGCTTCTTCTCTTCCTCGAGGTTGTTGGCTTCATCCAGGAGTAATTGGCGACGCGCTTCTAGGCCCTGAGCCCTTTCCTCCAGATCTTCAGCAGTAAGTTCTACAGCTATAGGTTAACGTGTAGTTAACGCAACATCGATGAGTTTACTGGCACCTATAGTGACCATGTGTCCATGCACCGAAGCTTCTTTGGGCTCTTCTAGGATAAGTGATCCATCCGAATCTTCCTCATATTCCTCGGCAATCACTTCCTCTCTTGGAAGTTCTTTTGTCGGGGTCTTGTTCTTCTTGTTCTTATTCTTTGCCTTCTTGGTAGCGCCGGTAGCAAAGACGGCTTTGGGTCTGTTTCCTGGAGTCAAACTCTGAGCGTTACTTTTGGACATCTGGACGTCAGGATTATCTCCGAGATCCATGTCATCCTGCGCTTTGGGAGAGTTTTCCCTGG
Source organism: Avena eriantha (assembly GCA_910589775.1). NCBI lineage: Eukaryota > Viridiplantae > Streptophyta > Magnoliopsida > Poales > Poaceae > Avena > Avena eriantha. Next base: position 218,758,678 of record OU342740.1, read on the forward strand.
ATCCTTCATCCATGGCTTCTCCTTCTTCTGCGGCTTTGGAGTTGAACTCCTCTTCATATTCCATAGAGAACTTTCAGAAATCCGCCGACGTCATCGAGTCATCCGAAGAAGCGGCTAACTCGGTGTTTGTTCTGGTCGCCTCTAGAACTAAGTCTTCGTTGTCTCTAGCATCGGCAGAGCCGGATCCGGATCCAACATATCCGACAAAGTGTGACGCGTGAGTCCTAAGGTAGTTGCGACTCTCCTCGTGGGCTTCCTCGAAAATCCTGATTGTCTCGAGAGCTTCATCCATGTTTGCGCATTGCCGCCTCATGCGTCTCAACGTGTGCCTCTGGAAAGGTTGGTCTGTTTCGGCATTAGCAGAGCCGAAACCAAGGTTGTTGTCCTGCTCCTCCTGGATTTTAACTTCAGCGGGTATATCAATCTAGGATTCGGCCTCTCTAGGGAGATCCACTCCAGATTCGACTTGAACCGCAAGATCTGATTCAGGTTCGGATTTCTCCACTATCTCCACAACAGGTGCGGGCTGGGTAATATTAGGATTTTCAGAGATCCGGAACTCTGCCGCCTCCGTGGACAAAGTGGACCCAGAGATTTCTTCTGCCTCTATCATCATCGATGGGGTGGGTGGGGCAGGTTCAGCGAAACCGATGTATACATCGATCTTGCCAAAAGACATGATGGTGTAGGCAGTCATGGCCTCCCTAGCCGGAATCCAAGTCTCGTCGAGAACGATGAGAGGGACCTCGCTAGCGTAGAGGACGCGGCCGATGATGATTGTCTCGCTGATTCTAGTTCTTGCAGATTCCGCTCGGAATGCAGATCCAAAGCTCACTAGCCCCACGGTGGGCGCTAGCTACCGTCAGATTGATGACAAGTACGCCATGAGGGGGTCCTCGAGGCATGTGGAAGAGAGGGGTGTGAGACATACGGTATTCTGGGACGGTGAGCACACAAGTTTACCCAGGTTCGAATCTGCCGGCTTTGGATGGATCCTACTCTTGTTAGCAATCCAGTAATACGGAAGAACCAAAATATGGGTTATAAGGGTTTCGCCTGTGCGAGTTGAGATTGTAGACTATTGTGAGGGTGCCCTAAAGGCTTGCCCTAGGAAGGCTTATATAGATATCCGGTCTAGTGTTTACAGGAGAGACCTATCCGGCTACGACTAAGAGTGGGTTACAATGTACATCTTGATCTACAAGTAACATAATAGGCCAATGTCGGTAAGTCTTCAGGGCCTTCCCGTAGCCGGACTGGACTTCGTCTCTTCTCCCTAATTGGGCCGCCTGTGAAGCAAAGCTCTAACCTGAAGTGGGCCACCCTGGACAGTCAGGATACCCGGAAAGTATATCCCCAACATGCGTAGAGGAGGCAAGGCAACATAGGAGAATCCGGGAGCGAGATTGACACATAATGTACCTAGGTTCACGTCCCCTGGATGGAGGATCGCTACGTCCTGCTGTCAATCCAGTATATGATCATAGATTGGTTTACAATGGAGTCGCCGGAGGCGGAGGGGGAGACTGAGATCTAATATCATGTACCCCGTGGGGGTGCCTTTGGTGGCATTATATATGCAGCCAATTAGGGTTTACAAGTGTTAATGGGCTTTCTATTGGAGTCGCTGTCGTGGGATCCCAGTGGGCGAGTCCTCTGGATCCAGTATGCACCAGTCACTGTATCTGGCGAGTCGGCCTGCTCTGTGCTTGACTTCAGTCTCCTCGATCCAGATGGCGACTCCACCTCATGGGTATACCCCGTTTGTTATTCCCCCAGCAGTAGTCCTCGAGCGTGTTAGGGACTCGGCGGTGACTCAAAGCCACCGAATCGGTGTAGGCAATTTCAGGGTGGAGTCGAAGATGACTCGTTGGCGAGCTCATGAAACTAAGAAATAGCTCACGAAGTAGTCCATTCGCCTGGGCGAGCCGACGTGCCAGGTGAGTCGCCATTGGGTGGAGTCGTTGGCGAGCTCCTAAAACTGAGAAATAGCTCACGAAGTAGTCCATTCGCCTGAGCGAGTCGACGCGCCAGGTGAGTCACCATTGGGTAGAGTCGCCCCTTTGATAAATTTGACTAGCGCCTAGTCAACTTGATGTCATAGAGGCTGATGAATAGAAGACGTGGAGGCCGCCAAGTCGTTGATGACGAAGTCGCCGAGTCGGAGTAGGCGATTCCGCGATGGGCGAGCCCGTGAGGGAGAGACCGCGATGGCGCGTCCCTGAGCGTGTCGAGTCCGCGAGGAGCGAGTCGAGTCCCCGAGGATGGAGAGTCCGCTAGGGCGGCGAGTCCCCGAGCGTGAAGACTCCGCGAGGGCGGTGAGTCCTTGAGCGTGAAGAATCCACGAGGATGGCGAGTCCCGGAGCATGAAGACTCTGCGAGGGCGGCGAGTCCCCGAGCATGAAGACTCTGCGAGGGGCGGCGAGTCCCCGAACACGAAGACTCTGTGATGAACAAAACAATCATATGGGCACAATGACTCAGTAGCGATGTTGCACTCGAGGGGCAATGTTGTTGTCGAGCCCCGAGCTGAACAAAGGAAAATTTGACGAGTCGTCCGCCGATTGAAGTTGATTTACTTTATGCTTAGCTCAGCAATATGCCTAGGAGTAGTCCCCGAGGCTCGAGGTGGCTTGTAGAGGCGACTTGAGGCTCTTTAGAGATGCATATTATGCAAATATTAGTGGTTGTTCCCGAGCATGGCGAGCGGCAAGTCCCCAAGTATTGCGAGTGGAGAGCTTGACAAGTCCTGGAGACCGGTGATTGTCACAACACTGATAGTGATGGATCCGCGTTGAGTGAATCTGCAAGGGGATAGTCCTCGAGCGTGGCGAGTTCGCATTTGAGCGAGTCCATGAGCATGGCGAGTCTGCGATGATGGCGAGTCCGTGATGATGGCGTGTCCATGAGAGGAGAGTCTCCAAGCGTAGCGAGTCGCTCATATGATGTTGGGAGGGTTTGATTGCGCTATTTTTGTTAGCGAGTCTCTCGTCTTGGCCTGGGGGGGGCAATCGTATGGAGACTCCAAAGATGGATCTCGGCTAGGCGTTCTTCATGGATGATCCGAGGCTTGGTTTGCAAGTCCTCGTCCGCAGTACTTGTCCATGTGAGTCACACTATCTAAGGTTGAAGAGGACATGGTGTTGTTTGTGTAGCTTTGCCATTTGTCTTGACTCGGAAGGTTAGTCAAGCAAGGAGAATCCAATGATGGCTCTTAGTTAGCGTTTTTCATGGATGATCCGAGGCTCGGTTTGCGAGTCCTCGTCCGTACTACTTGGCCATTGTCAGCCGCTCTTTCCAAAGTTGACAAAGGAGAATTTATTTTTCCTGGAGGAAAGAGACACCTAGTGGTGAGTCCATGCAGCGTGGCATGCGACCCTCTCTGTCGACTCGTACGATGAGGGGCCCTTAGCGGACACGGCATACGCATTCGACGTAGCAGAATTATAGGCGCGCTTTGGCAGAGTTGACGCAGCAGACGGAGGTCGTGATATGGTGAAGTCGACGCGGCGGACACTGGGTCAACGCGGTGGACGGAGGTCGTGCTATGGTAAAGTCGACGTAGCGGACACGGGGTCGATGCGGCAGACGGAGGTTGCGCTATGGAGGAGTCGACGCGGCGGACACGGGGTCGACGGGGGTGGACGGAGGTCGTGATTTGGCGGACTTGACACGGCGGACACAGGGTTAACGCGGCGGATAGAGGTTGTGTTATGGCGAAGTTGACACATCAAACAGGGGGTCGACGCGGCGAACGGAGGTAACGCTTTGGCGGAGTCGACGCGGAAGATACGAGGTCGACGCGGCGGATGGAGGTCGCGCTTTGGCAGAGTCGACGCGGCGGACACGGGGTCGACGCGGCGGACGGAGGTCGCGCTATGGCGGAGTCGACGCGGCGGACGGAGGTAGCGCTTTGGCGGAGTCGACGCGGTGGACATGGGGTCAATGCGGTGGAGGTCGCGCTATGGTGAAGTCGACACAGCGGACACGGCGTCTACGCGGTGGACAGAGGTCGCTCTTTGGCGGAGTCGATGCGGCGGACAGGAGGTCGACACCGCGGACGGAGGTCGTGCTTTGGCGGAGTCGACGTGGCGGACACGGGGTCGACGCAGCGGACGGAGGTCACGCTTTGGCGGAGTCGACGCGGCGAACACGGGGTCGACACAGCTGACGGAGGTTGCGCTATGGAGAAGTCGACACAGCGGACACGGGGTCGACGCGGCGGATAGAGGTCGCGCTATGGCGAAGTCGACGCGGCAGACACGGGGTCGACGCGGCGGACGGAGGTTGCATTATGACGAAATCGTGCGGCAGACACGGGGTTGACGCGGCGGATGGAGGTCACGCTACGGCGAAGCCGTGCGACGTGTAGACGGTAGTTTGACGAGGCCGAGACTCCCGAGTACGCGATGGTGAGTCCGTGAGGACGGCGAGTCCGCGAGTCCGTGAGGGCGGCGAGTCCGCGATGGCGAGTTTGCGGCATGAGAGTCCGCGACTGTGGTGAGTCCCCGAGCATGAAGAGTACGCGAGGACAGCGAGTCCGCAACAACGAATCTCCATGCGTGGCGATCCCGCGATGGACGACTCCGCAGAGCAGATGCTGGAGTTGGGGATTTCGCCGGGTAGGCGAGCAGCACGCATCCAAGCTGGGAGTGCGCAATTTGATCCTTCCCCACGCTTATGCATCAACACACATTCAGTAAAAAGAATATCAGTACACAAATGAATATATTGTAGCTGGCGAGCTATAGATAAACATCCACTAAAAGATTATCAGCAAGAAAATTATTGGCCATTGTCGAGTCGTCGCTGGCAAAGCTGTAGGTAGCCGCGGCATCAAAGTCCTGGTCGGTAGGGGCCATCGGCCGAAGTGGTGAGGATAGCCGTCCCCGCTCTTGTGCACTTGGAGCAGACGGGTCGCCGTGTCGGCGAGGTGTATGGGCCGTTGAGCGGCACCTTAGAAAATTTTGATGTTTGTGTGGCAGGCCCGTCATCGAGGTCGTGAACGATCGACGCTGACGTGAAAACCTCCTCGCCGAGCTCCGAGGTCACAACGAAGGTAGGTGTCGATGTTGTGTGTTATGGCGCGATGTACGTTGTGTAATGCATGGAAACCAAAACAACATTCAATGGGTCAGGTAGAGTAATGGATTCATGGAACAATTATTGTGTAAGAGAGATTGGATTAAAAACCCATTAGTGATGGCCGCATGGTGCGTATATTTCGTGCAGCCTTCACGTGGTGGTGATCGATTTATTCTGACCAGACCGGCTCCTTTTTCTTCCTTAGACGTCAGGCCATCGAGTCGGCCTTGTCGCTCTCAAGACGAGGCGCCGGTCTGCCGCTGAGAATACGTGTTTCTACATGTTGCTGCTGACAATGCGGAAATTTCCACCGGCCAAGTCCAAATAAAATAGCACGGCGTTAGCACCCCGCTAAAACCTCTACTAGAAAATCATGTGTTGTTTTAATTCTGTGCATCATCATAACATCATCATTCATATTTTTTTTTCAATTTTTGACCACAAACTATTTTGCTACAAACCTATTTTCGTTTTACTAAAATATTCTTGTGGTTTTATTAAATCTGTTTTACTCTTCTTACTTACAAGCTAAAACAAAAATAATATTTTCGTTACTTTATGTGACAACAAATGATTTTCTTATTTGACTAAAAATAAAATTAGGCTAAAGACCCGTCTAAAGTTTTAGCCCAAAACTATTCCCATCTAGTCTACTTTGGACTAGATAAATAGTCCATTCCCCTTCTCTCTCCTGCAAACCCTAACCCCTGAATCTGAGATCCAATCTAAATTCCACTGCCCTTCTTGTTCACCCCGCCGCCCTATTCCTCTTTGATTCAACGGACCAACAGTAGCAAGTGACATCAGACCACTTCGTCGCAAATTCCCTGATTTGATTCTACCCTTTCTGTAAGTAATCGTGCAGATGTCTCCTTGGCTGCCGTGCCACTTCTCTGGTTCTTTGGCTTGTTGATAAGCTCCAACGTTTGTTTTTTCTTTTTCTGCTTAAGCAATCAGCACCGAAGCCACGAGTCAAACATCCTGGAGCCATGCTCCTACTCGCTGCAGAGGAAATCAATCTCCGCAACAGCAAGATGCGCCAACGCATGTACTTGTACTGCCGCCGATCGACTACCTGATATGCTCAATTTCCCTTCAGCCCACAAGCAAATCCACAGCAGTAGCGCTGCACTCCATGCGTGCTTCTGCCTTGGCCCTTCGAGCGCGCCAACAACCAAGCAGTAGCGGTACAATACCTCACGCAAACTTTTTTTTCCACAACCGGCAGTCCGCTGCGTTGCGGCTTGCTTCCTTTCGTGCGCGCATGCGACTACTCCCCGCAGCTAGCTGACAGCCTATGGCCTCGATCTCGGCTCGCCGCTCGCCTTGTTTTCATGCACGCGCCCGCTAGTCAGTAGCATGTCCGTCAAGTGTTTGGCAAAATCCCTACAAGAGTTTCGGTCTCTTTTTTTTTCTCCTACTCGGAGCCATTGATCCACGATTATTCTCTCGAGTTACTACTTCCTCAAGTTCGGCACTGTTTCTCCATCCATGTCGCCACCCCTTCGACAAAGTCTTTTATCCCGTGGCCACTACTTCAACCACCTTGAATATTTGGGTACCTCTTCCACAACAATCCAAAGATCATTTCTTCGCCGTTATTATCCAAACTGTGTGACCCTGATCCGAGTCTCCCTATTTTATAAATGCCATCTATATAAGTTGTTGCATAATAAAATTTTCATACTTGCATGTATATTTGGGTATTTGGGGCTAATCCGGCAATTCATCTAAATGAAATATGGAGTCTATATGCAGCTATTCTAGTCTTATATTGGTTCCATTTAAATTTGGATAGCGAACCGATGCCATGTTTCGCCTTGCTAAACAACATTTAAATTGTGGGGTAGCTAAACAACATGAACCTTCTAATTAATTGTCGGGACCCCGGTTCCGCTTAATATTGCCTAAGTGCATCGCATATTTGCCATGTCATGCATCATATCATAATCATGCCGGATCTTCTGCCGTGATATTAAATATTGCATCCGGTGTTTTTTTCTAGTGTTTGCTTCTTCGCGGATTAGGCCGATGAGTTGATGCGAGTATCGACAAGTTCTCCGGTGAATCTTTGACAGTGTTTTCAAGGCGAGCATCTCTCCCCCTTCTACCTATTTTGCATTTATAGACTTTATTTCCTCCTGATGATCTATTGCTATCCGTGTCGCAATGCTTTAGTTTCCGTGCACCAGTTAAATCCCATGCAGCCTCTATATTGCCTTGGACACCTCCTATTACCTGTGTTTGGTAGATAGCTGGCATTACGAGTCGTAGTTGCTTGCTCAGGTGTGATCTCGTGTTGTCAAGTACCACAGTTGTTGGAAAGCTGGCAGATGCTTATGGTGGAGATGATCATGACCTTAAATACAACTATTAAATTGCTGGCATAACTAATGAAAGAGGCACCAGTGGGCAATATATGCTATTTGGTTTTTATGTCCACTTGTGTTCCGTAGGCCCCGAGTACTTGATACATGTTCCTTGATTTTTCGCACTATCCACATCCGGGAGGCCTTATGGACCCCCCTGAGCCAGAGCTTGATTCATTTCTATTTCTTGGGGCCACAAACTAGTTTGGGGTTTTATTACTATCCTGTACTTATGCCAAGTTACTGTTTTATTTAAGATTGTGCGTGGAGCACCTGTACCGTTTTGGATCGCGCCACGTTTTCGCGGTATCGACAAGCCCAGTCACACTTTCGGGTTCCCAGTCGTTTACAATCGTCGTCGCAAACCCTGGGTCCGTTCCGGAGCCGACTGGCTTTGTTACGGGTAGCTTAGTGGGGTGGCTCCCTGAAATATTTCTGAATCCTGTGATCGCTTTGTCGTGAATGCCTCGTTGGGTTTTTAGTTGGTTTTTCTGAGGTTGATCGAGTGTGTGTTGCTATTTGTGCACCCCTGCAGGGTAAAACTTTCTGAAAGTCGTGTCCGCGGTTATGACGACTTGGAGCACAGTATCTCGATCATAGACAAGCATAACTAAAGTAGTGCTATAAATTTGACTTAATATGTGACTAGTAATCAACTCAAGTATAACGGAATGGATATTAAAAATGCCAACCACTGGTGGATCTGGGTTGTTTTGTGACATGCTATACCTGCCTAGTAAGTATTGCAACTCCAATGGAATGTGATAAAAGTGCCAACAACTGCTGGGTTTTGGGATTCCTCAGGACAAAGATATCTGGCTAGTAACTGTTCCAACTACAACGGAATGTTAACTAAAACTGCCCACTACTTATGGTTCAGGACGACTCATGCTATCTATATCTGACTAGTAAGTGCTTCAACTATAATGGAACGAATAAAACTGCCAACTGTGTGAGTTCCTTGGTCCGACTTCCTTGTTTGGTCTCGAGGGGGAAATACCAGGATGGGTTTGTTTGGTGTTAGCTTCAGGTTGAATCCGAATAGGTCTTTCTTATCCCTCTCTGATAACCGCCAGTTGTATCGGGTCTCTATAGGTTGTTTAGTGCCGCTGCGCTGCCGCTTCAGCCCATCATACCTATGTAGGCGAGAGCCGCCGAATTCTAGCCTCGCCGTGTACTGGCCTCAGTACTGACGCTCGTCTTTTTTCTTTGCCCTTTGTCGACACCCATTTTGTTTTAGCATGTTTGACGTCGTTAGCAGGGTTACCCTTCTGGCTTGGCCTGGGCAGGGTTATGGACGCCATTGGTCATTCTTCAGGGCTCTTAGCCCCATTTGCATCTTGTCCGTAGTCGGACGCCCTATAGATTTCAAGGTGATTTGGATCTTTGTATTGTATATCTGTATTCTTGACTCGTGGAGTCGTGTTGTATATATATCTGTTCTGTGGGTCCCATCGGGGACTGTTGTGTAATGGTATTACTTCGTTTTCCACCCGCATGAAAGTGCCTGGTGGGCGTCCTTGAATCGTTTCTATGCGGGTTTGGCGGAAAGGTCTAAAACTTGCATAGGGCCGATTTGAGGGTGTTACATAGTGGTATCAGAGCCCAGCAGTTGCGATACCCCCACAAGTCCAGCCTGTAGGATAACCTAGCTAATGGCCGAAGTAGAGTGTCAAAACTATTTTGGAAAAATCGGTTGGATAGATCTGATTAGGTCTGCTTTTACTCCTTACCCCTCTGCTGTTCTCCTCTTACCTCTGCGTGTTTTGGATTTGTCCTCTTATCTTTTCTTCGAGTCCAGGATTTCTCGTGGTTGGGTTTCCGTCATACCTTCAGGGTTTCGCTTCCTCCTTTGATAACGGTGTTGCTACATGCGGTCTTCATGCTATCTGAGGAATCCTTCATCTGTTGGACTTCTCTTTGTTCCTTCTCGTGCCTTCTAGTGTTTTCCGACATGACGACATCATCTACGCCAGATCCGATGAAGATCCTGCATCACCCCTTTGTTTTGAACCTCGCTTGTCGAGATCTTCAGTCTGATTCCGAGAGTTGGTTACATAATCCTCCTATTCATGTACAAAGTAATGCTCTGGGTGCGCGATGAACTGATCACCATCCGACTACTCTTATCATTCGCTCTTGTACATTGAATCGTTGGATCAAGCAATATTACTCTGTCCCCGGAAGTTAGAGGTGTCATGATCCTCTGATGCCTCTACCTTCTCCTTGTTTTCTCCGGAGGGTTCTCTCGACGATCACGGACAACGACCTCTTGTTAGTGGTGTCGCGAGGATCTACATGAAGCGAGAAGATTCAGAACGCCGACCTTCTTCCCGGTACCATGAGGTGGATCTCGAGGGCGAGATCCCTTGTTAGTGGTGTGGAATTGTAGCACCCCGCTAAAACCTGTACTAGAAAATCTTGTGTTGTTTTAATTCTGTGCATCATCATGACATCATCATTCATATTTTGTTTTCAATTTTTGACCGCAAACTATTTTGCTACAAACCTATTTTTGTTTTACTAAAATATCCTTGTGGTTTTATTAAATCTGTTTTACTCTTCTTACTTACAAACTAAAACAAAAATAATATTTTCTGTACGTTATGTGACCACAAATGATTTTCTTATTTTACTAAAAATAAAATTAGGCTAAAGGCCGGTCTAAAGTTTTAGCCCAAAACTAGTCCCATCTAGTCTACTTTGGACTAGATAAATAGTCCATTCCCTTCTTTCTCCTCCAAACCCTAACCCCTGAATCTGAGATCCAATCTAAATTCCCCTGCCCTTCTTGTTCACCCCGCTGCCCTATTCCTCTTTGATTCAACGGACCAACAGTAGCTAGTCACATCAGACCACTTCGTCGCAAATTCCCTGATTTGATTCTACCCTTTCTGTAAGTAATCGTGCAGATGTCTCCTTGGCTGCCGTGCCACTTCTCTAGTTCTTTGGCTTGTTGATAAGCTCCAACGTTTGTTTTTTCTTTTTCTGCTTAAGCAAACAGCACCGAAGCCACGAGTCAAACAGCCTGGAGCCATGCTCCTACTCGCTGCAGAGGAAATCAATCTCCGCAACAGCAAGATGCGCCAACGCATGTACTTGTACTGCCGCCGATCGACTACCTGATATGCTCAATTTCCCTTCGGCCCAAAAGCAAATCCACAGCAGTAGCGCTGCACTCCATGCGTGCTTCCGCCTTGGCCCTTCGAGCGCGCCAACAACCAAGCAGTAGCGGTACAATACCTCACGCAAACTTTTTTTTCCACAACCGGCAGTCCGCTGCGTTGCGGCTTGCTTCCTTTCGTGCGCGCATGCGACTACTCCCCACAGCTATTCCGGCAATTCATCTAAATGAAATATGGAGTCTATATGCAGCTATTCTAGTCTTATATTGGTTCCATTTAAATTTGGATAGCGAACCGATGCCATGTTTCGCCTTGCTAAACAACATTTAAATTGTGGGGTAGCTAAACAACATGAACCTTCTAATTAATTGTCGGGACCCCGGTTCCGCTTAATATTGCCTAAGTGCATCGCATATTTGCCATGTCATGCATCATATCATAATCATGCCGGATCTTCTGCCGTGATATTAAATATTGCATCCGGTGTTTTTTTCTAGTGTTTGCTTCTTCGCGGATTAGGCCGATGAGTTGATGCGAGTATCGACAAGTTCTCCGGTGAATCTTTGACAGTGTTTTCAAGGCGAGCATCTCTCCCCCTTCTACCTATTTTGCATTTATAGACTTTATTTCCTCCTGATGATCTATTGCTATCCGTGTCGCAATGCTTTAGTTTCCGTGCACCAGTTAAATCCCATGCAGCCTCTATATTGCCTTGGACACCTCCTATTACCTGTGTTTGGTAGATAGCTGGCATTACGAGTCGTAGTTGCTTGCTCAGGTGTGATCTCGTGTTGTCAAGTACCACAGTTGTTGGAAAGCTGGCAGATGCTTATGGTGGAGATGATCATGACCTTAAATACAACTATTAAATTGCTGGCATAACTAATGAAAGAGGCACCAGTGGGCAATATATGCTATTTGGTTTTTATGTCCACTTGTGTTCCGTAGGCCCCAAGTACTTGATACATGTTCCTTGATTTTTCGCACTATCCACATCCGGGAGGCCTTATGGACCCCCCTGAGCCAGAGCTTGATTCATTTCTATTTCTTGGGGCCACAAACTAGTTTGGGGTTTTATTACTATCCTGTACTTATGCCAAGTTACTGTTTTATTTAAGATTGTGCGTGGAGCACCTGTACCGTTTTGGATCGCGCCACGTTTTCGCGGTATCGACAAGCCCAGTCACACTTTCGGGTTCCCAGTCGTTTACAATCGTCGTCGCAAACCCTGGGTCCGTTCCGGAGCCGACTGGCTTTGTTACGGGTAGCTTAGTGGGGTGGCTCCCTGAAATATTTCTGAATCCTGTGATCGCTTTGTCGTGAATGCCTCGTTGGGTTTTTAGTTGGTTTTTCTGAGGTTGATCGAGTGTGTGTTGCTATTTGTGCACCCCTGCAGGGTAAAACTTTCTGAAAGTCGTGTCCGCGGTTATGACGACTTGGAGCACAGTATCTCGATCATAGACAAGCATAACTAAAGTAGTGCTATAAATTTGACTTAATATGTGACTAGTAATCAACTCAAGTATAACGGAATGGATATTAAAAATGCCAACCACTGGTGGATCTGGGTTGTTTTGTGACATGCTATACCTGCCTAGTAAGTATTGCAACTCCAATGGAATGTGATAAAAGTGCCAACAACTGCTGGGTTTTGGGATTCCTCAGGACAAAGATATCTGGCTAGTAACTGTTCCAACTACAACGGAATGTTAACTAAAACTGCCCACTACTTATGGTTCAGGACGACTCATGCTATCTATATCTGACTAGTAAGTGCTTCAACTATAATGGAACGAATAAAACTGCCAACTGTGTGAGTTCCTTGGTCCGACTTCCTTGTTTGGTCTCGAGGGGGAAATACCAGGATGGGTTTGTTTGGTGTTAGCTTCAGGTTGAATCCGAATAGGTCTTTCTTATCCCTCTCTGATAACCGCCAGTTGTATCGGGTCTCTATAGGTTGTTTAGTGCCGCTGCGCTGCCGCTTCAGCCCATCATACCTATGTAGGCGAGAGCCGCCGAATTCTAGCCTCGCCGTGTACTGGCCTCAGTACTGACGCTCGTCTTTTTTCTTTGCCCTTTGTCGACACCCATTTTGTTTTAGCATGTTTGACGTCGTTAGCAGGGTTACCCTTCTGGCTTGGCCTGGGCAGGGTTATGGACGCCATTGGTCATTCTTCAGGGCTCTTAGCCCCATTTGCATCTTGTCCGTAGTCGGACGCCCTATAGATTTCAAGGTGATTTGGATCTTTGTATTGTATATCTGTATTCTTGACTCGTGGAGTCGTGTTGTATATATATCTGTTCTGTGGGTCCCATCGGGGACTGTTGTGTAATGGTATTACTTCGTTTTCCACCCGCATGAAAGTGCCTGGTGGGCGTCCTTGAATCGTTTCTATGCGGGTTTGGCGGAAAGGTCTAAAACTTGCATAGGGCCGATTTGAGGGTGTTACAGAGTGGTATCAGAGCCCAGCAGTTGCGATACCCCCACAAGTCCAGCCTGTAGGATAACCTAGCTAATGGCCGAAGTAGAGTGTCAAAACTATTTTGGAAAAATCGGTTGGATAGATCTGATTAGGTCTGCTTTTACTCCTTACCCCTCTGCTGTTCTCCTCTTACCTCTGCGTGTTTTGGATTTGTCCTCTTATCTTTTCTTCGAGTCCAGGATTTCTCGTGGTTGGGTTTCCGTCATACCTTCAGGGTTTCGCTTCCTCCTTTGATAACGGTGTTGCTACATGCGGTCTTCATGCTATCTGAGGAATCCTTCATCTGTTGGACTTCTCTTTGTTCCTTCTCGTGCCTTCTAGTGTTTTCCGACATGACGACATCATCTACGCCAGATCCGATGAAGATCCTGCATCACCCCTTTGTTTTGAACCTCGCTTGTCGAGATCTTCAGTCTGATTCCGAGAGTTGGTTACATAATCCTCCTATTCATGTACAAAGTAATGCTCTGGGTGCGCGATGAACTGATCACCATCCGACTACTCTTATCATTCGCTCTTGTACATTGAATCGTTGGATCAAGCAATATTACTCTGTCCCCGGAAGTTAGAGGTGTCATGATCCTCTGATGCCTCTACCTTCTCCTTGTTTTCTCCGGAGGGTTCTCTCGACGATCACGGACAACGACTTCTTGTTAGTGGTGTCGCGAGGATCTACATGAAGCGAGAAGATTCAGAACGCCGACCTTCTTCCCGGTACCATGAGGCGGATCTCGAGGGCGAGATCCCTTGTTAGTGGTGTGGAATTGTAGCACCCCGCTAAAACCTGTACTAGAAAATCTTGTGTTGTTTTAATTCTGTGCATCATCATGACATCATCATTCATATTTTGTTTTCAATTTTTGACCGCAAACTATTTTGCTACAAACCTATTTTTGTTTTACTAAAATATCCTTGTGGTTTTATTAAATCTGTTTTACTCTTCTTACTTACAAACTAAAACAAAAATAATATTTTCTGTACGTTATGTGACCACAAATGATTTTCTTATTTGACTAAAAATAAAATTAGGCTAAAGGCCGGTCTAAAGTTTTAGCCCAAAACTAGTCCCATCTAGTCTACTTTGGACTAGATAAATAGTCCATTCCCTTCATTCTCCTCCAAACCCTAACCCCTGAATCTGAGATCCAATCTAAATTCCCCTGCCCTTCTTGTTCACCCCGCTGCCCTATTCCTCTTTGATTCAACGGACCAACAGTAGCAAGTCACATCAGACCACTTCGTCGCAAATTCCCTGATTTGATTCTACCCTTTCTGTAAGTAATCGTGCAGATGTCTCCTTGGCTGCCGTGCCACTTCTCTAGTTCTTTGGCTTGTTGATAAGCTCCAACGTTTGTTTTTTCTTTTTCTGCTTAAGCAAACAGCACCGAAGCCACGAGTCAAACAGCCTGGAGCCATGCTCCTACTCGCTGCAGAGGAAATCAATCTCCGCAACAGCAAGATGCGCCAACGCATGTACTTGTACTGCCGCCGATCGACTACCTGATATGCTCAATTTCCCTTCGGCCCAAAAGCAAATCCACAGCAGTAGCGCTGCACTCCATGCGTGCTTCCGCCTTGGCCCTTCGAGCGCGCCAACAACCAAGCAGTAGTGGTACAATACCTCACGCAAACTTTTTTTTCCACAACTGGCAGTCCGCTGCGCTGCGGCTTGCTTCCTTTCGTGCGCGCATGCGACTACTCCCCACAGCTAGCTGACAGCCTATGGCCTCGATCTCCGCTCGCCGCTCGCCTTGTTTTCATGCGCGCGCCCGCTAGTAAGTAGCATGTCCGTCAAGTGTTTGGCAAAATCCCTACAAGAGTTTCGGTCTCTTTTTTTTTCTCCTACTCGGAGCCATTGATCCACGATTATTCTGTCAGGTTACTACTTCCTCAAGTTCGGCACTGTTTCGCCATCCATGTCGCCACCCCTTCGACAATGTCTTTTTCCCCGTGGCCACTACTTCAACCACCTTGAATATTTGGGTACCTCTTCCACAACAATCCAAAGATCATTTCTTCGCCGTTCTTATCCAAACTGTGTGACCCTGATCCGAGTCTCCCTATTTTATAAATGCCATCTATATAAATTGTTGCATAATAAAATTTTCATACTTGCATGTATATTTGGGTATTTGGGGCTATTCCGGCAATTCATCTAAATGAAATATGGAGTCTATATGCAGCTATTCTAGTCTTATATTGGTTCCATTTAAATTTGGATAGCGAACCGATGCCATGTTTCGCCTTGCTAAACAACATTTAAATTGTGGGGTAGCTAAACAACATGAACCTTCTAATTAATTGTCGGGACCCCGATTCGGCTTAATATTGCCTAAGTGCATCGCATATTTGCCATGTCATGCATCATATCATAATCATGCCGGATCTTCTGTCGTGATATTAAATATTGCATCCGGTTTTTTTTTCTAGTGTTTGCTTCTTCGCGGATTAGGCCGATGAGTTGATGCGAGTATCGACAAGTTCTCCGGTGAATCTTTGACAGTGTTTTCAAGGCGAGCATCTCTCCCCCTTCTACCTATTTTGCATTTATAGACTTTATTTCGTCCTGATGATCTATTGCTATCCATGTCGCAATGCTTTAGTTTCCGTGCACCAGTTAAATCCCATGCAGCCTCTATATTGCCTTGGACACCTCCTATTACCTGTGTTTGGTAGATAGCTGGCATTGCGAGTCGTAGTTGCTTGCTCAGGTGTGATCTCGTGTTGTCAAGTACCACAGTTGTTTGAAAGCTGGCAGATGTTTATGGTGGAGATGATCATGACCTTAAATACAACTATTAAATTGCTGGCATAACTAATGAAAGAGGCACCAGTGGGCAATATATGCTATTTGGTTTTTATGTCCACTTGTGTCCCCTAGGCCCCGAGTACTTGATACCTGTTCCTTGATTTTTCGCACTATCCACATCCGGGAGGCCTTATGGACCCTCCTGAGCTAGAGCTTGATTCATTTCTATTTCTTGGGGCCACAAACTAGTTTGGGGTTTTATTACTATCCCGTACTTATGCCAAGTTACTGTTTTATTTAAGATTGTGCGTGGAGCACCTGTACCGTTTTGGATCGCGCCACGTTTTCGCGGTATCGACAAGCCCAGTCACACTTTCGGGTTCCCAGTCGTTTACAATCGTCGTCGCAAACCCTGGGTCCGTTCCGGAGCCGACTGGCTTTGTTACGGGTAGCTTAGTGGGGTGGCTCCCTGAAATATTTCTGAATCCTGTGATCGCTTTGTCGTGAATGCCTCGTTGGGTTTTTAGTTGGTTTTTCTGAGGTTGATCGAGTGTGTGTTGCTATTTGTGCACCCCTGCAGGGTAAAACTTTCTGAAAGTCGTGTCCGCGGTTATGACGACTTGGAGCACAGTATCTCGATCATAGACAAGCATAACTAAAGTAGTGCTATAAATTTGACTTAATATGTGACTAGTAATCAACTCAAGTATAACGGAATGGATATTAAAAATGCCAACCACTGGTGGATCTGGGTTGTTTTGTGACATGCTATACCTGCCTAGTAAGTATTGCAACTCCAATGGAATGTGATAAAAGTGCCAACAACTGCTGGGTTTTGGGATTCCTCAGGACAAAGATATCTGGCTAGTAACTGTTCCAACTACAACGGAATGTTAACTAAAACTGCCCACTACTTATGGTTCAGGACGACTCATGCTATCTATATCTGACTAGTAAGTGCTTCAACTATAATGGAACGAATAAAACTGCCAACTGTGTGAGTTCCTTGGTCCGACTTCCTTGTTTGGTCTCGAAGGGGAAATACCAGGATGGGTTTGTTTGGTGTTAGCTTCAGGTTGAATCCGAATGGGTCTTTCTTATCCCTCTCTGATAACCGCCAGTTGTATCGGGTCTCTATAGGTTGTTTAGTGCCGCTGCGCTGCCGCTTCAGCCCATCATACCTATGTAGGCGAGAGCCGCCGAATTCTAGCCTCGCCGTGTACTGGCCTCAGTACTGACGCTCCTCTTTTTTCTTTGCCCTTTGTCGACACCCATTTTGTTTTAGCATGTTTGACGTCGTTAGCAGGGTTACCCTTCTGGCTTGGCCTGGGCAGGGTTATGGACGCCATTGGTCATTCTTCAGGGCTCTTAGCCCTATTTGCATCTTGTCCGTAGTCGGACGCCCTATAGATTTCAAGGTGATTTGGATCTTTGTATTGTATATCTGTATTCTTGACTCGTGGAGTCGTGTTGTATATATATCTAATCTGTGGGTCCCATCGAGGACTATTGTGTAATGGTATTACTTCGTTTTCCACCCGCATGAAAGTGCCTGGTGGGCGTCCTTGAATCGTTTCTATGCGGGTTTGGCGGAAAGGTCTAAAACTTGCATAGGGCCGATTTGAGGGTGTTACAGAGTGGTATCAGAGCCCAGCAGTTGCGATACCCCCACAAGTCCAGCCTGTAGGATAACCTAGCTAATGGCCGAAGTAGAGTGTCAAAACTATTTTGGAAAAATCGGTTGGATAGATCTGATTAGGTCTGCTTTTACTCCTTACCCCTCTGCTGTTCTCCTCTTACCTCTGCGTGTTTTGGATTTGTCCTCTTATCTTTTCTTCGAGTCCAGGATTTCTCGTGGTTGGGTTTCCGTCGTACCTTCAGGGTTTCGCTTCCTCCTTTGATAACGGTGTTGCTACATGCGGTCTTCATGCTATCTGAGGAATCCTTCATCTGTTGGACTTCTCTTTGTTCCTTCTCGTGCCTTCTAGTGTTTTCCGACATGACGACATCATCTACGCCAGATCCGATGAAGATCCTGCATCACCGCTTTGTTTCGAACCTCGCTTGTCGAGATCTTCAGTCTGATTCCGAGAGTTGGTTGCATAATCCTCCTATTCATGTACAAAGTAATGCTCTGGGTGTGCGATGAACTGATCACCATCCGACTACTCTTATCATTCGCTCTTGTACATTGAATCGTTGGATCAAGCAATATTACTCTGTCCCCGGAAGTTAGAGGTGTCATGATCCTCTGATGCCTCTACCTTCTCCTTGTTTTCTCCGAAGGGTTCTCTCGACGATCACGGACAACGACCTCTTGTTAGTGGTGTCGCTAGGATCTACATGAAGCGAGAAGATTCAGAACGCCGACCTTCTTCCCGGTACCATGAGGCAGATCTCGAGGGCGAGATCCCTTGTTAGTGGTGTGGAATTGTAGCACCCCGCTAAAACCTGTACTAGAAAATCTTGTGTTGTTTTAGTTCTGTGCATCATCATGACATCATCATTCATATTTTTTTTTCAATTTTTGACCGCAAACTATTTTGCTACAAACCTATTTTCGTTTTACTAAAATATCCTTGTGGTTTTATTAAATCTGTTTTACTCTTCTTACTTACAAACTAAAACAAAAATAATATTTTCTGTACGTTATGTGACCACAAATGATTTTCTTATTTGACTAAAAATAAAATTAGGCTAAAGGCCGGTCTAAAGTTTTAGCCCAAAACTAGTCCCATCTAGTCTACTTTGGACTAGATAAATAGTCCATTCCCTTCTTTCTCCTCCAAACCCTAACCCCTGAATCTGAGATCCAATCTAAATTCCCCTGCCCTTCTTGTTCACCCCGCTGCCCTATTCCTCTTTGATTCAACGGACCAACAGTAGCAAGTCACATCAGACCACTTCGTCGCAAATTCCCTGATTTGATTCTACCCTTTCTGTAAGTAATCGTGCAGATGTCTCCTTGGCTGCCGTGCCACTTCTCTGGTTCTTTGGCTTGTTGATAAGCTCCAACGTTTGTTTTTTCTTTTTCTGCTTAAGAAATCAGCACCGAAGCCACGAGTCAAACAGCCTGGAGCCATGCTCCTACTCGCTGCAGAGGAAATCAATCTCCGCAACAGCAAGATGCGCCAACGCATGTACTTGTACTGCCGCCGATCGACTACCTGATATGCTCAATTTCCCTTCAGCCCAAAAGCAAATCCACAGCAGTAGCGCTGCACTCCATGCGTGCTTCCGCCTTGGCCCTTCGAGCGCGCCAACAACCAAGCAGTAGCGGTACAATACCTCACGCAAACTTTTTTTCCACAACCGGCAGTCCGCTGCGCTGCGGCTTGCTTCCTTTCGTGCGCGCATGCGACTACTCCCCACAGCTAGCTGACAGCCTATGGCCTCGATCTCCGCTCGTCGCTCGCCTTGTTTTCATGCGCGCGCCCGCTAGTCAGTAGCATGTCCGTCAAGTGTTTGGCAAAATCCCTACAAGAGTTTCAGTCTCTTTTTTTTTCTCCTACTCGGAGCCATTGATCCACGATTATTCTGTCGGGTTACTACTTCCTCAAGTTCGTCACTGTTTCGCCATCCATGTCACCACCCCTTCGACAAAGTCTTTTTCCCCGCGGCCACTACTTCAACCACCTTGAATATTCGGGTACCTCTTCCACAACAATCCAAATATCATTTCTTCGCCGTTCTTATCCAAACTGTGTGACCCTGATCCGAGTCTCCCTATTTTATAAATGCCATCTATATAAATTGTTGCATAATAAAATTTTCATACTTGCATGTATATTTACGTATTTGGGGCTATTCTGGCAATTCATCTAAATGAAATATGGAGTCTATATGCAACTATTCTAGTCTTATATTGGCTCCATTTAAATTTGGATAGCGAACCGATGCCATGTTTCGCCTTGCTAAGCCAACATTTAAATTGTGGGGTAGCTAAACAACATGAACCTTCTAATTAATTGTCGGGACCCCGGTTCCGCTTAATATTCCCTAAGTGCATCGCATATTTTCCATGTCATGCATCATATCATAATCATGCCGGATCTTCTGCCGTAGTATTAAATATTGCATCTGGTGTTTTTTTCTAGTGTTTGCTTCTTCGCGGATTATGCCGAAGTTGATGCGAGTATCGACAAGTTCTCCGGTGAATCTTCGACAGTGTTTTCCAGGCGAACATCTCTCCCCCTTCTACCTATTTTGCATTTATAGTCTTTATTTTCCTCCTGATGATCTATTGCTATCCATGTCGCAATGCTTTAGTTTCCGTGCACCAGTTAAATCCCATGTAGCCTCTATATTGCCTTGGACACCTGCAATTACCTGGTAGATAGCTGGCCTTACGAGTCGTAGTTGCTTGCTCAGGTGTGATCTCGTGTTGTCAAGTACCACAGATGTTGGAAAGCTGGTAGATGTTTATGGTGGAGATGATCATCAGTTTAAATACAACTATTAAATTGCCGGGATAACTAATGAAAGAGGCACCGGTGGGCAATATATGCTATTTGGTTTTTATGTCCACTTGTGTCCCGTAGGCCCCGAGTACTTGATACCTGTTCCTTGATTTTTCGCACTATCCACATCCGGGAGGCCTTATGGACCCTCCTGAGCCAGAGCTTGATTCATTTCTATTTCTTGGGGCCACAAACTAGTTTGGGGTTTTTTTACTATCCTGTACTTATGCCATGTTATAGTTTTATTTAAGATTGTGCGTGGAGCACCTGTACCGTTTTGGATCGCGCCACGTTTTCGCGGTATCGACAAGACCAGTCACACTTTCGGGTTCCCAGTCGTTTACAATCGTCGTCGCAAACCCTGGGTCCGTTCCGGAGCCGGCCAGCTTCGTTGCGGGTAGGTTAGTGGGGTTGCCCCCTGAAATATTATGAATCTTGTGATCGCTTTGTCGTGAATGCCTCGTTGGGTTTTGAGTTGGTTTTTCCGAGGTTGATCGAGTATGTGTTGCTATTTGTGCACCCCTGCAGGGTAAAACTTTCTGAAAGCGGTGTCCACGGTTATGGACGACTTGGAGCACAGTATCTCGATCATAGACAAGCATAACTAAAGTAGTGCTATAAATTTGACTTAATATATGACTAGTAATCAGCTCAAGTATAACGGAATGGATATTAAAAATGCCAACCACTGGTGGATCTGGGTTGTTTTGTGACATGCTATACCTGCCTAGTAAGTATTGCAACTCCAATGGAATGTGATAAAAGTGCCAACAACTGCTGGGTTTTGGGATTCCTCAGGACAAAGATATCTGGCTAGTAACTGTTCCAACTACAACGGAATGTTAACTAAAACTGCCCACTACTTATGGTTCAGGACGACTCATGCTATCTATATCTGACTAGTAAGTGCTTCAACTATAATGGAACGAATAAAACTGCCAACTGTGTGAGTTCCTTGGTCCGACTTCCTCGTTTGGTCTCGAGGGGGAAATACCAGGATGGGTTTGTTTGGTGTTAGCTTCCGGTTGAATCCGAATAGGTCTTTCTTATCCCTCTCTGATAACCGCCAGTTGTATCAGGTCTCTATAGGTTGTTTAGTGCTGCTGCACTGCCGCTTCAGCCCACCATACCTATGTAGGCGAGAGCCGCCGAATTCTAGCCTCGCCGTGTACTGGCCTTAGTACTGACGCTCCTCTTTTTCCTTTGCCCTTTGTCGACACCCCTTTTGTTTTAGCACGTTTGACGTCGTTAGCAGGGTTACCCTTCCGGCTTGGCCTGGGCAGGGTTATGGACGCCATTGGTAATTCTTCAGGGCTCTTAGCCCCATTTGCATCTTGTCCGTAGTCAGACGCCCTATCGATTTAAGGTGATTTGGATCTTTGTATTGTATATCTGTATTCTTGACTCGTGGAGTCGTGTTGTATATATATCTGTTCTGTGGTTCCCATCGAGGACTGTTGTGTAATGGTATTACTTCGTTTTCCACCCGCGCGAAAGTGCCTGGTGGGCGTCCTTGAATCGTTTCTATGCGGGTTTGGCGGAAAGGGCTAAAACTTGCATAGGGCCGATTTGAGGGTTACATTGTCCGGCTATCGGATCGGATCTGTCGTGTTGATTCCCGTGCAAGTAATAGTGCCTCAGGCAGGTCTTGGTGCTCAGGGCTCCCGCAGAATGATAGGTCGATGATTTTAGCGCAATCTCCGCTTGCCGCCGCCACCAAGACCTTATCGTACCAGATTGTCGCGACCTGATCCTTGCATGCATGGATTGATTCTCCCAATAATGAGTACATGAACATGCAGGCAAACGTTAGATCAAATAGAATAATTAGTTCACTAGATAATTAATTAGAAGAAGGAAATATCAGATCGAATAGAAACTAGCCAGATGTATGGACTCGATCCTTTCTTGGGTCTACAAACAAGCTTAGCTGAAGCAATCTTGCTGTCGCCGATCTCGTGAATTGATCCCGTCCAGATCATCTCCTCCAAGCACTGCTTGTCTCATGGTGGGCGCCAACTGTCGTGGTATTGACGCGGCAGACGCTACAGGGGTAGCTTACGTACAGGAGGCAAGGCGATGTAGGAGAATCCATGAGTGAGATTGGCACACAATGTACTCAGGTTCACGTCCCTTTGATGGGGACCGTTATATCCTGCTGTCAATCCAGTATATGATCATAGATTGGTTTACAATGGACTCGCCGGAGGCGGAGGGGGAGAGACTGAGATCTAATATCATGTACCCCATGGGGTGCCCCTGGTGACTTTATATATGCAGCTAGTTAGGGTTTACAAGTGATAATGGGCTTTCTATTGGAGTCGCCGTCGTGGGCTCCCAGTGAGCGAATCCTCTGGATCTAGTATGTGCCAGTCGCTGTATTTGGCGAGTCGACCGGCTCTGTGCTTGACTTCCATCTACTCGATCCAGCTGGTGACTCCGCCTCACGGTTATACCCCATTTGGTATTCCTCCATCAGATGATATGCATAACTCATACAATAACCAATGCTATGTTTGACCGCCGTGCCTCGGGAGGCACAAAGAGAAGTCTAGTGTAATATGATTAAGGATGGATTTTGGCTGCTAAGTACTATACACTAAAGTATATTCTCTATCCACGAGTTTCGGATTATTTCGTGATCTTTAAATATTTCCATGCTTTAGATGAATTTCTACATACTCATACGGATTAGTTTGAGTTTTAACTAAGATCGGTTTGCACTCGGACAAGTCTCCCCCTCTCGAGCATTGCCTTTTTTGAATTTCTAGTGCACGGATAAAGGTAAGAAGTACTCCCTCCATCCCAAAATAAGTGACTTGAATTTGTCTAGATACTCTACGTCGCGCCCCCGCCTCCAACTCTCCCTCTAGGATGCCATCGTCTCCCTAGCGCCTCCATGCACGTCGTCGTCAAGCTTGGTGTTGTGTCCCCTGCAGGTGGTTCTCCTCGGTGTTGTGTCCTCCGTGTGGGACCTACACATCCACCAGCAAGGCATCCGCAAGCGGACGAATCCCTTCTTCATATGGTCGAGCTTGCTCCAATAATGCGCGGCTCATCCTCCTTGCCCTAAGGGCATCTCCACCAGCACGACCCAACCGGTCCGCTGGCATCCGAACGCGTCCGAACGGACTTATGCAACATGTGCGGCTCTCCAGTGGGGCAACCCATCCGGACCAACGCGTCCGGCCAGACCCATCCATGCAGCAAATTTGGACAACGGTTGCGTCGAGGCGAACAGTGGGCGTCTCCTCCCATCTCCTCCCGCGGGGGCCGAGTGCCCGCATCGCAGCGACCCAACGACCTTCTTCCACTAGACATTAATGGAGAGAGGTAGGCTGCTCCAAAGGCTGGTCACGTTGTTGACGCTTCTCCTCCTGCGATGTTGGTGCCTGATACCTTCGATCCGGATTACGGATGTGGTATAGATCTTTTTCCCTAGTAGACCAAGGTTATCAAATCCACGGGAAGCAAATACGTAGTGAAGTTACTTTAAAGGACCTTCGAGAGTTTTAGAATTCCTTTTATGTTTTTACCAGACCAGTAGCTTGTGTCTTTTTGTTGTTGTCGATGATGAAGAGAGAGAGGGCCTAGGGCATTCGGTTTCACCTATACCTTTGCAAAAACATCTGATGGAAATAAAAGATAGAAATAAAGTATGTGTGTACTTGTTAGAGCAAGATAAATTAAATGTGGGCAGTGCATCCATAATTGCTATTGCCTCCGCAATCGCTTATAGCAATAACCTACTAGTTTCATCCATAGAAGAAAGAGAACTAATGATATGCATAGTGATGTCACCGTTAATCCTAAGAAAATCCCTCACATACATCTGTACTACCCCTTCTGTCACTAGGGTTCCCATCCTGCAGATCAGTCATCACTCATACTCCCTATACCTGGCTCAACCCTCGGGGTCTTGGGGACCTGACAAGTCCTTGGATTGAGGCAAGATAGGATACAATAATCATCATGTAATACAAACTAATACACGATCCCATCTATGATAAATCACATGCACAATTGCTACATGGCTAGGCTGAAGCCCCTAGCCCAAGGAGAATTACTCACACATAGAGATGAGATCAACAATCATAAACATTGCAATGAAAATCACAAGATCGATAGAAATAGTCTTACAATGTCGCCAATCGAGGAAGAGATCTACTATTACAAGTGGTGAAAGATGGCTATAGAGATGGAGAAAGGTTTGGAGATCTGGAGGCAGCTTTCTAGAGAGGTATGGTTTCTTCGAGAGTTCTGGGGTCGAGCAAGAGATGTTTTCCCATCGCCTGAGGCTTCTTTATATAGGGGTCCCTTCATGGAAGTCTTTCTGTTTGACCTAACAGTGGCGGCGCCAGCTATACGAACGGAGCTATACGGTCGGAATTTTTGCTCCGGTCGTATAGTTGGTCGTTACGGCGTCTTCCTTCGTTGGACGGCTCCTAGTTTCGTATGGTTGAAGGAAATCTCGTTTCTTCGACTTTAATGTAGTGATTCCCTCCTTTAAACGATATTATCTGCACAGGAAACATATAATAACAAAGGATTGCATACCCCTCTGAATATTAGTATTAGTGGCAGGATTTAGAGAGATATTTCATCAAAAATATGATTAATATCCAGTTTAAATGTGGGCGTAGATCGCTATATTTCAGAGCCATCAACCTTCCCAAGCTTAAACTTGATCCTCCCGAGCAAGAAAACCAAAATCAAATAGGAACTCAGCAATTAAACTAAAATAATGAGATGGTGATCTTACTCATGATTAATAGTCTCATGTTTCGTCCATTTCATAAATCTAAAAAACTTCAGCATAGATAGACTAATGGCAAGCATATCATACGGGTTTCACGCATCCTTATAGTGTAGCAAAATTATTTTGAACATGGATGATTCAAATGAGTAAATTTTATTCCATGTCAAGTAATCAACTCGTAGACTTGCCTTTGAACAGTAAAGTATAATCATATAAATTAAGAGTGTGAGAGTTGTCATAAAAAGCATATATACTAGAGTATCTCAATTCTCCCACATCAATGAATCAAGACTTTGCAAGCACTACTTTTCTATTCATTGTCCTTCAAGAATTTCAGTTTTTGAGCAATTGAGAGCATGCCCAAAAGAATTATTAGTCTATCGAGCTGTGATGGACACTCGTGTCATCACTAAGGTTTTTGTTCCTTTTTCATAATGATTACTCATAATAGTCACAGGAGTGATTCCATCATGATTACAGCTACCCAGGAGTGCCAAGAATCTTACCCACTATAGCATTGCTATTACAAGTGTTTAATCAACTCATAGCCAAAATCTAGGAGTTTCCTCTATGAAGATCATTCGTAGGACAGCGGAGTTGTTGGCATCCCATGAAGTTTGACACGCATAAAGCTATATCATTCTTATGATTAACAAGTCAAACTTTGGCATGCTCACAAAAATCGCTAAACATTAATTCAATCGAACAAATTCTTTTAAAGAGAGCTAGCAAGTCAATCAACATTTTCAGTGGTGTCGAGTGTCTCTAGAAATAAGCCTTCAAGACTAAGCACTACAACACCCAAGCCTTCAATTGTGAGACTTTTTCTTAGTACAATTGTTTAGCAATTTTTAGGCAAGACTTGGTTAATTACGAGAGATGAAACAAAATGAGCCCAATTAAATACCCATGCAAACGACAATCTTACTTTGATACAAAGACTCACTCCACCAATATAATATCTCAACATTCACTACTAACTAGCATGGGTTTCTCAAACTTCAAAAGTGGGGAGTCATAAGGCATACCTCTCATGTTTGGTTCCACTTATCTCTTTCTTTTTTATTTGTTTCTTGGAAACTCGAAGTCTATCACTCTCCTACAAATATACGAAAACTTTTTGTGATTTTTTAAGAGAGGGAATTAAAAGAATAGAAAATTGGTAGCAAAGCTCGATTAGAAAATTTTGAAAGAATATAGAAAGAACTAAAGATAAAGTGTTGAGGAAACCAACACAAGTGCTTATTAACTCAAATAAAAACGTAACCTCGAAAAATAATAAAAGAAAATGAACGCGAAATAAAGATACATGAGGAAACTTCCCCAAGCTTAGGCTTTTGCAAGCCCTTCAAATCATTGTGGTGGTGGGAAAAGTCATTACTCCAATTCGCGAATTGAGTGGAGAGGTTACTTGTTGATTCTCAGAGGTTCAAATAGAGCTTATGCATCCTCTCCACAGTCCCTCGAAGTCCTTCGAAATCTTGGTATGTGGTGAACCGGGTTTGTGGCTTCTCTTCTTGGTGAGGAACTTCTTGCTCCTCCTCTTGGTCCTCATCCTCTTCAGGAATCTCCTACTCGGGTTGGTGCTGCTCAACCTGCAGATCATATAGCAAACTTCCTTCCTCGATAGAGAAAAGACTATTAGGCAAAGGAGCGAGGTAGATATTCCTAGCTCCAGCAATATGCAGGTAATAAACACCAATTCTCCTAGTGAGTATTCCACATGCTCTCAAGGTGGAGAAACCAACACATGTCTCACCTAGTACGGGTTGCAACTCACCTAGATCGATGTCTAGGGCAGTGGCAAGCACGGTGATGACGCCTCCTCCTGTGATTGGTACTTGGCTTTGGGAGGCTTGCTGCTCCAGGTAGCACACAAGGATGGCGCCCAAGTTGAGTGACAGGTTGCAGTTGATGTAAGCAGCCTTTCCAAGGACTAGGATATCCTCCTTGTTGAGTCACGTTAACTCATTGCGTGCCTGCAAAGGTTTTAGCAATAACATAAAACAAATAGCGAATTGTAGGATGTTGAATATTTTTCCCCTTGTTCACTCTACTAGTGAAAATCATTCCATTATAGTATTGATCGAGGGAAGGAATTAAGCCAGTAAAGGATGTGCGTAAAGCATGAACATCATTTTGTTTGGCAAATTAAAGCATGCGCACCATTCATCTAATGTTAAAGTGTAGTTGTTGTTCATCAGACGGAAAGAAATTGTATCCTCTCCTTGCCACAGTTTAACTGTGCTTTGCAACGAACTAAGGAATTCAATGGTTAAGCGGTGATAAGTAGTTACATCATTGTAAACAAAGTTTTGCATTCCAGATCTATTGCAAAGTAAATTAAAGTCATCGGAAATACCATGTTGGTTCAATATAATGGGGCAAGCCCACTTGGTGGCCTTCACTTCGCGGTTCTTGACCTTGTTCAAGCGTTTGTGATGGGCCTCATCCCTGAACCGTATCCCCATGCGTTCCTGGGTGATAGCCTGAGAAGCGCTAGCGGTGGCACTAGCACGAGTTTGGCTCCTTGTGTTCATCTTCTAAAACATTGAAGAAAGGCAAAAATAAAACTTTTTAATCCAACAACAGTAAGTATAATATGTTCCTCATCTAAGTACACTAAAGATTCTCCTCAAGATAATAATCTAGGCAAGAAAATCATGGCAATTGGTTCATACTAGGTCTCACCCTCATTGATAATGACAATAGATCTAAGATGAATTTGCAAAAAAGTAATTGGAGGATCAGAGGAGAAACATACCGATCACTTGTGTGCGAGTAAATCGAATGAAATTGAGTAGAGATGAAGATCTCTTGAGGTTTTGCGAGAGTTTGGAGGTAGAAGAAGGAAAAAGGATTGAAGTTTTGGAGTTGACAGTACCTTCCCGTTCGATTTTGTGGTCGGGTGCAACTATACGGGCAGAACATGCGTTCCAGCCGTATAGTTGACGTTCTGTCAAAATATTAGGTCTTCCTCCTAGCGGCAGCTATACAAACGCAACTATATGGGCGGAACAAAATGTTCCGGCCATATAGTTGGTCGTTAAATTGTATGTCCCTGCGAAAGAAAATTTGCAAAAGGCCTCGATACCTATACGACCAGAACTATACGGCCATAATTTTTATTCCTGCGGTATAGTTGGTCGTTAAACTCCTAGTACATATGAAAAGAAATTGTACGGAGGCATTGATATCTATATGACCAGAACTATACGGTCGGAATTTTTTAATCCCGCCGTATAGTTGGTCGTTAAACTGTTGTACATATGAAAAGAAATTGTACGGAGGCATTGAGATCTATACGGCTGGAACTATACGGCCGGAATTTTTTATTCCTGCCAGATAGTTGGTCGTTAAAGTGTCTGTATATATGAAAAAAAATTGTATGGAGGTATTGATATATATATGGCCAGAACTATACGGTCAAAATTTTTATTCCCGCTGTATAGTTGGTCGTTAAATTCTCAGTACATATTGTAGAAAAATTTCGATGGTAAAGATAATTATACGACCGGAGCTATACAACCGGAATTTTTATTCCCGCCGTATAGTTGGTCGTTAAACCGTCTATGTGCATCAAAAAATTATGTTTCGTAAACTATTTATTTTCCTGCAACTTAGTGATATACCTTGTTTATGATAGAGAATTGACAGAAAATATTGTCGATCAACAATAGCATGAATAATGCAGAATTTCAAGTACTACCAAATTTCTTCTCCTCAAATGGAGTTTTCTAGCACTCTTTATTGAACAAGAACTTAAACTAAAACTAAAAACTTAACTCAAACCTTAATTTAACATGGGTTGCCCCCCATGGATCGCTCTTTTATGGTTAATAGCTTGACCTTGATGATACTCACTTGGGCCAGATGAGTGGAACACCCACTCCAAAGTAATTGGCCTTCAAAGTGATAGCCTCCTTCTCATCATGTTTAGCGTTCTTCTTCCTAGGGAAATTAATAACAAAAGGATCCCGCGAAGGAAATTGCAGCTTCACGTTCCCTTCATGAAGATTTACTAAAGCCTTTATAGTTCTCAAGAAAGGATGGCCTAGTATTATAGGAGCAACAGTATCTTCAGGCATGTCAACAATAACGAAATCAATGAGAGCAGGACAACCTTTGATGTAAACTAAAGTGTTCTCCTTAATCCCTATAGCATGTTTGTAGGTAGAATCTGCTAGATGTAATTTTAATTCAGTAATTTCAAAGGAGCCAAGATTTAACTTGTTAAAAAGACTCTTTGGAATTGTTGAGACGCTTACACCTAGATCACAGAGTAAAGCTATCTCATTGGTTCCAATCTTTATCTTAATAGTAGACTCAAATATGGCATTCACTTTAATAGGTAACTTTCTAGCTATTTTATTGTATTCCTCTTCAAGCTCGCATACCTTAATTGCTACTTTTCAAGAAAGTGTTGATACATGGCTTCATCGTTACCTTCACTTACCGGAATTTTGACGTTGATCCTCTTTACGAGATCTTCGATAGTGTAGCTTGGTGAAGGGGCATTACTATAACCAAGTTCTTCAGGCTCCTCCCTTTGGATCCTCATCATTTTGAATTTTTCAATAGGATTTGGCTCAGCTTTAACTACAAATTTAGCTAGAATGAAAGTTTGACTCTCGGTTATCTTACCTACTTGCGCCTCAACAATCCTTGTTCTTTGTTGAAGGGCATGCAAATCATTTCTCAAACTAACATCTTGGTTAGATAATTTACCAAGCATAGCATCATGGTTCTCCGTAATTTTGACTAGAATATTATTTTGTTCATTATGTGAGTCTATAAAAGACTTAAGTGTTTCTTGATAACTACCATTACTAGTTCCCATATTATTATTAGAGTTATTCGTAGGACTAGCATAATGTTTCTGAAATTAGGATCGTAACTCTTCTTCCAAGCAGGATTGTAA
This sequence comes from Avena eriantha, assembly GCA_910589775.1. Classification (NCBI taxonomy): domain Eukaryota; kingdom Viridiplantae; phylum Streptophyta; class Magnoliopsida; order Poales; family Poaceae; genus Avena; species Avena eriantha. The sequence continues at coordinate 218,788,629 of OU342740.1, forward strand.
TCATTACAAGCTACGAAGTCTATTTCTTCTATATTTGTTTCAGGGGTGGCTCTTACCTGAGTTTCCTTACCTTTTACGGCTAGTATGAGCTCATACAACTTAGCATTGAGATCTTCGTTCTCTTGTGGTGAGACAGAGTTCACCTTCTTCATGTTTGATCTTTCCACATGCCATTGTGCATGGTTATATTGCACATTGTCTAGCAGCTGCTTTGCTTCGGTAATATGTTTACCTATGAATGTTCCTCCAGCTGCAGTATCAAGCATAGACTTAGACACAGGATTAAGAGCATTATAAAATAAATGGAGGATTAACCAATCTTCCATCCCATGACTAGGACAGTTTCTTAGGCATTCTTTCATCCTCTCCCATACAAGCGCTAGTGGCTCATGGTCTTCCTGTCTCTAGTAATATTAGATCGGAGTTGCATAGTCTTTGCAGGTGGGAAAATTTTAGTCATAAATAAAGAAGTAGATCCCACCCATGATGTAATAGTATTTTTAGGCAAAGATAACAACCATTCTTTAGCTCTTCCTCTTAGAACAAAAGGAAATAGATGTAATTTGACCCATCAGGGTCAACGCCTTTTATACGCATCATATCACATATTTCAGTAAAATTATTTAAGTGCATACATGCGTCTTCAACAGAAGAGCCTCCAAATTGATTCCGTTGAACAAAACTTAAGTAATGGGGTTTAATTTCATAGTCATTAGTAGCAATTGCTGGCTAAGTAATAGGAGTACGCAAATAATTATTATTGGGAGTAGCAAACTCCCCAAGCTTCTTTTCAGCCATACTTCCTATATTTTGGGGTTTTCTTAGATTAAAAATTATAACAAGAATTTAAAGACTAACTAATTTTTTTTTGGTTTATCAAATAAAGATTGAAAGCAAACTAACAAAATTAAAAACAAGAATTAAAACTAGCAAGGTTCCTAATAACCTCACCAGGGTAGCTATTGCTTCCTTGGCAACAGCGCCAGAAAAAGGGTTAATACCTTCGATATGGATTATGGATGTAGTATAGATCTTTTTCCCTAGTAGACCAAGGTTATCAAATCCACGGGAAGCAAATACGTAGTGAAGTTACTTTAAAGGACCTTCGAGAGTTTTAGAATTCCTTTTATGTTTTTACCAGACCAGTAGCTTGTGTCTTTTTGTTGTTGTCGATGATGAAGAGAGAGAGGGCCTAGGGCATTCGGTTTCACCTATAGCTTTGCAAAAACATCTGATGGAAATAAAAGATAGAAATAAAGTATGTGTGTACTTGTTAGAGCAAGATAAATTAAATGTGGGCAGTGCATCCATAATTGCTATTGCCTCCGCAACCGCTTATAGCAATATCCTACTAGTTTCATCCATAGAAGAAAGAGAACTAATGATATGCATAGTGATGTCACAGTTAATCCCAAGAAAATCCCTCACATACATCTGTACTACCCCTTCTGTCACTGGGGTTCCCAACATGCAGATCGGTCATCACTCATACTCCCTATACCTGGCTCAACCCTCGGGTCTTGGGTACCTGACAAGTCCTTGGATTGAGGCAAGAGAGGATACAATAATCATCATGTCATACAAACTAATACACGATCCCATCTATGATAAATCACATGCACAATTGCTACATGGCTAGGCTAAAGCCCCTAGCCCAAGGAGAATTACTCACACATAGAGATGAGATCAACAATCATAAACATTGTAATGAAAATCATAAGATCGATAGAAATAGTCTTACAATGTCGCCAATCGAGGAAGAGATCTACTATTACAAGTGGTGGAAGATGGCTATGGAGATGGAGAAAGGTTTGGAGATCTAGAGGCGGCTTTCTAGAGAGGTATGGCTTCTTCGGAAGTTCTGGGGTCGAGCAAGAGATGTTTTCCCATCACCTAAGGCTTCTTTATATAGGGGTCCCTTCATGGAAGTCTTTCTATTTGACCTAACGGTGGCAGCTCCAACTATACGAACGGAGCTATACGGTCGGAATTTTTGCTCCGGCATATGCCTTTGTTGGATGGCTCCTAGTTTCTTCTGGTTGAAGGAAATCTCGTATCTTCGACTTTAATGTAGTGATTCTCTCCTTTAAACGACATTATCTGTGCAGGAAAACTACAAGAACAAAGAATTGCATACCCCTCTGAATATTAGCATTAGTGGCAGGGTTTAGAGAGAAATTTCATCATAAATATGATTAATATCTAGTTTAAATGTGGACGTAGATGGCTATATTTTAGAGCCATCAGTGCCGCCAACCGTCTGTGCTTCTGCTGCCCCACATCAATGTTGTTGCTTCGACCTCCATGCCAACATCCAATGATGTGCATTTTTAAACAGGCCACCCGCAGCCATCTTCTTCCACACCGCACGCTCCTCCCTCCCACCCTTCACTACCGATTAGAAAGCCATGGCCCACGGCATTAGATAGAGGGAGGGCATTTAGGATGACCACCAGGCCCTGGTCGTGGCCGCAGAGGGCGCGGCCAGAGCAGCACGCTGGCGCATAGCCGTGGCCGTCGAGGAGGGCGTGGGGGATGTATCCACAACACGCCTCCACGATCTCCATCACCACCACCATCGTCACCCGAGCTTGAGCCCATCGACATCAACCTCGCTAGTTTCTAGTTTGTCGTGACCATCCACTCGGGCATGGCGCAGGACAGGATGCTCCTTCCCTACAAATTTGCATCGCTCTTCGACGGTGTTGAGCCCCAGAAGGTCGTGCTATGGGCGGCCGGTGTAAATTCCCCCGTGTGGCCAGTGTAGGTGATGTTCGATCGCCTCGGCCAGATGTTCCTCGCCAACGGATGGGAGGAGTTTTCCCTATGGAACCAAATCGAGGTACGAAACTTTGTCATCTTCAATATGACAGCAAACCCATGCTCACCATCAGCATCTTGTACAACACCATGTGTCCTCTCTGCTACCACTCCGACTCCAACTCCGACAAGTAGGATTAGCACTAGACTAGGTTATGTACTTGCCATCTATCATGTTTGGAATCCAAATTTTAATGTGGGCATCGGCCATTTGCAATGACAAGTTTTTATTCAAATCTTGAAATATTTTACAAGAAAACCACGCTTATGAAAAAAATCAAACTATACGCCACCTACGGTGCTGGCGGTAGCAACGCTGGTGGGTCGAAAAGACCCCATTCTTCTTCGAGAGAGCGGTAGATCGCAAGCAGCATCTTCAACTCCTCTTCAGCTTGGGCGGGGCGGGCACACATGTAAGTGTCATCAGGATTGGTCCGCATCGCTGCTCGAAGCTTGTCGCGCACGTCTGTGAGCGCTAGACACTGTCGGTGCTCCGGTAGAAAGACACGGGCCATTACCTCCCACATGAATGGCTTGCCAGGGGTCCTGTTGTGGTTGAAGTGAGTGCATCGTGGCCAGTAGTTGCGGAACATACCGTATATCTGCAGCCGCCTCAGAATCGGAGGCGGCAAAATGTCTGGTGCCTCCGGTAGGACCGGCCACCATGACGGCAACGGGTGCTCGGCTCTTCTAGTCGGATGTCAGGGTTTCCACGGAGGCTAATTCCTCGATGCAGATGGCCAGGCATGGAGGGTTGTTCCTATCTTGGCTGGCCTCCACTTTTTATGGTTGCGCCTAAACGCGGCGGGAAACGCCTAGAACAGGAGGGAAGCGGTGGGAAAGAAAGGCGGGAGGCGTGGGAACACACTGGAAATACACAGGGACCAGCATTGGTGAGGGCCTATTTGTCAAGCGTGGATAGATGGGTCGTGCCGCTGGGCGCAGTTCGCCATACAGGTTGGACCACAGCCCAAATCCCCCCGAGGCACGACCCAAATGGACAGAAACGGACATTTTGGGTCACATGTTTGAGTCGACACGGTGGAGATGCCCTAACTTGGCTCCACCTCGACAGAGCCAAGTCCTTCGCTCGCCTCCTATTCGACCAATTTGGTCCCGGTCTTGATGTGTAGTGGTACACTCTGCTACTACTTCTAGTGACCAAGTTCACCAAGACCTCACGTATAGCTTCCCTGGTGTATGTGTGGAATTGGTCTAATACCAATGAGAATATGTGGATGTGTTAAATTGGGGATGCAAACTTAGTGACCGGCCGATGCGGTAAGCTGTGATGCAGGTGGTGTTTTGTTGTTGAGGCAGCAGAGTCCATGAAGACTAGCCGAGGATGAATGAGGTTCCCATGACCAAAGATGGCGTTGTTTCGGGTACAACTAATCCATGATCGGCACCGCAATATGAGGATGTTGTTCGAGACCCTCCCGACAAACAAGATCTCACAAGTCCCCAAGATTGCCGACAAGGTCATTGATGGTATCTTGAAGATGCACGGATGCGGAGACACGTGGAAGCGATGGTTGTTGAACCCGAATATGTCTGTCGTGGCCATCAAGTTCTCCTTCCCGGAACCCGAAGACCGAACACCAAAGACCGATCCCGTCGACCCCAAGACCCCCGGATTCAAACCCCAACGTGTGACCCCTACCTAAACCCGTCCCTATTTTTGTAGTATGACATATATCTTGTTGCCTATTAAATTTTACATGCTTGCATGCATACTATCATGTGATTTGGGTTAAATAATCGATTCACCTAAATTAAATATTGAGTGTATATGTGGGATATTTTGGTCTTATCTCAACTCCATTTAAATTCGTGTAATGCACTGATGCCATGTTTTGTCTTGTTAACTCAGTATTTAAATTGTGGGGTAATTAAACAACTTGAACCATCCACTTAATTGTCGGTATCTCAATTCCGCTTAATATTGCAAGATTGCATCGTATCTTTCCATACCATGCATCATATCAAAAACATGCAGGATCTTTTGTCGTATTATTAAATATTGCATCTGGTATTCTTTCTAGTGTTCTGCTTCTTCTCGGATAGGACGATGAGATGTTGTGAGATTCGACAAGTTCTTCGGATATGTATCTTCATCTATGGTTCCCAAGAAAGCATCCTCCCCCTTCTACCTATTTTCGCTTTATGGATTTACTTTCGTCCATTGCTATCCGTGTTGCGATGCTTTAGTTTCCATACCATTTGTATTCCATATAGCCGATATTGCTTTGGTAACTTCCTATTGCCCATTATTTGGTAGATAGTTGGTCTTGCGAGTCGTAGTTTCTTGCTCAGGTGTTGGTTCAAGTCGTCGAGTTCCACAGTTGTTAGGAGGTTGGCACATGCTTAATGGTGGAGATGATCATAGTTCTAATGAAAACTTAATAATTAACATGTTGGAGATAGATATAACTAATAAAGCAACAACGATGGGCAATATTTGAGATTTGAATTTTATCCCACCCACTTGTGTCCACCTAAGACCTGGGTACTTGATGCATGTTCCTTGACTATCGCACTATCCACATGCGGAAAACTTTACGGATACCCGTTCGCCTGAGCTTGATTCACATATTATTTTTTGGGGACACAAACTAGTTTGGGGCTTTACTACTATCATGTACTTATGCCAAGTTTTACTGAATTATTTAGTACTATTTCTTGATGAGCGATTTGCTATTGTACTGTTTTCGAAAGCGTAATGTTTTCGTGGTATCGACAAGCCCAATAACACTTTTGGGTTTTTAGTCATTTACAGCCATTGATCCAAACCCTGGGTCCATCTTGGAGCCCCGCCAACTTTGTTGTGGGTAGATTAGTGGGGTGGCCCCCTGAAATCATTTTTGAATCATGTGAATTCTTTGCCGTGATGCCTCGTTACTTTTTATTTGATTTTTCCTAAGGTCAATCATGCATTGTAATCCCCAAACCTCATGTTTCTATATCACAAGCTGGTATAACCCGAATCTAGGGCGTACATACTACCGTGAGGTCGCAAGGCCGCCCACAAGCTGGTCGCAATGGCAGGGCACGGTATCGGCCAACCATCCACCCCAAAATTCATGATTATAGCTTCGAGTGCGAGAAATGTGACCAGATGCCTGCGAGTCTAGCGTACACAAGTGAGCATGTACGCCAGTGACATACAAGAGTACATCAGAGCTATCCCATCTAAAATAATTAGAAATATATTACAACACTATTATGGCAAGAACAAAAATTATATAGATAGTAGTAATAATATTTTAGGAGTATATCCTTATACATCACTCAAGAAATCATCAAGCGGAAGCAGGAAGCACATATCCGAGTAAGGATTAAGCGTCAAATCAGCATAATATGCCACATAAATAAGCGCATTCCTGCCCACAGATCTCAGAGATCTCCATCCCCAGAATCTCTACGCAAGAGGGTCATTGCCTCCATCATCGGCCTCATCGACATAGTAGCATCCATAGGGGTATACCTGACAATGTGATCAATATTTATGGTGTGAGACCCTAGGGCACTCAACAAGTTTATGCATCTAAAGGGATTAACCTGGGGTGACGCAATTACAGTGAATGATAAATAGCTAACAGTTTTATAGAGATGCAATACAACATCCGCTCAACCAGATATGGACGGATGCTTTATAACCAACAGTTATATAAGCAACATAAGTAAACATCGCTCGTCCTCCTTCTCACTTACAAAACGATAAGGCGGAAGAACATCCCATTTGTTGGCCATTGTATTAACCATTCCATGAGTGTTGCACTATTTACTAGTCATGTTCTAGTCAAATTAAACATGGTGCTTTAGTTATAGTTATCTATGATCGATAAACTGTGCCCCAAGTCATCCATAACCACGAACATGACTTTCAAAAAGATTTACCCTGCATGGGTGCACAAATAGCAACACACGCATGATCAACCTCGGAAAAACCAAATAAAAACGCAACGAGGCATCACGACAAAGCATTTGCAAGATTCAAAAATTATGTTAGGGAGCCACCCCACTAAGCTAACCGCAACAAAGTCGGTCAGTCTGTGAGGTGGACCTAGGATTTGTGCCAAAGGCTGTAAACGACTGGGAACCCGAAAGTGTGACTAGGCTTATCGATACCGCGAAAACATTCCATGTTCCAAAATAGCACATGTAAGTGCTCCACATGCAACAGTAGTAAATAAAGCAGTAAAGCATGGCATAAGTACAGGATAGTAGTAAAGCCCCAAACTAATTGTGGCCCCAAGAAATAAGATGTGAATCAAGCTCAGGAGAAGGGGATTCATGGTCCCACATGCGGATAGTGTGATAGTTAAGGAACAAGAATCAAGTACTCGGGTCCTACGGGACACAAGTGAGAGGGTAAGAACTAAATAACAGCTATTGCTCACCGGCGCCTCTTTATTTAGTTATCCCATTACTACAAAGTTTAAGTTATTTAGGCACCTCGTTATTCGTAACAGACTCTCACAAAACCCTACACATGTAATTCTACGACTCACCTGGCTCAAACAACTCCTGTAGTAAGGTCTAATACGATGGAGGTATTGTTGGGTTCGCAGCATAGAAAACAAAAAAGTTCCTACGATGGGAACTATTATACGCCAAGATCTATCTATTAGATACAAGCAACGGGTGGATATACATCCATCGAGAACATACCCTCGAAGACAACATAGGTTTGTTAACGAGATGGAACTTGTGGATGATGTAGTAGGCTAAGGAAATTGCCATAGACAGAGAGGCAACTTACAATTGGAAGAAAGCTCTAGAATAAGAACCCAGGGTGTCTCCAAAAGAGTACCTATAATCACATGAAAACCATGAAAGCCTGTTGCTAAGAAAAAGGTAGAACCATAAATGCTATCCGAAATAGTGGAGGGTCGATTTAGGAAACCAATGCCTTAAGCCACTCAGCCATACCTCCAAGTTGTTGATCGGAATTGGAAAAAAGGTTGGTTGCCCGAAGATCCACTTCATAAGCCGTAGCGCGCGTACTCTTCTTTACTGAGCGAGAAAGACTCTATCCAGATCTATGGATCTCCCCAGCGTCCAAGCGAGACCCCATCCAAACCAAATCCTCCACTCGTTGGGCGAGGCCTTGCTTTCTATGAACACCTCACCACTGAATGAGAAACTTAGCCTCCGACCCGACCAAGAGAGAAGACAGGGTCAAGCCGACGCCGCCCTTCCTCACCTGTCTGAATGGAATGAATATCTCCTTCGTCTAGTCGAGAAGGGAAGAATCCCGGCGGGGAACAGGACCGTGACTCTTCTAAACCATTCATGACGGAGAAGTCCATTCTCGTCATGATCGATCCACGTCCTACCATAGTGCCCGGAGAACCAGACTTGCTTCTAGAAGATTCTATAGTGATCCACTGGAATCGGCCCCGGGCCCTAATCGAGAGGCTTACCTTCCTTTTATTTTCAAATAGTTTATTCCTTCCCTTGTTCCTTTTCTTCTAATATTTTCTTTTCTTTTCTCTTCTTGTCTTTTCTCTTTAGGAACTCCCGAAAGGGTGGCTTACGGAGGAAAGCATTTAGCACAATAGCATTGAGATCATCTGTAATCCAGAACGTGACTTTCTTGTAACCTTCAACCACAGTAGTAGGGTTCAAGAACCTTCCATGTGGCTCAGGGATGAGAAAAGGTTGCGGGAAATGATTGACATTTTTTTTGATCCACTCTATCTATTTCGTGTTCCAGATACTAGAATAAATAATATCTGACGAATTAGAATCATCTTGATAGATATAAACTTGTCCCTTCTTGATGACGAGTATATGCTTCGATCGATTATTGTGCTCCCTATGCGCGTGTTCTTGATCACCGAACAAGTTAAAAAATAAGTTTATGCGCTCCTATCCTTGTTCTTGTGAGTCCTTGTGAAGCTACATTGGTGATGGTTGGTGGTAGATGCGGATTAGATTCCGAACCTGTGGAAATTGTTAGTTGTAATAACAAGAAATTTAGTTCACTACTTGTGAAACATTTAATTAGTCGAATGTATCAGCAGAATTTTTGGATTAACTCGATTAATCATCCTAACATGCGTATTTTTGCATTTATGCTCGTAGCCTATATCCGCATCCATCCCACAACCATTTTTATTCGCATTCATAGTTGTTTTTCATTTGTGTGTAGAAAGAGCCCGGCCTATCGAGTTCCGCTAAGACCTCTTTGACTTATTACGCCTTAACCTACCTGGTACTAGGACTCATTGTGGAAATCCCATAGGCCTGCATCCTGGTTACTACATGGAATATAGATAGGGCTATCATTTGGTGGCTGGCAAGCGGCTCGGGCAGTGGAACCCCGGACCTATCACGACTGTGGATCCGATGCTAGAAAAAGTAAAAGCAAGAAAATCAATAGTGGAAGTTCCCTGGATTTCGTATCAGTTGACCCCGTGACCCGCGGCGTGTGCGCCCTCATTAAAATTTAAACTCAAAGTACTAGGAACACGGAGAAGAAAGGAATATTCATAGCATTCATCACTTCTATATTTTACTATGATTTTTCGAGCGTTGGAGATTTATAGCATCATTCAAGTAAATGCAAATTGAGATCGTAGAAACATGATGAGCTACAACAATGGTTGTAGAGCCTAGCATAGCTAAGTTAAGATATAATTGAGCATGCCATGACGTTGTTAAGATTTCATAAAGACCCTTATGGGACACTGCTTATTTCCATAAAAAAGCAAATGGGAGGAAAAGAAAGAATAGCATTTCTATCAAGGAATACGGTGATAAATCTATACATTCTCCAAAAGAGCTAAGAGAGCATATCACTTCATACTAGAAAGTGGATTTGGGAGAGTAGAGTGAAGCAATGTTCACTTACGGCATGATATCTGGGATATCACTAGGTGCTTATCTAATGAAGAAGCTGAGGCCCTCATTCAACCTTTTAGTATGGAGGAAAGCGTACACTTGCCAATCTCAAGATCGTGATGAAGTCCAACAGGTCCAGTAGGTCCAACTCTAGCACATCCATCAGATCCAGCTCTAGCAAGTCGAGCACCACCAAGTCCAGCACCACAAAGCAGCGGTGCATTCGTGATCGCACACACATCCGGTACCCCGACAACCTCTGTCCCTTGCTCCAGCAAAGCAGCAGAAGCAGCAACTCCTTTCTAGATAAAGCCACCAGGAACATGTATCTCGCTAATCCGAGACCATGGAGGGAAAATACTAGAGGGGGAGAGAGATCCTTCACGAGGAGGTGTGAGGATGAAGGGGTGTGAGGGGGCCTTTTATAGGAGGAGGGGGTGCCCCTCCCCATGGCCGGCGCCCAAGGGGTGACCCTTCACCTCTCATTCATGTGGTGGTAACTCCCTCTACATAAATTTGCCCCTTCACATTCTCTTTTAAAGTCTCCACTTTAAATGCATTAAATTTCTCCAAATTTAAGGCTCTCTCATTTAATAAAACTCTTTTATTAATTTTATTCAGAATTTTGTTAATTACTTTAATTAACAAACATTCATATAAAAACCCCTGCAACATTTCAATATACATGCAGCACCAATTTTAGCAATTTCACCCGAAACAGTTTCGGTGTTTATTAAAATAATTCCAGCGCTTTCTTAAATCTTTATCTGAAACATATTTTCTCCAAATGGTGTCGGTATCCCTTAAGTGTGTCACCCTACGGTTCGTGAATATTGTATACATGATCGAGACCCTCTCACATAAATAATCAGAAGCGGGGCCTGGAGATCCATACTGTCTCCTACACATTCAACGATGACTTCTGTGATCGTGAGAACCTTTAACGCTAGAAACTAAATCCCTTTGTCTCGCAATATATTACATGTCCGAGATTCGATCATCAGTATGTCCATAACTAGTTTGATCTCGTTACCGACATGTACTCTTTTCTCATTCCCGTGATATAACATTCTAGTGATCACATCACTTGTTTGCAAGCTAACCAATGTGATATGATCGAGAGGTCCTAGAGTATATCTATCCGTCATCGGGATGGACAAAAATAACTCTTGATCCATGACCCTCTACATAACACTTACATAGCACTGAACCCACCTTTATAATCACCCTTTCACGGTGTGACGTTTGATGTTATGAAGATACTGTTCCAGTGTTAGTGATTGACATGATCTCATGCTCTAAGCACTAGGATTACTTTGTATGATGTTATAGCAATATAAACACGATGACTTTGATCGTAATGCTATACTTCGGATGAATGTTCATCACATCATTCCACTAATGTTGTGACCTTCTTATTAACAGCATCCAATGTCCATGATCAGGAAACCTTGATCATCTTGTTAATCAACGAGCTAGTTTATAAGAGAGGCATAACTAGGAACTTTCCTTTTGTTTATTAAATACACATGTATTAACGTTTCCAAATTAATACAATTATAGCATGCAAAATAAACATTTATTATAAACAAGGAATAAGATAATAACCACTTTATTATTGCCTCTCGGGCATATTCCCTTCAGTCTCCCACTTGCAGTAGAGTCAATAATCTAGTTTTAAAAACTTTCCGTATTGAACACCTATGGCTTTCTGGTGTTGCATATATGCTATTGCTAGTGGTTAACATAATCTCTGGATCTGACAGTTTCAGGTCCGTGTGTATTTTCATGTCTTTGCGTCTCTATGCATCACTCATTCTCAAATGAGATGGAATTGTATAAATTTAGTCCTTTGGTATGACCTTTAGTTCGTTCGGGTTAAAATATGTTGATATTATTGTCATATAATATATCTTCATAGTATTTAGCCCACTTTGAACCACACCTAGTTTGATAACAAACTACTTAACACAAATGCCCTCATTTGCTGCTACTATAGCAGTCATGTACTTAGCCTTTTGTTGTAGTATCCGTCACAATGTCTCAACTTTGGAACTCATCCAAATCCATCATGGAACATCTTTTCCATTACATTGTGCTGCCCATAGTCTAAATTGAGATAAATTTAATTTGTATCTTGTGACAAAACTAGTATCAATGTAACACTTTACAATGAACTACCTTTAACTATTTGTCACTTGAAAGGGCATGTATGCCCCCATGTGTGGTTTTGGTAATTAATGACAATCCCTATGGACTAATATGCTCAAACCTTTGCATACATAGCATCATCTTTCTTGGTTGTTGTTTGGTTCTTGTCCATGCCAGAATCTACAGCTTGTGTTTATCTTCATTACAAGCTCTAGTTCATCAAAAACGGTTTTCCCTTGCATATCTTATTGCGTTTTTGATCTTGCGGCTTTTACGGCTCCACACCTTGTTGGATTCTACACGTCGTTATATTTCCAACAAAATTGATTTCATCTCGTTTGGAGTTCGAATGCAAAAGTTGTGGCATTTCTGGTTCTGGAGTTTTTGCCTGGCCGGTACTTCCGACGGGCCACCGGTAGTACCGCTAGGGAATTTTGCCGCCGGTAGTACCGGTGTTAATTCCGGCCCAATTTCTAGTAACCCTGTTTTCGCTTCAGTATTCTCTCTGCCTGGTATGCGCTATTTGACGGAACCTCGGTCGGAATCTTGGGAGGTAGTATCGGCCGGCCTCGTTTTTGTGTTCGTTTGCACCTTGTTTCTGGACCATTGGCTGAGTGCCACCGGTAGTACCGTCCACCCACCGGTACTACCGGCCGTGCGTGAAACTGTGTGTAACATGCAGATCAGGTAGCCCTTTAAAAGGAGCTCCCCTTCCCCCTTCGGGGCTAACTAGCTTTTTCTTGGTTCTTGCTTTCTCTCTCTCCTCCATTGTTGACCTTGACGAGCTTGCCCTCTCCCCTTCCCCCACCTATGATTCTTGCATCTTTTGAGGGATTTGAGAGAGGATATCTAGATCTACAAGCCCCACCAAGAAAAATCCCTTCTTTGTGAAGGAATCCTTGGGATCTAGATCTTGGAGAGTTTTGTGTTCTCCTCTTGTGTTCTTCCTCCCTTATTCCCCCAATAGCTTTTGTAGCTTTGGTGGAATTTGAGAGTGAAGGACTTGCCTCTTACATTTGGTGCATAGGTTTGAGTTCTCCTCGGAGATTCGGTGAGTTCAAGCCCTTGGGCTTGTTTCTCTTCGGTTCTTGGAACCCTAGACGGTTGTGTGGTTAGATTGTTGACCTTTCGTGGTCTTGTAGCCTTTTGTGGCCTTGTTGCCTTTTGTGGACTTGTTGCCTTTTGTGGCTTTGTAGCCTTTGTGGCATTGTTGTTGGGAGCCTCCAATTGAGTTGTGGACATTGCCCCAATCTTGTACGGGTTTGGTGACCGCCCTCAAGTGTCCCATAGTGGAACGTGAGTAGGCCTTCGTGGCGAGCTCACGAGAGAATAGGGTGAGCCTTTTGTGGCATGGGTAGGTTGCGTGCCTTCGCATCTTGGGGTGAGGCCTTGCGTGGCGTTGGGTGAGCATCGAGCCACCACACCTCAAGGTGAGCCACTTGTGGCGTTCGAAGTACATTGCGCCCCCGCACCTCTCCAACGGAGACGTAGCTTCTTTGGAAGTGAACTTCGGGAAACAAATCATCGTCTCCGCGTCCGTCGGTTATCTCTCAACCGAGCCCTTTACTTATGCAATTTACATTGTGATAGCCATCGTGCTTGAAGTACTATATCTTGCTATCACCTTGTTGCTTGTCTTGCTTAGGTTGTTGGTGCACTTAGTGAACCTAGTGAATATAGGTTTTGGCTTGATAAATTAAACGTTAAATTCCACATTTATTAGAGCCTAAACCATAATAATTTTAAAACGCCTATTCACCCCCCTCTAGGCGACGTCCATTTCCCTTTCATCACTTATACATGATATATTATTAGTTCTTTCAAAGCTCATAAGTATATCTTTACTATCATCCCATGATCATCTTATGAATCATTCTGGTATGTGCTCATAACATTTAGAGCATAGGAAATATCTGGATATATACATATCATGGTATAATCGATCAAAATCTTCATGTGATTTTACTTTCTAAGTGTTGAAATACTTGTATCTTGATACAATCCTTTCCATGCAGCAAGAACCTTTCTTGTTGTTTCCATATTGAACCCTTTCAATATCTCATATATGTACGTCTGGCACAACCATATTAGAGTCCCAATCTATCCATATAGATATTGATTCCAAATATTCCGGTTTTGCCCAAGTCTTTCATCGAAATCCTATTTTAATGAAATTCTTAACTTGTGTCAATAAAAGATACATCATTTCTAACCAACACCATGTCCTCTACATAATGTATTAGAAATATGTCTCAGCGCTCCCACTTAATTTATTGCAAATGCAAGCATCTTCATAATATCCAATGAATTTAAACTCTTTTAACATTTTCATCATGGTGAAGATTCCAACTCCGCTGTGCTCACTTCAACTATTGAAGTTTGCATGCCCTTTTAGCACCATTTGAATTAACAAAACCCTTCGGACCGTGTCTTGTACACGTCCTAGGTAACCATTCTATTAGAAGACCATTGTTTTGTTTGTTCAACTACCATACACCAAATTATATTTAGTGTTTGCTACATTAATCTGTCTAGACTAAATATCACTATGAAAGATCAAACCTTTTCATAGTCAACTCCTTGAACATTGTCGTAAACTTCTTTCCGACATGTCGACTATTTCATAGATGCTAAACATCCATGTCTATTTCTTTATAGATCCAAACACGATCGATAGGCTTCACGCCTTTCCGGAGGGTCTTCCAAGTTCAGAAACTTGATTTCTCGTGTATGGATACTATCACGGATTCTATGACTTCCAGTCATTTTATGGAGTAAGGGCCCATCATCGCTTCATTGCATGCCGTTGGTTCATCATTGCCAAAACAATAACGACTTATTTATCAAGTATCACTATTTGATTCTTACCCGATGCATACGGTTCAAATAGGAACTCTAATCTCCACGATCACACCCTTTGTAATCACGGGAGCCATGCACATTATGGCTGCCACCGGGACACTTTCCGGCGCTGCGCTACTTAGCACATATAGCTAAGGTTCAACAACCTTATCAAAGTTCTATTGTCCTCCCACTTAACATTTCGCGAAAATTTCCTTTTCAAGAAACTTGACGTTCCAAGCGACACTCTTTTGTCCTTGGTGTTATGGAGGAATTCCCAACAAATTCTTTGGGATAACCTACAAATACGTGCTTATCCGACTTTGGTTGTAAACATTTTACTTATACATAGAATACCAAAATTTAAGAAAAGACGATTCGGGTTTTATCCCAAACCATAACTCATATGGTGTCATTTCAATGGATCACAATGGTGCTCTTTTCAGTGTAAAGGCGGTAGTCTCTAAAGCTTTAATCCTTAAAACATAATGGTAGTTTTATAAATGACACCTTTGATCTTACCATGTCAAACATGGTTTGATTTCATCTCTCGAATATGCCATACTCCTATTGTTTATCAGGAAACACAAATCATGGAACAATTCCTCAAATCTTAGGTGTTTTGCTAAACATGTAACTCAAATATCTTCCTTTATGATCAAATCATAAACTCTTTTACTTTCTTGTTACAATGATTTTTCACTTCATCTTGAAAGTCTTTTAACAATTTTCAAATGTTTCATACTTCTTCCTTATTAAGTAAATATATAGATATATTCACTCAAATTTCTGGAAAGCATATGAAGCAAAAAGATCCATCGCATATGGCTACACATAATGGACTATGCACATCAGCATGCACAATTTTCAATAAGCTAGTCATTTGTTCCTCTTTGGCCTATGAACGGAGTTTCAATTATCTCGAGGAAAGTTTCACAAGCGTCAATTGATCAAAATCAAAAGACTCCAAAAATCCATCAACATGGAGTTTCTTCATGTTTACTTTCCAATATAATTCAAACAGCAATGTCACTTCATAAGTGATCTTCCAATCATTTGTCTTACGACATTTTAGCAATAATGTTTATGGATGTGATTTCTCCAACTAGACTTGTAAAAGTTCATCCATCCTTTATGGAATATGGTAATTATTTGAACAACCATTGTTCTCATAATACTGGAACAAAATAACAATTATTAAAACAAATCTTGAAGGCTAGGTTTGACAACAATGAAAAACACAATAACAGTTTATTTGTTTTCGATGAACATCATCACTTATTCTCTTGCTAGTTACTTAGGCCGTTGCAGTTCATGAATCGTGTTGTTCTATATGAAACTTCACACCAACCAATTCGGTATCCAATACCGGTATCTAATACCTAAGAACCACATTGTGTAACAAGCAAGGAATACAGCCATAACATGTATATCTTCTATATACCTAAGTTGGACATCTCCAACCTTTTCTTTTTTACCAAATATTTTATAGATTCTCTTTCAGCAATTCCTTTTCTTTTAAGAGAACCTATCAACATCAATAGTGGTGTCATTCACATGACACATAGTACAAAGTGTATATATTCAAATACTAATACCTTTGGACTTGCACTTTGAAGTGGATCACCATCATCAAATGTTTGGTGTTCTTTCAAAAATCCATTCTTTAGTAATCTATTAGTGTAGTAAACATTTTACTCATATCTTCTATTCATCCTTATCATGGAAACTTTCATGATCAAGCTACTATAGCCTATAAGGAAGAATCGCGAGTATAATGTTAGTTCCCAAAATCTTTTTGGGAGATCTGGATGCCTAGCATCTCCATCCTTCCCAAATTCTCATACAATACGAGAACATGTATTTTGCTAAATTATACTCTATCATAATGCAACCAAAAACATTGTTTCAGATATCACAATATCTTCCACACATGATGGTTTCTGAAAAAAAATCAGCTCCTAGATAATCTTGATATTAAAACAACTTTTGAATATCAATAATCATGGAAGCAAACATGATACTTTAGATACTAACATTGGAATTCTTACTATTGATGTAATACTACTTATTAAACATCATGAACTAAATAGAGTTTGCGGAAAGTTTGCAGTAGGACTTCTAAACTTGAAATTGACATTCAAAACAATACGATACCAGTTTGTAAAGTAAATCTCTAGAATTCTATAGTTTTATTATCTCAATTAAAACTAAGCATAAGGTAGTAAACAGATGCCAATGACTACAACAAATTATGAAAATTCACTTTGATTTAGTATATGACAAATTTGGTTCGAATAATCCAAATTAGAAATGGACTCCCACTCAAAAATGACATCCCTCATTCCTTTTTAGTGATTACATGAACCAAATTGTAACTACCTCGGTGAATTACGCTCTTAGTTACATGCCTGGATGAATGAAAGTGGTTAAAATAGTACGGTGGGGCCCAGGGCCACTCACGATAGACCTTTCAGCCGTCCTAACCACTTTCAGATCATCGGGACAAGAACGAGCGGCGTAATCGGCAGGCGAAGGGATCAACTACATACACAAATGAGTATGTATGCAAGCCACATACAACAGTCCTCAGAGCCATTCCATCTAAAAAGAAATAGAAATATTGCAATGCCATACAGCAAGATTCAAATATCCTAGATAGCGATAATAATTTAGGATAGCTCCTCATACAACACCCATCAGAGTATCAGTCGGAAGCGGAGACCAAGATCCGAGTACGGATAAGAAGCAAATCGGCATAAGATGTCACATAAATAAACACATCCCGCCCACAGATCTCACGGATCCCCGTTCCCGGAATCTCTACACCGAGTGATAGTTGCCAACATCATCTGTCTCCTCCACACAGTATCCATCTTGCGAGTACACGTGTTCATCTGAATCAAACAATTTATCGTGTGAGACCCTAGGGGTACTCAGCAAGTCTTTATGCCACTAAAGGGGACACAACCTGGGGTGACGCAATTGCAGCAAAAGATAATACCTAACAATTCTATAGATACTCGCTAACCATCTGCCTAACCAATGATAGACGGATGTCCGTTAATTAAGAACAACAGGTATAAGAGTATAATTAACAGATCCATCCTCCTCCTCGCTTACCAACGAGGAAGCGGACAAACAACCCCCATCATCCGTTGTCAGTTTTATTAACCATTCCATGAGTATTGCACTATTTACTAGTCAAGTTCTTAGTCAAATTAGAAGCGGAACTTTAGTTATTCTTGTCTATGATCGAGAAACTGTGCTCCAAGTCGTCCATAACCGCGGACACGGCTTTCAAAAAGATTTACCCTGCAGGGGTGCACGAATAGCAACACACACTCGATCAACCTCGGAAAAACCAACTCAAAATCCAACGAGGCATTCACGATAAAGCAATCACAGGATTCAGAAATATTTCAGGGGGGCACCCCATTAAGCTACCCGCAACGAAGTTGGCCGGCTCCGAGACGGACCCAAGGTTTGTGTCAATGCCTGTAAACGACTGGGAACCCGAAAGTGTGACTGGGCTTGTCGATACCGCGAAAACATTCCACGATCCAAAACAGTACATGTGCTCCACGCACAATCTTAATAAAGCAGTAACATGACATAATTACAGGATAGTAATAAAGGCCCAAACTAATTGTGGCCCCAAGAAATAAGAATGAATCAAGCTCTGGCTCAGGGGGGTCCATAAGGCCTCCCCGATGTGGATAGTGCGAATAAACAAGGAACAGGAATCAGGTACTCAGGGTCCTACGCGACACAAGTCAGCATGAAAAACCAAATAGCAGATATTGCTCACCGGTGCCTCTTTCATTAGTGATCCCATTACTACTCAGGTTAAGTTGTTTAGGTACCTCGTTATTCATCAGACACTCACATACCCTACACATGCTTTTCTACAACTCGCATGGCTCAAACAACTCCTATAGTAATGGCTCATGGGATGGAGGAACAAGCTTCGGTGGGGTTTAAAAGTAAAGGCTATGCAGTACTTGGGATTCAATTTAATGCAATCGCGACTCAATGATGCAAGAATAAGATAGAGGCAATAGGTACTATATGTATGCAAGCATGTGGTAGTGCTTGCCTGGCAGCTCAGTTGAAGCGAGGGATGGATCTGGGTAGTACTCATGTGATTCCTGGTAATTCTCCTGCTGGGTGTCTATTCGAAGAAGAACCAAACAAACAAGGGCCAACATAAATAAAGTGCACAAGCATATGAATTAAAATGCGACAAGCAAACAAGCATGCCATGATGAATGATGCACAATTTACATGGCATTAAAGTAGCATGGCATGGTGAGGTGTGAGGTACAAGAGTAAAGCATTTTATGATTTATTTAGTCGAATTTTATTGCCATAAACAGTTCAGATTTTTAATAGTGACATGATTCATGCTTCAATTCAGAACAAGGACTGCATAGATAGAACGGGCTCGTCGCGCTGATTGATTTAGACATGTTATTTGCCAAATTTGGAGTTATAGAATTAAAGTTATTAATTTATTAAGAAAAGGGCATTTATTTGTAATTTTAATCATCTCGAAATTTAAAGTGCCCAAATCATATTTTGAATGGCATATTTGAAATCCTCACATTTTTCTGATTCAAAAACATATATTTTTTGTATTATTTGGATTTATAATTTGAAAATTATTTAAAATCTGATTTGAATTTGAATTTAAACAATTTTAAATTTGTTTTATTAAAACAGCTACACAGAGAAAACTTTTGTCACCCAGCCGAATTTGACCCAAGCCACTGACGAGTGGGCCACTGCTGACTGGGCCACGCGTGCAGAAAAGTCTTTTCTCACCTCGGCCCTAGCTAGCCGCTGCGGTTGACAGGCGGGGCTAGCGGCTAGGGCCCATGTGCTAGTGGTGGGACTCGCAGAGACTGACAGGTGGGGTCGCGATGGAGCACGGATTGGTTGTTCAAAATTGCGGGGGCGTTTTTGTAAGATGCACGGGAGGCTGAATGGTGGGCTCGGTTGGATCGCGGGTTTAGGAAATAAAAAGGATGGGGGGTTTTTAGCAAAGTGCACGGCGGCACTGTGGATCTTCTCTGTCGCGCGGTTGTCTGACAGAAGACAGCGCGTGGCGACAGAGCGACGAGACGGGGACTCGATCCCGCGACGCGGGGCACGCGCGCAGAGAAGCGATACTAGTGTGGTAGGGCGGGGTAGTTGTCAGGGAGTAGCTACGCGGCCAGTTGAGGCACTACGCGGCGCGGGAGCGTGCAGACAACAGCGCACGGCAGCGCACCGAGGGCGTTCGGCGAAACGCCTGGCGCGGCTAGGGCTTGACAGCGAGGCGGAGAAAGTCTAGGCGGTAGAGGGGCTCACCGCAGGGAGGTTGTTGGTGGCGGATCGGGACGAGGCGCAGCAGGGCGTCGGCGGAGCTGGCGAACCGGGGATCTAGGGTTTCGTCGGGCGGCGCTGGTCCTAGCGATCCTGGCGCTCCTCCTCCTCGCTGGCGGGTACGGGATGAAGTAGAGGGTTCTCCTTGGTCCCCTGGACCACCTCCACGTTGCCGGTGGTTCTGGCGGTGAGCGGCGGTAGGATCTCGTGACGGTGAAGAAGAAGGAGAGGAGAGGCAGGGCGTTGGGTGGATCTGGTGAGGTAGAGGAGGCGTGTGGGAGGAGGACAAGGCGAGAAGGAGAGAGGAGAGGCAGCCGTGGGCACGGGGTAGATAAAGTGGCTTCGGCCCTTTTTCTCCTCCTCGATCACGTGCTCGAGCTGGAGCTCGAGTTGGGCAGGGCAGAGGCAGGGAGAGGGGCTCCAGGTGGGCCAGGTGGGGACGGCGGAGCCAGCTGGTAGCGAGAGAGAGAGAGGGATCAGAGAGGGATCGGGGGTAGCTTAGGTTAGGGTTAGCTTAGAGAGGGGGCTCGGGGTTAGCTTGGCTTGGGGTAGGTGGGGTGGTAGCTGAGGTGTGGGGCCAGGAAGAGAGAGTGGCCAGGTGGGCCATCATAGTAGAGAGAGGAAGAGGTAAGTGAGGTGTGGTAGGGGTTAGGGTTTAAGTAGAACTAGGGTTAGAGGAAATTATAGAGATAAATCTAGGTTAGGTTTTGATTAGGTGGTTAGATTTTAAAACTTGTTTAAAGATCAACCCAAGAGGTAAAAGTGAGGGCTTTGAATTATCATGAGATGAGGTGAAGCAGTAACCAAGAAAAAGAGAAAAAAAGATGTATGGGAGGAAGGCCTCATTTGAATCATGCATGGAGAAAAATAAAAGAAAAGGTGTGGATGAGTACATGGGAAATGATGGAGAGATATGGAGATGATCCCACAAAGAAAGGACCACTAAAACAAAGGAAAAACAAATAGGACAAAGGTGGTGATGATGGTTGCATGGCCCATGCAAAATATTAAATGCCATGTTTTATTTTGTGAAAACAATAATAATAATATGGCATTATTCTTATGCATTCCCAATAAGTGGAAATAAAGGCCAAGCAAAAGATAGTTAGGATTAGATCCACCCCATTCACATGAGCTAGAATAAATTCAAAAGAAAGGAAATACAAGCTCATGGATTAACGGAATGGTGGAATTATAAGGTGGTGAACATAAAGGTGACAGATTTGAATAGAAGATATGCCCCCACCTCAACTTGGGCATTTAAAAAATATATCAATAACCAAATACAATATCAAGAGGCAAATACAATTAATAATGCATATGAGAGAAGAACCAAAAGAAAAGGGTTTTATATGATGCTCAAATGCAAGGTGGCATGATGACATGAGCATGATATAATTATGATGCAACAATTGTCTATAGGAAGTAGCCATTATATTACTAGACCAAGTAGCGTTACAATTGTTAGACAATTGGGATGCTCCAACTCTCCCCCACTAAACAGGAATCTCTCCCCGAGATTCTAGGAAGAAGAAGAAGACTCAAAGAGGGTAGGATACTTGGCACAGAGCTCATCTTCACGTTCCCAAGTGGCTTCATCAACGGAATGGTGCGACCACTGCACCTTTCAGAACTTGATGGACTTGTTGCGAGTCCTTCTTTCTGCGACTTCTAGAATTTTTATGGGGTGTTCTTGATAAGAAAGATCTTCTTGGAGATTGATGAGTTCATGGTCCACGGTCCTGCCGGGATCCTTGAAGCACTTTTTGAGTTGAGAGATGTGGAAAACATCATGGACTTTGAGTTGTTCAGGGAGCTCAAGAGCATAAGCAACTTCTCCTCTTCTTCCACGAATTTTGAAAGGACCGACGTATCTAGGAGCCAGCTTTCCTTTGATACCAAAGCGGTGCGTGCCTCTCATAGGAGTGACACGAAGGTATATGAGATCACCAGGGACATACTCCATGTCCGTGTGCTTCCTGTCATAATTGCTCTTCTGGCGACTTTGAGCAATCTTCAGATTTTCGAGAATGATATGAACTTTCTCCTCCGCTTGAGTTACAATGTCGGGGCCAAACAATATTCTGTCACCTGCGCCCGACCAACCAATCGGAGTTCTGCATTTGCGACCATAGAGAGCCTCAAATGGTGCCATCTTTAGACTTTTCTGCAAGCTGTTGTTGTAAGAGAATTCAGCATAAGGAAGACATTCTTCCCACTTCATGCCGAAAGAGATAACGCAAGCACGGAGCATATCTTCCAGAATCTGATTGATCCTTTCAACTTGTCCTTGCGACTGAGGGTGGTAGGCTGTGCTGAAGTTTAATTTTGTTCCTAAAGCATTTTGGAAACTTCCCCAGAACTTGGAAGTGAAGATGCTTCCACGATCTGAACTGATCTCAAAGAGGAACTCCATACAGAGAGACAATTCTGTTGATATAGAGCTCAGCCAACTGAATTGCAGAAATTGTTTCCTTGACTAGAAAGAAGAGAGCTACTTTAGAAAGCCTGTCAATGACAACAAAGATTGCATTGTTGCCCTTCTGCGACCTTGGAAAACCAGTGATGAAGTCCATCTCTACTTTCTCCCATTTCCATTCCGGAGGCTTCAATGGTTGTAGAAGACCAGAAGGTTTCTGATGGACAGCTTTAACTCTGCGACAGACATCACACTCCGAGACATACTTGGCACAATATCGTTTCAAACCCGGCCACCAATATTGTGTTTTCAAGTCCATATACATCTTAGTGCTGCCAGGGTGGATAGAAAGAACAGAATCATAAGCCTCCTTGAGAACTTGCTCTCTTAAACCCGGGTAGTTCGGAACAAACATCCGGTGTTCGAAGAAAGAGTGCCTTGGTCGTCAACGTGGAAAGACTCATACTTCGGAAGCTGAATGTTGGAGATGATCTTTTTAGTGTAAGGATCACCAAGTTGAATGGAGCGAACTTTTTCTTCCAAGAGAGGTGTTGCCAGAAGGTTCAGAAGATAACCTTGATCCACAATTTCAAGGTTGAGCTTGCGGAATTCCTCGCACAAGAGAGGCTGTTGTTCTTCCACCATGAGATTGTTGACATAAGCTTTTCGGCTGAGAGCATCGGCCATGACATTGGCTTTGCCCGGAGTGTAGTTGATGGTCAAATCGAAATCATTGATTGTTTTAATCCACCTCCTCTGACGAAGGTTGAGATCCGGCTGTGTGAAGATATACTTCAGACTCTTGTGATCAGAAAAGATCTCACAACGGTTGCCAAGCAAGTAATGCCTCCATACTTTCAAAGCAAAGACAACTGCTGCGAGTTCGAGGTCATGTGTAGGATAGTTGATCTCATGCGTCTTCAACTGTCGAGAGGCATAAGCAACAACTTGTTTTTCTTGCATAAGGGCCGCACCCAATCCTTGCAATGAGGCATCACAGAATATTTGGAAAGGCTTTGATGTATCTGGAGGAACTAAGACTAGTGTGGAAGTGAGCTGCTCTTTGAGTGTTTCAAAGCTTGCTTGACATGCAGGAGTCCAAAGGTATTTCTTGCCTTTCTTGAGGAGATCGGTAAGAGTCTTCGCAATCTTCGAGAAGTTTTGAACAAAGCGACGACAGTAACTAGCCAAACCAAGGAAACACCGGACTTCTTTGACATTTATGGGTGGAAGCTAGTCCATAATTGTCTTAATAGTTTCTGGGTTGACGGCAATACCCTTGGCAGATATGACGTGACTAAGGTAGGTAACTTGAGGCAGCCAAAATTCACACTTGGAGAACTTTGCATACAGGCGGTTCTCACGAAGCTTGTTTAGGACACACCGAAGGTGTTCTTCATGTTCTTCTTTTGACTTAGAATAGACTAGAATGTCATCCAGATAGACCACAACGAACTTATCAAGATATTCCATGAAAACCGAGTTCATAAGCCTCGAGAAGGTGGCAGGTGCATTGGTGAGATCGAAAGACATGACCGTGTACTCGTACAGGCCATAGCGGGTAGTGAAGGCTGTTTTAGGAACATCTTCCTTGCGGATCTTGATTTGATGATAACCACTTCTCAAATCAAGCTTAGAGAATACCACAGCTCCAGCTAGCTGATCGAAGAGATCATTAATCCGCGGAAGGGGATATTTATTCTTGATTGTTTTAGCATTGAGTGCCCGATAGTCAACACAAAGTCTATCAGTCTTGTCTCGCTTCTTCACAAAGATGGTTGGACTACCCCAAGAAGAAGTACTGTGCTGAATGAAACCCAACTTCTCTTGTTCATCCAACTGACGTTTGAGTTCAGCCAATTCAGCAAGACCCATTTTATAAGGCCACTTGGAGATAGGAGCGGTACCAAGTTCAAGTTCAATGACAAACTCAACCTCACGATCCGGAGGCATACCTGGCAACTCTTCAGGAAAGACATCTGGAAACTGACAGACTACAGGAACACTCTGAATACCTTCCATAGCATCATCATTCAGAGCCGCCAAAGAATAAAGCTGAATTGCAGGAGTCAGACTTGGAGAATAGACTATATGGCGTTCAGGAATTTTCAGAGAAACCGAACGTTCAGCACAATCAATCACAGCTGCATTTGCTATTAACCAATCCATGCCCAAGCTAAGATCAATATCAGAATTGCCTAGAACAATTAAGGAAGCCAGAAATGAAGAGCCACCAATCTCAATTTGATTGCCATGGCTGATCTTGGTAGATAACAATCTTGCCCCGGGAGAAAGAACCATTAACTTTTTATCCAGCTGATCTATAACAAGCTCATGCTCATTTGCAAATTTGTGAGAAACGAAAGAATGTGAAGCACTAGAATCAAACAAAACTCGTGCAGGAACTGAGTTAACAGGAAGCATACCCATGACAACTCCAGGTGCATGCTCAGCTTGAGCGATATTGACACAGTTGGCACGAGCAACCGTAGACCCAGGCATGGTGTTGATGTTGAGAGCCCGAGGTGGAGGTGCACGAACCATAGGAGCACTTGCCGCAGGTCTTGGAGGTGGTGGTGGAAGAGCTTTGTTGTTCATTGGACAATTCCAGTGCTGATGCCCAGTGTTTCCACAAGTATAGCAAGCACCAGGTGGACGTGGAGCAACGTAGCCAGGGACTCCGCCAGGCGCTCTAGGTTAGTTGTGGTTGTAGCCCCTGGGAGCCGCAGTGAAGGAGTTTGGTGGCCTTGGTGCCTAGCTTGACGGTCTTGGTGGAGCAGGGAGCGACGGTGGGGTGTTAGGAACCCAGACACGACGCTTAGAAGGAGCTATCATAGCAGAAGAGCTTGCTGTATCATGGCTATGTTTCTTTGACTTCTCAAACACTTGCCTACTTGCTTCTTCCTGCAGAGCTGTGTGTTGGAGTTCCAGGAAAGATGCCGGCCTTGCATGAGTGATTGCATATTTGATTGAAGCATTGAGGCCTTGCGTAAACCTCTTTTGCTTTTTCTTGTCATCGGAGATCTCATCACCACCATACCGAGAAAGGTTCATGAAGTTTCTGATGTAGGTGTTGACATTGTCAGTGCCCTGCTTGAGGTTGAGAAACACTTCCTTCATCCTTTCCATGACAATTTCTGACAGATATTTCTCTTTGAAAGCAGCAGTAAATTGCTCCCAAGTAGGCTGAAAACCAGAGAGATCTGCCTTGAGATAATTTTCCCACCAGAGAGCTCCATCTCCCTTCAGAAGGTGAGTGGCACATTTGACCCATTCTTGCTCAGGAACATCCGCAATCATTAGCAACCTTGACACTTCACGAAGCCAATCATCCGCATCAAGTGGCTGATCAGACACCTCAAATTGCCGTGGGTTGAACTTGAGAAAACTCTTGATGTCTCCTCGCTTGGGAGGTGGAGGTAGCAGAACAAACTCATTCCTCCTCACGCTTTCCTCGAAGCGCTGCTGGTTCTGCTGCATAGTGCCCAAAGCATTTGCAATACTTGCCAAAGCAGCCCCAAGCTTAGGTGGTATGTCCTCCTCGGAACGGCGTGGTGGTGCCATCCTGTGATTGATATAAAACACAAGTCAGTACTATGATGGAGAATGATAATAATCCAAAATAGTACCAAAATGGAATTAATCAAGATTAAAGGATACAATTCACTGAGATGATATTAAAATATCGACAACGTTCAAGACAACTAGAAGATATTAAGCATAACGCACACGACTGAACAAGGAGTGTGGTACACAAGCTAACAAAGAAAAAATTTCCGCAAATTTTGGCATTAAAATACCACTATATGCGCAAAACCACTTAACGAATCAAGATTAGTAACTCTACTAGTTCAATATACACGAGCAATGATAAAAGTAGTGGTATGGTCGCGACTCCATCCCGCACTCAAATCATTAATCCGCACATGAATCAGTAAAACACATATCCCAACACCTTCTTCTAAGATGAACCTAAAGATTGGTAACTACGAAAAAGAACACCCCCAACAAGATAACGTCGGATAACAAAGAGTAAGATAGATCGCATCGGTATACAGCGAATCAGATAGATCGCGTCGGTTTACAAAAGCCTGTCGGTATGGAATGTACCAACCGTTGATATTCAATAAGGTAGATAGAGATAACATTTGGATGCAACAGATAGACAAGGAATTCACACAGACACACACACACACAGACACACAACCTATGGTACTAGGGAACCCAGAACACGTGAATCCTAGTTTGAATTTTAGAAGAGGATTGAAAACGTTACACTTTCTTACCAGAAAAGGGTGGGTGGGTGGGTAAGGAGAAAAATGGAAGCAGTCCTACTCTCACGTTTTGTTTTTCCCTAGTATACATAACTACCAAAATATTTGCGAGACTGACAACGACCATTTTGGCTGAGACCCTGAAGGGCGGGATGGGTCTGATACCAATTGTAACTACCTCGGTGATTACGCTCTTAGTTACATGCCTGGATGAACGAAAGTGGTTAAAATAGTACGGTGGGGCCTAGGGCCACTCACGGAAAAGAACGAGCGGCGTAATCGGCAGGCAAAGGGATCAACTACATACACAAATGAGTATGTATGCAAGCAACATACAACAGTCCTCAGAGCTATTCCATCTAAAAAGAAATAGAAATATTGCAATGCCATACGGCAAGATTCAAATATCCTAGATAGCGATAATAATTTAGGATAGCTCCTCATACAACACCCATCAGAGTATCAGTCGGAAGCGGAAAACAAGATCCGAGTACGGATAAGAAGCAAATCGGCATAAGATGCCACATAAATAAACACATCTCGCCCACAGAACTCACGGATCCCCGTTCCCAGAATCTCTACACCGAGTGATCGTTGCCAACATCATCTGTCTCCTCCACCCAGTATCCATCTTGCGAGTACACCTATTCATCTGAATCAAACAATTTATCGTGTGAGACCCTAGGGGTACTCAGCAAGTCTTTATGCCACTAAAGGGGACACAACCTGGGGTGACGCAATTGCAGCAAAAGATAATACCTAACAATTCTATAGATACTCGCTAACCATCCGCCTAACCAATGATAGACGGATGTCCGTTAATTAAGAACAACAGTTATAACAGTATAATTAACAGATCCATCCTCCTCCTCGCTTACCAACGAGGAAGCGGACAAACAACCCCATCATCCGTTGGCAGTTTTATTAACCATTCCA
Source organism: Avena eriantha (assembly GCA_910589775.1). Lineage (NCBI taxonomy): Eukaryota > Viridiplantae > Streptophyta > Magnoliopsida > Poales > Poaceae > Avena > Avena eriantha. Next base: position 218,816,292 of record OU342740.1, read on the forward strand.
TGAGTATCGCACTATTTACTAGTCAAGTTCTTAGTCAAATTAGAAGCGGTACTTTAGTTATTCTTGTCTATGATCGAGAAACTGTGCTCCAAGTCGTCCATAACCGCGGACACGGCTTTCAGAAAGATTTACCCTGCCGGGGTGGACGAATAGCAACACACACTCGATGAACCTCAGAAATACCAACTCAAAACCCAATGAGGCATTCATGACAAAGAAATCACAGGATTCAGAAATATTTCAGGGGGCCACCCCATTAAGCTACCCACAATGAAGTTGGTCGGCTCCGAGATGGACCCAAGTTTTGTGTCAATGGCTATAAACGACTGGGAACCCGAAAGTGTGACTGGGCTTGTCGATACCGCGAAAACATTCCATGATCCAAAACAGTACAGGTGCTCCACGCACAATCTTAATAAAGCAGTAACATGGCATAATTACAGGATAGTAATAAAGCCCCAAACTAATTGTGGCCCCAAGAAATAAGAATGAATCAAGCTCTGGCTCAGGGGGGTCCATAAGGCCTCCCGGATGTGGATAGTGCGAATAAACAAGGAACAGGAATCAGGTACTCGGGGTCCTACGGGACACAAGTGAGCATGAAAAACCAAATAGCTGATATTGCTCACCGGTGCCTCTTTCATTAGTTATGCCATTACTACTCAGGTTAAGTTGTTTAGGTACCTCGTTATTCATCAGACACTCACATACCCTACACATGCTTTTCTACGACTCGCATGGCTCAAACAACTCCTGTAGTAATGGCTCATGGGATGGAGGAACAAGCTTCGGTGGGGTTTAAAAGTAAAGGCTATGCAGTACTTGGGATTCAATTTAATGCAATCGCGACTCAATGATGCAAGAATAAGATAGAGGCAACAGGTACTATATGTATGCAAGCATGTGGTAGTGCTTGCCTAGCAGCTCAGTTGAAGCGAGGGATGGATCTGGGTAGTACTCATGTGATTCCTGGTAATTCTCCTGCTGGGTGTCTATTCGAAGAAGAACCAAACAAACAAGGGCCAACATAAATAAAGTGCACAAGCATATGAATTAAAATGCGACAAGCAAACAAGCATGCCATGATGAATGGTGCACAATTTACATGGCATTAAAGTAGAATGGCATGGTGAGGTGTGAGGTACAAGAGTAAAGCATTATATGATTTATTTAGTCGAATTGTATTGCCATAAACAGTTCAGATTTTTAATAGTGACATGATGCATGCTTCAATTCAGAACAAGGACTGCATAGATAGAACGGGCTCGTCGTGCTTTATCGATTTAGACATGTTATTTGCCAAATTTGGAGTTATAGAATTAAAGTTATTAATTTATTAAGAAAATGGCATTTATTTTTAATTTTAATCATCTCGAAATTTAAAGTTCCCAAATCATATTTTGAATGGCATATTTGAAATCCTCACATTTTTCTGATTCAAAAACATATATTGTTTGTATTATTTGGATTTATAATTTGAAAATTATTTAAAATCTGATTTGAATTTAAACAATTTTAAATTTGTTTTATTAAAACAGCTACACAGAGAAAACTTTTGTGACCCAGCCGAATTCGACCCAAGCCACTGACGAGAGGGGCTACAGGTGGGCCAGGTGGGGACAGCGGAGCCAGCTGGTAGTGAGAGAGAGAGGGATCAGAGAGGGATCGGGGGTAGCTTAGGTTAGGGTTAGCTTAGAGAGGGGGCTCGGGTTAGCTTGGCTTGGGGTAGGTGGGGTGGTAGCTGAGGTGTGGGGCCAGGAAGAGAGAGTGGCCAGGTGGGCCATCATAGTAGAGAGAGAAAGAGGTAAGTGAGGTGTGGTAGGGGTTAGGGTTTAAGTAGAACTAGGGTTAGAGGAAATTAGAGAGAGAAAGCTAGGTTAGGTTTTGATTAGGTGGTTAGATTTTAAAACTTGTTTAAAGATCAACCCAAGAGGTAAAAGTGAGGGCTTTGAATTATCATGAGATGAGGTGAAGGAGTAACCAAGAAAAAGAGAAAGAAAAAGATGTATGGGAGGAAGGCCTCATTTGAATCATGCATGGAGAAAAATAAAAGAAAAGGTGTGGATGAGTACATGGGAAATGATGGAGAGATATGGAGATGATCCCACAAAGAAAGGACCACTAAAACAAAGGAAAAACCAATGGGACAAAGGTGGTGATGATGGTTGCATGGCCCATGCAAAATATTAAATGCCATGTTTTATTTTGTGAAAACAATAATAATAATATGGCATTATTCTTATGCATTCCCAAGAAGTGGAAATAAAGGCCAAGCAAAAGATAGTTAGGATTAGATCCACCCCATTCACATGAGCTAGAATAAATTCAAAAGAAAGGAAATACAAGCTCATGGATTAATGGAATGGTGGAATTATAAGGTGGTGAACAGAAAGGTGACGGATTTGAATAGAAGATATGCCCCCCAACTCAACTAGGGCATTTAAACAATATATCAATAACCAAATACAATATCAAGAGGCAAATACAATTAATAATGCATATGAGAGAAGAACCAAAAGAAAAGGGTTTTATATGATGCTCAAATGCAAGGTGGCATGATGACATGAGCATGATATAATTATGATGCAACAATTGTCTATAGGAAGTAGCCATTATATTACTAGACCAACTAGCATTACAATTGTTAGACAATTGGGATGCTACACAAATCCACTACACCATGTCCGATCATCACGTAAGTCAGTGTAGCTTCAAAGGCGAGCATCAATATGGGCATCACATCAACAATATGACTCATGCTTAACCTTTTGGTTCGTGTTCCGAGGCCATGTCTGTACATGCTAGGCTCGCCAAGTAAGAACCTTAGTACTCACGTGTGTAAAACTGTCTTACACATGTTGTATGAAAGCGTAGAGTCGAGTACACCCGATCATCACAGGATGTCTCGAAACACGATCAATAGAACGGTGCATACTTAAGGAAGAACATATTTTATCTTGATATTTAAAAGAGGGATCTTCTTATAACACAACTAAAATGCCAAACTATCAATATAAGATGCAAACATCATATGTGTAAAGTGGAATGATATGGTTCATGCATTTGATCACTATCATGTGCATCGTTGTATGGTCTCTATCATTCCTTTGTGTGTAAGGCCAAGGTCTATGGAACTTACACATTAGGTGTGTTGTAAGGGTATCAACTATACATAAACTTACAACATTTCCATATCATGACACTAGCCTAGCAACGATCTAAAATAGACACCTCTAATTTATCAATTGCAAGTTTTTACGTGGTTCAGGACTTTCGGTGATAAAACCGTTCTTACCTACGAACATGGAACCACAACAATGATAACTAAGTTATTAGCAACTCGTTGTAAATCAGATATTGACTATAGTAGGAGAGACAGACACCCGCCAGCCACTTATGCAAAACTATTTGCATGTCAGTCTTGGAACCGGTCTCATGTGCGATGACATGTAAAGTTGGTTCGGGCCGCTTGATGGGGGAATACCAATCGGGGTATGCCCATGAAGCGAAGTCACCAGCTGAAGAGAGCCGACTGAAGCCAAGCCCAGAGCAGATTGACTCGCCAAATACGGCGACTGGCGCATATTGGACCCGAACGACTCGCCGACTGGAGGCCCAAGGCAGTGACTCCAATACAAAGCCCATTAGCACACTTGTAAAACCTTACTGGCTGCATATATAAAGCCACCAGGGGCACTCCTTTGAGAGCGATCGCTCTGATCTCTCTCACATCTCATTAGATCTAGTCTCTCCCACCGCCTCCGGCGACTTCATGTAAACCAATCTATGATCTCATATTGGATTGCTAGCATGACATAGTGATCCTCCATCGAGGGAACATGAACCTGGGTACATCGCGTGCCAACCTCGCTGCCGGATTCACCTACGTCGCCTTGCCCTTTCCTCTACGTAAGCTACCCTACAGCATCTGCCGTGATCAATTCCACGACAGTTGGCGCCCACCGTGGGGCAAGTGGTGCTTGGAGGTGATGATCCGGGCAGGATCCCTCAGTGCCAGGTTGCATCTGGTTGATTCTCCGCGTAGTCGCGATCGACTTTTTGGATTGGAACCTCGGCGTGTCTCTGACAACTGTTGTTGGAAGACGACTCGTGGATTAGAAGCCGCATGATCTGGTTACGCATACGTCGCCTTGTAAAAGATCGGGCACGTGAACAACCAGGATTACTTTGATGGGTTTTCTATTTGATCTCCTCTCTCTCATTCATTACTCTCCCAATTGATTATTTTATTGGCATCTGATCTAGGGTGCTTCTTTTTTACTGTTTGGAGCACCAATGTATTAACACAAGACTAGATCACTCGTCCACACGCCAAAGTGAAATTCAGAGACATCAGATCATGTCACCAGATCCAAGTCCCGAAGCAGTCTTCTATTATTTTCGAATCCAAGAAGCATGGGCATATATGATCCATCCACCAGATTAGCGTGGAGTTGTCTCTCTCCGACTCGATCTTTTTTCTAATTGATATATTATATGATGCTAACTCATTGTTTTGCACGTACGAGCGATCTTCCAAATTCGACATCCGCTCGTCTTTTTTGCTTGTCACGGTGGGGTCGACTTCGTCCTTCTCGCCATCGCAACCGATTGCGTCACTATGACTCCGTCGATGCGTCTGTAACATCCAAATTTCAGCAACCCTAATTAGTTGTCCAGAATGCAAAAATCAGGGGGAACAAAAACTTTTTCTTGTTAAGTGTTGCAGCGTTTGCTTGTTGATTGTCTGTGCTTATGCTTTTGATTGTATAGCTTATACTCCTTACCTCAACATCAGTTGTCAAAATGCTATTTAACAAAACAATCCTGGCTCATTTTACATATTCTCAAATGTTCTGCATTTCAAAACATGAGCCAAGATGCTTATGTAACCAAAACTATTTGTGTAACTTTTATTGAGAAAACTATGGAGAGATATATAATATAATCTCCTTATGTTTTATAGACAGAACCTTCAACCATTCTTACCTCTAGGTTTCCCAAAACCTCTTTCTTTAAAGCTTTTCAATTCTACTCTTGGTAGAGATACCAAGGACTCTCATCTTATCCAAACCACAACCTTTTCAAAATACCCATCCTTAGCTCGAGCTAGGCTTGATGGTAACCCTAATAGCAGGTTTGCTTGGTTTGTAAGAAGAGTTGCCTTGATCGATCTGTGTCTGATGAATTGCTTTGATCTACTGTTTGACCTGTTTGCTTAGGAGCTAGGTGAGCCACTCTAGGAACTCACCACTAGGATCAAGATACTTTAAAATCACCAAACCCTAATCCAGAATACAATCTGGATCTGATCTCTAGATACTAGGTGATCATCTAAAACCTTTAACCAGATCAGCTCTGAAGTGATCTAATTCTAGAAGCTTCCAAGTAAATGAAGACCAATATCAAGCATGGATCACTTCTACTCAAACTACTCTTCAACCTCATCCACTTGATGATGCTTTGGTATCATGCTATCCATCAAAAGCCTTCCCTCTCTTAATCTAGTCAAAAACCCTAAATCTGCCAAATTTGGCTATGTCTGGAAAACTATTTCCAACCTCACCTTTTTGAATGCCTCCCTTTCTCAAACCTTGTGCATTTTTGAAAATGCATTTGAACCATATTGCTAACCATCCTAAGGACTACCAAGGCCCACTCTTACCCTTAGTTAAATCATCCTCCAACCCACATGGTCTTGATGGTTTTGCAGGCAAGAAAATAACTACTCCTGCAAATCTAGTCAACATGCCTACTTTGACAGAAGCTCACACCGACATCCAACCCTCTATGGACCGACTATTTGCATGGTTCTGTTCTACTCATATAGGTCTATCAATATCTACTTCACTTGTTCCAAGTGGATCTTTGTGCTTCTTAAACCCACATGGTTTATAAGGCATCATGACTCATCTAGAATGGCAGCCTTATTTTCAACAAAGTTGGCTATCACTTCCAGACCACCTCAAATGTAACCAATCCAAACTCCTTATGCCATGTCATCTATATGACTTGGTATAAATATCCATATATCCCTTGCATCAAGGTGAGATCTGAGACCCAAGATCCAACAAGGTTTTGGTGGTATAAAAATAACATCACCCTAGATCCTCAACTCCTTGTTTTTCCATCTAAATCAAGTTGGATTTCAAATTACCAAGGTTGAAAATGCTTTATACACCTTGTCTACATCATCTACCTTGATCATCAAGATTAGTCAAATATTATCCAGAATTATTATGGATCCAAATCTAATTAATCTCTTAAATACACAAATCTCCAAAACTCCCTTCCCAAGGGAAAGTTTGGTTTTTGCCAAAGCACTTCCCCAACTTTTTGCTCAATTGAGATCCATATATCATACCCTACATTCCCATAATATTTTTGAGATCCTTTATTATTTCTTTTTGCCCTTTTTCTAAAATGGCAGAAATGGAATAATAATAGTTTTAAATACTTTATCTTCCACTAAATCTTGGGAAAATTTCCCTAAGTGTGCATTCACATTTGGGACCATCTCATATCAAAAACTACACCTGTCCAATGTAAAACTATCAAATGATCTTCTAGAAACTACTTCTGTACTTTTTGATTGAATGATTTTAAGTGGACTTAAAATCCTTAGAAAAATCCCAAATAATTCCTGGATATCTACGTTGACCTCATCTATCTACCAGTACCATCTTCCCACCTTGTCCTATGCAAAAAAAATAACTTCCTTTACAACCACCTATTTACTCAATTTAGCAAACCTAGCTAGTATTGAGCTAAATCAAGATCAAACCACCACCAAAGCTTGTCAAGCACTCCTATCCAGCCACCATGACCCTCCTGGTCGTCACCACTGTAGCATTACAGTACCACCCATCACACATCTACTTGTCCTTTACCCCTTGGAAGAGTAGAGAGAGGAGAGACAAGCCACTTGTGGCCAACCAACAGCAGCACTACCTCCTCCTCTCTGTCCCTGCCGACCAGATGACTCACACCACCCCTCCACCACCATCCTTGACCAATCCCACGCCAGCCCACCCCTCCTCCATGTCAAAATGGACATTCCCCTCTTGAGCTCCCAGCTCCATTTAAATAGGCCAGAGGCTACCTAGCCTGTCTCTGCCCCCTCATTCTCCTCTCCTCCCCTCCACTTACTTCCCCGAAGCCCCCTCTCCCCCTCCCTTGCTCTGTTCTGCTCGAGAGAAGGAGGAAGAGGAGCCTCGGCCCTTTTCCAAAAATCGAGCAAGGCCTCCCCTCCCGCACTCCTCTTCCTCTGCATGTCGTCGTGTGAGATCCCCTATCCCTACTGCTTCTAATCCTCTTTGTTTCCTTGCTCAGGACGGCCCCTGAAAGCTTCTCTAGCGAGCTCCCGAAGCCGCGTCGTGGCTATTCTCACGCGAGCCACTTCCCGGAAGCGAAAGGCGTCGTGTCGCCCTTCCCCGGAGTCGCCGTCGTCGCCTGTGTCTCCCGTCGCCTCCTCGGCCTTCGGAGAACCCCCGGTGAGGCTCTCCAGAGCCGCCCGCGTCGCTCTACGGTTCCGTCGCCGCCAGGATTCCTCTCTGGGAACGACGATGTAGGGTCGTGTGTGCCCACTTAATCGGATGGTCGGGGTTCGCTGGTACCCCTTTGGCCGACCACGGTCGCTGACCACTGGGTCCCACCAGCCAGTGGTTTAAATCGCGCTCCCGCTCGATGCGCAACACAATGTGGGCCGCATCCACTCCGTCGGCCCCTCCACCTTTAGATCTGGCCCAACACTGCTCCATCCCCTTTTCTTTTAAACATTTTCTGTAAATCCATATCTAGCTGTTTACTTGAAATACAAATAAAAATGTTAAGTAGCTCCAAATGATCTAATACAAATTTCCTAGGATACCTTATGGTTTTGTCTATCATGTAGTATCAAAAATGTAACAAATTAGTATTTAGCGTATTTTTAATAAATCAGGTACCTAGAGGTGTCCTATTTGCTATTAAATCATCTCTGGGAGTTATACAACTCCAATTGAGGTAAACCCAAGTTCCCCTAGTAGGTACTCCATGTACCTATCTCAGGGACTAAGCCTCATGCCAAGTGGAGCTCTAGTTTCTCGTTGGTAAAAATAACAAAAGCTCATCATTTCTGTGTTTAGAAAATTACCTAGGTCAAACCAAAGATGGCATTGACCTAATTCCAACTCCCTATACACCTGCTCACCAGTATATATCATACACCAGGAGTCCATAATTTTCTAAGCTTCTGTGGATTTATCATGAATTAATCTGTTCTAAGCTTAGTTACTTCAATAGATAAATCACCACAGTAGCTCTAAAACTCCAAAAAGGATGATTCCAATTTTGACAGAAAGGTATACTAAATGCCTACCATGTGCCCCTGGATTCAACTCAAAAGCTTATATATATTTAATTTGGTCAAAAAGACAAAAACCCCACAAAACTGCCTTGGGAATTTCTTGAGGGCATTCTGGTAATTATTTTGACATGATTCCAACTCTTAGTGAATCAGTACACCAAACCCTACACACATCATCCAAGGAAATAATTTTGGGGCTCCAGAACTTTTCTAGTAAATTATTTCCTAAAACTAGAGCTTTTGTCCCTAGAATATCCATAAGAAATTAAAGAAAAGTGATAAAATAGTGAAACTACTTTTGTTGGTTTCATTTTATCAACATCTACCTGTAGGTATCATTTTCATACAATGGTATCGTACAAAATATATCCTTGGTCCAAAACCCCCTCTTAGGTAGTTCCCCGACAATAAACCCTACGGGGTGTTCATCCCCTTCTCCAAGGTCATCTCAACCTCCTAAATCCAATCCTCTCTAAAACTACTGAACCTTAATTGGAGATTATTCAATTGCTTGTTTGCTGAGTGGTATCGGTGATTGTATGCCTTGTATTGATTGTGCCCTTTTGTTTGTTTGCATGTGTTCCCTATCGACGATAGTTGCGATTATATCGGAGAGCAGAAGAAGATGGTTTTTATTGGTTATTATAGTTTTCTAAGAAGAAGTCCAGGGACAATTATGCCATAATACTGGTCTCAGACAAGCCACCTTCTTGCTCATAAGCTTTGTCCTACTGTTTTACTTATGCATGTTTTATCTACTGTTTATCAAAACTGCATTGTTTACTTTATGTTGATGTGGTATATCTAGTAGTGGCTTGGCTCCTCCAAATCATTACTCAATGGTACTACTAAGTACAACCCCCTTGATGATACCTATTCGTCCGTAGTGGAATAGATGGTGTATTACATCATACCCCTTTGGAGACCCCGTTTTAGTCGAAGCAAAACTAGAGGATGGGAAGAACCCAGGGAAAAGTTTTACCAAATATTTTATGATAAAACCATGGTGAGGTGGGACCTCCCAAGAGATGTTGAGAAAGAAAAAGGTTTTGTTTTTACAAAATGCTGAAGGAAAGATGGAGGAAGAAGGCTTACAAAAACGCACTCGGTTCTTTGCAGTTTTGCTAGAACAATTAACCATGTGTAACCACATTACTCTGGAATGGGATAGGGCTGGATTTCATGTTTGTCTATTATGGTATAAGCTGCCTCGCAACTACTACAGTGGATCGTGATCCCTGGAGGGTGGGCCTTCTCACGTAAGGGTCCATGTGGGACATCGACCTGGAGAAGGAACGAAGGGTCTGTGGGCCTCCACGCATTACTATGAGCCCCTCATTGAAAGTGCACACTCGAAAAGTGGAAAAAGTGCTCCGGTTGGTCCTCGGTACCCGACGTCCCAGTTTTGAGGGGAATAACACTCATAGGGTAGGCACTTATATTGGAGTGGGCATCCGAAGAGTCTTGATCAGTTACTCAACCCACGATCGGTGAAGATCAGGGTAGTGTACTCGGATGGTGTGGGTAAAGTGTACAACCTCTGCAGAGTGTAAATCTATTCAAATAGTCGCGTCCGCGGTCATGGACGGTTGAGAGGGTTGCTGTAGAGCGGTGCTGGTTTTGTTTTCAAAAAGGATTTCGGAAAATTAATGTCTTTGGAAATGTTTTGACCATGGGATGGTCGTAAAGGAGAAAGGTTTTGACCATGGGATGGTCGGAAGGGGGAGAAAGGAGTTTGGTCGTGGGACGACCTGAAGACGGGAACAGATGGGCGACCCAGTCCTAAGGTTTTCCAAAACTTTTCAAAACAGTTTCCAAAAATGTTTTACAAAACTTTTCAACAAAGATATGTAGATGCTATATCTACAAGAGAAACTAATTGAGAAGAGAACCTCTCTTGGATCCCTCCTACTACCAGAGCCACAATGCATATCCTCTTGTTATTATTGTTACTTTAAGGTGGGTTGCGAGTACATTCAAAGTACTCACTGGCATTTTCCCTAGCTATTAACTTTGGTCAGATAACAAGAAGAAGGTGGTGTTGGCGACTATGCGAGCCAGGGCGATCTCCCGGTCAGTTGCCTGTAGGTTGAGGCAGGATTGGGCTCTGTGCGTGATGATGTTCCGTTGCTGAAGATGGTATAGCCATAACGGCATTTATGTAAGTCTTGTAATTTGGTATATCTCGTATGTTGTAATGATACTTGTCGGTTATCTTCCACGGCTCACTAATCATGGGAACGTGGATATATGCATAACACGGATTCCCGGAGGATTAATCCGGGGGGCCCACAGACTAGGTATTAGAGCCATCATGACTATAGGAGAACTCTAGTTAGCATGGTCGTTAGACATGAACCTTATTCTGAGAACCCCGGCTTTTGAAAACTAGTTTCCCAATGAGTTTTGAAAAGTTCTACTTCTTCTCTTACTCTAAGTAAATGCTTTCAAAAATGGTTTCCTCTGACTCTCATCCAAACTTCAAATCTATAGATTGTAAATAACTAGGATCTAGAACCCAGTGAAGACAATGAGAACAAGATGAAGACAAGCAACTACCAGCAAACATAAGGAGACTGCAATATCGCTCTACCAGCGGAATTCTCATAATCAGAAGACATCAGGTGTTGCACTATCAAGAAGCGTCCAAGATACGACGATTTATCGGCAAGATAGTGACTCCGACCTGAAGAAAGATGATATCTCGGGTCAATAGTCCTAAGAATAGGATTCACCTACATCGAGAGTAGTTAACTCCTTGGTCCCTAGAGTTGACCCTGTTTGCTTGCCTAAGTGCATCATGTGTTGCTTGATATGTGATGTTTGCCGAGGACATTGCGATCCCCCTCGCTCTGTTCGCCTTGTTTGTATCTTCTAGTTTGCTTTGGCCTCCTTAAAAATGTGACTCGAGGAGCAATAACCCACCTAGTAACTCAGTAAACCCCTCTGTTAGCTGTCGGTAATGAGACCCAGACTAACCTCGAGAGTATATGAGAGAAAAAGCATCGCAAGAACCAGGAGTTCGACGTCGTCAAGTCAGAATCAACTCGAAGATTTCACCTCTGCAGGACGGCATACCTCGTCAAACTCACCTCGCCAGACTCGTCAATGGCACCACACTCCCTTGTTCCTCAGTCTACTACAGCAAGAATCATGTTGAAGCCGAACGTCGATCACCGAAGGATCCTCAATATTCACAGGAAACCACCCGATAAGTCAACCAAGACAAGAAGTGAAGATAGTTTCCCCGAAGCTAGATGTCTCTACTTGCACTGAAGACTAGCAAGAAGAGACGTAAACTGCTAACTTGTGCTGAGCTAACTCCTTAAGGCTGCGTTAGGAAACCACCCCCACCAAGGTTTACGAGAATAGGGTGTCACTCGAAGACTCCAATCAAAACCCAGAAAGAAGAACTCTTTCCGCTAACCGCCGGGCGGCCCTCCTAGATAGAAAAGTAGCACCACCCCTACAGGAACTTAGTGAAGCTCCAAGGTGGAAAGACTGCGTCTTCCCACTCAATCTTCGAAAGACTATTTACCAGAAGATACTCCAGAAAATAACTTAGGATGCGAAGTCTTCCTGCCAAGCAATAGCCCGGGAGTTATCAGAGGAGAAACTAACTGAATATCCTACGAAGTCCCTCTGCCGTTTCAGCTAACAACCCACTAGAAGGGCCACAGGATCGCTAACCGCTCAGTTCCAAATCGTTTAGAGGATTTGAGACTCCAACTCTCTAAGTACGAATAATCGTTGTACATAAGCCCGGTAGGACCTACCCTCGCGGACATCATCGGAAGTTTCCAACTCCCATAGGAAGATGGACGACAGTCTTCAAAACCTCAATATATGAATCCAAGAAGAAAGGAATGTGTTGTTCCCAAGCTGCCCTAGTCTAATCCTAAGGGGGAAAGACTGTGTTGTCCCCACAAAAATAGAGTAACTCTTCACCAGAAGCAAACCCAGATGTCCCGACCCTAACATCGTTAAATAGGATACGCTACGACCCTAAGGAAGAGATGTGAATCCTTAGATAGAGGTACTCCCAACCATAGATTCTATCCTTCGATGAGTACTCCGTGAAGTTCAAAACCGAGATAGTCTGCCCAGTCTAAGCCCTCGAGATATAGAGTCCGAAAGGAAAAGAAGGTCATCCCTCGCAATTAGGGCTGGACTCTGCTCAACTCTCTGCGCATCCCCGAAGATTGAACAAGGTATGGGATACCAATGATCGGATCTCGGACAAGTTGTATCGAGAAACAAAAGGAAGAGGATGCTACATTTAGACGGTTCAAAAGACATTGTCATCAGGAATGCATAGGGGTCACATGGACATCCCTGGTCCCTCTGTTGATCATTGATACAGATCATGTCTAGAGCATTCCCGAGCCGTGAGAGGATACACTTAAGGGTATGATGAGAGCGATCATTCGTAAGACGGAATCACAGTAGAAAAAGAGAGAAAGCCGGAATTGTTCTGCAGAGAGATCCGAAGTTGTTTGGAGAAAGAATAAAGGACCGGAATCATTCCGGGAAAGATCCGAAGTCATTCGGAGGAAATCGAAAGGGAACCAAAAGGTGTTTCGGATCAAGAAAGATTTTGTAATATGTATTTACATATGAATCAGTGTAATTAATATTAAATATAATATTAAAATCTAATTTGAAGAGTTATTCCACTAATGGGCCAAACTTCCTAGGGAAATAGGGCCCATGAGGGAAAATCGGAGGAGGGAAGGGCCAAGGGCCAAGGGCCAAAGGGCCAAGGCCCAGGAGCCTTGAGGGGGCCCACCCGGCTATCCTAGGGTTGTGCGCGGGGTGGGGCCTACCCTAGGCCGGCTGGCCCATTAAGCCCCAAGCGCCTCCCCCCTCTCCCTTGAATAGTCCCACATGGGAAACCCAAAGGGAGGGCACACCCCCTCCCCCTATATAAAGGGGTGCCCATGGGTGGGATTAACACACCAATATTTGGAGAAGTCCTTTGGTTTACTTCCTCCTTCTCTCTCTCCCTCCATGCCTCATGACCATGGCCCCAAGTCTGGGCTGTGCGATCGAGGCACACCTGCAGTACGTTGTTGCGCTGCAGGGATTCCTAGCCGGATATCAACTTCCGCACTCCTGGCGGGATCGGGGAGTCGGAGGTCTCATCATGCACCGGATGTGTATGAAGACACGAGGTGCAACACTTGGGGCGCTAGAATGTCGTGAGCCAGAGCTATTGCACGATGAAGATGATGAAGATCAAGAAGGAGCAAGGGGTGACCTTCGAGGAGCTTCGCGACCTTGAGGTCGGCTACGAGTACGAGTACTTTAACCACGTTCCCCGCAGAACGTTAACCGCGTACAGACTACAAGGGTATGTATTCTCTACGCTCCGGCCATTACCGCATTACTACATAGATAGATCCTAGGCTAAGTTTCTGGGGTTCCGTCATAGGAATTTTTTTGTTTTCTGCGCCGATCCTCAACAGTAGTATCAAAAACGATCTATGCGTAGGAGTTCTGTACGGCCAGTACGCACAAGTATTGTGCGGGCATTGATCCCTTAGTTGTTACCCTCTAACGTGTACTTGTTTATATCGTGGTATTGTTTGATGAAGCGGCCCGAACCGACCTTACGCGTATTCGTACGCGAGACTGGTTCCACGCTCAACATACGGCTTGTATCGTATAAGTGGCTAGCGGGTGTCTGTCTCTCATTCAATAGTTGATATAGCATTTACAACGGAGAGCCCCGAAAGGGGTGTAATAGAGACAACTGTCGGATCCATGTTGTGGTTGGAAAGTTCGTAGTTTAGAAACTGTTCTAGTGCGAAAGCCCGAACAACCACGTAAAACTTGCAATAGATAAAGTAGAGGCGTCTAACTTTATTTTGCAGGGGTCATGTGATCATGATATGGCAATGATCGTTACGAAGGTAAAGTAGTTTACTTTTCTGTTGCTAAGTAGTATAGTAATAGTCATCGTTCCGATGAACGACCTAGTGGCGGCGTCGTGGACTTGGCGTCAAACCAAGGGCGAGATGGAGATCATGCCGGAGCGCTCGATGGAGATCAAGGCGTAAGAAAGACCATATCATATCACATTATACATATGATGTTGATACCATTTTTTACATCTTATTGTGTGCTAGTATTTAGATACTCAACGGTAGCAAATAAGATAATCCCTATTCAATTCCAATGTTCCGTGTTCCCCTTGTTTGTGCACCACCAAGAAAGTTCTTCGGTATGAGGCCGGCCATGATGATCGGGGGTCAGACATATCTACGTTCGCATACAGTGGGTGTAAGCCATGTTGCACAGCGAATACACACAAGTCAGATTTGGCGAGCCTAGCACGCCATAGAAGCATGGCCTCGGAACACAAGAGATCGAAAGATCGAGCATGAGTCACATGGATGATGTGATTAGCATTGTTGAATGTCTACCTTTGATAATGCACTGATGGCCGTGATGATCGGGGGAGGTGCAGAGGATAGGGATCACGCGATCACTAAAATCATCCAGGGGATGACCGTTTTAGTGGAGACCAATTATAAATTGATCTCTTATTATAAACTTAGTCTAGATGTCTGTTTGCGAATATCTTAATAGACCTTAGCCTATCCCATTGAGGTCCTTTGCGACCATGGGAATATATTGCTTAATGTGAAACTTAGTAAAAGGGTCCAACTTCATAGATTAATACCCACGCCTGAGGGATATCCTTGTAAAAGGTGATCTTCTCTTCTTGATACAATAACCATTAGGAGATAATTCGATGACTCCAGAATGTTTGTGTTTTCTCCATAATCATCCAATAAGCCATTCTCCATTCAATGGAGAGTTGGGCTACATTTTGTATTCTACAGAATAAGGCACAAAGAGTATGAGCCGTTGGATGGGTTTTCCTCCATCATGGATGAAAAGAGAATGCTTGGAAAAACACTTAGCGATCTTGCATTAGAGTTGAGAACTCTTAGAAGGGCTTGATTGCAAATGGAGGCCATGGATGAAAAAAAAGGTATATGTTAGATATACAAAATTATAAATGTGATTCTTGCAAAACTCCTTGCAGTTTGCAAAGTATTTGGTACTTGTCCCGTTTTGTGAAAATAGGATGATCTGCTTGAGAATTGTTGGATTTGAGGCAACGTGACTTGATGACGGCAAGCAAAACAGTTGATGGCTGACATCACCACTTTCCTCAAAGTTTGTCATTTGGATTAGTGGACTTGAATATAATTTTGTAATCCTAGTTTGCGTGTCTTGCTTTTGGCGAGACGATTATTCATATGAACAAGTTACAAAGCAGTTTGTACTATTCTTATGAACAATACCTTATGGTCACATTGCGATTATAAATAAGTTGTTCTCGCCACTATGTTAATGATAATAGTTTAAACATTTATAAAAGGAATAGAATGCTAAAAGATATCCAAAGTTTAATAATGAAATGACACTACAGTTTAAGTCATTTTGGTTATTGCAGGTTCTTTATGAAAGATCGGGGTCCTAGATTCTTAATCTAGAGACTTTGCAAAACCATGCCTCTTGGGCAGAATGACTAAAACTCCGCATTCTGGTAAAACAGTGATATGCGAAGAAATGTTGAATCTTATACATAGTGATGTATCACATTTTCAACAAGTAGTGGAAATCATTAGTTAATTGTGGACTTAAGTGAATAAGCATATTTACTTAATGAAACACGAGTTTGAAATGATTTGAATTGTTCAAATGAGTTCATAACTAAATGGGATATTAAATTAACTGAATTAACAAGTCTCTTCGATTTGATCGACATGACTAAGGCATTCAAGTTAAGTTTAGCATAAAAATAACTTGTGAAAGATGTTTCACAAATTATGATAATTGGATGAGTTCAAACAATGTTGAAATATCTAAACATCATAATCAATATGTATTAGATACATATGGTGGAATATTGTCTCTTATAGGGGTTGTAGTTGTCATTTAGAGTTAAAGATCAAAATAAGCAAACACTGATTTTAAATACAAAGGAACATCTAAAGATTCGTGGAAACAACACCATAAGTGTTATGGCAAGTTCGAGTTTCTGGAGATTTCGACAAGTCGAAGTCGTGGCGAATAAACAAGTCTTTGTAGAGCATTCTTAGGTAGCTATGAATGCATCTTCCACAAAGGGGCAAACTTGTGGTTGTCCCAAGTTGATGTGTCTTGATGAAGATACGAGTGGAAGAAAGTAAAAGATTAAAACAAGGTATTTGACCTTACCTCTGGATTCTTGAGTGGCGCAGTGGAATTTGTTTCATGAAACCAAACTCTACAAATAGAGGAGAAACTGTTGATAATGATCATAAAGTTTCAGGGAATACTTTTACTAAAGAAAGTAGGATTCAACTATATATTCTACAAGTTTGTGAAATTATATTATTGATTCGCTTGTCATGTTTTGAACAAGACATACCTACAAATTACAAAGAAGCGTGATGGACCTAAGTGCAAGAAATGACTAGGAGTCATAAAATCCTATATTAAGTTACATTTAAGATTGCAAAGTAACATGTTACTTGATCTTATTAAAGTAAAGAAGTTTACTTGATATTTCTGAATGATTGCAAAGTCATAAGAAGGAAATGAAACTTAATGAATGACAAAAAGCTCGATTTGTCACAAGTTTGGACAAATTCAAGGAATTGACTACAAACAGTAGTGATGCTTAAGTCTTTCGGATTTACAGTAGAAATATATGGATATTGAAGTCTCATAACTAGAATTCTCAATTGATGATGATCAAAGAATTTTGGAATGTCCAAGATTATTGAGAGGACCCAGATCTGAGTGGGATCAAATCAGCTTGGCTAATTCATAATATGTAGCTGACATATTTTGAGTGGGAGCGGACTGAAATCCTTGGATGTCAAACATGAATGTCATATTTGAGTGGGAGCGTGAAATCATTCTGGGATATGTGGACGACATATGTGAATGATGTGATTGGTGTTAATAACGTTTAAGTTAGATAAACAAGGATGAAGTTGAAGTTATTAAACAATTAGATCTATCGGGATAGGTTGATGAGTTTAATAAGCACTGAATGTCGATTGCTTCCTGGACTTGATTCTGAAAGATGTTCAGAATGTCCTAAGCAAGATTCTGAAGAAGTTCAAAATGGAACAAGGTAAGAAAGAAGTTATTACTGTATGAAGCATGGAGTATTGCAACTATGGTTGAAAGAAAGAGATGCGTTGCATCTCCTATGCCTCAGTCATAGGTTCTTTCATATAACCATGTTGTATACTCGACATAATGTGACCCAAGGTTCTGGTTGGAAGGACTAGCTCTTAACTGTAAGAACATGTCTTTAAGTGATTCCTGAGTTGATCACTGAACCAGAATTAAGTTTGTACTTGAGTAGCAAGAAGCAGTGTAAGTGGCATAGATGCATTTCATGCACTAGGATCTACATAAGATATAGAAGTATAAAGGCTACATCTGATGTGATGTATAATGTTATGGCGGGGCTAGTTCGCTTTTAACGTAGAATGATGTGTCCCAGGGCCCAGTGCCCATGAGAAAGCCCTCGAGGTTGATCTAATGTCACTGTAAGCTCCTGGAATCCGGCCTCATTCTGCTACCATGACTATAGTATATACACAAAGCATAGCAAAGTGTGTTTTGAAGTTTAGATGACAATAGTGAAAAACGACCGTCATCATAAACACTAGAAACAAAAGTCTCACTTTGTCTCCAAACAAATACTTCAACCCATTATAAGATAATGGTGTGAATGTCAAAATTAGGAAGACATTAACGATTTGCAAAAGACATAATGATCTAGTAAAACAGAACATGGACATGAAGTTTCCCATAAGCATGCATGATCTGTAAACGCATATGGTATATGGTTTATACGAGTAAAATGCAAGCTGGATTATTTGTACTCTAGTGCAAGTGGGAGACTGAAGGAGATATGCCCTAGAGGCAAATAATAAATAGGTTTTTATTGTCATATCTCAATTCGTTTATAATAGTTTCATATTGTGCTAGAACTATGCCAAGTAGAAACATTGGTACAGGTGTGGTATGAAACAACCAAGTCCCTAGTAGCCTCTATTCATACTAGTTCGTTGGTCACGAAGATGATCTGGGTTTCAAGATCATGGGCATTTATGCCGACTAACAACGAGATCATATCGTTGGAGAATGATGTGGTTGGATATTCCTCGAAGGATTGCAACATGATCAAGTCATATAGTTCATTGTTGCAACAGCTATACCTAGACTCCTTATCCTTAGACCGTGAGCTCATATTACTCACTGTTTCCCTAGGCTGCTTTGACTGCATCAAACGTCATCTGGTAATGCGGTGTCTATAAAGGTGTACGTTGGGTATTCCGAAGGAACGGTATATGACATGTGACTGCAAGACCGGGATTTGTTCACCCACATGACGGGTAAAGATACATACGGCCGACTTGGTGAGATTACATCTATAAATGTTGCAACATGTGATTAGGTCACGGGGATGTAATATCACCATAACAAGAAAACATAACTTGTTGTGAACGAGATTGAACAAGGTATGGGATACCAATGATCGGATCTCGGACAAGTTGTATTGAGAAACAAAACAAAGAGGATGCTACATTTAGATGGTTCAAACGACATTGTCATCAGGAATGCATAGGGGTCACATGGACATCCCTGGTCCCTCTGTTGATCATTGATACAGATCATGTCTAGAGCATTCCCGAGCCGTGAGAAGATACACTTAAGGATACGATGAGAGCGATCATTCGTAAGACAAAATCACAGAAGAGAAAGAGAGAAAGCCGGAATTGTTCCGCAGAGAGATCCGAAGTTGTTCGGAGAAAGAATAAAGGACCGGAATCATTCCGGGAAAGATCCGAAGTCGTTCGGAGGAAATCGAAAGGGAACCGAAAGGTGTTTCGGGTCAAGACAGATTTTGTAATATGTATTTACATATTAATTAGTCTAATTAATATTAAAAATAATATTAAAATCTAATTTGAAGAGTTATTCCACTAATGGGCCAAACTTCCTAGGGAAATAGGGCCCATGAGGGAAAACCAGAGGAGGGAAGGGCCAAGGGCCAAGGGCCAAGGCCCAGGCGCCTTGAGGTGGCCCACCCGGCCAGCCTAGGGCTGTGCGTGGGGTGGGGCCCACCCTAGGCCGGCTGGCCCATTAAGGCCCATGCGCCTCCCCCATCTCCCTTGAATAGTCCCACATGGGAAACCCAAAGGGGAGGGCACACCCCCTCCCCCTATATAAAGGGGTGCCCATGGGTGGGATTAACACATCAATATTGGGAGAAGTCCTTTAGTTGACTTCCTCCTTCTCTCTCTCCCTCCATGCCTCGTGAACATGGCCCCAAGTCTGGGATGTGCGATCAAGGCACACCTGCAATACGCCGTTGCGTTGCAGGTTTTCCTAGCCGGATATCAACTTCCGCACTCCCGGCAGGATCGGGGAGCTGGAGGTCTCATCATGCACCGGATGTGTACGAAGACACGAGGCGCAACACTTGGGGTGCTAGAATGTCGTGAGCCGGAGCTGTTGCGCGATGAAGATGATGAAGATCAAGAAGGAGCAAGGGGTGACCTGCGAGTAGCTTCGCGACCTTGAGGTCGGCTACGAGTACGACTACTTCAACTACGTTCCCTGTGGAACGTTAACCGCGTACAGACTACAAGGGTATGTATTCTCTACGCTCCAGTCGTTACCGCATTACTACATAGATAGATCGTAGGCTAAGTTTTTGGGGTTCCGTCGTAGGAAATTTTTTGTTTTCTGCGCCGATCCCCAACAGTAGTCACCTCTTTCTTCAAAGCTTTTGAATTCTACTCTTGGTAGAGATACCAAGGACTCTCATCTTATACAAACCACAACCTTTTCAAAATACCCATCCTTAGTAGGTTTGCTTGGTTTGTAAGAAGAGTTGCCTTGATCTGTTTCTGATGAATTGCTTTGATCTACTGTTTGACCTGTTTGCTTAGGAGCTAGGTGAGCCACTCTAGGAACTCACCCACTAGGATCAAGATACTTTAAAATCACCAAACCCTAATCCAGAATACAATCTGGATCTGATCTCTAGATACTAGGTGATCATCTAAAACCTTTAACCAGATCAGCTCTGAAGTGATCTAATTCTAGAAGCTTCCAAGTAAATGAAGACCAATATCAAGCATGGATCACTTCTACTCAAACTACTCTTCAACCTCATCCACTTGATGATGCTTTGGTATCATGCTATCCATCAAAAGCCTTCCCTCTCTTAATCTAGTCAAAAACCCTAAATCTGCCAAATTTGGCTATGTCTGGAAAACTATTTCCAACCTCACCTTTTTGAATGCCTCCCTTTCTCAAACCTTGTGCATTTTTGAAAATGCATTTGAACCATATTGCTAACCATCCTAAGGACTACCAAGGCCCACTCCTTCCCTTGGTTAAATCATCCTTCAACCTACTTGTTCTTGATGGTTTTGCAGGCCACAAAATAACTACTCCTGCAAATCTAGTCAACATGCCTACTTTGATAGAAGCTCACACCACCATCCAACCATCTATGGACCGACTATTTACATGGTTGTGTTCTACTCATATAGTTCTATCAATATCTACTTCACTTGTTCCAGGTGGATCTTTGTGCTTCTTAAACCCACATGGTTTATAAGGCATCATGACTCATCTAAAATGGCAGCCTTATTTTCAACAAAGTTGGCTATCACTTCCAGACCACCTCAAATGTAACCAATACAAACTCCTTATGACATGTCATCTATATGACTTGTTATAAATATCCATCTATCCCTTGCATAAAGGTGAGATCTAAGACCCAAGATCCAACAAGGTTTTGGTGGTATAAAAATAACATCACCCTAGATCCTCAACTCCTTGTTTTCCATCTAAATCAAGTTGGATTTCCAATTCCAAAGGTTGAAAATGATTTCTAAACCTTGTATACATCATCTACCTTGATCATCAAGATTAGTCAAATATTATCCATAATTATTATGGCTCCAAATCTAATTAATCTCTTAAATAGACAAATCTCCAAAACTCCCTTCCCAAGGGAAAGTTTGGTTTTTGCCAAAGAACTTCCCCAACTTTTTGCTCAATTGAGATCCATATATCATACCCTACATTCCCATCTCAAAAATAAATATTTTTGAGATCCTTTATTATTTCTTTTTACCCTTTTTCTCAAATGGCAGAAATGGAATAATAATAGTTTTAAATACTTTTGTCTACCAATAAATCTTGGGAAAATTCCCCTAAGTGTGTATTCACATTTGGGACCATCTCATATCAAAAAATTCACCTGTCCAATGTAAAATTATCAAATGATCTACTAGAAACTACTTCTGTACTTTTTGAATAAATGATTTTAAGTGGACTTAAAATCCTTCGAAAAATCCCAAATAATTCCTAGATATCTACCTTCACCTCATCTATCTACCATTACCATCTTCCCACCTTGTCCTATGCAAAATTTTGAAATTCCTTTACAACCACCTATTTACTCAATTCAGCAAACCTAGCTAGTATTGAGTTAAATCAAGATCAAACCATCACCAAAGCTTGTCAAGCACTCCTATCCAGCCACCATGACCCTCCTGGTTGACACCACCGTAGCACTACAGTACCACCCATCACACATCTACTTGTACTTTACCCCTTGGAAGAGTAGATAGAGGAGAGACAAGCCACTTGTGGCCAACCAACAGCAGTACTACATCCTCCTCTCTGTCCCTGCCGACCTGATGACTCACACCACCCCTCCACCGCCATCCTTGACCAATCCCAAACCAGGTCCACCCCTCCTCCATGTACAAAATTGACATTTCCCCTCTTGAGCTCCCACCTCCATTTAAATAGGTCAAAGGCTACCTAGCCTGCCTCTGCCCCCTTATTCTCCTCTCCTCCCCTCCACTTACCCGGAGCCCCCTCTCCCC
The DNA here is from genome assembly GCA_910589775.1 of Avena eriantha. Lineage (NCBI taxonomy): Eukaryota > Viridiplantae > Streptophyta > Magnoliopsida > Poales > Poaceae > Avena > Avena eriantha. The sequence goes on from OU342740.1 coordinate 218,838,582, forward strand.
CTCCCTTGCTTTGTTATGCTCGAGAGAAGGAGGAAAAGGAGCCTCGGCCCTTTTCCAAAAATCGAGCAAGGCCTCTCCGCCCTTACTCCTCTTCCTCTGCATGTCGCCGTGAGATCCCCTATCCCTGCTTTTTCTAATCCTCTATGTTTCCCTACTCAGGACGGCCCCTGGAAGCTTCTCCGGTGAGCTCCCGAAGTCGCGTCGTGGTTGTTCTCGCGCGAGCCACTTCCTGGAAGTGAAAGGCGCAGTGTCGCCCATCCCCGGAGTCGTCGTCGTCGCCCGCGTCTCCCCGTTGCCTCCTGGGCCATTGGAGAACCCCCGGTGAGCCTCTCCCGAGCTGCCCTCGTCGCTCTAGGGTTCCGTCACCGCTGGGATTCCTCTTTGGGAACGACGATGCAGGGCTGTCCATGCCCACTTAATCGGACGGTCGGGGTTCGCCGGTACCCCTTAGGCCGACTGCGGCCGCTGACCACTGGGTCCCGCCAGCCAGCAGTTTAAACTGCACTCCCGCTCACTGTGCACCATGACGTGGGATGCATCCACTTTGCCGGCCCCTCCATCTTTAGATCTGGCCTAGCACTGCTCCATCCCCTTTTCTTTTAAACATTTTCTGTAAATCCATACCTAGCTGTTCACTTGAAATGCAAATAAAAATGTTAAATACCTCCAAATGATCTGATACAAATTTCCTAGGATACCTTATGGTTTTGTCTATCATGTAGTATCAAAAATGTAACAAATTAGTATTTAGCGTATTTGTAATAAATCAGGTACCTAGAGATGTCCTATTTGCCATTAAATCATTTCTGGGAGTTATACAACTCTAGGTGAGGTAAACCCAAGTTCCTCTGGTAGGTACTCCAAGTACCTATCTCAGGGACTGAGCCTCATTCCAAGTGGAGCTCTAGTTTCTCCTTGGTAAAAATAACAAAAGATCCTCATTTCTGTGTTTAGAAAATTACCTAGGTAAAACCAAAGATGGTATTAACCTAATTCCTACTCCCTATACACCTGCGTACCAGTATATATCAAACCCCAGGAGTCCATAATTTTCTAATCCCCTGTGGATTTATCATGATTAATCTGTTCTAGGCTTAGTTACTTCACTAGATAAATCACCACAGTAGCTCTACAACTCCAAAAAGGATGATTCTAATTTTGCCAGAAAGGTATTCTAAATGTGTACCATTTGCCCTTCGATTTAACTCAAAATCTTGTGTAGATTTAATTTGGTGAAAAAGACAAAAAACCCACAAAACTGCCTTTGGGAATTTCTTGAGGGCATTCTGGTAATTATTTTGACATGATTCCAACTCTCGGTGAATCAGTACACCAAAATATACACACATCATCCAAGGAAATAATTTTTGGGGCTCCAGAACTGTTCTGGTGAATTATTTCCTAAAACTAGAGCTTTTATCACTAGAATATCCATAAGAAATTAAAGAAAAGTGATAAAATAGTGAAACTACTTTTGTTGGTTTTATTTTATCAACATCTACCTATAGGTATCATTTTCATAAAATGGTATCATACAAAATATGTCCTTGGTCCAAAACCCCCTCTTAGGTAGTTTCCCGACAATAAACCCTAAAGGGTGTTCACCCCCTTCTCCAAGGCCATCTCAACCTCCTAAATCCAATCCTCTATAAACCTACTGAACCTTAATTGGAGATTATTCAATTGCTTGTTTGTTGAGTGGTATTGGTGATAGTATGCCTTGTATTGATTGTGCCCTTTTGTTTGTTTGCATGTGTTCCCTATCGATGATAGTTGCGATTATATCGGAGAGCAGGAGAAGATGGTTTTTATTGGTTATTATGGTTTTCTAAGAAGAAGTCCAGGGACAATTATGCCATAATACTGATCTCAGGCAAGCCACCTTCTTTCTCATAAGCTTTGTCCTACTACTTTACTTATGCATGTTTTATCTACTATTTATCAAAACAACATTGTTTACTTTATGTTGATGTGGTATATCTGGTAGTGGATTGGATCCTCCAAATCATTACTCAATGGTACTACTAAGTACAACCCCCTTGACAATACATATTCGTCCGTAGTGGAATAGATGGTGTATTACATCATACCCCTTTGGACACCTCGTTTTAGCCGAAGCAAAACTAGAGGATGGGAAGACCCCAGGGAAAAGTTTGACCAAATGTTTTATGATAAAACCTTGGTGAGATGGGACCTCGCAAGAGATGTTGAGAAAGAAAAAGGTTTTGTTTTTTCAAAATGTTGAAGGAAAGTTGGAGGAAGAAGGCTTACGAAAACGCACCCGGTTCTTTGTAGTTTTGCTAGAACAATTAACCATGTGCAACCACATTACTCTAGAATAGGACAAGGCTGAATTTGATGTTTGTCTATTCTAGTATAAGCTGCCTCGCAACTACTACAGGGAATCGTGATCCTTGGAGGGTGGGCCTTCTCACGTAAGGGTCCATGTGGGGCATCGACCTGGAGAAGGAACGAAGGGTATGCGGGCCTCCACGCGTTACTATGAGCCCCTCATTCAAAGTGCACACTCGAAAAGTGGAAAAAGCGCTCCGGTTGGTCCTCGGTACTCGACGTCCCGGTTTTGAGGGGAATAACACTCATAGGGTAGGCACTTATATTGGAGTGAGCATCCGGAGTGTCTTGATCTGTTACTCGACCCACGATCGGTGAAGATCAGGGTAGTGTACCCGGATGGTGTGGGTAAAGTGTACAATCTCTGCAGAGTGTAAATCTATTCGAATAGCCGCGTCCGCGGTCATGGACGGTTGGGAAGGTTGTTGTAGAGAGGTGCTGGTTTTGTTTTCAAAAAGGATTTAGGAAAATAAATGTCTTCGGAAATGTTTTGACCATGGGATGGTCGTAAAGGAGAAATGTTTTGACCATAGGATGGTCGGAAGGAGGATAAAGGAGTTTAGTCGTGGGACGACCTGAAGACGGGAACATATGGGTGACCCAGTCCTAAGGTTTTCCAAAACTTTTCAAAACAGTTTCCAAAATGTTTTACAAAGTTTTCAACAAAGATATGTAGATGCTATATCTACAAGAGAAACTAATTGAGAAAAGATCCTCTCTTGGAGCCCTCCTACTACCACAGCCATAATGCATATCCTCTTGTTATTATTGTTACTTTAAGGTGGGTTGCGAGTACATTCAAAGTACTCACTAGCATTGTCCCTGGCTATTAACTTGGTCAAATAACAAGAAGAAGGTGGTGTTGGCGACTATGCGAGCCAGGGCAATCTCCCGGTCAGTTGCCTGTAGGTTGAGGCAGGATTGGGCTCTGCACGTGATGATGTTCCGCTGCTGAAGATGGTATAGCCATAATGGCATTTATGTAAGTCTTGTAATTCGGTATATCTCGGATGTTGTAATGATACATGTCGGTTATGTTCCACGGCTCACTAATCATGGGAACGTGGATATATGCATAACAGGGATTCTCGGAGGATTAATCCGGGGGGGCCCACCGCACCGGTTTCGTATGGGCATTGGAACTCGCCCATCGCGGTCTCGCCGTGCTATAGGCTAAACGCCGCACGGCTCCATCATCATGGGATCACTACGTCGGGCGCCTGCCGCGGACTCGCCTTCAAGGAGTCGCCTGGCCGCGGCGACTCCAATGGCGGCCAGATCGCACCTGATGTGCTATTCAAAAACCTCCTTCGAAAACAACATGTGTCATGTATGGGAGCATGTAGAAAGAAGTTGATCCATCCCAACATATATGATCTAGATTTGTTCACCCACATGACGGGTAAAGATACATACGGCCGACTTGGTAAGATTACATCTATAAATGTTGCAACATGTGACTAGGTCACGGGGATCTAATATCACCATAACAAGAAAACATAAATTGTTGTGAACGAGATTGAACAAGGTATGGGATACCAATGATCGGATCTCGGACAAGTTGTATTGAGAAACAAAACGAAGAGGATGCTACAGTTAGACGGTTCAAACGACATTGTCATCAGGAATGCATAGGGGTCACATGGACATCCCTGGTCCCTCTGTTGATCATTGATACAGATCATGTCTAGAGCATTCCCGAGCCATGAGAGGATATACTTAAGGGTTCGATGAGAGCGATCATTCGTACGACAAAATCATAGTAGAGAAAGAGAGAAAGCCGGAATTGTTCCGCAGAGAGATCCGAAGTTGTTCGGAGAAAGAATAAAGGACCGAAATCATTCCGGGAAAGATCCGAAGTCGCTCGGAGGAAATAGAAAGGGAACCGAAAGGTGTTTCGGGTCAAGACAGATTTTGTAATATGTATTTACATATTAATTGGTGTAATTAATATTAAAAATAATATTAAAATCTAATTTGAAGAGTTATTCCACTAATGGGCCAAACTTCCTAGGGAAATAGGGCCCATGAGGGAAAACTAGAGGAGGGAAGGGCCAAGGGCCAAAGGGCCCAGGCGCCTTGAGGGGGCCCACCCGGCCAGCCTAGGGCTGTGCGTGGGGTGGGGCCCACCCCAGGCCGGCTAGCCCATTAAGGACCATGCGCCTCCCCCATCTCCCTTGAATAGTCACACATGGGAAACCCAAAGGGGAGGGCACACCCCCTCCCCCTATATAAAGGGGTGCCCATGGGTGGGATTAACACACCAATATTTGGAGAAGTCCTTTGGTTGACTTCCTCCTTCTCTCTCTCCCTCCATGCCTCGTGAACATGGCCCCAAGTCTGGGATGTGCGATCGAGGCACACCTGCAATACGCCGTTGCGCTGCAGGGATTCCTAGCCAGATATCAACTTCCGCACTCCCGGCAGGATCGAGGAGCCGGAGGTCTCATCATGCACCGGATGTGTACGAACACACGAGGCGCAACACTTGGGGTGCTAGAATGTCGTGAGCCGGAGCTGTTGCGCGATGAAGATGATGAAGATCAAGAAGGAGCAAGGGGTGACCTGCGGGGAGCTTCGCGACCTTGAGGTAGGCTACGAGTACGACTACTTCAACTACGTTCCCCGCGGAATGTTAACCGCGTACAGACTACAAGGGTATGTATTCTCTATGCTCCAGTCGTTACCGCATTACTACATAGATAGATCGTAGGCTAAGTTTCTGGGGTTCCGTCGTAGGAAATTTTTTGTTTTCTGCGCCGATCCCCAATAGTAGTCACCTTCAAAGACGGAGTCCGTATGTTATCACGCTTGAAACTAGTAGGGCTAACCTTGACTCAAAATCCCCTAACCCTGCTCTCCTGAATCTCGGGACGAGATTCTTTTAAGGGGGCAAGGTCTATAACATCCCAATTTCAGCAACCCTAATTAGTTGTCCAGAATGCAAAAATCAGGGGGAACAAAAACTTTTTCTTGTTAAGTGTTGCAGCATTTGCTTGTTGATTGTCTGTGCTTATGCTTCTGATTGTATAGCTTATACTCCTTACCTCAACATCAGTTGTCAAAAATCTATTTAACAAAACTATCCTAGCTCATTTTACATATTCTCAAATGTTCTGCATTTCAAAACATGAGCCAAGATGCATATGTAACCAAAACTTTTTTTTAACTTCTATTGACAAAACTATGGAGAGATATATAATATAATCTCCTTATGTTTAAAGACAGAACCATCAACCATTCTTACCTCTAGGTTTCCCAAAACCTCTTTCTTTAAAGCTTTTGAATTCTACTCTTGGTAGAGATACCAAGGACTCTCATATTATACAAACCACAACCTTTTCAAAATACCCATCCTTAGTAGGTTTGCTTGGTTTGTAAGATGAGTTGCCTTGATCTGTGTCTGATGAATTGCTTTGATCTACTGTTTGACCTGTTTGCTTAGGAGCTAGGTGAGCCACTCTAGGAGCTCACCCACTAGGATCAAGATACTTTAAAATCACCAAACCCTAATCCCGAATACAATCTGTATCTGATCTCTAGATACTAGGTGATCATCTAAAACTTTTAACCAGATTAGCTCTGAAATGATCTAATTCTAGAAGCTTCCAAGTAAATGAAGACCAATATCAAGCATGGATCACTTCTACTCAAACTACTCTTCAACCTCATCCACTTGATGATGCTTTGGTATCATGCTATCCATCAAAAGCCTTCCCTCTCTTAATCTAGTCAAAAACCCTAAATCTGCCAAATTTGGCTATGTCTGGAAAACTATTTCCAACCTCACCTTTTTGAATGCCTCCCTTTCTCAAACCTTGTCCATTTTTGAAAATGCATTTGAACCATCTTGAGTGGAGCTATCTCAGGGACTGATCCTCATGCCAAGTGGAGCTCTAGTTTCTCCTTGGTAAAAATAACAAAAGATCCTCATTTCTGTGTTTAGAAAATTACCTAGGTAAAACCAAAGATGGTATTGACCTAATTCCTACTCCCTATACACCTGCGTACCAGTATATATCAAACCCCAGGAGTCCATAATTTTCTAATCCCCTGTGGATTTATCATGATTAATCTGTTCTAGGCTTAGTTACTTCACTAGATAAATCACCACAGTAGCTCTACAACTCCAAAAAGGATGATTCTAATTTTGACGGAAAGGTATTCTAAATGTGTACCATGTGCCCTTCGATTTAACTCAAAAGCCTGTGTAGATTTAATTTGGTGAAAAAGACAAAAAACCCACAAAACTGCCTTTGGGAATTTCTTGAGGGCATTCTGGTAATTATTTTGACATGATTCCAACTCTCAGTGAATCAGTACACCAAAATCTACACACATCATCCAAGGAAATAATTTTTGGGGCTCTAGAACTTTTCTGGTGAATTATTTCCTAAAACTAGAGCTTTTATCACTAGAATATCCATAAGAAATTAACGAAAAGTGATAAAATAGTCAAACTACTTTTGTTGGTTTCATTTTATCAACATCTACCTGTAGGTATCATTTTCATAAAATGGTATCATACAAAATATGTCCTTGGTCCAAAACCCCCTCTTAGGTAGTTCCCCAACAATAAACCCTAAGGGGTGTTCACCCCCTTCTCCAACGCCATCTCAACCTCCTAAATCCAATCCTCTCTAAAACTATTGAACCTTAATTGGAGATTATTCAATTGCTTGTTTGTTGAGTGGTATTGGTGATTGTATGCCTTGTATTGATTGTGCCCTTTTGTTTGTTTGCATGTGTTCCCTATCGACGATATTTGCGATTATATCGGAGAGCAGGAGAAGATGGTTTTTATTGGTTATTATGGTTTTCTAAGAAGAAGTCCAGGGACAATTATGCCATAATACCGATCTCAGGCAAGCCACCTTCTTGCTCATAAGGTTTGTCCTACTACTTTACTTATGCATGTTTTATCTACTGTTTATCAAAACAACATTGTTTACTTTATGTTGATGTGGTATATCTGGTAGTGGATTGGATCCTCCAAACCATTACTCAATGGTACTACTAAGTACAACCCCCTTGACAATACATATTCGTCCGTAGTGGAATAGATGGTGTATTGCATCATACCCCTTTGGACACCTCGTTTTAGCCGAAGCAAAACTAGAGGATGGGAAGACCCCAGGGAAAAGTTTGACCAAATGTTTTATGATAAAACCTTGGTGAGCTGGGACCTCGCAAGAGATGTTGAGAAAGAAAAAGGTTTTGTTTTTACAAAATGTTGAAGGAAAGTTGGAGGAAGAAGGCTTACGAAAACGCACCCGGTTCTTTGTAGTTTTGCTAGAACAATTAACCATGTGCAACCACATTACTCTAGAATAGGACAAGGCTGGATTTGATGTTTGTCTATTCTAGTATAAGCTGCCTCGCAACTACTACAGGGAATCGTGATCCTTGGAGGCCGATCGGCCTTGTCAGCTACAAGATCAGTTTCACAGCAGTGGTAGCTGAGTTTTTAATTACATCCCATCTTGCTTTGATTAATTTATCAATTGATATTTCATTAAATCTAATCTCTAGGCATATGCCTATTGTTGACATGCACTGATCGGTCTTGTATGAGAGTTGTAACCGGAACACGTCGCATGCAGTTGCCGATTTGATACAGGTCTCAAGCAATCATGAATCCAAGATTCAATCGGAGAATTTATCAATTATGGGCGAGTAGCTGATGGTAAAGTTCAGACGACTTAACTCCATACATATCAAGGGTGGACAAGTGCGCAGAGGAGATCACTAGATAGATACGCGCAAACATCAGGTGATATCTATTCAATTATTTTTCCTATCATAATATGTTTGTACAAAGATTTCTGTACTTCTGACTTGTATATATACACAGGTTCGTTACTTTACGACTATCATGGTGCACTTGCCAACCTCGTGAACTCTCTGCACTAGGGGACTCGCCTGTCGGCCGCCCTCGCGACCTCGCCTGCCGCGGATTCGCCATCATGGAATTGTCGCCCTCGAGGACCACCCGCTACAGACTCGCCATTGCAGTCTCAACGTCGCGGACTCGTCGTCTCGGATTCGCGATGCCCGGGGACTCGCCCCCGTAGATTCGACACTCACCACACTCGGGGTCTCTCCATCATGCACTGGCCCCTTGCGGGCTCGCCGCCATCAAGGAATCTCCACGCTTGCGGACACGCCACCCTCACGGACTCTCCATGCCTGGGGGACTCGCCACCCTCGCGGACTCTCCACACCCGGGGGATTCACTGCCCTTGCGGACTCTCCATGCTCGTGGACTCGCCTCCATGTCTGTAACATCTCAAAACTTCAATCCAAGCTTATCAAGATCTAAATTATCAAATTTGGGGTTAACAAAAAACTTTTGCAAATTTAATATGAAAGCATTCATATATGTGTGCATTTAAAATTGGAGTTGTTTTGAATTACCATGATCGTGTGAACCTTTGCTTCTAAAATGTTTCTTAAGTGAAATACACATCATCTAAGTCATTCCCAAACTTTTTCCAAAGAAGAACAACTCAAAATGAATATATGAAGTGAATGGTCATTTTGGCAAAATTAACTCTCATGCCTACTTTGGCTATTCCTAGTATTCATAACTTAACAGAAACATGTGTGGATCTTTACACCCCTTGATAGTACACCTAATGAGGTACCAAGGCCCACTTTGTGATCTGCTAAAAACATTCAAATGCTAATTTTAAATGACAGTTTAAAATTGAATCTAATTCATATGGGAAGATCCCATTATTTCAAAATCCACTCAAACAGGCTCAATTTTCAAAACCTAAGCACCCACAGAGTCTCAAGTTTATTCCTAGCAAACACACCAAAAATCTTTTCAAAATTCAAAACTAAATCTCATGCGGCCATTTCATCAAACACTTAGAGTCTAATCCTAGCTCACTGTTTTGAACAGGGTTTTGCACCCAAATGATCTACATTTAATCTCTTTGTCTCCCTAGAGTCTAACCATGCCATTAGCACCCATTCCCTACACACCTAGTGGCATTGCCATGCCATGCCGAGCCACCCCTCGCCGGCCAACCTTGCCCTCACCACAGCAGACCATCTCCCCCTCTCTCTCCATGTCTAGGAGGTAGCTCACACCTCACCGCCACCCTCTGCCCCCTGCCCGAGCCAAGTCCTGCAGTGGACCACCAAGGAAACCACACGCCCAGTGCCACCGCACCATGCCGATGCCGCCCGTAGAGCACGCTCTACCCCCGCGTGCACAAACCGCCGCTCAACCGCAGCCCGCTCCCGCCGCTCCGCCACGACCTAGGAAACATCCCAGACACCCCCGTTCGCCGCCCAACGCACCACAGCCACCGCTCGCCGTGGACACCGCCGCCTCTGCCGCTCAGAGCACCACCTCGCCCAGACTGCATGCCACCGCCCCTACGGTCGCATTCACTTCCTAGAGCATCGCTAGTAGACCACCTGTCGATCGCCATTCTCCGCCATGTCGCCCGTAGCCGTGTCGCCGGAGTCGCCCGCCCATACCCTTCGGTCTCACCGTCGGGCCTATAAAAGGAGGCCTCCCCAGCCTCTTCTCCCCTCACCTCTATGAACCTCGCCCACCTCTAGCCGGAGCAAGGGGAGCAGCAGCTCGCCGCAATTGGAGCCAGAGCCGCCGCCTCTGGAGGAGAAGGACGCCGCTGATTGCGACCACCCCCGGAGCTGCCTCGACCGTCCCTGAGCTCGTCGTCATCTTCCAGTTTGTTTGCCCACCTCGCCGTCGTCGCTAGAGCCCTGGTACGTCCCCAGCAGACCCCCACCGGGCCGCTAGGGTTCGAGCTCGCCGGCGACCTGTTCGTCGTCGACGACGACCCTCAGCCGTAGATTCCGCTTCTAATCCTATGGCCCACAGCGCGTGTACTGTTTCGCGTGTTAAGTGCCGCTGACAAGCGGGACCCCCCTGTCAGCTGAGTCCCGTGCCGCGCAGCGCCCCTGGGCCGACCCAAGTTCTTTCCCGCGCTAGCCCACCCGTTCAAATCTGGATTTTTCTTTTTAGTTAAATCTAGTTTTTGTCCACTAGTTCAAAATTCAATTCTAGGAGTTTCACAAATCCAAATTGCATGAAACAAATTTTTCCTGAAAGGTATTAAGATGATCTATCCAAGCCCGTTCGATTTAATTCAATTAGAGTTATAGATCTCTCCTAATAAAAATAACCAAACAGAAGCATTTGCAACTTGCAACATTTTTATAAAATCAACCAAGTTAGCTTTTGAGTCGATTCTGAAGGAAATATGCTCTAGAGGCAATCATAGAGATGATTGTATTTCATGTGTATCCGTGAGTTATTATAATGTTCCTTGAATATCCATATACCGGGCAACTTGTATTGATTGGCAATTATGTGAATTGTTTTTGAAACTCTTTACTTGTATGGTTATCTAATAATTGTCCCTAGTTGGAGTTCATGCGAGGACACACGTGAATATTAGACTAGCACATCGATTGGTTGATGACTATGTTTCGCAAGTCATAGACATGGAGATGTCAAATCAATGATGTGGACACATGTTATGAATATGGGGTTGGACTGACCCAACATGAGACTGGCAATAATACTTGCAGCTCTCTCTACACATCGTGTACGTTTTGTCCTTAGACCTGAGATTGTCGCATGTACTTGAGATGTGGATCGACCTACTTTGGGGCTATCAAACACTACTCCGTAACTGGATAGTTATAAATGTAGCTTTCGGGTTTGTCTTGATACATGCTTCAAGGCATCGGTCATTCAAGATGGGATTTGCCCCTCTCTACTTGAGAGAGATATCTCTGGGCCCCTCGAGTGATGGGATCCAGAAATGCATGGTCGTGCTACATATGGTTAAGATTTAACCTAGTAAAGGGATTCCGAATCACAGTATCGAGAAAGAGAGGTGAGCTTGGAGCTAGACCAAATATCGTGAGGCAAAGGGAAAGACATGTACTCAACCTTGTGATGGTTCATCCGAATGATCTTTATATGCGTTTAGGAGTTGGCACGTCTTGCTAGAGGCCACTACCAACTATTGACGGAGTAAGTGTACTCGCGTCATGTCTATACGTGTATGAACCTATAGGGTCACACACTTTAGGGGCTGGAAGCCTAATGAGGATTGGATCCGAATTAGACCAGGCTTAGGCTGCTAATGGGCTGCTAATGTAGAAGCCCACCAGGGATGCCTATATAAGAGAGGGTGAGGCGAGCTGAATAGGGCAGAGCATTCCACCCAGCCGCCACTCCTCTTTCGCCTGTGTTGCACGCGCAAACCTAGCAGTCTGGCGTGTGAAGGCTTCCACTCCGGACGTGTGGATACCTCGGAGGTGCTGCATCTGTAGCACTTGGACGAGCCACGCAAAGGGGAGCTTCTCATGGGTCGAGGACGAGGATGAGACGTAGAACATCTACACTGCCGCAACGTGCTTCATCGAGTTCCGCACCTGCGCGTCTAGCGGTAATCCCGTGATCTATGACAATAGTATTCCTGGTTGACGTGGTAGAAAATTTTGTTTTTACGCTAGTGTAGCCTACCCGTTACCCTACAGTGGTATCAGAGCCGATGCTATTCAGTCATAGGTTCGGAAAGTTTGCATATGGTGATATGTAGATTGATATGAATGATGTGATCGTTTGTATGGCAATGTTTCTTGATTGATCTATGATCTTACTTTCCGTGATCGTGATTCGAAGGTCGTCGAACGACTTACCCCTACCGGTCGGTTTCCGCCATCGGGGTAGACAGTAACACATAAATCCTTTTGAATCACGCGAAGATCAATATGATTGATCGAATCGGGAATTAGATCTGAATCGACGTATTGTGATCAAAGGAGTTTGGTCGAATCGGAACTATGGTCGGTTTATGGTAAATTTGATTTGCCGATCAAAATCCTTAAAGAAAAGGTACCGCAAGGGGCATTGCCCCTTCGAACCCCGCAGGGGGAGACCCCCTAGACCCCCTTTAGTCGTAGCCCCCTTTTGTATCTCGTAAAGGTTCATAGATGCTACGATTTCACTTGATCTGGTAGAATGCGATTCTATGCACACAACTTGTTTTTGCAGGATTTATGTGATCAGTATGGCCCAAAAATGTATGTGATGCATGTATGTATTTTTCATGACCTGCGTGCGTGAGTAGGGCAACACGGCTGGAGCCATATGTGTTGTCAATTATTGTAATGGCCTGCGTGCCAACTTGTGATGATCCCAATAGCATGTAATTTTGATTACTAGCTGTTAGGAGTAATAGCTTGTATTAGTTCTTGGAGAACTCATCACTTGGAGGATGGCTCGCATAGAGCATGAAGATGGAGATCATCATGGTGGACAGGTTCTATGGCGATGGAGATCACCATGAGAAAATGGGTCATACTGTATCACATTTATGTGAATGCTATTCTTATACGTTTTACTACTATGCATGCTTAGATGATAGAAGTAGAACGATCCCTCACAAAGTTTAAGTTAAACCATGCCCTCCCAAACAAACCTTGCACCATCCTATGCCCTGTACAATCATTGGTGGGTCTATGAAATTAGGGTGCCATGGTTTTCCTTGGCTGGATGGGTTTGTATCGGATACCTACACGCATAAGGGTTGGTAAGCTTAACAAGGTCATCTTAACAATTAAGGACCTTGGGGCATAAAGGTTGGGCTCCTAGTTTTGACATAGAGATGTCACCCAACAACAAGAGTCATATGTGATATGATTAGCAAAGGTTGCTTACCGATTTACCTTGTCTTCTAGCAGTGATGCTAAAGCTCACTAGTCGACTTGTTAATTGTGGATCTTGAATCACTTAGTATCAATAGAGGGATGTTGATTTAAGTGGGAGTATATGCTATTAAATTGTTTAATATGTTTTACTCTTTCATGGTTACATGACTTAGTATTTTGCATATTTTTTGTTGTAGATCAATGGCACCGAACAATTCATCACCTTTTGCTTTGCGTTCGATTCTTGAAAAGGATAAACTAAATGGAACAAACTATTCAGACTGGGTCCATAACCTGAGAATTGTTCTCAGGGTTGAGAAAAAGGAAACTGTTCTGGATACCCCAATCCCGGATGAACCTGCTGATAATGCAACTGCTACCCTTAAGAATGCCTACAAGAAAGCATGTGATGAATCTCTTGAGGTTAGTTGTCTTATGCTTGCATGCATGGAACCTGATCTTCAAAAGCAGTTTGAGGATCAGGAAGCGTACGATATGATCGTTGCGCTTAAGGACATGTTCTAGACTCAGGCTAGGACTGAGAGGTACAATGTTGCTAAGTCCTTTGTGGAATGCAAGCTGGCAGAGGGAGCAGTTGTAGGCCCCCATGTGATCAAAATGGTTGGTTACAGTCAGACTTTGGAAAAGCTTGGTTTTCCATTAGGCCAAGAGTTGGCCACTGATTTCATTTTGGCATCTCTTCCATCTAGCTATGGGCATTTCATTTCGAACTACCATATGCATGGGGTGGAGAGGGGCCTTAATGAATTATGTGGGATGCTGAAAACAGCAGAATGTGACATTAAGAAGTGTGCAGGGCATAGCCATGTGATGGCTGTGCAGAACAAGCCTAGCTTCAAGAAAAAGGGCACTTCTTGGCAGAAAAAGAAGGGCAAGGCTAAGGATACGATCCCTAAGCCAAACCCTGCACCCAAGCAAAAGGCTGGTCCTACAGGAGACACTAAGTGTTTCTTTTGTCACGAATGGCCACTGGAAGAGAAACTGTAGCAAGTACCAGGCTTCTTTGAAGAAGAGTGGAAGTAAGAGTACTTCCCACTCAGGTACGCTTGTTGGAAATGTTGTGTACATTTTTCTCGCAGATTCTTATGTTAACTCTTGGGTATTTGATACCGGATCGGTTGCTCACATTTGCAATTCGATGCAGGGGCTAATAAGGACTAGAGAAGTGCAGAAAGGCGAAGTGGATTTTCGCGTTGGAAATAAAGCAAGGGTTGCTGCATTTGTCGTCGGTGTCATGCAACTTCACCTTCCGTCAGGATTTATCATGGAGTTGAATAATTGTTATTACATTCCTAGTATGGGTCGAAACATTTTATCACCTTCATGTTTGATGAGGGATGGTTATTCATTCGCGAGTACAAACAACGGTTGTGTAATCTCTAAGAATGCTATGTTTGTGGCTGATGCTCCCATTGTGAATGGGTTATTTATTTTAAATCTTGATAATGCATGTGTTTACAATGTTAGTGCTAAAAGGCTCCGGCCAAATGATTTGAGTCCTACCTATTTATGGCATTGTCGTTTGGGGCATATAAGTGAAAAGCGCATGAAGAAGCTCCATGGTGATGGTCTTCTAACTTCGTTTGATTTTGAATCATACGAGACATGTCAAGCTTGTTTACTTGGAAAGATGACCAAGATGCCTTTTACGGGGTTTCCCGAGACAGCGATAGACTTGTTGGAACTCATACATACTGATGTATGTGGACCAATGAGCACGACAGCTAGAGGAGGATATGACTACTGCATTACTTTCACTGATGATTTCAGTAGATATGGCTATGTCTACTTGATGAAGCATAAGTCTGAAACTTTTGAAAAGTTTAGAGAGTTTCAAAATGAGGTAGAGAATCAACATGGCAAGAAAATAAAGGCCTTGCGATCTGATCGTGGAGGTGAATATTTGAGTCACAAGTTTAGCAATCATCTTAAGAGTTGCGGAATTGTTCCACAACTCACGCCGCCCGGAACGCCTCAAAGAAACGGGATCTCTAAACGGCGTAATCGAACTTTGTTGGACATGGTTCGATCGATGATGAGCCCGTCGGATTTACCATTATCATTTTGGGGTTACGCGCTAGAAACAGCAGCTTTCACACTAAACAAGGTACCATCTAAATCCATAGTTAAGACACCATATGAGATGTGGACTGGAAAGAATCCCAGTTTGTCTTTTCTAAAGATTTGGGGTTGTGATGCATTTGTCAAGCGACTTCAGTCGGACAAGCTAACACCCAAATCAGATAAGTGCATTTTTGTGGGATACCCAAGGGAAACCTTAGGGTATTACTTCTACAACCGAGAAGAGGGCAAAGTGTTTGTCGCTCGTAGCGGTGTTTTCCTAGAGAAAGAGTTTCTCACAAAGGGAACAAGTGGAAGGTCGGTGTGACTTGAAGAAGTTCAAGATGAGCCAGTCGGGGATGCTTCTACGAGTGATGCTATTGTAGCAGAACAAGTTGAGGAACCCGTGGCAATAGAAGCACCACAGCCACGAAGGTCGGCGAGGCTTCGCGAAGCGCGAGAGTTATTATTGTTAAACAATGATGAGCCTGCGACCTATGCAGAAGCGATGGTGGACCCAGACTCTGAGAAATGGCTGATTGCCATGAGATCCGAGATAGAGCCCATGGGAGACAATCAAGTTTGGAACTTGGTTGACCCGCCTGATGGTTTTAAAGCCATCGAGTGCAAGTGGATCTATAAGAAGAAGATTGATATGGATGGAAATGTTCACATCCATAAAGCTCGACTTGTTGCAAAAGGTTTTCGAAAAGTTCAAGGAGTTGACTACGACGAGACTTTCTCGCCCGTAGCGATGCTTAAATCTATACGGATCATTCTAGCCATTGCTGCACATTTCAATTATGAAATATGGCAGATGGATGTCAAGACGGCTTTCTTAAATGGAATCCTTTCTGAGGACGTGTATATGATGCAGCCCGAAGGTTTTGTCGATCCAAACAATGCTGGAAAGGTATGCAAACTTCAAAAGTCTATTTATGGGCTAAAGCATGCATCTCGGAGTTGAAACATTTAATTTGATGAAGTTGTAAAGGAGTTTGGCTTCACCAAAAATGAACAAGAACCTTGTGTGTATAAGAAAGAAAATGGGAAATCACTTGTGTTTCTAATCTTATATGTGGATGACATATTACTCATTGGAAATGACATTCCTATGCTCGAGTCTGTTAAGACCTCATTGAAAAATAGTTTTTCTATGAAGGACTTGGGAGAAGCGGCATATATTCTGGGTATCAAGATCTATAGAGATAGATCAAGGAGGCTAATTGGATTAAGCCAGAGTACGTACATTGACAAAGTGTTGAAACGGTTCAGCATGGAAGAGGCTAAGAAGGGGTTCTTGCCCATGTCTCATGGCATTAAACTCAGCAAGACTCAGTGTCCTTCGACCACTGATGAGCAAGAACGCATTAGTAGGGTTCCATATGATTCGGCTATTGGATCCATCATGTATGCACTGACATGTACTCGCCCAGATGTTTCCTATGCTCTAAGTGTTACGAGTAGATACCAGGGTGATCCAGGTGAGATTCACTAGACAGCGGTAAAGAATATCCTTAAGTACTTGAGATGGACTAAGGATATGTTCCTAGTTTATGGAGGTGAGGTTGAACTCAGTGTAAAGGGTTACACAGATGCGAGTTACCTTAACGACTCAGATGACTCGAAATCGCAATCAGGTTATGTGTTTGTCATGAATGGTGGTGCTGTGAGCTGGAAAAGTTCCAAGCAAGATACAGTGGCCTCCTCTTCAACAGAAGCTGAATATATTACTGCCTCGGAGGCTACAAAGGAAGCTGTTTGGATTAGGAATTTCCTGATCGCACTTGGTGTGGTTCAGGGCTCGTCCAATCCCTTGGACGTTTATTGTGACAACAATGGTGCTATTGCACAAGCCAAGGAACCTAGACAGCACCAGAAGAACAAACATATTCGCATGCGTTACCATCTGATTCGCGAGTTCATTGATGATGGTAGTGTCATGTTATGCAAAATACATACGGACTCAAATGTTGCTAATCCCTTGATTAAACCACTCCCGCAGCCTGCGCATGAAGCGCACACAAGAGCAATAGGTATTAGATACTGTCTAGATTGACTCTAGTGCAAGTGGGAGACTGAAGGAAATACGCCCTAGAGGCAATCATAGAGATGATTGTATTTCATGTGTATCCATGAGTTATTATAATGTTCCTTGAATATCCATATACCAGGCAACTTGTATTGATTGGCAATTATGTGAATTGTTTGTGAAACTCTTTACTTGTATGGTTATCTAATAATTGTCCCTAGTCAGAGTTCATGCGAGGACACATGTGAATAATAGACTAGCACATTGATTGGTTGATGACTATGTTTCGCAAGTCATAGACATGGAGATGTCAAACCAATGATTTGGACACATGTTATAAACATGGGGTTGGACTGACCCAACATGAGACTGGCAATAATACTTGCAGCTCTCTCTACACATCGTGTACGTTTTGTCCTTAGACCTGACATTGTCGCATGTACTTGAGATGTGGATCGACCTACTTTGGGGCTATCAAACACTACTCAGTAACTAGGTAGTTATAAAGGTAGCTTTCGGGTTTGTCCTGATACATGCTGCAAGGCATCGGTCATTCAAGATGGGATTTTCCCCTCTCTACTTGTGAGACATATCTCTGGGCCCCTCGAGTGATCGGATCCAGAAATGCATGGCCGTGCTACATATGGTTAAGATTTAAACTAGTAAAGGGATTCCGAATCACAGTATCGAGAAAGAGAGGTCAGTTTGGATCTAGACCAAATATCGTGAGGCAAAGGGAAAGACATGTACTCAACCTTGTGATGGTTCGTCCGAATGATCTTTATATGCGTTTAGGAGTTGGCACGTCTTGCTAGAGGCCGCTACCAACTATTGACAGAGTAAGTGTACTCGCGTCATGTCTATACGTGTATGAACCTATAGGGTCACACACTTTAGGGGCTGGAAGCCTAATGAGGATTGGATCCGAATTAGACCAGGCTTAGGCTGCTAATGGGCTGCTAATGTAGAAGCCCACCAGGGATGCCTATATAAGAGAGGGTGAGGCGAGCTGAATAGGGCAGAGCATTCCACCCAGCCGCCACTCCTCTTTCTCCTGTGTTGCACGTGCAGACCTAGCAGTCTGGCGTGTGACGGCTTCCACTCCAGACGTGTGGATACCTCGGAGGTGCTGCATTTGTAGCACTTGGACGAGCCGCGCAAAGGGGAGCTTCTCGTGGGTCGAGGATGAGGAGGAGACGTAGAACATCTACACTTCCGCAACATGCTTCATTGAGTTCCGCACCTGCGCGTCTAGCGGTAATCCCGTGATCTATGACTAGTATTCCTGGTTGACGCGGTAGAAAATTTTGTTTTTAGGCTAGTGTAGCCTACCCGTTACCCTACAGTGGTATCAGAGCCGATGCTATTCAGTCATAGGTTCGGGAAGTTTGCATATGGTGATATGTAGATTGATATGAATGATGTGATTGTTTGTATGGCGGTGTTTCTTGATTGATCTATGATCTTACTTTCCGTGATCGTGATTCGAAGGTCGTCGAACGACTTACCCCTACCGGTCGGTTTCCGCCATCGGGGTAGACAGTGACACATAAATCCTTTTGAATCACGCGAAGATCAATATGATTGATCGAATCGGGAATTAGATCTGAATCGACGTACCGTGATCAAAGGAGTTTGGTCGAATCGGAACTATGGTCGATTTATGGTAAATTTGATTTGCCGATCAAAATCCTTAAAGAAAAGGTACCGCAAGGGGCGCTGCCCCTTCGAACCCCGCAGGGGGAGACCCCCTAGACCCCCCTTAGTCGTAGCCCCCTTTTGTATCTCGTTAAGGTTCATAGGTGCTACGATTTCACTTGATCTGGTAGAATGCGATTCTATGCACAACTTGTTTTTGCAGGATTTATGTGATCAGTATGGCCCAAAAATGTATGTCATGCATGTATGTATTTTTCATGACCTGCGTGTCGTGAGTAGGGCAACACGACTGGGGCCATATGTGTTGTCAATTATTGTGATGGCCTGCGTGCCAACTTGTGATGATCCCAATACCATGTAATTTTGATTACTAGCTGTTAGGAGTAATAGCTTGTATTAGTTCTTGGAGAACTCATCACTTGGAGGATGGCTCGCATAGAGCATGAAGATGGAGATCATCATGGTGGACAGGTTCTATGGCGATGGAGATCACCATGAGAAAATGGGTCATACTGTATCACATCTATGTGAATGCTATTCTTATACGTTTTACTAGTATGCATGCTTAGATGATAGAAGTAGAACGATCCCTCACAAAGTTTAAAATAAACCATGCCCTCCCAACCAAACCTTGCACCATCCTATGCCCTGTACAATCGTTGGTGGGTCTATGAAATTAGGGTGCCATGGTTTTCCTTGGCTGGATGGGTTTGTATCGGATACCTACACGCTGGATGGGTTTGTATCGAATGGCCATACTATTTCGTTGTCAGATGTTTTCCAAATAAGTTGAAACGAATGATGAATCTTGACTTGACCACAACAGGGTTATGTTTATGACTTTAGCTTCCCAACTTTAGTGATTCTAGAACTTTATTTTATCTTTCTTGGTTTCTGAACTCAGCTTAGGTTTCAAACTTAACTTTATAGTTATACCTAGAGTTAGCACTTTACCTTAGAATTATAGTACTTGTTAGTGGTAGTTTGCGAGTACTTAAAGAATACTCATGGCTTTTGTCCCTGGCTATTATCATGGCCAGACTATGAAGGAGATTATCAAGATGATGGCCAACAGGACGGCTATGATAACTAGGACTATCTGCCTTCGTCAGCATTGCCTCTGCCCCTGAAGATGGACCCCACCGCTATGCTCATCTTTTATTTCCGCTGCTTGTTGTATTAAGACTGGATCATGAGATCCTTATTTGTGTAAGACCTTATCTATGGTTTGTAATGGATGATGTACTGTGATATCCACTCCGTTATGTCTCGCAAAAATGGTAATCCTGGGATTGCGGGGTATGGCATAACGGGCATCTGGGATTAAAAATCCGGGTGTTGACAATGTCACAGACTCACTGCCCCCACGGACACACCCGCCGCGAACTGGCGTGTTGCGTACTCGCCATGCTACCGACAAATCGCCGCGTCGACTTTGCCATAGCGCGACCTCCGTCTGCCGCATCAACCCCGTGCCGCTGCGTGGACTTCGCCATAGCGCGACCTCCGTCCGCCGCGTCGACCGCGTGTCCGCCGCGTCGACTTCGCCTTAGCGCGACCTCCGTCCACTGCATCGACCCTGTGTCCGCCGTGTCAACTCCGCCAAAGCGAGACCATACATCTGCCGCGTCGACTTCGCCAAAGCACGACCATACTTCCGCCGCGTCAACTCTTTCCGGCTATGTCGAATGCGTATGCCGCGCCTACTAAAGGACCTTCATCGTCCGAGTCGCCAGAGAGGGTCGCATGCCATGATGCATGCACTCGCCACTAGGTGTCTCTTCCCCGGGGAAAAATCAATTCGCCTTTGTCAACCTTTGAAAGAGCGACTCGCAATGGCCAAGTAGTAAGGACGAGGACTCACAAACCAAGCCTCAGATCGTCCATGAAAAACGCTAACCGAGCGCCATCATTGGAGTCGCCTTGCTCGACTGGCCTTCCGGGCCAAGACAAATGGTAGTGCTACACAAACGGCACCATGTCCTCTTCAACCTTAGATAGTGCGACTCGCACGGCCAAGTACTGCGGACGAGGACTCGCAAACCGAGCCTCTGATCATCTAGGAAGAACGCTAAGCCAAGAGTCATCTTTGGATTCGCCATGCGACTGGCCCCCGGGCCAAGATGAGAGACTCGCTAACAAAAACAGAGCAATCAACGTCATCGCGGACTCGCAATCATCACGGACTCGCCACACTCAGGGACTCTCCCCTCGCGGATTCGCAATCATCATGGACTCGCCACACTCAGGGACTCTCCCCTCGCGGACTCGCAATCATCACGGACTCGCCACACTCGGGGACTCTCCTCTCGCAGACTCGCTCACCATGAACTCTCCCTATGCGGACTCGCCATGCTCGGCAACAACCACTACTATTTTCAGAATATGCATCTCTAAAGAGCCTCAAGTTGCATTTACAAGCCAACTCGAGCCTCGGGGACTACTCCTAGGCATACTGCGTGTGCGCGTGGTTCCACGACCGCGTCTCCCCATGCTCGGGGACTCGCCACCGCGGATTCGCCCTCACGTGCTCAACACACTCGGGGACTCGCCACCACGGATTCGCCCTCGCGTACTCAACACGCTGGGGGACTCTCTACCGTGGACTCGCCCTTGAGTACTCAACACGCTCAGGGACTTGCTACTGTGGACTCGCCCTCGCATACTCAACACGCTCAGGGACTCACCCCTCGCAGACTCGTCTCGCGTATTCCCTTGCACTGACCTAGCAACTTCACCATCAATGATTTGGTGGCCTCCACGTCCTCTACGACAACAAGTTGACAAGGCGCCGGCTAAACTTCTCCAAGGGTGACTCCGTCCAATGACAACTCGCCCGACACATTGACTCGCCTTGGCGATTGGGCTACTTCATGAGCTATTTCTCTATTTCAGGAGCTCGCCAACGACTCACCATCGACTCCACCCCAGAATCAACTGTGCTTGGTGGCTTGAAGTCATTGCCGAGTCCCTGACACGCTCGGGGACTACTGATGGGGAATACCAATCGGAGTATGCCCACGAAGCAAAGTCACCAGCTGGAGCGAGCCAACTGAAGCCAAGCCCAGGGCGGTTTGACTCGCCAAATACAGCGACTGGCGCATATTGGACCCGAACGACTCGCCGACTGGAGGCCCAAGACGGCGACTCCAATACAAAGCCCATTAGCACACTTGTAAACCCTAACCGGCTGTATATATAAAGCCACCAGGGGCACTCCTTTGAGGGGGATCGCTCTGATCTCTCCCACGTCTCATTAGATCTAGTCTCTCCCACCGCCTCCGGCGACTCCATGTAAACCAATCTATGATCTTATACTGGATTGCTAGCAAGACATAGCGTTCCTCCATCAAGGGGACATGAACCTGGGTACATCGGGTGTCAATCTCGCTCCCGGATTCTCCTACGTCACCTTGCCCTTTCCTCTACGTAAGCTACCCTGTAGCATCTGACGTGGTCAATTCCACGACACCGCTTCATCCCACTATGCCACCAATATCCAAAATACATGAAAGAAGCAATAACATGATCATCATTGTCCACATATTCTTATGCGTTCTACCCGTGCAAAGCACCTACGCATGGATCAGGCTCTGATACCACTGTTGTGTTCGCAGCAAAGAAAACAAAAAAATTCCTACGATGGGAACTATTACACCAAGATCTATCTATTAGATACAAGCAACGGGTGGATATACATCCATAGAGAACATACCCTCAAAGACAACAAAGCTTTGTTAACGAGATGGAACTCGTAGATTATGTAGTTTTACACTTGCCGATCTCAAGATCGTGATGAAGTCCAGCAGGACCAGCAGGTCCAACTCCAGCACGTCCATCAGATCCAGCTTCAGCAAGTCCAGCACCACCAGGTCCAGCACCACAAAGCAGCGGCGCATCCGTGATTTCACACACGTCCGGTACCCTGACAACCTCCGTCCCTTGCTCCAGCAAAGTAGCGGAAGCATCAACTCCTTTCCAGATAAAGCCACCGAGAACATGTATCTCGCTAATCCGAGACCATGGGGGAAAAATACTTGAGGGGGAGAGAGATCCTTCACGAGGAGGTGTGAGGATGAAGGGGTGTGAGGGGGGCCTTTTATAGGAGGAGCAGGGTGCGCCACCCCATTGCCAGCGCCCAAGGGGTGACCCTTCACCTCCTCATTCATGTGGTGGTAACTCCCTCCACATAAATGTTCCCCTTCACATTCTCTTTTAAAGTCTCCACTTTAAGTGCATTAAATTTCACTAAATTTAATGCTCTCTCATTTAATAAAACTCTTTTATTAATTTTATTTAGAATTTTGTTAATTACTTTAATTAACAAACATTCATATAAAACCCCCCGCAACATTTCAATATTACATGTAGAACCAATTTCAGCAATTTCACCTGAAACAGTTTTGGTGTCTATTGAAATAATTCTAGTGCTTTCTTAAATCTTTATCTGAAATATATTTGCTCCAAATGGTGTCGGTATCCCTTAAGTGTGTCACCCTATGGTTCACGAATAATGCAGACGTGATCGATACCCCTCTCAGATCAATAATCAGAAGTGGGACCTGGAGATCCATACTGACTCCTACACATTCAACAATGACTTCTGTGATCATGAGAACCTTTAACGCTAGTAACTAAATCCCTTTGTCTCGCAATATATTACATGTCGTAGCACTGAACCAGCTTTATAATCACCCTTTCATGGTGTGATGTTTGACGTTATCAAGATAGTCTTCCAGTGTTACTGATTGACATGATCTCATGGTCTAAGGACTAGGATTACTTCGTATCATGTTATAGCAATATAAACACAACGACTTTGATCGTAATGCTATACTTCGGATGAATGTTCATCACATCATTCCACTAATGTTGTGACCTCATTATTAACAACATCCACTTTCCATGATCAGGAAACCTTGATCATCTTGTTAATCATAGAGCTAGTTTATAAGAGAGGCATAACTAGGAACTTTCCTTTTGTTTATTAAACACGCATGTATTAACGTTTTCAAATTAATACAATTATAGCATGCAAAATAAACATTTATCATAAATAAGGAATAATATAATAACCACTTTATTATTGCCTCTCAGGTATATTCTCTTCAGGTACAAGGTTCAGTGGGGTGTAAAAGTAAAGGTTGTGCAGTACTAGGGATTGCAATTCAATTCAAATCGCGACACAATGATGCAAGAATAAAGATAGAGGCATATGTGCTATATGTAATGCAAGCATGGGAAAATGTTTTCATGTTAGCTCAACAGTGGAATAACTAGGATCCGTGTAGTACTCTTGGAACTCCGGATAACTCCCTTGCTCGGCATCTATCCGGAATAAAAGCCAACAAACACACAATGGTCCATAATGAATAAAGTGTGCAATGATATGAACATATGAAACAAGCAAAACAAGGTATGCCATGATGGAATAATGCACATTTACATGGTATAACATAGCATGGCATGGGTGAGGTGTAGGAATAATAATAAAGCATTTTAATTAATTATTTAGTCATATTTTGCTCCCATAAATCTTGTTGCTTATTTAATATTTACATAATGCATGCTTCAGTTGATATCATGGAATGCATAATTAGAAAGGGCTCGTCGCGCTGATCGATCTAGACATATCATTTGCTGAATTCATAGTTACGGAATTAAAATTATGATTTTATTAAGAATAATGGCATATTAATAGCATTTAATAATTTGAAAAATTTAAATGCCTAGAAATTATTTTAAATAGCATATTCATATTCCTAGCTTTTTATGATTAGAAAACATATATCATTTGTATTATTTGAAATTATGAATTTAAAAACATTATTAAATGGAAAAGAATTTAAATTGGGTCAAAAGTCAAATGTTTGACTAGCTGTGTTCAACTCTGGTCAAATTTGAAAATATGGTTGAGTTCATATTTGGAGAACATTCATATTTCATTTTATAAGTTTGTCCAAATTCAAAACAGCTCAAAAGATATGAATTAATTTGATGTAAAGCATTTTCTAGAATTTTATTTGTATTAGAAAACATGCTAGAACTTTGGTTACTTGGGGATGATCTAACCACAGCCATAGATAGGTGGGGACAGAGGGTTCACCGGCCCACTTGCGCGCGCACCAGCGAGAAAACGACATGTGGGCAAGCCGGGGAGTGCGTGTTGGGATTAAAAAATCCATGGTCCTTTTTATTAAACTTTTTGGACGGGCTTAGTGGTGTGGATGAAAAGTGGGGACATTGAGAGGACGCTGGGTCAAGGAACAAAAGACATAGGGGTATCTGCAAAAACGTAGCGCTACTCAGAAGACGATACTGTACACCTTCTTTGCACCTATTGAACATGCGCGATAAGGAAAAACAGAGGCTCGCGGGGGTCGAACTGGCAACCTCGGGCACGGTTAGGTAGGACGGATCCACTGCGGTGGCGTTGGGCTGGTGCTAGGATAGGTTAGCGGCACCAGGTAAGGCTCCATGACTTGGCAACAACAAGCACAGACAACGGAATGATAGGACCAGCATCATCGTGTAGAGGCGGTGCAGTCAGGTGGCGTTCCAAAGGCTGGGTTAGGACAATATGGTGTGGCTCAGCGATGCGGACACGACGGTGCTAGCACGCGATAGCGAGGCACACGACAGCAGCGGTGTGCGAGCAGGGCGGCAGCGAGCAGCAGCGCACACACGGTGTTCGACAAAATGAATAAGCAAAACAGGAACCAATGCAATGTGTGAGCATGTCTGGGAGGGTTATGGGCTCACCACGGGTGTACTTGCGCAATCGATCATGATCGTGGCATAGGTGATCTAGGATGATGCTCACGATCGGGATTTGCTAGGGTTTGCTCGGCTTGCTTCGTGTTTGACTAGTTCCATGCCTTCTCCCCCTTGACTCCTTGTACTGGTGGCGTATTGGGGTCCTTCTTATCTTCCTCGACTACCTCGTGTTCCTGTTCTCCCACTCCCCTTGCCGGTGCAAGCTCTAGCAGAGCTAGGTTATGATGGGTAGGTAGGGTAGCATGGGGAAGATGGGGAGTAAAGGTTGGTGCTAGGTAGAGCCCTGTGGCGATCTGGATCGGCTAGGGGTGGTTGGTAGCTAGATAAGAAGGTGGAGCTGCACATGGCGCTTGGGTAGGGTTTGGGGCAAAAGTAACCTCGGTTACTTCCTTCTCCTCTCTCTCTTGCCTCTCTCTCTAGTTAGGTAGAAGGGGAGGGCAACCATATAGGGTGGAGGCTAGCGTGGCCTTCTTGGCCAACAAGATAAAGGCTAGGTGGGGTAGGGCTATGTGGTTGGGGTAGATAGAGGTTTTCTTTCTATCTTTAATTTGTTTTGTCTAGTTAAAAACAAGCTCATTATAAGCTCCCAAGAAAGAACAAGATCAAATAAAACCAAAAGAAACAAAGGTGGGGAATGAAGGTGATCTATTAAGATTCATTTGAATTTGATCAAGCTTGACTAAATTCAAGTTAAAGCAAGATTTTCAAAAATTCAAAGAAAAATCCCAAATAGAAAGGAGGTGGTGCAAGCTTTGCATGGGCCATCCATGGGTGATAAATGCCTCATCTAGTTGTGAAACAACTATAAATACAGATTGTCATTATTTATGCATGGTTCAAATATTTGAATTAAGGCCCAACAAGAAAATCAAGCTTTATCTTCCCATATGGACTAGATGGAATAGAAGCATGAATGAAAATAAGTGGCCAACTTAGTGTGTGTGATCCACTAAATAAAAAATAGAGCCACAATTATATCCAAACATGATCACACATTCAAATACAAACCATATGGAAGCTTAGAATGATATCCATTTACATAGCATGCAAAGGTAACCATGTGGCTTCCCATATTCAATATTGTGAAAACAACATGTGTCATGTATGGGAGCATGTAGAAAGAAGTGGATCCGTCCCAACATATATGATCTAGATTTGACTACCAAGAGAAATACAGTGGCTCATATATAATTAGAATGGTGGAATTTATAGATAGAGCCAAGAGAAATGTTGTGGAGTTTGAAAGAGATATGCCCCCAAACCAACTTGGGCATCAATCAATATATCAAGAACCAACTACAATTTATCAAGAGATAATACAATTAATAAAGCAAATGTATATGAGGGGAAAAACTAAATAAAGGGATTTTATATGATGCTCAAATGGAATGTGTCATGGTGACATGAGCATGATATAATGATGATGCAATAAATGATATGTAGGAAGTAGCATATATATAGTAAACCATGTAGCATTACAATGTTAGACAACTGGGATGCTACATGCGTGTGTTTCTATTTGTGCACCCCTGCAGGGTAAATATTTGCGAAAAGTCGTGTCTACGGTTATGGACTACTTGGAACACAGTGTCTCAACCATGGATAACTCAAACTAAAGTAGTGTTATAAATTTGACTATGTCATGACTAGTAATCAGCTCCACTACAACGGGGTGGTTAACTAAAAGTGCCCACAGCTAGTGATATTGGCATGTCTTATGCTATCTATACCTGACTAGTAAGTATTGCAACTATAATGGAATGATTAATAACACTGCCAACTATGTGAGTTCCTCAGAATGACTTCCTCGTTTGGTGTCGAGGGGGAAAATCAAGGATGGATTATGTTTGGTGTTAGTATTAGGTTGGTTCCGAATAGGTCTGTCTTACCACTCTCTAATAGCCGATAGTTGTATCGAGTCTCTATAGGTTGTTCAGTGCATGCTTTCCTGCCGCTTCAGTCCACCATACCCATGTAGGAGAGACCCACCGAATTCTAACACTCGTTGTGTACTGGCCTTATTACTGACCGCCCCCTTTTTCCTTTGCCCTTTGTCGGCACCCCTTTGCTTTGACAGGTATGAGTTCGACGATGTTAGCAAGGTTACCCTTCCGTCTTGGCCTAGGCAGGGTTATGGACACCATAGGTTATTCTTTAGGAATCTTAGTCCAGTGTTCCTCTTATCTGTACTCAAATGTTGTATCATTTTCAATGTGATTTGGATATTTACAATGTATATTTATATTCTTGACTTGAGGAGTCGTTGTTGTATATATATGTTCTTGTGGGTTCCATCGTGTACTATGGTCTAATGGTATTAGTTTGTTTTCCACCCACACGCAAGTGATTGGTGGGCATCATCGAATTGTTTCTATGCGGGTTTGGCAGGAATTGCTAAAATTTGCATAGGGCCGCTGCGAGGGTGTTATAGTGACCACCAGCACCGCCCTGACCACGGGGATTTGTCTCCATCCTCTATGGCTGCGACGACGGCTTAGCGGATAACACTTGTAAGGTGGCGGCGCATACCTGTTCCTCTCGTCTACTGGTGGCAACTAATGGCAGTACTAATCCCCAATCGCATGGATTCTTAGCATGTTTTGGTGTACACTATGGTATTTAACCGTTTGCATAGACTAGGATTACACATGCAAGCTAGTTTTGGGGCTAGATCTTATGTTATAAGTAACAATAATCTCAAATTCAGTATTGATCGATCCACGGCTGATGATGATTTGTGAGGTCATTGGCCATGTTTTGCTTGGCTGGTCTATACCCGATGATGGATTTTATTGTTTGCTTGACCGATCTCTTTACTGGAGGATTATGAAGTGTAGTACTTTGATGCTAGCTAAACCTTCACATCACCATATAAGGCCGTCATGCTAGACAAAGTTCTATCCCCATAGCTAGGGTTCGTATCGGCTTTGACTTCAGCCAAATAATTTGATGAAATAGATACATTGTCCATACCTATCGACTGAGCTAGCTAGATTCAGAAGCTTCATTGTTTAGATTGTGTGTTTGATAGGAACAATGATCCTCTTGATTTGGTTAGATGTCTTTGTTTAGATATTATTTTGCAATTATGATCTACAGTAGCTTGAGACACTCCTTGATCGGGGCCAAATTTTCTGCAGTGTTCAAGCAAAAAGCTCAAGGTTGGAGAGATCTCATCATGGAAGAAGACAAGAGAGAACTGCTCTACTGCCAACCTAAGGCATAGGCCACTGAAGCAGACTAGGTACACCCATTAGGAAAAGACCACTAACAACTTCTTCAACATGCTGCGTGAATCCGGGTTAAATATGCTTGCCATTGCCAGTTTATTTTTTCCTTATTTTGAGGGTGAGTGTCATCCAACCATCAAGCTAAAGACCTCCACTACATGCATCTGGGATGTCCACCTGAAGGAGCAAGATGGTAACATTTCCATGGACACAGGATGGCTAGAGTTTGCCAACGCACATCACTTAAACAAAGGACGGCTCCTAGTATTCAAGAAGCCTACCACCAGATCCTTGAAAGTACTTTTATTTGATAAACATTTTGTGAGAAGGTGATGAGATGTGTAGGTTATCACCCATGACCCATCATTGGAGGAAAAATATGAATCACAATTGTATTAAGTTGGTGCCTATTCGGTTCGGATCGCTGATGGCTCTAAAAATATAGCCATCTACATGCACATTTAAACTAGATATTATTCATATTTTTGATGAAATGTATCTCTAAACCCTGCCACTAATGCCTAATGATCAAAGGGGTATGCAATCATTTTTTTTCTATTTTTCCCTACACAGATAATGACGTTTGATGATGGTAATTACAACATTAAAGTCAAAGATACAAGATTTCCAATAACTCGAAGAAACGAGGAGTCGTGAAGTGGAGACAGGCGCTTTAACGACCAACTATACGGTGGGAATAAAAATTCGGCCATATAGGTTCGGTCGTATAGTTGCCATCGACACTGCTAGGTCAAACACAACAACTTTCATGAAGGGACCCCTATATAAAGCGGCCTTGGGCGACGAGAAAAGAGAGCTTTTTCCGATCATCAGCCACCCCAGATCTCCATCCACAACACCGAAGAGTCGCCGGAGGAATAGACTTAGATCTAATCTCCAAACCCTTCTCCACCACCATAGCCATATTCCACCACTTGTAATAGTAGATCTCATCTTCGATTGGCGACATTGTAAGACTATTTGCTATCAATCTCATGATATCCATTACAATGTTTATGATCTTTGATCTCATCTCTATGTGTGAGTAATTCTCCTTGGGCTGAGGGCTTTGGCCTAGCCAAGTAGATTTTTGTGCATGTTATTTATCATAGATGGGATCATGTATTAGTTTGTATGACATGATGATTATTGTATCCTCTCTTGCCTTAATCTAAGGACTTGTCAGGTACCCAAGATCTCGAGGATTGAGCTAGGTATAGGGAGTATGAGTAATGACTAATCTACAGGTTGGGAACCCCAGTGACAGAAGGGGTAGTATGGCTATATGTGCGGTATTTACTTGGGATCAACGGTGATGTCACTATGCATATCATTAGTTCTCTTTCTACTATGGATGAGACTAGTAGGTTATTGCTATAAGCGGTTGCGTAGGAAATAGCAATTATGGATGCACTGCCCACATATAATTTATCTTGCTCTAACAATTACATGCATACTTTCTTATTATATTTTATTCTCATCAGATGTTTTGCAGAGCTACAGGTGAAACCGAACGGCCTAGGCACTCTCTCTCCATCATCGACAACAACAAAAGACGCAAACTCTTGGTCCGGTAAAAACACAAAAGGAATTCTAAAACTCTCGATGGTCCGTTAAAGTAACCTCCCTACACTTTCTACTTCCCGAGGATTCGATAAACCTAGGTCTACTAGGGCAAAAGAGCTATACTACATCAATAATCCGGATCGAAGGCATCAACCCTTTTTCTGGTGCCGTTGCCGGGTAAGCAATAGCTACCCTAGTGAGGTTAGTAGGAACCTTGCTAGTTTTAATTCTTGTTTTTGATTTTGTTAGTTTGCTTTCATTCTTTATTTGAAAAACCAAAAAAAATAGTTAGTCTTTAAATTCCTTTTTATTATCATAAGTATCTGTTTAGGAAAACCCAAAAACATAGGAAATATGGCTAAAAAGAAGCTTGGGGAGTTTGTAACCCCCAACAATGATTATTTGCCTACTCATATTACTCAGCCAGCAATTGTTGCTAATGACTATGAAATTAATCCCCATTATTTATGTTTGGTTCAACAGAATCAATTTGGAGGCTCTGCTATTGAGGACGCAGGTATGCACTTGAATATTTTCACTGAATTATGTGACATGATGCGCATAAAAGATGTTGATCCCGATGCGGTCAAATTGCGCTTATTTCCTTTCTTTCTTAGAGGAAGAGCAAAAGAATGGTTCTTATCTTTTCCTAGAAATACTATAAAATCCTGGGTGGAATGTTCTTCTTTATTTATGACTAATTTTTTCCCACCTGCAAAGAATATGCAATTAAGATCTAATATTACTGGTTTTAGACAGGAAGAGTGTGAGCCACTAGCGCTTGCATGGG
Source organism: Avena eriantha (assembly GCA_910589775.1). Lineage (NCBI taxonomy): Eukaryota > Viridiplantae > Streptophyta > Magnoliopsida > Poales > Poaceae > Avena > Avena eriantha. Next base: position 218,869,780 of record OU342740.1, read on the forward strand.
AGAGGATGAAAGAATGCATGAGAAAATGTCCCAGTCATGGCATGGAAGATTTGCTAATTCTCCATTTATTTTATAATACTCTTAATCATGTGTCTAAATCTATGCTTAATACTGTAGCTGTAGCTGGAGGAACATTTATGGGTAAACATATTACCGAAGCAAAACGCACCTGCTAGATAATATGCAAGACAACCATGCCCAATGGCATGTGGATAGATCAAACATGAGGAAGGTGAACTCTGTCTGACCACAAGAAAATGAAGAACTCAATGCTAAGCTGGATGAGCTCATATTAGCCGTATAAGGTAAGGAAACCCAGGTAAGAGCTATCCCAGAAACTAATATTGAAGAGATAGACTTCATAGCTCGTAATGGTTACAACCCTGCTTGGAAGAAGAATTATAATCCTAATTTTCAAAAACACTATTCTAGTCCTGTAGGTAACTCTGATAATAATATGGGATCAAACAATGGTAGTCTCCAAGAAACACTTAAGTCCTTTATAGACTCACAAAATGAGAAAAACAATATCCTTGTTAAAATAATGCTATGCTTGGTAAATTATCTAATCAGGCTGTAAGTTTGTGGAATGATTTGTAGGCCCTCCAAGCAAGAACGAGGATTGTTGAGGCACAGCTAGGTAAGATAACCGAGAGTCAAACTCTCATTCTAGCTAAATTTGCAGGTAAAGCAGAGCCCAATCCCGTTGAAGACCTCAATATGATGAGAATCCAAAGGGAGGAGCCTGAAGAATTTGATTACAGTAATGCTCCTTCACCAAGTTACATCATTGAAGATCTTGTAAAAACGATCAACATCAAGATTTTGGTAAGTGAAGAAAATGATGAAGCCATGTATTGATACGTCCATTTTCCATCCCTGTTTTATATCATAATTTACTGTTATTCATTGATATATTTCATATTAAGAGATGATACTTATATTATTTCATCTATTTTTGCATGATTGATGACTTTTGGAGGATGAACCACTTGAGTCAGGATTCTGATGGAAAAAGCACTATCTAGATGCAATATTGGCGAAGATCAGAAAATCCCAGAAAATATACGGAAATTCCTATTATTTCCGAAGACGAAGGAGGCCAGAAGGAGGAGTGGAGATGGGCCACAGGGGGCACACACCACCCTCTGGCGCGGGCCACCCCTGGTCACGCCACCAGGTGGTGTGGCCACCCTGACCCACCTCTAGCATCACCCTTTGGCATATATAATCCCCTCGAAACCCTAAGGCTGGAGGGACAACGGAAAGGTTCTGCCGCCTCTGCGGGGCGGAAACTACAGAGAGAGAGAAAGAGCTCTCTGGCAGGCAGAAATTTGCCGGGGAAATTCCTTCCCGGAGAGGGGAGATCATCGCCATCAACACCGCCATCGAGCTAGACTTCATCGGGATCATCATCACCTCCACCATCATATCCACCAGCACCATCACCACCACTCCGTACCGCTGTAATAATTGGGTTGAATCTTGCATTGTTCTTAGGGAAAACTTTCCCAGTGTTGATTACTTGTTGTAGTTGATGCTATTGAGTGGAACCATTGAATTATTGTTCATGTTCAGATTGTTACTTATCATTATTTCGTCTCTGATCTTGATAGATATGATGTCTTGTGATTAGTTTGTTTAGTTCTTGAAGACATGGGAGAAGTCATGTTGTTAGTAGTGGAATTGTGTTGAGAAAGATTTAATGGTTTGATATTTAAGTTCCGGTGCTATTCTTCTAGTGGTGTCATGTGAACGTCGACTACATGATACTTCACCTTTATGGGCCTAGGGGTATGCATTGTGTATTTGGCTACTAATCGTGGGGTTTCTAGAGTGACAGAAACCTGAACCCCCATTAGGAAACCTTTGCTTAAGGGACTGTAGGATCTCAGAGTTTAAGGTTGTGGTTAGGTTTTTATCTTAATTACTTTCTTGTAGTTGCGGATGCTTGCAAGGGGTATAATCACAAGTATGTATAAGTCTTACGAAGGTCAGTACATTAGCATAGGTTCACCTACACAACACTTGTCCAACCAAAGAAGATTAATCAACTATATGAAGTGAAAGCACTTGACAATATTCCCATGTGTCCTTGAGAATGTTTTGTCATCTTAACTAATATAACCAGCTTGCCACTTGCTACAATTATTATTATTATCTTTTATTTACTCGCACTTTATTTATCTACATAATCAAAACCCCTAAAAATATGTTTGCTAACTATTTATAGAGAATCCCTGATCCAAACCACTTGTCAACACCTTCTGCTCCTCGTTGGGTTCGACACTCTTACGTATCGAAAATACTACGATACACCCTCTATACTTGTGAGTCATCAAGACTATTTTCTGGCGCCGTTGCTAGGGAGTGAAGCGCTATTGAAGAGTGGAACTGGTAAAGGACTCTTCTACTCTGAGTATTGTTTATTTATGTTTGTTAATTTATTCTCAATATGGATATTTCACTTAGTTTCTTCTTTCGGAATGCTACTACCACTGCTAAGGTAGTAGATGAACCACCACCTGCTAAAATTGATACTTTTAAAATACCTACAAAAATTGTTGATCATGTTATGGATAACTACTATTTTGGAGATGGAACTGTCCATCCTAGTGATCATTTGCTCTTTATACATGAATTATGAGGATTGTTTAAGTGTGCAGGTATTACAACAGATCAAGTTAAGAAAAAGTTATTCTCTGTATCATTGAAGGGCAGAGCTAAGGAATGGTATAAGCTGCTGAAGAATGGCTAATCTCTTGAATGGGAGGAAATTGTACCTCTCTTTTCTTCCAAATTTTATCCTCCTAGTGAGATTCATAAATATCGGAACCAAATATATAACTTTTGGCCTCGTGATGGAGGGAGTACCGCGCAAGCTTGGGGAGATTGAAGTTACTAATGCTCAAATGTCCTATTCATGAGCTCCCTAATAATATTGTTATCAATAACTTTTATGCAAGGCTTTATCTTCATGATAAGGATCTATTGGATGCTTCTTGTCTTGGATCATTTACACGTATGAAATAAGAAGCTAAATGGGATCTTCTAGACCGTATTCAAGACAATGTTAAAGCATGGGAGAATGATAAAGGAAGAAAGTCATAAATAAATTATGATTATGAATGCATTAAATCTTTTATGGGGACTGATGATTTTCATAATATTAGTACTGTTTATGGTCTTGATTCTCAAGTTCTTGCGAATTGCTTTAAGGCCTTTGCCTCTTATATTGAAATTCCCCAAAAGGAATGGAACAAGTATCATGCACCATATAAAGATATTGTTAATTGTGTTCCTGCTAGAAATACTGAAGTTTGCACCGTTGATCATATTTTACCTGAACCTTACATTGAGAAAATACCTTTCCCTGTTAAGGTAAAGGAGCATTCTATGATAACTAGTGTGGTTAACAAAAGTACAAAGAAAGCTGTAAAACCCGGTGAACAAATAAGCATTGAACCTGCAGTAGCAATTGTGAAAGACCTTGACACTAAAAGTGTAGAAGATGGACACATTATCTTTTGTGAGGATGCTTATAATATTGTTTCACATCCTAGTAGAACTAGGAAAGCTAGTGTCCATGTGCTTTCTGTTAGAATTGGTGACCATTGCTATTATGGTCTATGTGATATTGGTGCAAGTTCAAGTGATATTCCTTATGAGCTTTACAAAGAAATTATGCATGAAATTGGTCCCTGTGAACTAGAAGAAATTGATGTGGTTATTCACCTTGCTAATAGAGAGACCATCTCTCCAATTGGTATTGTAAGAGATATGGAAGTTCTTTGTGGTACGATTAAATATCCTGCTGATTTTCTAGTACTTGGTTCAGCTGCTAGTAAAACTTGTCCTATCATTTTTGGTAGACCTTTCTTGAACACTTGTGGATCCACTATAGATTGTAAGAGGGAGAAAATTTTAACTAAATTTGATGGAGAATCTTATGAGTTTAATTTTTCAAAATTTGCTAAAGTTCCTTATGAAAATGAATTGCCTGATGAGGATTTTAGAGTTGAACAACTTGCTTCTATTTCTCTTGCTCCTAATAATGCTTTGCAGCAATATATGGAAGACCACGAAAGTGAGATCTTCTTGGAAAAAAGAAATGAGATTGACGAGATTCTCCTTCGTCAACCCAAGATGCTTAAGCATAACTTACCTGTGGAAGATTTGGGTACCACATTACCACCTAAAAAGGATCCGATTTTCAATCTGAAACCTTTACCTGACGATCTTAAATACGCTTACATTGTTGATAAGAAAGCTTTAACTACTGCTCCTATTGTCCAACCACCTGATTCGAATTTACCCTTTGAAATTATGTGTGATGCTAGTGATTTTGTTGTAGGTGCTGTTCTTGGACAACGAATACATAAAAAAGTTGAATGTTATCCATTATGCTAGTAAGACTCTTGATGCTGCCCAAAACAATTATGTTATACTGAAAAAGAGTTCTTAGCTGTTGTCTTTGCTTGTGATAAGTTTACACCTTATATTGTTGATTCAGAAGTTACCGTTCATACTGATCATGCTGCTATTAAGTACCTTATGACAAAGAAAGATGCTAAGCTTAGGCTTATTAGATGGGTGTTACTTTTACAAGAGTTCGATCTACATATTGTAGATAGGAAAGGTGTTGAAAATCCTATTGCTGATAATTTATCTCGATTGGAAAACATTTCTTTTGATCCTATGCATGTTAATGATAGTTTTCCAAATGAATAGTTGGCTGCAATTGAGGTAAGCTCGTGAGAGAGTCCTTGGTATGCCGATTATGATAACGTTGTTGTTTCAAAGTATTTGCCTCCAACTTTTATAGCCCAGCAAAGAAGCAAATTCTTTTATAATTTGAGGCATTATTTTTGGGATGACCCTGCTGGTTCATGGTTGATATCGAGCTTGTCGGGGAACCCCAAGAGGAAGGTATGATGAGCACAGCAGTAAGTTTCCCTCAGTTATGAAACCAAGGTTATCGAACTAGTAGGATCAAGGAAACACCTCCAAGGTGTTGTTTCCAACTTGGAATCCTACACAACACAACCATAGAACTTTGCCCCCAACTTACAATGAGGTTGTCAATCTCACCGGTTTTGTTGAAAACAAAGGATTAAACGTATTGTGTGGAAGAAAGTAATAGCTTGTAGAAAGTAAACAGAAAACAGTAAATAGATGTAGATTGATTGTAAAAGAAAGGACAGGGGTCCATAGTTCACTAGTGGTGATTCTCCTTAAGATAGATGACATGTTGGGTGAACAAATTACAGCGGGGCAATTGACAAACATCGAGAAAGCATACATGCATATACTAATCATCTTAACTCCTATGAGATTTGATTGGGCATTACAACATTATGCATAGACCGTAATCCAACTGCATCTATGACTAATAATCCACCTTCAGGTTATCATCCGAACCCCATCCAGTATTAAGTTGCAAGCAACAGATAATTGCATTATGCATTGCGTGTAAAGTAAACAATACAATTGTTCTATGAATAAAGGATTGTTGTTTTCTCCCTAGTAGCAACAACACATCTAGTACCATAGAGATTTCTGTCACTTCCCCAGATTACTAGAGGAATGAACCCACTATCGAGCATAAATACTCCCTCTTGGAGTTGTTAGCATCTACTCGGCCAAGATATCTACTAACAATGGAGAGCATGCAAGATCACAAATATAAAAGACATGATAGAATCAATAATCAATCTGAAATAGCATCTCAAAATCCATCGGATCCCCGTAAACACAACATGTAGGATTACAAATAAATGATCTTGATCGTGAACGGAGCTCACAAGATCTAAATATGATAGCACAAAGGAGAAGAACCAACCATCTAGCTACTACAGGGACCCATAGTCCAAGGATGAACTACTCACGCATCACACTGGAGGCTTTCATGGTGATGAAGAAGGCCTCCACGGTGAATTCTCCCCTCCGGCAGGGTGTCGGGAAGAGCTTTAGATCCCTCCCGGCCTAGGGATGGAGATGACGGCGGCTACAGACTCTTTCGTGGATTTTTGATCGGCTACTTAGGGTTTCTGTATCGGAGGCATCTTATAGGCGAAAGGGGAGGCCGAGGGGGTTCCCTAGGCGGCCACAGCACCCCCTAGCGCGGGCCAGGCCTAGCCGCACGGCCAGGTGGTGTTGGCGGCCCTGGCCCCTGTTCGTCTCGTATTCTGGCTCCGTGTCCCCCTCGGTGATATATTGACTTTGGCTTTTGTCTCGTCTAATTCCGAGAATATTCATTTTCAGACTTTCCTGGAACCAAAAACAGCAGAAAATAGGCAGCTAGCACTGTGGCATCTTTTTAATAGGTTAGTCCAAGAAAGTGTCTAAAAATACTCCAAAGTTGGAACAAAATGTAAGAAAGTAGATAAAAACCAAGAATGGGACATCAAAAAATATAGATACGTTTGCAACGTATCAACATCCCCAAGTGTAGCATCCCAATTGTCTAACAATTGTAATGCTACTTGGTCTAGTAATATAATGGCTACTTCCTATATATATAATTGTTGCATCATAATTATATCATGCTCATGTAATCATGCCACCTTGCATTTTGGGCATCATATAAAACCCTTTTCCTTTTGGTTCTTCTCTCATATGCATTATTAATTGTATTTGGTTCTTGATAAGTGCTAGATGCCCAAGTTGAGTTGGGGGCATATCTTTTATTCCACTCCACCCCTTTCTTTGTCACCACCTTATAATTCCACCATCCTATTTACCCACGAGCTTTTATTTTCTTTTGCCATTTAATCTAGCTCATGTGGGTTGGGATGGATCCAATTCTAATTTCTTTTGCTTGGCCTTTATTCCACATTTTGGTAATGCATGGGAATCATGCTATGTTATATTATTATTGTTTTCACAAAATAAAATGTGGCATTTAATACTTTGCATGGGCCATGCAACCACCATCACCACTTATTTTCTTTTGGTTTGTCCTTGGTTTTTGAGTGGATCTTTTCCTTGTGAGTTTGTTCTCTCTTCCTCTCACCATCTCCACCTCATCACCCTCAACATCCATGCCATGCATGATCATGTGAGATATCATCCACACCCTTTTCTCCTTGACACTTGATCATGCCATGATCATGACACAGTAAAGAAAACCCTACACCACCTTTTCTCCTCACTTCCCTCTCCACCTCACCATTCCCTTTCTCTTGGTCTTGATCTTGGTGGATCCTTTCCTCAAACCCTAAGACCCTACCCTACCCTCTTTCTTTATTTTTTTTCTCTCTCAAACCCTAAGCCCTCCTCTCTTTCTATCTTACCCGAGCCACCACCCCCTACCCTAACCTTCTTGCTAAACCAATACCTCACACCTCACCATGCCATGCTACTTTAATGCCATGTAAATTGTGCATCATTCATCATGGCATGCTTCTTTGCTTGTCGCGTTTTAATTCATATGCCTGTGCACTTTATTTATGTTGGCCCTTGTTTGTTTGGTTCTTCTTCGAATAGACGCCCAGCAGGAGAATTACCAGGAATCACAGGAGTTCTACCCAGATCCATCTCTCGCTTCAACAGAGCTGCCAGGCAAGCACTACCACATGCTTGCATACATATAGTACCTATTGGCTCTATCTTATTCTTGCATCATTGAGTCGCGATTGCATCAAATTGAATCCCAAGTACTGCATAGCCTTTACTTTTAAACCCCACCGAAGCTTGTTCCTCCATCCCATGAGCCATTACTATAGGAGTTGTTTGAGCCATGCGAGTCGTAGAAAAGCATGTGTAGGGTATGTGAGTGTCTGATGAATAATGAGGTACCTAACAACATAACCTGAGTAGTAATGGGATAACTAATGAAAGAGGCACCGGTGAGCAATATCTGCTATTTGGTTTTTCATGCTCACTTGTGTCCCGTAGGACCCCGAGTACTTGATTCATGTTCCTTGACTATTCGCACTATCCACATCCGCGAGGCCTTATGGACCCTCCTGAGCCAGAGCTTGATTCATTCTTATTTCTTGGGGCCACAAAGTAGATTGGGGCTTTATTATTATCATGTACTTATGCCATGTTACTGTTGGAGATATGCCCAAGAGGCAATAATAAAAGTGATTATTATTATATCTTTGTGTTTATGATAAATGTTTACATCCCATGCTATAATTGTATTATTAGGAAACACTAATACTTGTGTGTTTTGTAAACATAAGAGAGTCCCTAGTAAGCCTCTTGTTGAACTAGCTTGTTGATTAATTGATGATCATGGTTTCCTGATCATGGACATTGGATGTGATTAATAACAAGGTTATATCATTAGGAGAATGATGTGATGGACACACACCCATAGTAAGCGTAGCATAAGATCAAGTCATTTAAGTTCGTATTGCTGTAAGCTTTTAAATGCATAGTAACCTAATCCTTCGACCATGAGGTTGTGTTAATCACCATCACCGAATGAGTACTTTGATGACATCAAACACCGCTTCATAACTGGGTGGTTATAAAGGTGTCATTGGGTATTCTGAAAGTATGTGTTGAAGCGCATGGACCAAGATTGGGATTTGTCCATCCATATGACGGATAGATATGCTATGGGCCCTCTCGGTGGAATGTCATCTAGTTAGCTTGCAAGCATGTGACTGGATCACAAGGGATGACATATCACAGAACGAGTAAAGAGTACTTATCAGTAACGAGGTAGAACTAGGTATGGAGATACCGACGATCAAACCTCGGATAAGTATAGTATCGCGAGACAAAGGGAATTGGTTTCGTATGTAAATGGTTCAATCGATCACGAAGTCATCGTTGAGTATGTGGGAGCCAATATGGATCTCCAGGTCCCGCTGATGGTTATTGATAGGAGATGTGTCTCTATCATGTCTACATATTCACGAACCGTACGGTGACACACTTAAGGTTCAAAGTTGTTTTAAGTAGATATGGAATGTGCGTTGGAGACCGAATGTAGTTCAGAGTCTCGGAATGGATCCGGGACATCACGAGGAGATTCGGAATTGTCCGGAGAATAAGATTCATATATAGGGGATCATTCTCTGAGTAAGGAAATGTTCCGGAGTATTTGTATGAGGGTTCTAGAAGGTTTCGGAATGTTCTGGAAGGTTCTAGAGGATATCTTGGAGTTTGCTTGAAAACCAAGAAAGGGTCAAAGGAAACCTAGTGGGGCAAGACACGGATTCGTGGGGGAGGTGGACTCCTCCCCCCTTCCCACCGCCAGCCATAGGAGGGGAGTCCCCCTCCCCAGGCGTGCCTCCCCCCCCCCTTAAATAGAAGGGCAAGGGCGCCCCGTCCAAGCTCTCTCCCACAACTCCAATCTCTGCCGCCTCTCTCCTCCACCTTTCTTCTACACAGGCATAGGCGAAGCCCTGCAGAATTCTCTACTCCACCACCACCACCACGCTGTCGTGCTGCTGGGATTCCATGGAGAAGATCTACTACCTCCACTGCTCGCTGGAACGGGGAGAGGAAGGTCTGCTTCGACTCCGCACGTGTGACCGACTGCGGAAGCGCTGCCGAAACGCGGCACTGGAAGGATTGTCCACTTGACCGACTGCGGAAGCGCTGCCGGAACGTGACGCCGGAAGGATCGTCCACATGATCTTGAGATCGGAAAGTGATCAACTACATCAACCACGAGATCTAATCTCGTTAACGCTTTCGGATCTATGAGGGTTAGTTCCTATCTATCTCGTTGCTCATGTCTAATAGATTAGATCTTGGCTTTTATCTAGATTAGATCTGGGTTTTGTTCGTTCTTGCGGTAGAAATTTTTTGTTTTCCATGCTACGAACCCATCAGTGGTATCAGAGACGTATCTATGCGTAGATCTGTTGCACGAGTAGAACACAATGTTTTTGTGGGCGTTGATGCTTTTGTTGTCGGTGTCTTAGAGTGTACTTTGCATCTTGCGGCATGGTGGGATGAAGCGGCTCTGGCTAACATTACATATCATCGCACATGAGACTTGCTCCACGCTTGACGTGCAACTTGCTTTGCACAAGTGGCTTTGTGGGTGTCTGTCTCTCCCACCATAGTTAAGATTCAATTTATAATGAGCATCTTGACAACACTTGTATCAAAGTTGTGGTCCTTGTTCGTAGGTAAGATCGGTCTTATGCGAAAGCCCCAAACCACGTAAAACATGCAAAGAAAATTAGAGACGTCTAACTTGTTTTTGCAGGGGTTTTATGATGTGATATGGCCATCATGTGATTGTGATTGTATTTGATGTATGGAATGATCCTTGTTGTAATATGGCAACCGGCAGGAGCCTAATGGTTGTCTTTAATTCTGTTAAGACCTGCATGTCTATTCATCTTGTAATAGCTTTATTCCAAGTATTTGTAATAGTTGTTGGTGATGATGGACAACCATGAAGCGGCGCCACTGACCTTGACGCAATGCTGGTGATGATGGAGATCATGTTCGTGCTTTGGAGATGGAGATCAAAGGCGCAAGAAGAAAAGGCCATATCATATCACACTAATTATGAATTGCCTGTGATGTTAATCCTTTATGCATCTTGTATTGCTTAGATCACGACGGTAGCATTATAAGATGATCCCTCTCACTAAATATCAAGTAATAAAGTGTTCACCCTTAGTTGGCACCGTTGCTAAGACTCGTCGTTTCGAAGCATCTCGTGATGATCGGATGTGATAGATTCTACGTGTGCATACAACGGGTGCAAGCCAGATTTGCACATGCGGAAACTAAGGTTATCTTGACGAGCCTAGCATGTACAGACATGGTCTCGGAACACGGAATACTGAAAGGTAGAGCATGAGTCATATAAATGATATGATGAACATGAAGATTGTTCGCTAATGAAACTACATCTTCTCTCGTGAAGATCGGACTTGGTGTAGTGGACTTGGTTCGTGTAATCACTAAGACAATGTGAGGGATGTTGTTTTGAGTGGGAGTTCACCTAGTTAACTTAAGTATTGAATTTGAACTCAATTTGTCATAAACTTAGTCTAAACTACTTGCAAATTGTTGTAGATTATGGCGACCCCCTCCATCAATTTCAATGCGTTCCTAGAGAAAGAAAAGCTTAAGAACAATGGAAGCAATTTCACGGACTGGTTCCGTGGACTGAAGATCGTCCTCAGGGCTGGTCAGTTGACCTATGTGCTCGATGCACCGCTAGGTGACCCACCTGCAGATAATGCCACCGATGACGAAAAGAATGTTTTTGCCACTCGGAAAAATCATTACTCCACAGTTCAGTGTGCCATCCTGTACGGTTTAGAATCGGAGCTCCAGAAGCGTTTTGAGCACCATGACCCGTTCGAGATCATTAAGGAGCTCAGGCTAATTTTTGAGACTCGCGCGGCCATGGAGAGCTATGAGGCCTCCGTAAAATTCTTTAACTTTAAGATGGAAGAAGGAAGCTCCGTTAGCGAGCACTGCTCACCATGTCTGGGTACGCTAAGAAGCTCCAAGAGTTGGGAATATCGATTCCTAATGAATTGGGGATTCACCGTCTCCTTCAATCACTGCCACCAAGTTACAAGAACTTTGTGATGAACTACAACATGCACTGCATGAACAAGACGTTGCCTGAACTGTCGTCCATGCTGAAAACTGCTGAAGTGGAGATCAAGAAGGAGCACCAAGTGTTGATGGTCAATAAGACCACCAATTTCAAGAGACGGGGCAAGCCTAAGAACAAGGGCAACTTTAAGAAGGATGGCAAGAAAGTTGCCGCACCTGCTAAGAAGCCCAGGGCTGGTCCTAAGCCTGAAACTGAGTGCTTCTACTGCAAGGGTGCTGGTCACTGGAAGCGAAACTGCCCCAAGTACCTGGCGGATATAAAGAATGGCAACATCAAGAAGAAAGGTTTATTTGATATATGTGTTATAGATGTGTATCTTACTAGTAATCGTAGTACTGCCTGGGTATTTGATACTGGTTCGGTTGCTCATATTTGTAACTCGAAACAGGAGCTGTAGAATAAACGAAGACTGGCAAGAGACAAGGTGACGATGCGTGTTGGAAATGGCTCCAAGGTTGATGTGATCGTCGTCGGCACGCTCCCTCTACATCTACCTTCGGGATTAGTTTTAAATTTGAATAATTGTTATTTGGTGCCTGCATTAAGCATGAACATTATATTTGGATCCTGTTTATTGCGAGACGGTTACTACTTTAAGTCCGAGAATAAAGGTTGTTCGATTTATATGAGTAATATCTTTTATGGTAATGCACCTGAGATGAATGGTTTATTCTTACTGAATCTCGATAGTAGTGATACACATGTTCACAACATAGATGCTAAACGAATAAAATTAAATGATAATTCTACATATATGTGGCACTGTCATCTTGGTCACATTGGAGTGAAGCGTATGAAGAAACTCCATTCTGATGGACTTCTTGAATCACTTGATTTTGAATCACTTGAAAGATGTGAAGCATGTCTAATGGGAAAAATGACTAAGACTCCATTCTCTGGTAAAATGGAGCGAGCTACAGACTTATTGGAAATAATACATACCGATGTATGCGGCCCAATGAGTGTAGCATCACGTGGTGGATATCGTTATGTTCTCACTTTCACGGATGACTTGAGTAGATATGGGTATGTCTACTTTATGAAACATAAATCCGAAACTTTCGAGAAGTTGAAGGAATTTCAAAGTGAAGTGGAAAATCATCGTAACAAGAAGATTAAGTTTCTGCGTTCTGACCGCGGAGGTGAATATCTGAGTTATGAGTTTGGCATGCATTTAAAGAAATGTGGAATACTTTCGCAGTTGACACCGCCGGGAACACCACAGCGTAATGCTGTGTCCGAACGTTGTAATCGAACTCTCTTAGATATCGTTCGATCTATGATGTCTCTTACAGATTTACCGTTATCATTTTGGGGCTATGCATTAGAGACAGCCGCATTCACTTTAAACCATCTAAATCCGTTGAAATGACACCGTACGAATTGTGGTTTGGGAAGAAACCTAAGTTGTCGTTCCTTAAAGTATGGGGTTGCGAAGCATATGTAAAGAAGTTACAACTTGATAAGCTAGAACCCAAAGCGGAGAAATGCGTCTTCATAGGATACCCTAAAGAAACAATTGGGTATACCTTCTATCATAGATCCGAAGGCAAAGTTTTCGTTGCAAAGAATGGGTCCTTTCTTGAGAAGGAGTTTCTCTCGAAAGAGGTGACTGGAAGGAAAATAGAACTCGATGAGGTTTTTGAACCTTCTCTCGGATTTGAGAGTAGCGCAGCACGGGAAGATGTTTTTGTGCCGCCTGCACCAATTGGAGAGGAAGCTAATGATAATGATCATGAAACTTCAAGTGAAGTTACTACTAAACCTCGCAGGTCAACGAGGGTTCGTACCACTCCTGATTGGTATGACTCTGCCTTGAACGTAATGTTGGTGGACAACGCTGATGACCCTGCGACGTATGAAGAAGCTATGGTGAGCCCAGATTCTGACAAATGGCTAGAAGCCATGAAATCCGAAATGGGATCCATGTACGAAAACCAAGTGTGGACTTTGGTGGACTTACCGGATGGCCGTAAGGCTGTCGAGAACAAATGGATTTTCAAGAGAAAAACAGATGATGATGGTAATGTTACCGTCTATAAAGCTCGACTTGTCGCGAAAGGGTTCCGACAAATTCAAGGAGTTGACTATGATGAGACATTCTCACCAGTAGCGAAGCTAAAGTCTGTGAGGATTTTGTTAGCAATTGTTGCATATTTTGATTATGAGATTTGGCACATGGATGTCAAAACGGCGTTCCTTAATGGTGACATTGAGGAAGAGTTGTATATGGTACAACCCAAGGGTTTTGTCGATCCTAAAGATGCTGACAAGGTATGCAAGCTTCAGCGCTCCATTTATGGACTAAAGCAAGTATCCCGGAGTTGGAATCAACGTTTTGATAAAGTAATCAACAACTTTGGGTTTATACAATCTTATGGAGAAGCTTGTATTTACAAGAAAGTGAGTGGGAGCTCTGTAGCATTCTTAGTACTGTATGTAGATGACATATTGTTGATTGGGAATGATATAGAACTTCTTAATAGCGTCAAAACCTATTTGAATAATAGTTTTTCAATGAAGGATCTTGGTGAAGCGGCATATATTCTAGGCATCAAGATTTATAGAGATAGATCAAGACGCCTAATAGCGCTTTCACAAAGTACATACTTGGACAAAGTTCTAAAGAAGTTTAGAATGGAAGATAGCAAGAAAGGGTTCGTGCCCATGTTGTCAGGTAAGACCTTGAGTAAAACTCAAAGTCTAGCTACGGCAGAAGATAGAGAGAAAATGAATAATATTCCCTATGCCTCGGCCATAGGTTCTATCATGTATTCCATGCTGTGTACAAGACCGGATATAGCACATGTTGTTAGTTTGACTAGCAGATATCAAAGTGATCCTGGAATGGAGCACTGGACAGCGGTCAAAAATATCCTAAAGTACCTAAATAGGACTAAGGATATGGTTCTTTCTTATGGAGGTGATGAACAGCTTGTTGTAAACGGTTACACCGATGCTAGTTGGAACACCGATCCGGATGACTCAAAGTCACAGTCGGGATACGTATTTATTTTGAATGGTGCTGCAGTGAGCTGGAGGAGTGCGAAGCAAAGCGTTGTGGCGAAATCTTCAACTGAATCGGAATACATAGCTGCTTCGGAGGCTGCACAAGAAGCCGTTTGGATGAAGAAATTCATTACTGAACTTGGCGTGGTTCCCAGTGCGTTGGACCCGATGGCCATCTATTGTGACAACACAGGTGCCATAGCTAATGCACAGGAGCCAAGGTCACATAGCAAGCTGAAGCACATCAAGCTACGTTTTCATGCTATTCGCGAGTATGTCCGAGATGGTGACATAAAGATTTGCAAAGTACACACTGATCTGAATGTGGCAGATCCGTTGACTAAACCTCTCCCTAGGGCAAAGCATGACCAACACCAGAACGCCATGGGTGTTAGGTATATTACTATGTAATCTAGATTATTGACTCTAGTGCAAGTGGGAGACTGTTCGAGATATGCCCAAGAGGCAATAATAAAAGTGATTATTATTATATCTTTGTGTTTATGATAAATGTTTACATCCCATGCTATAATTGTATTATTAGGAAACACTAATACTTGTGTGTTTTGTAAACATAAGAGAGTCCCTAGTAAGCCTCTTCTTGAACTAGCTTGTTGATTAATTGCTGATCATGGTTTCCTGATCATGGACATTGGATGTGATTAATAACAAGGTTATATCATTAGGAGAATGATGTGATGGACACACACCCATAGTAAGCGTAGCATAAGATCAACTCATTTAAGTTCGTATTGCTGTAAGCTTTTAAATGCATAGTAACCTAATCCTGCGACCATGAGGTTGTGTTAATCACCATCACCGGATGAGTACTTTGATGACATCAAACACCGCTTCGTAACTGGGTGGTTATAAAGGTGTCATTGGGTATTCTGAAAGTATGTGTTGAAGCGCATGGACCAAGATTGGGATTTGTCCATCCATATGACGGATAGATCTGCTCTGGGCCCTCTCGGTGGAATGTCATCTAGTTAGCTTGCAAGCATGTGACTGGATCACAAGGGATGACATATCACGGAACGAGTAAATAGTACTTATCAATAACGAGGTAGAACTAGGTATGGAGATACCGACGATCAAACCTCGGATAAGTATAGTATTGCGAGACAAAGGGAATTGGTTTCGTATGTAAATGGTTCAATCGATCACGAAGTCATCGTTGAGTATGTGGGAGCCAATATGGATCTCCAGGTCCCGCTGATGGTTATTGATAGGAGATGTGTCTCTATCATGTCTACATATTCACGAACCGTACGGTGACACACTTAAGGTTCGAAGTTGTTTTAAGTAGATATGGAATGTGCGTTGGAGACCGAATGTAGTTCAGAGTCTCGGAATGGATCCGGGACATCACGAGGAGATTCGGAATTGTCCGGAGAATAAGATTCATATATAGGGGATCATTCTCTGAGTAAGGAAATGTTCCGGAGTATTTGTATGAGGGTTCTAGAAGGTTTCGGAATGTTCTGGAAGGTTCTAGAGGATATCTTGGAGTTTGCTTGAAAACCAAGAACGGGTCAAAGGAAACCTAGTGGGGCAAGACACGGATTCGTGGGGGAGGAGGACTCCTCCCCCTTCCCACCGCCAGCCATAGGAGGGGAGTCCCCCTCCCCAGGCGTGCCTCCCCCCCTTAAATAGAAGGGCAGGGGCGCCCCCTCCAAGCTCTCTCCCACAACTCCAATCTCTGCCGCCTCTCTCCTCCACCTTTCTTCTACACAGGCATAGGCGAAGCCCTGCAGAATTCTCTACTCCACCACCACCACCACGCCGTCGTGCTGCTGGGATTCCATGGAGAAGATCTACTACCTCCACTGCTCGCTGGAACGGGGAGAGGAAGGTCTGCTTCGACTCCGCACGTGTGACCGACTGCGGAAGCGCTGCCGAAACGCGGCACTGGAAGAATTGTCCACTTGACCGACTGCGGAAGCGCTACCGGAACGTGACGCCGGAAGGATCGTCCACATGATCTTGAGATCGGCAAGTGATCGACTACATCAACCACGAGATCTAATCTCGTTAACGCTTTCAGATCTACGAGGGTTAGTTCCTATCTATCTCATTGCTCATGTCTAATAGATTAGATCTTGGCTTTTATCTAGATTAGATATGGGTTTTGTTCGTTCTTGGGGTAGAAAATTTTTGTTTTCCATGCTACGAACCCATTAGTTACTGCTTTATTAAGATTGTGCGTGGAGCACCTGTACTGTTTTGGATCGTGGAATGTTTTCACGGTATCGACAAGCCCAGTCACACTTTCGGGTTCCCAGTTGTTTACAGCCATTGACCCAAACCTTGGGAATGTCTCGGAGCCGGCCAACTTCGTTGCAGGTAGCTTAATGGGGTGGCCCCCTGAAATATTTCTGAATCCTGTGATCGCTTTGTCGTGAATGCCTCGTTGGGTTTTGAGTTGGTTTCTCCGAGGTTGATCGAGTGTGTGTTGCTATTCATGCACCCCTGTAGGGTAAATCTTTCTGAAAGCCGTGTCCGCGGTTATGGACGACTTGGAGCACAGTTTCTCGATCATAGACAAGTATAACTAAAGTACCGCTTTTAATTTGACTAAGTACTTGACTAGTAAATAGTGCAATACTCATGGAATGGTTAATAAAAATGCCAACGGATGGTGGTTATTCGTCCGCTTCCTCGTTGGTAAGCGAGGAGGAGGATGGATCTGTTAATTATACTGTTATAACTGTTGTTCTTAATTCACTGACATCCGTCTATCATTGGTTAGGCGGATGGTTAGCGAGTATCTATAGATTTGTTAGTTATTATCTTTTGCTGCAATTGCGTCACCCCAGGTTGTGTACCCTTTAGTGGCATAAAGACTTGCTGAGTACCCCTAGGGTCTCACACGATAAATTGTTTGATTCAGAGGAACAGGTGTACTCGCAAGAAGGATACTGGGTGGAGGAGACGGATGATGTTGGCAACGATCACTCGGTGTAGAGATTCCGGGAACGGGGATCCGTGAGATCTGTGGGCGGGATGTGTTTATTTATGTGGCATCTTATGCCGATTTGCTTCTTATCCGTACTCGGATCTTGTTTTCTGCTTCCGCCTGATACTCTGATGTTTGATGTATGAGGAGCTATCCGAAACTATTATATCTATCTAGGATATTTGGATCTTGCCGTATGGCGTTGCAATATTTCAATTTCTTTTAGATGGAATGGCTCTGAGGACTGTTGTATGTGGCTTGCATACATACTCACTTGTGTATGTAGTTGATCCCTTCGCCTGCCGATTACGCCGCTCGTTCTTGTCCCGATGTTCTGAAAGTGGTTAGGACGGCCGAAAGGTCTACCGTGAGTGGCCTCGGGCCCCACTGTACTATTTTAACCACTTTCGCTCATCCAGGCATGTAACTAAGAGCGTAATTCACCGAGGTAGTTACACCAAGCTTAACTCTTACTCGTCCTCGAGTAGGTAAGTGATAAAAAGAAAGAATAATTTTTGAGGTGACATGCACCATCATAAACTTGATCAAAGTATTTGTAAAACATTGATAGCTGGGATCATAGTACTTCAACATAGCATGAAAGATAAAGTTCTAACAATAAGACATAACAACTATGATGTAACATGAAAAGGCACAAACAAAAGATTCATGAATAATAATGCTTTGCAAGACGTTTGTTTGTTTCACATAAAGAAAACATAGCATAGTGGCATTCAGCTTGTCCCTCATAATGTAGCAAATCATAATTGCATAGGACACCTTCAAAGTTCATAAGGGTGACTAGATACAAATAGTTTAAGAACAAGCAATATCAAAGTTATGCATCAATCAACAAGTCTTGGGACAATGCACATTAAACTAAGAATGGCCACTATGCTCTCTCAATAGGTGCATAAAGATAGAAGATGGAGACTCAACATAAAAGTAAAATAAAGGCCTTCATAGAAGGATGCAGGGATTAAAGTCTCATAAAGAGCTTCCAAAACTTATGATACTTATTAGCTTTCAGCTCTCATTGCCCCTATCATAAGCATCTTGAAGTGATAAAGGTTAAAGTGAACAAACTATGGAGTATATGCTTGACAAAGTATAAGTTGGAAATCTCATGTCCCTTGAATACGAGGGCCGCTCCTCATGCTTCTCAAGTTTAGTTACCGGTAAGTTCTTGTCATAGTAAGTACATGTGTATCATAGAGAACCACCAACGGGGTACCCCTTGCCCGGTGATATGGAAGAATACCCATATCAAAATGACAAGGCAAGCAGACAACAAACATCTCAGCAATCTTGGAATATATTTGGAATAGAAAATGCTAATAGGTAGGTATGGTGGAATCTTTGGAATAACTTGGTTTTATTTGGAGCTAGATGCATGAGTGGGACTCATACTTGGTTATGGAGGCTAGCAAAAGACTGTGAGCGACCAACTAAGAGAGCAATAATGGGCATAATCATGCAAAGCGACAAAACATCATTAATTAAAGCATAAAGTGATATTACAAGTTGAAAACTAAATGATCATAGAGGCTATGGTGACTTGGTATAGTCATAACATGGTGGAGCATGCGCCAAGTCAACCCAAATAAAGCATTAAAGGAGAATACCACAATACTATGCTTTAATATGCTAAAATAGCGCATGATTCTTTCAAGGCACATTAAGCAATCTCAATTATTTGTAACAAGTCATGCTACACCAAAAATCACTAAGCATAAAGCCAAAACAATATCAAGCATGACACGACAAAGCATAGGCCATAGTCAAAAATAAGCTCCTTTTACCACTTAAGCATGAACTTTTCCTACTCTTTTCCAATCCAAACCAAACTTATTTGAAAACTAATGTATGAAAGAGGGGGTCCAACCAATTTATTCAAGCAAACTAAGCAAACCAAGCAAACGAAAACCAAAAACAAAAATGAAAAATAAGACGCTCCAAGAACAACACAACTTGTGCATGAAACAATAAAAATGAAGTGTTTGGAAGAAACCTGAGATTTTTATTGATGACGAAGGGGATGCCTTGGGCATCCCCAAGATTTGACGCTTGTACTTCTTGGATATTTCTTGGGGTGACACGCATGGCATCCCCAAGATTGAGCTTTAGTCCATTCTTCATCTCATTACATCACTCTTTCCATACACCTGAAATTGTTCCTTCACACAAAACTTCACACAATCTTTATTAGTAACATTAGTGTACTCAAGATAATAAGTCTTTGGGTTCAGTTCCAACACCCATAAAACTTCCATTAAACACAAGCTACTATAGCACTTCCCTCAAAAAGATCAATTCCCCAAAAAGAACTCAAAAAGGAATCAACAAGAAGCAAATGCAAATAATGGCAGAAATTTGTCAAAATAGACCAGAAGGTAAAAACCAATTTTTTCGAAGACCTCCTGTTGCTCAAATCGAAACGTGTTGAACTAACGGAAGTTAGATAACAACCTGGGGAAGAAGCAAAAAAATCACGCCTCAAAATGACGTACAGAGATTTTACACGAATTTTTACAGCGAAGCACAAAAATCTGTTTCGGGACAACAACTTTCCCAAGCATTACTTCTCTCTCATTAGAGGTTACTCTTGGCACAAATAGCAAATAAAAAGGAGGAGTGGTCATTAAAGAGGTAATAACTTCCAAGAATCATCTAAAACTTTTGGGTTATCTCCCAATAAGTACTTTTCTTTAACGCCTTTAAGTTAGGCATAAGAAGCAAGAAAAATAATCAAGTGTTCTCAAATGAAGAAGCCTTAAAACCAAATTTCTTGCCCTTACCTCTCTTACTTTTATTCTTAACCTTGGGGAACATATGATTGTTTGGAGGAGAAGGAAAATGCATGGTGCCCTTTTCCACATCTATTATTGCTCCAAGGAGTTTTAATAGGGATCTTCCAAGTGTAATTTGTCCTTTTCCTACACATTCAATAAAAAGATAATCAGTAGAAACCATTTTCCCTAGGATATTTGTAAACACTCCTTTAGCTATTCCAATGAGTAATATTGTGGCATTATTAGCAAGAAATATTTCTCCTCCTCCTTTAGAAAAAGTCCCTAAAGATTCATAGATATCTTTAGGCATAAGCCAGAATTCAGACATAATATCACAGTGAGCATGAAAATTTTCATTATTTATAACAACCTTCACTATAGGAAGCCATTTGGAAGGTTCGGAATTTATTGGAACATAATAATGATGCACTCTAAGCGTGTTATAGCAATCTTTTAAACGAGCAGTGTGGGTCTTAAGAGTGTTCAACCTAGCAAACATGTTTATAAAGGAAGAATCAGATTTGCTAGGCAGGTTGTAAGTTAAGACCAACTTCTTTATGGCATTAAAAGCATCATCTTCATTGCATTGGAGGAAATCTCCTCCCACTACAGCATCCAAAGCATATATATAGAAAAGAGCAATTCCAAGGTAAGAACTGCTAAGAAACAAGCTTTGAGTTATTTTAGGTTCAGTTTTTTCATGTAAATCAGAGATTCTAGACCAAGCTTCTTTGAATCTCTCTTCGATTCCTTGTTCGAAAGTGAAAATCATTTCCTCGGGTGACATAGTGAATGGAGCAATTCTAGACATAATGGCAACTTAAGATAGGAACTAATAATAATTCTTTTGTGTTTTTAATAAAGAAAGCAAACTTAGTACAACTAAATTTTTTTGTGTTTTTGATAAAGAAACAAGCAAACAAAGTAGAAATAAACTAAGAAAAACAAAAATAACAAAGTAAAGAGATTGGTTATGAGGGACTCCCCTTGTGAAGATGTCCTTGACTCCCCGGCAACGTCGCCAGAAAAATATTTGCTGGCTCGTGGTTAATATCGAGCTTGTTGGGGTACCCCAAGAGGAAGGTATGATGAGCACAGCAGTAAGTTTCCCTCAGTTATGAAACCAAGGTTATCGAACCAGTAGGAGCAAGGAAACACCTACAAGGTGTTGTTTCCAACTTGGAATCCTGCACAACACAACCACAGAACTTTGCCCCCAACTTACAGTGAGGTTGTCAATCTCACCGCTTTGCTGAAAACAAAGGATTAAACGTATTGTGTGGATGAAAGTAATATCTTGCAGAAAGTAAATAGAAAACAGTAAATAGTTGTAGATTGATTGTAAAAAAAGGACCGGGGTCCATAGTTCACTAGTGGTGATTCTCCTTAAGATAGATGACATGTTGGGTGAAAAAATTACAGCGGGGCAATTGACAAATATCGAGAAAGCATACATTCATATACTAATCATCTTGACTCCTATGAGATTTGATTGGGCATTACAACATTATCCATAGACCGTAATCCAACTGCATCTATGACTAATAATCCACCTTCAGGTTATCATCCGAACCCCCTCCAGTATTAAGTTGCAAGCAACAGATAATTGCATTACGCATTACATGTAAAGTAAACAATATGATTGTTCTATGAAAAAAGGATTGTTGTTTTCTCCCTAGTAGCAACAGCACATCTAGTACCTTAGAGATTTATGTCACTTCCCCAGATTACTAGAGGCATGAACCCACTATAAAGCATAAATACTCCCTCTTGGAGTTGCTAGCATCTACTCGGCCAAGATATCTACTAACAACGAAGAGCATGCAAGATCACAAATAACAAAGACATGATAGAATCAATAATCAATCTGAAATAGCATCTTAATATCCATCGGATCCCCACAAACAGAACATGTAGGATTACAAATAGATGATCTTGATCATGAATGAAGCTCCCAAGATCTAAACATGATAGCACAAAGGAGAAGAACCAACCATCCATCTACTACATGGACCCGTAGTCCAAGGATGAACTACTCACGCATCACATCGGAGGCTTGCATGGTGATGAATAAGTCCTCCACAGTGAATTCTCCCCTCCGACAGGGTGCCGGGAAGAACTTTAGATCTCTCCCGATCTAGGGAGGGAGATGACGGCGGCTACAGACTCTTTCGTGGATTTTTGATCGGCTACTTAGGGTTTCTGTATCGGAGGCATCTTATAGGCGAAAGGGGAGGTCGAGGGGGTGCCCTAGGCGGCCACACCACCCCCTGGCGCGGGCCAAGCCTGGCCGCACGGCCAGGTAGTGTGGGTGGCCCCTGGCCCCTCTCCATCTCGTATTTTGGCTTTATGTTCCCCTCGGTGAAATATTGACTTTGGCTTTTGTCCCGTCCAATTCCGAGAATATTCATTTTCTGACTTTTCTAGAACCAAAGACAGCAGAAAACAGGCAGCTGGCACTGTGGCATCTTGTTAATAGGTTAGTCCAAGAAAGTGTATAAAAATACTCCAAAGTTGGAACAAAACATAACAAAGTAGATAAGAACCAAGCATGGAACATCAAAAATTATAGATATGTTTGCAACGTATCAGACCGACATTTATATAAAGGAGTGGATGGTATTATGCTAAGATGTGTTCTAGAATATGAACAAAAAGAGATATTGCGGAACTGTCATGGTAGTGCCTATGGAGGGCATCATGCTGGAGATAGAACCGCGCAAAAGGTTCTGCAATCAGGTTTCTATTGTCCTACCCTTTTTAAAGATGCAAGAAAGTTTATCTTATCATGTGATGAATGTCAACGAGTTGGTAATATTTCTAGACACAATGAAATGCCTATGAGTTACTCTCTTGTTATTGAACGATTTCATTGTTGGGGATTTGACTTTATGGGTCATTTTCCTCCTTAAAAAGGTTATACTCATATTCTTGTTGTTGTCGATTATGTTACTAAGTGGGTAGAATCCATACCTACAAAAAGTGCTAATGGTGAGACCTCTTTAAAAATTCTTAAGGAAGTTATCTTTCCTAGATTTGGAGTGCCTAGATATCTTATGACTGATGGAGGTTCACATTTCATTCATGGTGGTTTTAGGAAGATCCTTGCTAAACATGACGTTAATCATAGAATTGCTTCAGCATATCATCCCCAAACCAATGGGCAAGTAGAACTATCAAATAGAGAAATTAAATCTATCTTGCAAAAGACTGTCAATAGATCTAGGAAAAATTGGGCTAAAAAGTTGAATGATGCTTTATGGGCTTATAAAAATCCTATGGGAATGTCTCCTTACCAAATGGTTTATGGAAAAACTTGCACATGCCTTTAGAATTAGAACACAAAGCTTATTGGGCAGTGAAATAACTTAATAGAGACTTTAAACTTGCTGGTAAGAAAAGATTGCTTGACTTGAGTTCTTTAGATGAGTGGAGAAGTGAGGCTTATGAAAATGTTAGACTCTTTAAAGAAAAAGTTAAAAGATGGCATGATAGGATAATTCTTAAGAGAGAGTTTCATGTTGGTGAGAAAGTTCTATTGTATAGGTCTATTTTTGCAGGAAAACTACTTTCAAAATGGGAAGGACCTTTTGTTATTGAAGAAGTGTGTCGTTCAGGTTCAATAAAAATTTCTTCCTTAAGAGACAACACTACACAAGTGGTGAATGGTCAAAGACTCAAGCACTATATTTCTGGATATTCCTACAATGAAGATATAGATATTATTCAAGTGGTGACTCCGGAAGAATTTACTAAAGACCAAATTCAGAAACCTGCAGAATCCGTTTTCGAATAGGTAACAGTTCTGGTAAGAAAAGGTCCGCGAAAAACTTTTCAATTTATATTTTTGCAGTTTTTATCTAACATGGAAGATAATGAGTCAAAAGAGGGACAGAAACGGAGCCCGGGGGCTCACACCACCCCGTGGCGCAGGCCCACCTGGTCGCTCCACCAGGGGGTGTGGCCACCCCGGAGCCCGTCTCTGACCCGTTTTCTCCCAGTAGCTTCATTTTGTTGTTAAACTTTGTAATATATAATCCCCAGGATCCCCCGAGGTTCGTATATCATGGTCTTGTCATGTTTTTGTTTCGATATGTTCTGTTCAGATGTCATTCCAGGATTCGTCTTCAGAGGATTATGAGATGCGACGCTGACGCGAGCTCCATCGCAATCTTGAGCAGAGGACTTTCGTGGGATGGGTGGAAGAAGAAAGGATCACATCTAGGCACGAAGACATGGATCGGAGCATCGAGGAGGAAGTAAAAAGCATGTCAACAGGCATGAAGGGACAGGGGCTGATACCTCCAGTTCTAGACCTCAGTTCCTGCCCTACAGCAGTGGAAGCTCTACGAGCCACTGATGAGTTTTGTAATAAGTACCGAGTCCTAAGCAGAAAGGTGGATATACTTCAAGAGGAGAATAACTGGCTTCACAAGATGCTGGAAGATTTTCTCACTCCGACCATGATCACAACACCACCACCTCTGAATGAGTAATTCGTCATCAGGTTTTGGCTTCCCCTTGGTTTGTTCCAAGCTTGGGGAAGTTCCGCGGTATCACATCATTATCTTTTGTCTTTTTACCTTTTTAGTAGAGTCATATCATGAATAGAGAAGTTGTCATATAGGATGGTTTGCATTGTGGAAGTATCTCTCCTCTAGTTAGTTATCTATGTATCCCTTGGTGTGAGTTGCCGTTATGGAATATTAATGAGAAGTTCTATCATTTACTTTTTGCACATCTTATTTTAGTTTGCAATTTCTGTTATATGATTGATCTTGTTGTTACTATTGGTATCACTTTGGGATCATTAATTAAATTTAGTTCGTTTTGGCAAACCTGGCTCTGGTCGGTAGCAACACTATTTGAGGATTGAATAGAAAAGAGAAAAGTACTTTTAGAAATATAATTTGATTATCTTTCTTTCTTGTTTGGCTCATAAGCTTAGTATTCTCTAGTTAACATCTTTTGTGTTTCCAAGGAAGATTGCATGATTGTTTCTATCACTTGTATGTTTGTTTGTTTCCTTCAACTCTTATGCTTACTACTCAGCCTTGCTAGCCAAAAACCTGTACTGAGAGGGAATGCTTCTCGTGCATCCAATCCTTAAACTAAAACATATGCCATTTGTGTCCACCATACCTACATATTAGCATTATTGCTATTTCAAGTAAATTCTCGAGTTTTATCTATCTTCCAAATTAAACTTGTTATGTGAAAATTAGTGATTAAAGCTCTCACAAACTTGATGGCACACTTTATTTTCTTGCACTTAATAAACTTGAACCATTGTGTCCATGTATGTTGCTTATATGCTTGCACTTTATAAGTTGTGAATTAGCAGAACCATGTTACCATGGGGAACACTTTCAACATTGCACTTATTATTCAGTTGATATCATGTTCTTTTGTTTATGGATCCCGGCGATGTGAAATAAAAGGGGAGCTTGTAAGCTCATGGAGTTTGTATATATGTTAGAGAAACACCTAGGCGGCTAGCCTAAGCCATGCCTAATCATGGTGGAAACTTGCAGCATAACCATAGTGATCATTCTATGAAGCATCCTCAATAAAAACCTATGCAAATATCAAATAAAAAGATCGCTGAGATGCTCATTGTCTGTTGCCTTGTCATTTTTATATGGGATAGCTCATGTGTCATGGGGAAAGGGGTACCCCGTTGGCAGTTCTCTATGATACACATGTACTTACAATGATAAGAACTTACTTGTGACTAACGTTGAGTAGCATGAGGTTCGGTACTCGTAAGCAAGGGGCATGAGATTTTCAACTTATAACTTGTCAAGCATATCCTCGTATTTGTGTCACTTTAACCTTAATCACCTCAAGATACTTATGATAGGACCAATGATAGCTGAAAGCTAATAAGTACCATAATTTTTGGAGGCTCTTTATGAAACTTGAAATCTCTACTTCCTTCTGCGAAGGGCCTATATTTTACTTTTTAGTTGAGTCAGTAAACCTATTCCTTTCTATCTTAAGCAAGGATTTGAGTTGTTGTGATTCAATCATCTATATGATGATTTATTCAATCATGTTTCTTATGTTCCTTGTTTTGCACACTTCTCTTATCTAAGTGAATATTACTTTGAAAGCTATCATTGAAAACCCCATTATGCTTGACTCCTGCAATTTGTTAACCATTCTCTGACCAAGAACAAAGTTTGCCATTACCAATTATGATTTACTTTGTGTATCTTTATTGTGTTTCCCTTACTTACTGCAAGTTAAGTTATATAATAGTGAGTTGTTTTCTATTATGATTTGTGTATTTATGAATGTGATGCTTCTTGTCTGTATTCTCTTTATCAACACTTCACTCCATAAACCTGTGGTCATGTTTATTAAGCTCAGTTTTCGCTTGGGGACAAGCGAGGTCTAAGCTTGGGAGAGTTGGTACGTGCATTTTGCATCACTATTTTATATCATAATTTAATGTTATTCATTGATATATTTCATATTAAGAGATGATACTTATATTATTTCATCTATTTTTGCATGATTGATGACTTTTGGAGGATGAACCACTAGAGTCAGGATTCTGATGGAAAAAAGCACTATCCAGATGCAATATTGGTGAAGATCAGAAAATCCCAGAAAATATATGGAAATTCCCATTTTTCCATAAGACAAAGGAGGCCAGAAGGAGGAGTGGAGATGGGCCACAAGGGACCACACCACCCCCTAGCGTGGGCCACCCCTGGTCGCGCCACCAGGTGGTGTGGCCACCCTGGCCTACCTTTGGCATTTCCCTTTGGCGTATATAATCCCCTCGAAACCCTAAGACTAGAGGGATGACAGAAAGGTTTCGCCGCCTCTGCGGGGCGGAAACTACAAAGAGAGAAAGAGTTCTCCGGCAGGCAGAACTCTATCGGGGAAATTCCTTCCTGGACAGGGGAGATCATCGCCATCAACACCGTCATCAAGCTAGACTTCATCGGGATCATAATCATCATCTGCACCAGCACCATCACCACCACTCCATACTGCTGTAACAATTGGGTTGAATCTTGCATAGTTCTTAGGGGAAACTTTCCCGGTGTTGATTACTTGTTGTAGTTGATGCTATTGAGTGGAACCATTGAATTGTTGTTCATGTTCGGATTGTTACTTATCATTATTTCGTCTCTGGTCTTGATCCATATGATGTCTCGTGATTAGATCGTTTAGTTCTTGAGGACATGGGAGAAGTCATGTTGTTAGTAGTGGAATTGTGTTGAGAAAGATTTAATGGTTGGATATTTAAGTTTTGGTGCTATTCTTATAGTGGTGTCATGTGAACGTCGAATACATGATACTTCACCGTTATGGGCCTAGGGGAATGCATTGTGTTTTTGGCTACTAATCGTGGGGTTGCCGGAGTGACAGAAACCTGAACCCCCGTTAGGAAACCTTTGCATAACGGAGTGTAGGATCTCAGAGTTTAAGGTTGTGGTTAGGTTTTTATCTTAATTACTTTCTTGTAGTTGCAGATGCTTGCAAGGGGTATAATCACAAGTATGTATTAGTACTAGGAAGGTTAGTACATTAGCATAGGTTCTCCCACACAACACTTGTCCAACCAAAGAAGATTAATCAACTATATGAAGTGAAAGCACTTGACAATATTCCCATGTGTCCTTGAGAACGTTTGGTCATCTTAAGTAAACAACTGGCTTGTCCTTTGCTAAAGAAAGGATTGGGCCTCTTGCTGCAATTATTATTATTGTCTTTTATTCACTCGCACTTTATTTATCTGCATTATCGAAAACCCTAAAATCGGTTTGCTAAGTATTTACAGAAAATTCCTGATCCAAACCACTTGTCAACACCTTCTGCTCCTCGTTGGGTTCGACACTCTTACTTACCGAAAATACTACGATACACCCCATATACTTGTGGGTCATCATGTATCAGCACTACGTTAATCAGGTAGCAATAAAGGTACATGATCTTGAAGAATAATATAAAAAAATTGCTGAAAAATTACCTGTTAAGCTTGTGATAAATTTGAGCCTACTATTAAGATTAAAATTGGGACAAATGAGATGGCTACACTTTGTGATCTAGGTGCAAGCGTTTCAATAATTCCAAATAGTATTTTTAATAAGTTAAATCTTGGATCTTTTGAAATCACCGAGTTAAAATTACATCTTGCAGATTCTACCTAAAAACAAGCTGTAGGAATTAAGGAGAATACTTTAGTATACATTAAAGGTTGTCCTGCTCTTATTGATTTTGTTATTGTTGAAATGGCTGGAGATGCTACTGCTCCTATTATATTAGGCCATCCATTCTTAAGAACTATTAAGGATTTGATTAATCTCCATGAAGGGAACGTGAAGCTTCAATTGCCTTCGCGGGATCCTCTTGTTATTCATTTCCCCAAGAAGAAGAAAGCCAAGCATGACGAAAAGGAGGCCATCACTTTGGAGGCCAATTATTTTGGAGTGGGTGTTCCACTCATCTGGCCTAAGTGAGCAACATCAAGTTCAAGCTATTGACCCTAAAAGAACGTTGCATGCGAGGCAACCCATGTGAAATAAAGGTTTGGGTAAAGTTTTAGTTTAATATTATGTTTAATAAAGAATGCTAGAAAACTCCAGTTGAGGAGAAGAAGTTCGGTAGTACTAAAAATTCTGTTTTATACATGCTGTTGTTGGTCGACAATTTTTTACTATCAACTTTCTGTCAAAAACAAGGTATTTTGCTAAGTTTCTGAATAAGAAATAATTCTCGAAGAAACGGAAAAAATTTGATGGCTACAGAGAGTTTAATGACCAACTATACGGCGGGAATAAAAATTCCGGCCGTATAGTTCTGGCCGTATAGATATTTTTGCCATCGACTATTTTTCTTTCAAAATTACTAATGGTTTAACGACCAACTATACGGCGGGAATAAAAACTCCAACCGTATAGTTCTGGTCGTATAGATATCGATGATTTCATACAATTTCTTTTCCAGGTACAGAGGGTTTGACGACCAACTATACAGCGGGAACACATTGTTCCGGTTGTATAGTTTTGGCCGTATAGCTGTGCCGCTAGGTGGAAACCCTAGAATTTTGAAAGCAGGCCAACTATACGGCAGGAACACATTGTTCCAACCATATAGTTTGCCCGTATAGTTGCGTCCGACCACAAAAATGCCACGGGAGGTACCTCCAACTCCAAAAACTTCAATCCTTTTTCTTTCTTCTACCTCCAAACTCTCTCAAAACCTCAAGAGATCTTCATCTCTACTCATTTCCGTTCGATTTCCTCGCACACAAGTAATCTACGGTATGTTTCTCCTCCTATCCTACAATTAATTTTTGGAAATTCATCTTCGATCAATCGTCATTATCAATCTAGGGTGAGACCTACTATGAACTAATTGCCATGATTATCTTGCCTAGATTGTTATTTTGAGGGGATTCTTTAGTGTGCTATGATGAGGAATATGTTATGCTTATTATTGTTGGATCAAAAAGTTTTATTTTTATCTTTCCTTATTATTTTAGATGATGAACATAAGGAGCCAAACTCGTGCTCATGCCACCGCTAGCGCTTCTCGGACTATCACTCAAGAATGCATGGGGATAGGTTCAGGAATGAGCTCTAACGTGATCGCTTCAACAGGATCAAGAACCGAGAAGTGAAGGCAACCAAGTGGGCTTGCCCATTATAATGAACCAGCTCGGTATTTCTAATGACTTCAATTTACTTTGCAATGGGGTTGGCCTGCAAAACTTTGTATTCAATGATGTGCCTACTTATCGTCGGTTAACTCTTGAATTTTTAAGTTCCTTGCAAAGCACCGTTAAACTATGGCATGGAGAGGACATGATTTCTTTCCAGCTTATGAACAACAATTACACTTTATCACTAGATGAATGGTGCGCATGCTTTAATTTGCCAAACAATAATGACAATGCCTTGTGCGCATCCTTTACTAGCTTAGACCCTTCCCCGGAACAATATTATAATAGAATGAGCTTCACTTCTAGAGTGAGCAAGGGGAAGAATATTTATCATCCTGCAATTTTCTATTTGTTATATGTTATTGCTAACACCTTGTAGGGACGAAATGAGTTCACGAGACTCAATGAGTAGGACATCTTAGTCCTCGCAAAGGATGCTTTCAACAACTGCAATTTTTCACTGAACTTGGGCGCAATCCTTGTGCGCTACCTAGAGCACCAATCCTCCCAAAGCCAAGGGCCAATCATAGGTGGATGCGTCATCACCGTGCTTTCCATTACCCTAGGCATCAACCTAGGTGAGTTCCAACCTTTGCTAGGTGAGCAACGTGTTGGTTTCTCTACTTTAAAAGCTTGTGGACTTCTCACTAGGAGAGGTGGTGTTTATTACTTGCATATTGCTGAAGCTGGGTGTCTCTACCCCGCTCCTATGCCTAATGGTATTTTCTTTATCGAGGAATGACGTTTGCTATATGACTTGCAGGTTGAGCAACACCAACCCAAGGAGGAGATTTCGGATGAGGATGAGGACCAAGAAGAGGAGCAAGAAGTTCAATATCAATAGGAGCAGCCACCAACCCAGTTCGCTACATACCAAGACTTCCAAGAACTTGGAGAGACTGTGGAGAGGATGCATAGCCTCTCCTTGAACCTCCGAGGAACAACTAGTAATTTATCAACTCAATTTTCAAACTAGATTAACGACTTTTTCCCGCACCACAATGATATGAAGGGCTTGCAAAAGCCTAAGCTTGGGGAAGTTTCTTCATTTATCTTTATTTGGCGTTCATTTTCTTTTATTTATTTATTTCGAGGTTATGTTTTTAATTCGAGTTTATAAGCACTCGTGTTGGTTTCCCCAACACTTTATCTTTTATTTCTATTTGCTTTCGAGATTTTCTAGCCAAGCTTTGCCGCCAAATTTCTATTCTTTAATTCCCTCTCCTAAAAACAACAAAAAGATTTCTCCATTTATCTTTATTTTCCCTCTTTCTTTTCTTTTAGCCTCGAGGTTCTCATGTATTTGTAGGAAGAGTGATTGACTTCGAGCTTCCAAGAACGAACCAAAAAGGAAGAGAGAAGTGGAACCAAACATGAGAGGTATGCCTTACGACTCCCCACTTTTGAAGTTTGAGAAACCCATGCTAGTTAGTAGTAAATGTTGAGATATTATATTGGTGGAGTGAGTCTTTGTATTATAGTAAAATTTTGTTTGCATGGGTATTTAGTTGGGTACGTTTTGTTCCAGCTCTTGTAGTTAACCAAGTTTTGCCTAAAAATTTGCTAAACAATTGTAATAATAAAAAGTCTCACAATTAAAGGCTTGGGTGTTGTAGTGTTTAGTCTTGAAGGCTTATTTCTAGAAACACTCAACACCACGGAATATAATAATTGACCTGATACTCTCTTTAAAAGGATTTGTTCGACCGAATTAATGTTTAGCGGTTTTTGTGAGCATGACAAAGTTTGACTTGTGAATCATAAGAATGATATAGCTTTATGCGTGTCAAACTTCATGGGATGCCAACGACATTGCTAGCCTAAGAATGATCTTCATGGAGGAAACTCCTAGATTTCGACTATGAGTTGATTCATATGTAGAAGCAATGCTATAATGGGTAAGATTCTTGGCACTTCCGGGTAGCTATGTTTATGATGGAATAACTCCTCTGGCTGTTATGAGTAATCATTGTACAAAAGGAACAAAAACCTTAGTGATGCCACGAGTGTCCATCACAACCCGATAAACTAATTAAAATCTTTGGCATGCTCTCAATTACTTAAGAACTGAAATTCTTGAAGTACAGTGAATAGAAAAGTAGTGCTTGAAGAGTCTTGATTTATTGATGTGAGAGAATTGAGATACTCTAGTGTATATGTTTTTCATGACAAACTCTCACACTCTTAATTCTACATGATTATACTTTATTGTTCAAAGGCAAGCCTATGAGTTGATTACATGACATGGCATAAAGTTTACTCATTTCAATCATCCATGTTAACAATAATTTTTTTGCGCTATAAGGATGCATAAAAACTCGTATGCTATGCTTGCCATTACTCTATCTATGCTGAAGTTTTCAGATTTATAAAGTGGAGGAAACATGAGACTACCAATCATGAGTAAGATCATCATCTCGTTATTTCAGTTTAAATGCTGAGTTCCTTTTTGATTTTAGTTTTCTTGCTCGAAGACGATCAAGTTTAAGCTTGGGGAGGTTGATGGCTCTCAAATATAGCCATCTACATCCACATTTAAACTAGATATTATTCATATTTTTTATGAAATATCTCTCTAAACCCTGCCACTAATGCCAAATGATCAAAGGGGTATGCAATCCTTTCTTTCTATTTTTCCCTGCACAGATAATGACATTTGATGATGGGAATCACAACATTAAAGTCAAAGATACACGATTTCCAACAATCCGAAGAAACCAGGAGTCATGAAGTGGACACAAACGGTTTAAGGACCAACTATACGGCGGGAATAAAAATCCGGCTGTATAGTTCCGGTTGTATAGTTGCCATCGACACCTCTAGGTCAAACAGAACAACTTTCGTGAAGGTACCCCTCTATAAAGAGGCCTTAGGAGACAAAAAAGAGAGTTTTTTCTGATCATCAGCCACCCCTAGATCTCCATCCACAACACCGAAGAGCCGCTGGAGGAATAGACTTAGATCTAATCTCCAAACCCTTCTCCACCACCATAGCCATATTCCACCACTTGTAATAGTAGATCTCATCTTCGATTGGCGATATTGTAAGACTATTTGCTATCAATCTCATGATTTCCATTATAATGTTTATGATCTTTGATGTCATCTCTATGTGTGAGAATTCTCCTTGGGCTAAAGATTTTGGACTAGCCATGTAGCTTTTTGTGCATGTTATTTATCATAGATGGGATCATGTATTAGTTTGTATGACATGATGATTATTGTATCCTCTCTTGCCTCAATCTAAGGACTTGGCAGGTACCCAAGACCCCGAGGATTGAGCCAGGTATAGGGAGTATGAGTAATGACCAATCTGTAGGTTGGGAACCCTAGTGACAAAAGGGGTAGTACGGTTGTATGTGCGGGATTTACTTGGGATCAACAGTGACGTCACTATGCATATCATTAGTTCTCTTTCTTCTATGGATGAGACTAGTAGGTTATTGCTATAAGCGGTTGCGGAGGCAATAGCAATTATGGATGCACTACTCACATATAATTTATCTTGCTCTAACAATTACATGCATACTTTATTATTATCTTTTATTCCCATCAGATGTTTTGCACAACTACTGGTGAAACTGAATGCCCTAGGCCCTCTCTCTCCATCAACAACAAAAGACGCAAACTCTTGGTCCGGTAAAAACACAAAAGGAATTCTAAAACTCTCGAAGGTCTGTTAAAGTAACTTCACTATGCTTTATGCTTCCCAAGGATTTGATAAACCTAGGTCTACTAGGGAAAAATAGCTATACTACATCCATAATCTGGATTGAAGGTATCAATCGCAACTGTTCTGTATATAGGTGGTCTATGTATACCCCCCTCTTGGACGTACTCGATCTTATATATATGTGTGTGGCATGTTCCTTTCACTGTAGAATATGGTCTCGCTTTTGTTTTGAACCATGTCCTTGCTGCATCTATTAAATTTCAGTGTCTACATTGCTGAATCTGTCAATTCATTTGGTCATTGTCTATGTACTACTAATCGGTCACTTTGGAATGCTGTTAAATATGTCAAGTGCTTCTGGATATAAACTGAGAACCTGTCGATATTTTTCGTTTTATTCTGTAATGCTGAATCTTTTTGAATGCTACTAAATCTAACAAATGTTTTATCCTTGATATTACTAAAATATTGTGTAGGGTTGAACGAAGAACTAATTCTCTATGTACTAAGCCAACAAAACCAACAGTAGCAATGAACGAAGCAAACCGCTGAAACCATGCTCGAGGCGCCTGCTTCAAGCCGTAGAGAGATTTGTTGAGGCAACACACCTTGTCAGGAAATCTGGGATCAGTAAAGCCGGAAGGTTGTCGAGCATACACGGTCTCGATGAGTGTGCCATTGAGGAAGGTGTTCTTGACATCAAGCTGATGAATCGGCCAGTTACTAGAGAGCGCAAGTGATAGCACCGTGTGTATGGTGGCTAGCTTGACCACATGGCTGAAAGTCTTATCAAAATCAATACCTTCACGCTGAGTAAAACCCCGAAGGACCCAACGAGCTTTGTATCGTTCCAACGAACCATTAGACTTCATCTTGTGACGAAAGATCCACTTGCAGGTGACAATGTTGGCACGGCAAGGAGGATCAACCAAGTCCCAAGTGTTGTTGGAGAGGAGCGCACTATACTCTTCAACCATTGCAGCATGCCAGTTGGGGTCTTTGAGAGCACCACGATAAGTCTTTGGTATTGGAGACAATCCTTCTACATGAAGATCAAAAATCGTCTTGGGCTGCACAATGTCGTGCTTGGCACGCGTGAGCATGGTGTGAGACGGTGGCGGTGGTGGTTCTCGAGGACGACGAGCCCGAGGAGCATCTATGGAGGGCGAGCTCATAGAAGGCTCCGAGGCACCATCATCCGTAGACGCGGCGGGCGAGGGAGCGGACGAGGGCGATCCTGACGGCGATGATCCGGCCGAGGACGGGCCAGGCGAGGTGGCTCAAGGCGGCGTGCGCAGGGCAGGAGATCCTGTCGTGGCAGGATAAGTGCCCGCGGCAGAGCCCGTGGCAGAAGTTCCCACGGTCGGCGTGGTGAATGGCATCGGCAACATCGGCTGCTCAACCTGCAGAAAGTCATAACTTTGCAAAGTAGGAGTAGAGGATGGTGGTGATGCGTTAGAGGCAAAGGTAAAGACAGACTCGTCAAACACAACATGGCGAGAGATGATGATCTTTTGGGTGGAATGATCAAGGCAGCGATAGCCATGATGTTGAGATGGATACCCAAGGAACACACACGGCACGGAGCGAGGCGCAAGTTTATGGGGGGCAACGGCTGTGCTGTTGGGGTAGAATAAGCATCTGAAAACCCTAAGACCGGCATATGCAGGGTCGACACCATGAAGGGCTCAAAAAGGCATGTGATCCGCGATGGCCTTGGAAGGCAGCCGATTGTGCAACCGCACGGCTGTATGGAGAGCCTCGGCCTAGAAGCGAGGTGGCATGCTATCTTGAATTAGAAGGGTGCGAATGATGTCATTAAGGGTGCGAATAATTCTCTTGGCTTTACCGTTTTGTTGTGAAGTATAGGGACATGAGAAGCGGAGTGCTATCCCATAGCGTTGGGCAAACGATTGTAGGGAGGAATTATCGAACTCACGGCCATTGTCACACTGGATGGCTTTCAAGGGTGCATGAAACTGAGTTTGGGCTAAGGCGTGGAGGGATGAAAAGTGTGAGAAGGCTTCTGACTTGGCACGTAAAGGATAAACCCAAGCGTATTGAGTGAAATCATTGAGACAAATGAGATAATACTTAAAGCCAGAAATACTCTCAACAAGAGATGTCTACAAATCACAATGTATAAGTTGAAATGGAGAATGTGTTACACGATTGGTAGAATAAAAAGGTAGACGAACATAGCGACCTAATTGACAAGCATGACACAAAGTGGATTTATTATTATCCCTAGGAATAATGCAGGAGCGAGCTAATGACTCCATGATCGGCTGTCCAGGGTGTCCAAGGCGCCGATGCCACATAGCAGGGTCGACAACAAGGAAGGCGTGTGGGTGGCTGGGGGACGAGTTGCTGACAGGGTAGAGGGCTCCGGGACTATTGCATCTGAGAATCTCGGTCCTAGTTAGAAGGTCCTTCACAGAAAAATCAATAGGGTCAAATTCGACGGAAACACGATTATCAATGGTGAATTGATGAATGGACAGGAAGTTTTTTACTATATCAGGAGTTACTAAGACATTGCGAAGATGCAGAGGACGCGGGGGAGTGGAAATAGGAAAACGTGCATGCCCGGTAGTGGTGATCAGAAGGGTTGAACCATTACCGACAACGACAACACGAGAGGAAGAAGAAGGAGGAGACACGGAGGTGAGCATACCGGGGTTCGATGCGAAGTGGGAGGTGGCGCCAGTGTCCATGACCCAATCGGTGGTGGGAGCTTGAAGGCCCATCGTCTCGAACTGATTCATCAGCGCGAACTGGTCCCATGAGGCAGTCGATGAAGCTGGTGATGACGGGGGTGCAGCGCCGAGCCCATATGTAGGAGCCTGAGGAGCATAGCCACCGTAGCCATAGCCATAGGCGTGCAGCATGGTGTAGGGCCCTTGTGCGTAGAAAGCGTGTTGTGGGGGGGGTGGTGCATGTAGCTGGGGGTCGAGCCTGCATAGCAGGGCCATATGGCCACATCTGGATCCTGCCGTTCCAGGGCAGGACCAACATGGGGCAGGTTGGAGGAGCGGCAGCCGGAGGTGTGACGACGGGGCCGGCTTGGATGATGGTGGTGTCCTTGGCAGCGTCCGTTGTGGCCTCTTCTTTTTCTTGCCCTTGCTACCGTTGCCCCGTCTGGAGTTGGGGGCGGTGGCGGCGTTGGAGTAGAGGGCCGTGTCGTCGTTGTCATTGCGCGAGTGACGATTCTTGCGCTTCATGTCTTGGAGCGCGAGAAGAGAACGGCACTTCTCAAACGAAATGTCGGGCATGAGGGAGATGAGATCGGCGGCGCCCTCGTATTGCTCGGGAAGTCCGTTGAGGCAGTGGATCACCAGCTTGGCGTCGTCTTCCGGGGAGCCGACATCCACGAGACCGTTGGCGAGGGCCTTGATCTTCTTCAAGTACTCGGTCATGTTCATCTCGCCCATCTTGATCTCGCCCAGTTCGGTGGAGAGGTGGAACTGGCGGTTGATCTTGTGGTCGTTGAAGAGCCCGTTGATGCTTGTCCATAGCTCGACGATGAGGGGGTCTTCGCCCGGTGTCATGACGGTGTCGAGGAGGCTGAGGGACACGGACTCGTAGAGCCAGGAGACGATCGTTGCATCCAAGAGAGCCCACTCCAGAGTCGGGACGGATGAAGCAGGGGCGTCGACGTGGTCGAGCAGCGCATACTTGCGGAGGGCGGCGCGGAAAAAGGTGTGCCATCTGCAATGAACGCCAGTGTCGCAGGCCAGCTCGACGGGGACATGCCCCTTGATGGAGTGGGGGCCGTCGGCTTGGGCATGCAACGAGGTGAGCGAGAAGGCCCCCACGCTGGAGGAGGGGGCGTTGGCAAGGGCGAGCTTTGACTGGGCATCAGCAGCTTCTCGGGCCTCACGGTCTTCTTTTTCCTTCGTGGTTTGCGTGATCCGTGCAGCGTCGTCACCCATTGCAGAGGGGCGGCGAGGCTAGAAGGGGAGAGGTGGGTGGTTTGCAGAGGCCGGGCGCCGAGATCAGCTACGACGGCGGTGGCGCTGAGATCGGCTGCTGCGGCGGCGGCGGAAGAAGGAGGAGCCGCAGGTCTGGTTAGGGTTTTGCGTCTGATACCATGTAAGATAGGGGAAACCACACGTTAGGTGGCATTGTATTGCTCATATATATAAGAGGATTACAAGGAGTCCCGGTTGCATACAACACGGACATATATACAAGGAATACACATGCATACATATCCTACATCTATACAAACACGTGTAGGATATGTATTCTAACACTATTGAATTTCAGTGTCTGTATTGCTGAATCGGTCACTTTAAAATGCTATTATATCTACTTCTGAATATGAACTAGAAATCCATTGATATTTTTCTATCATATTCTATATTGCCGAATCTTTCAAATCCTACTAAGTCTGTCAATAAAATTTAGGTTGCTGCCTGGCTATTTTCACTAGAGCTTTTGCCTTTCTGTCATCGGAACCGTTGGATATGTTTTGGACAGAGATGAGATGTAAAGACATAGCGTGATTTGTCATTGGATATTAGTCCAGTTTTGGCGCGGGCGGAGTGTGTGTCCCTAGTTCTTTTGATTTTTCGCATGAATATATGTCAAACGAATTATTGAGTTTTCCTCCTTTGGTTTTCGCCTCCCTTGGTGAGGTCTTTGTTCGAGTCCAGACAAGCCAGAGTACAACGCAATGTTTACTAACGAGGAGATGAAAGCTATCCCATTCGGCCCTTTTTTAGCCCAGAACATTTTAATTAGGCCTTTTCAGGGTCAGGAAACTGTTGAGCACAACCCAATGAAATTTGATAAAAGAGCTCATGGAATATAGCCTAGAACATTTTAATTTAGCCTTTTCGGGGTCAGGAGACTATTGAGCACAACCCATTAGCCCATGGAGCAGAGCCCTTGTAGAGTATCCTATATAGAATAGACAAAATCTTTTTAATTTGGCCTTTTGGGCATTGACCCACTTCTTAAAAAACTCTGCCACCCATGTTTTTAAGAAACTACTCTATTATGTGACATTTTATAATTTAGATGCAGGAGTATTGCCCTTTATTTTAAAAAAGATAAACATGCAAACACAAAATCTTTTCAAGAACACTAATACATAAGTTATTGGTACTATGAAATGTTTAATGCTAACTTCTCTACAAATATCTTTGGTGTAGTGACAACGCACTCAGTTTACTTCTATTGAAAGTCTTGTGTTCGAATACTCTATGCGTACATATTTATCGTGGCTTTACATTTTTCTTCTAGCAATATTGCTTTACAGAGAGGCTAACATCACGGACCCACTGCAGCATTCCTTGAGTTTAATGGACGGATTTGAAAAAAAG
This sequence comes from Avena eriantha, assembly GCA_910589775.1. Taxonomy (NCBI): domain Eukaryota; kingdom Viridiplantae; phylum Streptophyta; class Magnoliopsida; order Poales; family Poaceae; genus Avena; species Avena eriantha. The sequence continues at coordinate 218,908,794 of OU342740.1, forward strand.
TTAAATACTTCTACACAGAGGCTGGCATCAAGGACCCATCAGCTAGAATATACACGGCTGCATCGAGATATGTTAAGAAGGTCAAAATAACGAACACGACCAAAATAAAAATTCTACATAGACACGTTTCCTGTATAGAGAGGCTGACATAGGGTTCATTAGTCAGAACATACATGACTAATGCATCGAGCAACGTTGGCAAGGGCACAACAGCGGTCGTGACCGGATAAAAGAAGACCAAGATAGACACGTTTCTTGTCCAGAGAGGCTGGCATTAGGGGCCCAGTAGTAAGACCATACACGGCTATTGCATCGAGAATCGTTACCAAGGACAAAATGGTGGACGCGACCGAAAAAATATCCACACATGTTTCCTCTACAAAGGAGTCTAACATAGAGCCCGCCAGCCTGAATAAACGGCTGATGCATCAAGCAACGATATCAAGTTTGAAATAGGGAGGTGTGAACGGAAATATATAGTCCATCATACACACGTTTCTTTTAATGAGTGGCTGATATGGGGGACCCACTAGCCTGAATAAATGGTTGATGCATCGAGCAATGTTATCGAGTTCAAATTCGGGAGGTGCGACCGAGGAAAAAATTCCATCATGCACACGTTTCTTCTAATGAGAGGATGGCATATGGGACCCAGCAGCCTAAATAAACGACAGATGCATCGAGCAACACTATCAAGTTCGGAACAAGGTAGCGGGAGCGAAGGAATTTTTTTCATCATACATGATTATTCTAATGAGAGACTGACATAGGAAACTCAACATCCTGACTAAACGGCGGATGCATCGAACAACTTTATCAAGTTCAAATAAGGGAGGTGCAACCAAAAAGTATGGTCCTCTAGAGATACTGATATTCGGAACCCACATGCCTCAAAGGATTTCAGTGAGTCAAAATCGTGCGCAAAACCGAAAATATTACTTATGCCACCCGTCGGTCAAGCTTCTTCCACGTTTTTTGCGATTTCTTCATAGTAGAGGGCCACGAAAATGGGGAAAACGTTTTTCATTGGGCACGGTCGAGCGAACGAAATCTTCGCGAAAGATGAACCTTCTACGATGCTCGACGGACCAAACCATTGCTGATGGAGACATTTCTTGTACTGAGGCACCGACAAGAGTCCCCCTGCATATGCACAACGATGATGGGGAAGGTTCTGATCTATGCCCAACCATGGCATCTACTACGGCATCACCACAGACCGCTACGAGGCCTTCATGAGTGAGGCAAATGAGGTTGGGATCGTCGACATCGACTCTGACGAAGAGCAGGATGATGTGGGCATGAAGGAGGCCAACGGCGACGAGGAGGACGACGGCATCGTATTCGATTAGTGTTAGTTTAAGTTAATTTGTATTAATTATATGTATTTTGAATTTGACATATAAAATGCAACGACCTGTTGGGTGTGCCGAGGACATCGTATCTATTTTTGTCCTCCCACGATGCAAATACACAAAATCAGATTGAATTCCTGTCCATTTTACGTCAGGAGTTGGAGATGACCCAAGGATTTAAGATATTAGGGCATATCCACTAGGGCGATTCACTTCAGACGGCCAATATGTTTAAAATGGTCTACTTGGATCGGTCCACGGACAGTAAATGTTCCGTGGTCTGACGCGTCAAGCCATTGCTTCCAGCGGCTAGACCCATTTGGTTCGAGATGGCCATAGACACTTCTTTTTTATCACACATTTTCATTAAATCCAAACATAATTTATATATTAGATGGATAGGCGAGCTTACCCTCGCCGCCTACCATCTGTTTTGGCACTGTGTGGTACATGTGATAGACTTGCAGGTGTTTCTCATTCCAGCATGTAACCTCTCGGTAGAAACCGAACTTTGATAATTCTTGATGCAATTATTATGAACCATACTACCTATATAAAAGGCCGACAGATTTAGTCCCTCTCGGCGATCGTTACAGCGTACGTTACTGTAGATTTCACGTCTCCACCAATCGGGTGTGGCCACAACTCTCCTCAACTCGCCTCCATAATTTCAGTTAGCGCGATCTTGACTTCCTTTTCCTCTCTGGTTCCTTTTTTTCGCGTACAACTCTAGCTTTACCGGCTGTCAGCCGGTCTCCGATACTAATTTGTCGGTTTCTAAGTGATGCCAGCTCCGACGATCCCGGTTGTATGGTGATAGTCTGCCACGTATGGTTTCTCATTCGTGGCGTGGCCTCCTTGCCCTTTCCTCCCGCTGACATGCATGGACATCCCCGTGGTCAATTCCCCACTTTGCCAACATCCCCTCAATCTAGAGATTCTCTCGCAACGGCCACCGTCGCTCATCCCGGTCATCGTGCCGATAAATCGCCCCTCCCCATCTCGTTTGTTCGTACTCCTCACCATGCCCTCCGTCACTTCCTCTCTCTCACGCTCTCTCTTTCCACAGGTCCGGCAATAGATTTTACGTCTCCACCAATCGGGTGTGGCCACAACTATCCTCAACTCGCCTCCATAATTTCAGTCAGCGCGATCCTAGCTTCCTTTTCCTCTCCTGTTCTTTTTTTTCGTACCGGCTGTCAGCCGGTCTCCGGTACTAATTTGCCGGTTTGCGGCTCCGACAATCCGGTTATGGTTTCTCGTTCGTCGTGGCCTCCTTTCCTCCCGCTAACATGCATGGCCATCCCATGGTCAATTCCCCACTCTGCCAACATCCCCTCAATCTAGAGATTCCCTCGCAGCGGCCGCCATCGCTCATCTGGTCATCGTGCCGATAAATCGCCCCTCCCCATCTCATCTGTCCGTACTCCTCACCATGCCCTCCGCCACTTCCTCTCTCTCACACTCCCTCTTTCCACGATAAATCGCCCCTCCCCATCTCATCTGGCCGTACTCCTCACCATGCCCTCCGCCACTTCCTCTCTCTCACACTCCCTCTTTCCACAGGTCCGGCGGCGTGGTCGCCGGACCAAGACGAGGTCCTAGCGGTGGAGCTTTGGAACGATTGGAGTGCCAGCGCGGTCGCCGGAGCAAGACCGGGTACCAGGGACGCCGTCACACAGGAGGCTAGCAGGCGACACGAGACGCGTCGAGGAGAAGGTACGCCGCCTAACCTCCATGTTCTCCTCAGCTTTCTCTTCCTGGCCTCCCATCTCTCTCATCGAACAGGGGGTGCAAGCGGGGACAGAGATGTCCTCAACTCCTCATCGATCACGACCTCGGCAACGACGATAACAGGGCGGCTGACGATGATGGAGATGGTCATGGCATCAGGTGAGCTAGACCCCTGCTTTCAGATTTTTCTTTTTCTTCCACATGCTTTTCTTTTCTATTCATGTTCTTCGCTGTATGAAATAATAGATTAGCTACATGCAACACAACGGTCCACTGTTATTTTTTTGCTCTATTGGTAATTCGTTAACTTAAGCTTCTCCTTCCCTTCTTAACTTTAAACATGTTTTTAGAATATTACTGATACACCGTAATAATTTGGAACATCTTGTGTTCTAGATCTGTGGTGACAATAAACAGAAACTACATACTGATTATAATTGAGATTTTCAACAAAACCTTATATATGTACATTCTTCTCACTTAACCATGTTGCAAATTATATTCAACAGAACATAACCAAGAGATACATTTTTTGTAGATTCAGAAGAATGCAGATTGGATGTTGCCCCTCTTGCCGATAAAATGATCAGAAACAGTGCCTTCCAACCTCTTGCATTCCCTTTGGATTGCCACATCCTTTTCTTTTGCACCATTTCCTGCTGAACACAGTCATCAACTACTTAAACTGTAAGTAATGATGATAACTTTTTCTTTTCTGTTGGTCAAAGGGGGTATATGATTGCCTGGTTCGATTGTCTAGATAAGGGACTACTGTTTTGACGATGAGCTTGTGGTAAAAATATTTCCCCTCTTTCCGGATGATTTTTTTTTTTTGAAAATTCATTGATTGTTTATGGTTATTTTTTGGGTGCATTCCAAGTCTGTTTTTTTGTGTAACTAATTCTTTTAGCCTATGTGTACATTTAAATAGTTATTTGCATGGCATGCCATTTTGTTATAGTGGCCGATTATTATTATTTAGAATGAGGCAGCAGTGTGTTGTTCAGTTCGCCAAAGTTCTGGGTTCTCGCAACATCTATATTACAATGGCAGAGGTAAAATCCAGTTTGGTAACAAAAATATGTAGTACTTCCCCTGTCTTACTTTGCTGCATGATTATAGTAATAGTATGGTGCTAATTTAATATATTGTAGCTATGGTTCATGGTGACGAAGAATGTCTCCATAGAGCTACAAATTCCTTTTTTTTTGGAAAAGAGTATATATTAATATCACGGAGAAACCAATTACACCCAGCCTCTGCAACAACGCATGCCTTAGCGGCAGCTATTTTTAAGGTTTATTTACCCTGGTTTAACTGGATATTCTTTTTAGTTTATTCGCTCTGTTCACTGCAATTATATGTAACTAATGAGCTGTAGGCTGCATTTGAACCTGAAAGGGGTTACGGCATGTTGCTCCTCTTGAGCAGATTACGGATATGCCTAGAATTCTCATATATTACATTCAGTTCCAAATAAATAGATTCTGCAAAGAGTTTAAACCTCTAGGACATGTTCTTTTTGTTATTACAGTACTACAGTTTGGAATTGCAAGTATTTTGAAAGCTAATAGTCATGTGCAGAACTGTCAACCCCAAACCAAGTTGAACTGAATCTCAACTGGATTATAAGAGTGATACTCCTTTCATGTAGTGCTTTGTTTCCTTTGAGCCGTATATTATCAGTGTGTGTCTCTCTAATGCATATTCTGTTTTACAACCTCAAATAATTATGGACAAAGATCTTAGTGCATGCATGTTTTAAGCAAACTAACTGTTCAAATATTTTTGCTCACCATAGTTATATTACATGGTTCAGCCCACCCTACTTAGTGTGTTATGCTTGCTCAGGTTCCTTTTGTATATAGGTTCTATTTGTATTTCATATACGAACATGAGTAATTTCAAACTTTGGATCTTTCCATGAATACCGCATAAATGCAATGACAATGGTTTGGTTGCAGTGCATTCATCTTTAGTATGTTGCCTTTGTCCTGGTTCATCATCTATTTTTATTGATCAACTGAGGTTGCTGAACTTTCGATATCAGTCTCCTGGAAACCTGGTCTGTTAGATGTACTTTATTGGACTGCTTCCCATCTCAATAAATGGCCATTTCAAAAAACACGGACTGCAGCTTTAAGATAGTTAGATTTTGCTCCTGGATCGTGCATGCCTGACATGGCTTTTAGTTCGCAATCTCCACTTGCTGTTTCTGTAGTCGTGCATGTGCGTGATCATTTGTTTGCACCAGCTGCTGCTCCTGGTGGTGCTTCCCACTTGCCGTTTCTATTTCGCTTGCTGCTTCGACTGTTCTTTGTCTGTTACTTTGTCTGATGTGGATGCTCGCAAGCGAGAGTTCTGTCAGGGCAAGCGGCCAGTCCGTTGTTCAGACAGTACTGCTTTTCCTCTTCTTTTTCTTGCATGTTGTATACCAGCGTGATTGATCAGATCCTCCTCCTCTTACCTCTGTTTTTCGACCTGCACACAGCTTCAGTTTACTCGCGCACAGTTTACTTCGTTTTGTTGTTTGGCTGTGTACAAAAATTAAGCTAGAGAGTAGCACACAAAACGAAATCTCCAACATTGATGCGGACAAAACACTAAGGTAACTCAATTCGCAGATCATGCGGCCATCCATGTCGGGAAAAAATATCCCTCACCGTAGCCTCCAATCGTGTACACCCCTCCACAAACAAATTGCGCAACTCGAACCTCTGGAGAATAGTCTAGGACCGAAGACGAGCCGTAGCGCAATGGATAACCTGCAACGTTGAAGACACATTAGAGTTAAAAATCTTGTCATTTCTACATAGCCACAACGACCAAATAATGGCAAGCGCTCCCACCCTAAACAAGATCCCATATTTATCATCTGTCCTATGCAGCCAGTTACCAAATATATTGGCCACCGATCGTGGACGAGATAAACCAGAGGCAACTTGAATGATTGACCATATATGACGAGCAAATTTGTATTGAAAGAACAAATGTTTGATCGTCTCGTCATGATGACAAAACACACATTGTTTGCTTTCATGCCAATTCCGCCTAACAAGATTGTCTTTAGTAAGGATTACCCCTTTATGTAGATACCAAGCAAATATCTTTGTTTTCAAGAGGATTTTCATTTTCCAGATTTTACTATTATCGTCGACTGAAATATTAGATTGAACCAAATCTTTATACATCGAGTCCACAGAGAAATCACCGCTCTCATGTAGTTTCCATCGGAACTCGTCTACACCATCCGACAATCGAATCGTGGATAATCAAATTAACAGATTATTCCACGATATTATTCTAGGACCAATGAGACTTCTTCTGAAAGATACATTAGGAGGGGTAGTTTCAAAAACGGTGGAAAGGGTGTCCTCTTTGTGTGTAACAATCGAATATAGAGCCGGATATTGTTCTCGGAGAGAATTATGACCAAGCCATTTATCTTCCCAGGATCTAATTTGAGATCCATCCTTAATATTAAAAGCACCAAATCGGAAAAAATGTTTCTTGGACGCCATAAGTCCAGCCCAAAAATGTGAATCACCAGGTTTCCATACCAGTTGAGACACAGCTTTGGATCCAACATATTTTCTCCAGATTATAGTTTGCCAGACTCCCTCTTGACTGAGTAGCTTAAATAGCCATTTACCTAAGAGGGCGGTATTTTTGACTTGAAGGTCGTGTATACCAAGTCTACCATATTCTTTTGGTCGGCAAACCACATTTCATTTGGTCAGTCGATACTTTTTCTTTTCACTATCCCCTTGCCAAAAGAATCTTGATCGGAAATAATCCACTTTATTCAAGACCCCTTTTGGCAGTTGGAAAAACGAGATCATATACAGTACCATATTAGTGAGTACTGAGTTTATGAGTACCAGTCTTCCTCCGAGGGATAGTAACTTGCCTTTCCAGCTATTAAGACGTTTTTGAAGTCTTTTCTCAACAAGTTTCCATTCAGCAATAGTGAGACGCCGATAGTGTATCGGAATACCCAAATAGTTGATTGGGAATTGCCCTGTTCACAGCCGAAAAGTTCAGCATACAGATGTGCCTTGCTCTGGGCCTCGCCAAAACAAAACAATTCACTCTTATGAAAATTAATTTTCAATCCAGAGAGTTGCTCGAAGGCTGAAAGTATTAACTTCAGGTTCTTAGCTTTCTCTATATCATGTTCCATAAATAGAATTGTGTCGTGAGCATATTGAAGGATAGACAGTCCTCTATCCACAAGATGTGGGACTAATCCTACAATTTGGCCCTCAGCTTTTGCCCTCTCAATAAGGATAGCCAACATATCCGCCATTATATTAAATAGTATCGGCGATAGTGGATCCCCTTGCCTCAAGCCCTTCTTAGTCTGGAAGTAATTGCCACATGTTCGTACAAGGTCGATTTCTATGTTAGATCTATTATTCTCTTGGTTAGTTTTGGTTCCTTTGTTCTTAGTGTTCAGGAATTTTTTGCAGCTACTATTTTTTATCTTTGCAGCTATGTATTCTACCGAGTTAGATAATTTTGAGCATTATGGCATCTTGCTGGTTATTTACTACAGCTCAGCGTCTTGCCTGACAATGCACTGCACTCGCCATTTTGCCCACCTGTAGCCACTAGGATGGCCTCGGCCACACCTGCAACTCATAGCCCACGTGAAGAGGGTCCCAAGCAGTCATTCTATGTCTTCCAAGAAGCTCACGACGCCGGGCAGCACCTAGGAAGAAGAGGCACACTACACTGACTCCCCCTTCCCTCCTGAGAACTACGATGCCGATCACTTCTTTCATTTGAGTTGACGACGCAGCCGATCACTGATACATCAAGAATCAAGAGACAAGGAGAACTCCAATCTTATAGTTGTACTCCGTACTTCCTTATTTGCTGGGACCAACACCTTCCATTCATTTCACAGCATGCAAGATAGACTTAAAAGGTCAGCATTATGGTCCATGCGTGTTACACAATATAGAAACAAAAGCTGCCACTACACCAAGGGGAAAAAAACGAGTCTACTGCAGCAATCACGATGATGTATACTTTCTGGAGCTATCTACCGTTAAGTCATGTTTCCATCCGTCTAATCCATTAGTTATGTGATATAATCATGCACTATTTATCAACAACGTTGTGTGCCTAGCGTTGCGTAACGCGTAGACTGTTTCCGTGGGAAGAGGCAATCCCGTTTGTGCGGGATCTCGGACAGAGTTGTCTTTTTTTTTTGGCGTTTACTCTTTTTTACCGGCTTTCTTCCGGTGATACGCTTCCTATTTTCCCGGTGGTTCCCGGTTATGTCATATTTTCTTTTTCTCGTGCCTCGGCTGTTGCCGGTAAATCTGAGAATGGTTGGACAACTCAACCATACCTCAACCGAACCCGCGCGAGTAAACTGTAAACATGACATCTGAACCTCAACCAAAACCGTTTCACATTTATATCAGCCCAACTAAAACCAAACCCACTTGATTTTCTACCCAGACCGAACTAAACCAAATCTCCATCTGCAGGTTAAAACCGTTTACTGAAATGGGTTCAAAACTGTTCGATCGAATGGGTCTCGTGCCTTGGCCGCTAGCCGGAGGCCGCAGTATTTTCAGCATATACATGGTCGTCTATAAACTCTCACGAGCCGAGCTACTACCGAGAAGAAATGTTTTGAAGCAACGAGCATGGAAGGACATATCGAACTCTGGCACGTCAGCCATACCAGCATCTAGCTAGCTAGACGGTGCTGCCGTCCGGCAAACAGGGCCGGCGGCATCTCAGACGACGGTGTTGTTTTCCGGAGCGCCGCCACAAGCCCAATCTAAACGTGTGATTGAAACGGATCGGCCTACGGTCACTTTGAGGTCGCGGTCCGGCTTGTTCGGACGACCGTGCACAGCGGCGCCACCCAAATGTCCGCGCCTGGCGTCCGTTGGCGCCATCGCTGGCCAACGCTGTCGAACACTCAAATTCACAGACAATGCCATGCAAAGTGACTAGCAGATAAATTGACAGACATGTGCCATCGTCCTTTGGGCATCGCCAACTAGTGGTCAGCGGTTCTGAAATGTACAAACGGGGGCAATATCATACATAATATTCAAAAGAATGGCGGCCTCTATGTCAAAAAGGTTGCAGCCGCCGTCGTCTTTGCTGTTCAAGCGTCGCGAGCACGGATGGCATGCTGCCTGCGAGTGACCCAGGCCCTACGATCGGGGTCGGCGATGGTGTCCAGGTCGGTGAGCATGATGGCAGTGCCCCTGTGGCCTCCAGGCCGGTGGGCATGGACGCCTACAGGGTTGGCGAAGCCTTCGTCATTGCTGCCGTCGCCTAGGTCAATGACACAAGTCGCCAGCCGGCGCGCTTATCCGTCTCAATTTTCCGCTCCGCCAGCGTTATGTCGGTCGGCCGCGCTTCTTGGCGGCGGGGACGCCGGAGGGCGTAGTGTCGATCATGGCGACGGGATCTATCGTCTTTCCCGCCGCTCCCACCAATGAGAATTTTGGGAGAGGTTTTTTGGAGGGAGAAGTGGAGTGGCCTGTGTTCCACTGGCCGGAGGGACCGCCATATTGGCCGGACACACGCCCCGGCGATGCGTGTCCGGGCCGACCCAGCGGTCACGCAAATTAGATGCACGGATGGGTCGAGCCAGACATGTCGGGACAGATAGGTCGTGCCGCTGCGACGCCGTGCACGACGCGCGCGTCCGCACGGACGGGTTAGGTCGACCCGGTGGAGATGCCCTCAGACGGTGGCATGCGGATAATTTTTTGCTTCGGCTAGGCTGCCGCCGGTGGCGGCAGACGGCGATCGGCGGTGGCCGACAAGTTGGGGACCTTCAACGTCGTGTGCCAGACACGATGCGGACCGATTTAGCTAAGGATACCTATACAACTTCATACTCTGTACTCTATACGGTATGTGACATGTATACATACACCATGGTGATGTCATGATGATGTCAGATGTACATGCATAAACAGATGTACATGCATAAACGACTTGCATACGTTTGCACAGAGCATCGCCGTCTTAACCACACAACCGAGAGCTACGTGGCATCGAACCTCCCCACGAGCTCACCCATGGAAAGAACTGGGTCTGGACCCATAGTATGTACCTATTAGGAACCGAATGGTTAGAGCCCACACCCAACCAAAACCAACCAATTCCCCCTAAAAACCGAACTATAACCAATTGTTTAGAGGATGAACCCATAATAACCTGAACTAATCAAGCCCACTACTGGAAACCGAACCATTTAACCCAGTTATTTACAAACCATTTCCAGGTTTAGTTGCCGGTTTCCTAGTTCCTCGGTAGCATGGACTCGTGGTTGATTACTGGGTCAAACCGGTCTACCACGCATCGCATGGCTCTTTCCTATTCGATGTCGCCTCCGTGTATGTTTCAAAAGCTCCAGTTCAATTCTGCCTTCTTCGTCTGCTCCCCTAGGAAAGAAGTCTAGATAATCCCCACAAGTAGCAAGTTTTGGACACACAACCCCCTTAACTTTAAAACCGGACAGTTAACCCCCTAAGTTTGAGAAACCAGGTAAATAACCCCATCCTCTCTCTTTATCCTATTTTTACTAGCGATTTTGCATCCCTAAAAGAAGACTAGCAGTTTTGAATCATCTTTGTCCAGCGCTTCGCATCGGCGCCACCACAGCCCAGAATCCCCACACCTCCTCCTTGTCTGGTGGCAGACCATGTCGTAGCCCGTAGGATAAGGCTACCATGTCGTTCCTTTCCTACTTCATCCTCACCACTCTCAGCAGCTTGCTAGCCATCCTTGGCGTCACCATGGACAAGGTAACCCCCTTGCTTCACCAGCATATTTCCCACCACTCCAGGCGCACCTGCTAGCGCCCCCCTCATCCTACGCCCACTGCCCCTGGCGCAGCAGGACAACCACCGCACAGCTACCTCTTCACGTCCCATTTGCTCGACTTGTATCTGTTAGGCTGTTGTTGACCGGTGAGGCTATACCAAGTTTAGTCTCACCTCATCTACGGAAGGAGGCCACACCCACCTTATAAGGGAGAGATTCCTTCCTCTTTTCAGTCTGGGCTTTTGGGGTGGAGTGGGCTCTCTTCTTATAGTTGAGCCGTGAGCGTATGAACGTCTAGAACGTAGGCAGAATGTTGGGCTGGGCTAAGTGGACACTGACATCTGGTATCACAGCTAGCGATCGTCATGCCTTCCTGAGGGGCTTCTCAGGGGGATGGGATGTTAGGCTACCGTTGATCAGTGAGGCTACACGAAGTTTAGTCCCACCTCGCCTACGGAAGGAGGCCACGCCCACCTTATAAGAGGGAGATTCCTTCCTCTCTTCAGTTCGGGCTTTTGGGATGGAGTGGACTCTCTTCTTAAAGTTAGGTTGTGAGCGCATGAACGTCCAGAACGTAGGCTAGGTGCTGGCTGGGCCAAGTGGGCGCTAACATCTGGTATCAGAGCTAGCGATCGGCATGCCTTCCTGAGGGGCTTCTCAGGGGGATGGGATGTTAGGCTACCGTTGACCGGTGAGGCTACGCGAAGTTTAGTCCCACCTCGCCTACGGAAGGAGGCCACACCCACCTTATAAGGGAGAGATTCCTTCCTCCTTTCAGTCCGGGCTTTTGGGATGGAGTGGGCTCTCTTCTTATAGTTGGGCCATGAGCGCATGAACGTCCAGAACGTAGGCTGAGTGCTGGGCTGGGCCAAGTGGACGCTGACATATGGTATCAGAGCTAGCGATCGCCATGCCTTCCTGAGGGGTTTCTCTGGAGGATGGGATGTTAGGCTGATGTTGACCGGTGAGGTGATACGTCCATTTTGCATCACTATTCTATGTCTTAATTCACTATTATTCATTGATATATTTCATATTGAGAGGTGATACTTATGTTATTTCATCTGTGTTTTGCATGGTTGATAACTTTTGGAGCATGGACCGCTGCAGTCAGGATTCTAATGGAAAAGGTGCTATTTGGAGGCAAAATTCACGAAGATAAGAAAATCCAGGAAAATATACGGAAAATCCTATTTTTCCAGAAGACTAAGGATGCCAGAAGGCGGAGTGTAGATGGGCCACAGGGGGCCCACACCACCCCCTAGCGCGGGTAGCCCTAGGCCACGCCAGGAGGTGGTGTGGCCACCTTGGCCCACTCCAGCCTCTCCCCTCTGGCGTATATCATCCTCCCGAAATCCTAAGACTCGGGGAGCGACCATAGAAAGATTCCGCCGCCTCTGCGGAACGGAAAACACCGAGAGAGAAAGATCTCTCCAGCAGGCAGATTTCTACCGGGGGAATTCCTTCCCGGAGAGGGAAGATCATCGTCATCAACACCATCATCAAGCTGGACTTCATCGGGATCATCATCATCATCACCACCACCATCATCACCATCAGCACCCTCATCACCATCTCCATATTGCTGTAACAATTGGGTTGAATCTTGCATAGTTCATAGGGGAAACTTTCTCGGTGTTGATTACTCTTTGTAGTTGATGCTATTGAGTGAACCGTTGAATTATTGTTTATGTTCAGATTGTTATACAACATTATTCCATCTCTGATCATGATCCATATGATGTCTTGTGAGTAGTTCATTTTTTAGGACATGGGAGAAGTCTTGTTGTTAGTAGTGGAGTTGTGTTGAGAAAGATTCAATAGATTATTATTTAAGTTGTGGTGTACTTCTTCTATTGGTGTCATGTGAATGTCGACTACATGACACTTCACCTATATGGGCCTAGGGGAATGCATTGTGTATTTGGCTACTAATCGTAGGGGTTGCCGGAGTGACAGAAACCTAAACCGCCGTTAGGAAACCATTACACAAGGGACGTAAGGGTCTTAGAGTTTAAAGTCGTGGTTAGGTTTCTACCTTAATTACTTTTTTGTACTTATGGATGTTTGCAAGGGGTATAATCACAAGTATGTATTAGTCTTGGATGGGACAGGTTCACCCACACAACACTTGGCAAGCTAGAGAAGATTAATCAACTATATGAAGCGAAAGCACTTGACAGTCTTCCCATGTGTCCTCGAGAACGTTTGGTCATCTTAAGTAATACAACCGGCTTGTCCTTTGCTGCATAAAGGATTGGGCCACTTGCTGCATTTATTTCTACGGTCTTTTGTTTACTCGTACTTTGTTTACTTGCTTTATCAAAAACCCCTAAAAATCCGTTTGCTAAGTATTTGCAGAGAATTCCTGATCCATACCACTAGCCAGCACCTTCTGCTCTTACTTATCCATATCGTTGGGTTCGATACTCTTACTTATCGAAAATACTGCGATACACCCCCTATACTTGTGGATCATCAAGACTATTTTCTGGCACCGTTGCCGGGGAGTGAAGCGCTATTGGAGAGTGGAACTGGTAAAGGAAACTTCTACTGTGAGTATTGTTTATTTCTGCTAGTTGTTTTATTTTCGTTATGGATAATTCGCTGAGTTTCTTATTTGGTAATGCTACTACCACTGCTAAGGTAGTAGATAAACCACCACCTGCTGAGAATGATGTTTTTAAAATACCTACAAGAATTATTGATCGTGTTATGGATAACTACTATGTTGGGGATAGAACTGTCCATCCCGGTGATCATTTACTCTTTATACATGAATTATGCGGGTTGTTCAAGTGTGCATGTATTACTACAGATCAAGTTAAGAAGAAGTTATTCTCATTATCACTGAAAGGAAGAGCTGAGGAATGGTATAAGCTGCTGAAGTATGGTCAAGCTCTGGAATGGGAGGAAATAGTGCCTCTCTATTATTCAAAGTTTTATCCTCCTAGTGAGATTCATAAAAATCAGAATCAAATATACAACTTTTGGCCTCTTGATGGAGAGAGTACAGCTCAAGCTTGGGGGAGATTGAAGTTACTAATGCTCAAATATCCCATTCATGAGCTCCCCAACAATATTATTATCAATAACTTTTATGCAAGGCTCCCTCTACATGACAAGGATTTATTGGATGCTTCTTGTGCTGGATCATTCACTCGCATGGAAGAAGAAGCTAAATGGGATCTTCTGGACCGTATTCAAGACAATGTTGAAGCTTGGGAGAATGACAAAGGTAGAAAGTCAGGTATAAATTATGATTATGAATGCATTGAATCTTTTATGGGAACTGATGACTTTCAAAATATTAAAAATGCTTATGGTCTAGACTCTCAAGCTATTGCTTCTTATTTTAAGGCTTTTGCTTCCTACATTGAAGTGTCTAAAAAGAAGTGGAATAAGTATCATGAACCTTATAAAGATGTTGCTAAGAGTGTTCCTGCAAGAAATACTGAAGTTTATACTGCTAATCATGTCTTACGTAAACCTTATATTGAGAAAATGCCTTTCCCAGTTAAGATTAAGGAACATTCTATGATAGCTAGTATGGTTAATGAAAGTACAAGTAAAGCTGTTGAACCTGATAAACAAAAGGTTGACGAACCTATAATAGCAAATGTGAAAGACTTTGTTACCAAATATGAAGAAGAGGGACACACTATCCTTTGTAAGGATACCTCTAATTTTGTTTCACAAAGTAGTGTTATGAGAGCTAGTATTCCTGTGTTTACTGTTATAATAAGTGATCATTGCTATGATGGTCCTTGTGATAGCTATATTGTTAAGTTTATGCATGATACTAGAAGTTACTATGAAAGAGGGAAAATTGTTCTTATGCATCTCAATAATATCAAGTTTCTCCGTTTTATGCTGAAATTTTTTATGTTGCACTTCTTTTGTCTTCTTATGCAAGTTGCCTTTGGTTTCAACAACTTATTTGTTTACAAAATTCCCTTGCATAGGAAGTGGGTTAGACTTAAATGTGTGTGTGTGTTTTTGCTTCTTAATGCTCTCTTTCACTTCAATTAATATCCCTATGAGAGCTTCATCAAAATTATCATGCCCATCTTAATGGCTATAACGAATGAGCTTTTTGGGAGACAGCCCAATTTGTTTTTGCTTTCAGTTTGTTTTTGTTTATTTGAGTCTTAGAAGTTATTAATTCGGTAATAACCGCTCCTTATCCATTTTGTTTGGTTTTTGTGTCAAGATCAACCTCTAATGAGAGAGAAGTAATATTTGGGGAAGTTGCTGTCCCGAAACAGATTTTTGTGCCCCACCGTAAAAATTCGTGAGAGATTTCTGTATCTCGGATTGAGCTGTAATTTTTTATGCTTCTGCCCCAGGTTGTTATTTAACTTTCGTTAGTTTTGCACGTTTTGATTTGAGCAACAGAAGAGTTTCGAAAAAATTGATCTTTACATGCTGGTCTGTTTTGACAGATTTTGCCAATCTTGCATTTGCTTCTTTATTCGATTTCCTTTTTGAACTCTTTTTGGGTTTTCAGAAGGAGTTGCTACCGTAGCTTATGTTTTGATGGTTTTCAGTTGAAGTTAGACTCAAATGGTTTTATCACTTCACCTATACTAATGTTGCTAATGAGAACTGTGTGAAGTTTTGTGTGAAAGAAATTTCCAGGAAATGGAGATAATGGTGTAATAAGAAAGAGAAGGGTTTTATGACTCAAGTAATAAGTGTATGAAGATGAAGATATTTATGTTATTCAAGTGGTGACTCCGGAAGAATCTACTAGATACCAAATCCAGAGACCTGCAGAGTCCGTTTTTCAAATAGGTAACAGTGCTGGTAAGAAAAGTTCCGCGAAAATACTATCCAACTATATTTTTGCAGTTTCAGTCAATAAGGAAAGCTACGAAGCGAAAGAGATACGGAAACGGAGCCAGGGTGGCTCACACCACCCTGTGGCGCGGGCCCTCCCCTGGCCGTGCCACTAGGTGGTGAGGCCACCTCAGACTCCGCCTCCGACTCATTTTTTCCCAGTACCTTACTTTTGTCGTGAAACTTTGTAATATATAATCCCCGGATCCCCCGAGGTTCGTATATCGTGTTTTCGTCGTGTTTTTGTTTCGATCTGTTTCTGCCAGGAACTATTCTTGAATCTTAGAAGCACAATGGTGTCCGCCAAGAATAAAGGGAAGGAGCCTATGGAGGAAGACCTCCAAGATCCCGAGAAGGAGAAGGAGATCAAGAGTGAAGGTGAAGAGGAGCAAGGCCAACATCCGCACACCGGCACTACCATTGCAAGCATTGGAGTGGTGGCAAACCCAGCCATCGGAGGGAAGCCTCTTCATCACCGTTCAGATCCTTGGTCACTTCCTCCATGTACCAAGAATCCTTTTCATACCTTATCCATGAGCATCAATACCAGAATATGCCCAAGGGGAAATTACCCTCCAATTGGGATTTGCCTCGTTCTAGCCATGCAGGAAAAGAAGACTTTAAGGAGGAAGAGTGGGGAAAGAATAGCAAGAGCTGGAATTCTCAACACGACATGATCATGAGCCGCACTGAGCAAAACTCACAGCTAATTCGTAATCTCACCTTCGAGATTGAGGACTTGGGGAAATTCATCAGAGATCTCATCGAAAGGATACCACCAGCACCTAAGGAGTAATTCGTCATCAGGTTTGGCATCCCCTTGGTTTGTTCCAAGCTTGGGGGAGTGTCGTGGTATCACATCACTATCTTCTATCTTTTGTACCTTATTAGTAGAGTCATATCATGAATAGAGAAGTTATTATGTAGGATGGTTTGCATTATGGAAGTGTCCCCTCTCTCGTTAGATATGTATCCCTTGGTGTGAGTTGCCGTTATGAAATATTAATGAGAAGTTCTATCATTCACTCTTTTGCATAGCTTATATTAGTTTTCAATTCGTGGTTATATGATTGATCTTGTTGTTAGTTTTGGTATCACTTTGGGATCATTGAGTTAATTTAGTTGGTTTTGGCAAACCTGGCTCGGTCAGTAGCACACTATTTTTGAGAGTTGAAAGAAAAGATAAAAGTACCTTTAAAGAAAAATAATTTCATCATCTTTCTTGATTTGCTCATAAGTTTAGTATTCTCTAGTTAAGATAATTTGTGCTTCCAAGGAAGATTGTGTGTTTGTCTTTATCACTTGTATGTTTGTTTGTTTCCTTCAACTCTTATACTTTCTACCCAGCCTTGCTAGCCAAAAACCTGTACTGAGAGGGTATTCTTCTCGTGCATCCACCTCCTTTAAACCAAAACCTTTGCCATTTGTGTCCACCATACCTACCTAGTAGCATTATTGCTATTCCAAGTAAATTCTTGTTTTATCTACCTCCCAAATTAAACTTGTTATGTGAAAATTAGTGATTAAAGCTCTCACGAACTTGATGGCACACTTTACTTCCTTGCACTTAATAAACTTGAACCATTGTGCTCACATATGTTGCGTATATGCTTGCGCTTTGTAAGTTGTGGATTAACAGAACCATGCTGTCATGGGGAACGCTTTCAACATTGCACTGGTACTTCGTACCTAGTTGATATCATGTTCTTTTGTCTATGGATGTCGTCGGTGTGAAATGAACGGGGAGCTTGTAAGTCCATGGAGTTATGCATGTGTGTTAGAGAAACGCCTGGGCCGCTCGTCTGATCCATGCTGACATGGTAGAAACCTACAGCATAACCATAACGAGTATCTATGAAGCATTCTTCTTATATATAAAAAAGAGATAGAGATTGAGAAAAAGAGAAAAGAAAAAAAGATTTTATGAAAAGAGGAAAGAGAGAAAAAAGCACCATATTCCCATGGTAAATAAGAATATTGTTGAGTTACTTGTTGTCTGCTTGCCTTGTCATTTTGATATGGGGATTCTTCTGTATCATCGGGCAAGGGGTACCCCCATTGGAGGTTCTCTATGATACCCATATGCTTACGATGACAAGAACTTACCGGTGACTAAACTTGAGTAGCATGAGGAGCGTCCCTCGTATTCAAGGGACATGAGATTCTCAACTTACAACTTGTCAATGCATATCCTCATATTTGATCACTTTAACCTTAATCACCTAAAGATGCCTATGATAGGGGCAATGAGAGCTGAAAGCTAGTAAGTATCATAATTTTTGGGAGCTCTTTTTGAGACTTGCAATCCCTGCTTCCCTATTTGAAGGGCCTTTCTTTTACTTTGTAGTTGAGTCAGTAAACCTACTCCCTTCTACCTCAGCAAGTATTTTGAGTTGTTGTGTTTCATTCATTCATATGATGATTTATGCAATCATGTTTTATGTTCCTTGCTTTGCACATTGCTCTTATCTTGATGTTTACTACTTTGAAAGCTTTCATTGAAAACCAGTTATTTGTGAACTCCAGCAAATTATCAACTATTCTTCGACCAAGAGCTAAGCTTGCCATTACCAATTATGATTCACTTTATGTATCTTTATTGTGTTTCCTTTACTTATTACAAGTTGAGTTATATAATAGTGAGTTGTCTTCTATTATGATCTATGATTTTGATGAATGTGATGCTTCTTGTCTGTATTCTTTTATCGACTCTTCACTCCATAAACCTGAGGCCATGTTTATTGAGCTCAGTTTCGCTTGGGGACAAGCGAAGTCTAAGCTTGGGGGGAGTTGATACGTCCATTTTGCATCACAATTCTATGTCTTAATTCACTATTATTCATTGACATATTTCGTATTGAGAGGTGATACTTATGTTATTTCATCTGTTTTTGCATGGTTGATGACTTTTGGAGCATGGACCGCCGCAGTCAGGATTCTGATGGAAAAGGTGCTATTTGGAGGCAAAAATCGCGAAGATCAGAACATCCAGGAAAATATACGAAAAATCCTATTTTTCCAGAAGACTAAGGATGCCAGAAGACGGAGTGGAGATGGGCCACAGGGGGCCCACACCACCCCCTAGCGCGGGCAGCCTAGGCCGCGCCAGGAGGTGGTGTGGCCATCCTGGCCCATTCCAGCCTCTCCCCTCTGGCGTATATCATCCTCCCGAAACCCTAAGACTCGGGGAGCGACCACAGAAAGATTCCGCCGTCTCTGCGGAACGGAAAACACCGAGAGAGAAAGATCTCTCCAGCAGGCAGATTTCTACCGGGGGAATTCCTTCTCGGAGAGGGAAGATTGTCGCCATCAACACCATCATCAAGCTGGACTTCATCGGGATCATCATCATCATCACCACCATCATCACCATCAGCACCCTCATCACCATCTCTATATTGCTGTAACAATTGGGTTGAATCTTGCATAGTTCATAGGGGAAACTTTCTCGGTGTTGATTACTCTTTGTAGTTGATGCTATTGAGTGAACCGTTGAATTATTGTTTACGTTTAGATTGTTATATATCATTATTCCATCTCTGATCATGATCCATATTATGTCTTGTGAGTAGTTCATTTTGTTCTTGAGGACATGGGAGAAGTCTTGTTGTTAGTAGTGAAGTTGTGTTGAGAAAGATTCAATAGATTGTTATTTAAGTTGTGGTGTACTTCTTCTAGTGGTGTCATATGAACGTCGACTACATGACACTTCACCTATATGGGCCTAGGGGAATGTATTGTGTATTTGGCTACTAATCGTAGGGGTTGCCGGAGTGACAGAAACCTGAACCCTCGTTAGGAAACCATTGTACAAGGGACGTAAGGGTCTTAGAGTTTAAAGCTGTGGTTAGGTTTCTACCTTAATTACTTTCTTGTACTTACGGATGTTTGCACGGGGTATAATCACAAGTATGTATTAGTCTTGGATGGGGCGGTACATTAGCACAGGTTCACCCACACAACACTTGGCAAGCTAGAGAAGATTAATCAACTATATGAAGCGAAAGCACTTGACAGTCTTAAGTAATACAACCGGCTTGTCCTTTGCTACATAAAAGATTGGGCCACTTGCTACATTTATTTCTAATGTCTTTTGTTTACTCGTACTTTGTTTACTTGCTTTATTA
This sequence comes from Avena eriantha, assembly GCA_910589775.1. Taxonomy (NCBI): domain Eukaryota; kingdom Viridiplantae; phylum Streptophyta; class Magnoliopsida; order Poales; family Poaceae; genus Avena; species Avena eriantha. Next base: position 218,928,667 of record OU342740.1, read on the forward strand.
AAAACCCCTAAAAATCCGTTTGCTAAGTATTTGTAGAGAATTCCTGATCCATACCACTAGCCAGCACCTTCTGCTCCTTGTTGGGTTCGACACTCTTACTTATCGAAAATACTGTGATACACCCCATATACTTGTGGGTCATCATGAGGCTACACGAAGTTTAGTCCCACCTCGCCTACGGAAGGAGGCCACACCCACCTTATAAGGGAGAGATTCCTTCCTCCTTTTAGTCCGGGCTTTTGGGATGGAGTGGGATCTCTTCTTATAGTTGGGCCATGAGCGCATGAATGTCCAGAACGTAGGCTGGGTGCTGGGCTGGGCCAAGTGGACGCTGACATATGGTATCAGAGCTAGCGATCGCCATGCCTTCCTGAGGGGCTTCTCTGGGGGATGGGATATTAGGCTGATGTTGACCGGTGAGGCTACACGAAGTTTAGTCCCACCTCGCCTACAGAAGGAGGCCACACCCACCTTATAAGGGAGAGATTCATTCCTCCCTTTAGTCCGAACTTTTGGGATGGAGTGGGCTCTCTTCTTATAGTTGGGCCGTGAGCGCATGACCGTCCAGAACGTATGCTGAGTGTTGGGCTGGGCCAAGTGGATGCTAACAGTATCATCCTTCCCATCATGGTTGGGACAGCGCCGGCCCACACCATTGACGAACAGGCAGGGCGCCCATATACCTGCCCTGTCGCGACCATGCACCTAAATACATGATAGTAGCCATCGATGCGGCTTCTTTGCCGATCCTCGCCAAATCAGGAATAGCTCCCCGGCAACCGCATCACCTCCAGGGAGATCTGGCACCAGAACACGGTCGATGTCGTTGGGGAGACAACTATCGTGAGTGGCTCGAGCACCATGTTCCGCTGCCTTGTCTACTGTCCGTCGACGACCGAAGAGATGGGGCATGGTCCGCGTGAATAAGTGGTGGACGAACAACCAGAGCATCTTTAGATCTTTTCTTGTCCAGTCGTGGCTTTTGACCAGTTATCTTTGACAATTATCTTGCCACGTACACAATACCACTGGTAGAAACCACTTAGGCCCCGCTTGGGAGTCCGGTGTGCTTTCCTGCTCTACTTTTCTCACGGGAGGATCTAGACGTACATAGTCCATTCTGGAGTAAAACATACGGATGTCAGGTAATCTATTTGGATATCTCGGTATTTTGGCTGGTAATCATATAAACATAAAGCTAGTTCTCTCAGACTCCATAAAAATGAATCTTTGAACATGCACCAGTACAGTATACACGATCAATCCACGTTGACTTACATAAGAATATCCCAGGTCATATTTTAACAGCTATCCATGAATACAAACTTCACTTTTCTTAGATCAATAACAAAGTAGGTTACTTAAATTATAAATAATAGTCGTTCAACAGTCTTGAACTCGGATGGACTTCTGAAGACTTGAACTCGGATGGATTTCTAAAGACTTAAACTTGGCATCCTAAATAAAAAAACAATAGTAGGAAAGAACAAAACAACTTGTTTTATGATTATTGATCCTCATTGACCTCATAAATAGGAAATCAAATAAAAAAACAAAAATCTAGCATGATAAATAAACAACAAGCTTGTTCTACATTGGCATGATAACAATCCACATAGTTTCCTACAACAAGCTTGTTCTACAATATGGCAAACATTTTGCCGTTGTTTCAAAGAAACTATTGCACCGCTTGTTTGTAATTCCTTAGCACTGAAAACCATACTTTTGCAAACCTCCATAAGCCAACAACAAAAGAAAACTGTAAACCACTCATGGGCTCGCCGAAGTACATAGTTCAGAAGTTGGAAACTACAGAAATGACAACGAACATGGATATCATGTTCTTTTTTCCCAAAGTTAAAATTGCACGAGGAAGCAGTCACTACCACGAGCTAACATTTTAGCTGTGCAGTCCTGAGTATTCAGCTTAGATACTCATAGAAAATGTAGGCAGGTGAAAAGGGTATCTAACTATTTAACTCATCAGCCCCGTGTGTAATTATTTAACTCATAATAAATAATAGTACTAAATAGCAACGATCCTCATTAACAATAGTACTAAAAGAAAAGGCAATGAGCTACTTACATGGAGGTAACTGAATTCCCAGCTTCCTAACCTCTTTCTTCAACCACAGACCACAACACATAACAATAAGAAATAATTTAAATAAGAATGCAGTAAGCACAACACATTAAAAGAACATTATAGTAGTGGAGAGTACAAGTCTATGCTCACGTTCAACAAAAAGAGTTGAATGTCTATACTCATGGTCAATTAATCAATGGTCGTCGGAAAATAGAGAAGAATTATGTTGTATGTGAGGCCCATGTGGCCCAGGCCCATATAAGCCATGTAAATAAGGCTGGTCTCTGTGACCTAAAAGTAGTGTAGAGAGGCAGAGAGCACTACCAGCTCCCAGCCACAGCCACCTAGGGTAACCTAGCTACATGTAAAACCCCTTGCTCCACATAATCCACATGGTATCAGAGACAGGTTCCATGGCGGTGGCGGTGGAGGTGTTGGTGATGGCCAACTACCGGTGGTAGGGTGACGGAGAAGAGGCGGCAGCATGTCAGGTGGCTGCGCGTCAGGGGAGAAGAAGCTCGGGTTGGGCTGCTGTTGCTGCTTGTAGGGGAGAGGAGAAGCTGGTGAAGATCGAGCTGAGTTGGGAAGAAGAAGGGAGGTGAAGAGGAAGCTGTTGTGTGTCTGCTGATTGAAGATAGCGTTTCACTGCAGCTGATTGAGGAGGAGAGACGAGAAACAGGAAGGAGGCTTCCATGGAAACTCAACTCGCATCTCCTCTGGAGAAATTGGCACAACTCTTGACCACGAAAACCACTGAGGGGTCATCTTGAGCAAATGGTGCACTTGTAGTGTCCCAAGAAGATTAGGTTCTGAAGCTTGAGCTCATGCCCAATGATGTCAAGGTGAATGGCGTGAGCAACTACCTGAGCTGGTCCAGGAGGGCCATGTTGATCTTGAAGACAAAGGGTCTGACGGAATATGTTCTTGGGACAGTTGAAGAACCGGATGACAAGGGGAGCTCAGTATGGAAGAAGTGGAGTGTTACTGACTCCCTCATATTGTCCTAGATGTTGAACTCCCTCGCACCATCAATTGTAGCGTCCGCTGAAGCATTTCCAAGTGCTTCTACGGTGTGGAGCTTACTGTCCAAAAGGTATTCAGGCAAGGGAAACCTGATGCTCATGTCTCAAATTGAAGACAAGATATGCGTTGTTTGTCAAGGTGACAAAAGCGTGACGGTATATGTGTTGCAACGCCTTTGGGATGAGCTGGATGAGTGTGATCCCCTTGAGCTACCACATGCTGAATCCATGGAGCTTGCCACCAATTGGATTGAGCGCAGGCATGTAATGAAGTTTCTAAAAGGTCTCAGTACAGGTTTTGAGAGCAGGCATGCTAACCTGCTACATCTTCCAAAGCTTGCATCTCTAGATGAAGCAATTGTTGCAATGTCCCAAGAAGAGGTTCGCCTACAACTTAAAAGGGGAAATGAAAATGAATTTGCCTACAGAGTGGCTGAGCAGCTAAATTCTAGGGACTGTTTTAATTGTGGCCAACAAGGGCATCTTAGTCGTTCTTGCATAGTGTCATGGTGTGAAACACGGCAGTACCATCGGGGATGGCTTGAAGGGGACAATCAAGGTGCTATCGGTGGCTACTCGCAATGGGTTAGACACAGATACTGCAAACACAGTGATGTAGCCAGGTTCGGAGCCCTCTTGGTAAGGTAAAGCTCCTACTCCTGCAAGGATCTACTATCAAAGGGGGGCTAGTGCCCAATACAGATGCTCCTTGAGCTATTTCCTTAGCTACTGAACTTGCCCAATGTGGAGAACTTCTAACTTCTTATTGCCTACCTAGAACCCTAGCACTACCTCCCCTTATATACTGGTTGAGGAGGCAGTTTACAAGATGGGTTCTAGGGTTTACTGTTTGGATCTGGGCCTTGCAAAGTGGGCCGGCTGGACAGGGCCAAACGGTAGGCCCAGGTCCAGTCAAGCCTCCAGTACAGGGAAGGACCACGCTACAGTGTCCAGCGCCCCTGCTTTACTCGTCAGCCGGCTCTTTATGCGTAAGCCAGAGCTTTCCTCGTCAGCTCTTGCTTTGCTCGTCAGCCTCCATCTTTGGCGCAGTTCTCCGGTAGCACCGGCCAGGCCATCCAGCCTATCCGGTCAAAGGTGCGCTCAGCGGAAAGTGTCATTCCCACCGTACTAACAACCAACGGATCCGAGGCGGCCGGCAAGGAGCGGCCTCCCAGCCGGTTCTTCTAGCTACCCGGCTAGACGGGCCAGCCGAGGAAACTTGGATGTAGACCGGGTGGAGGATTCCATTTGGCTGTGGTTCCTTGGTCCGGGTCCAGACGGCGCGAGCTCCTTAGAGCCAGCCGGTTGGCCCCGTCTTGGCCTACCCGAGGGTTATCCCCCCGACACCAGTCCCCGAGCACGTTAGGACTAGGCCTTGTGGAGAAGTTCTTGCGTGCTCATTTGGAATGATTGATGGTGCAGGTGCTTTTTCGTTTTCCTTTGTCTTGTAGTCTTTGTCGTGTATCAGCTTGAGATTCTTTGCTGTTTCCCGGCTGGGGTTTACCGTCTGCGGGGTCAATGGCCCCACCCACAGGGTGTGAGCGGTGGTCCTCTTGACCGGCTACCGCACCCGGCCGGGAGAGGGATCACCAATTTGCTGTCGTCATTGCTTGCATTTGCCTCGCCTGCCATTTCTGGCGTGTGTCGTGTCAGTTTGACTTCTGAGTCTGTCGCAGCAATTTTTTGGTAATTGTGTGCACGTTTTCATCATTGCGGTTTCTTGGAGATCGTGGGTGCGGTTTGCCTCCCGCAGTAACGCATGTGGGATCTTCTGTGCGCATGACGCTGGCGCACGCGATCATCCCCGAACCGTCGTGGAGAAGTGGGGCAGTTCTTTCCATGTGGCGTGGAGGGAGGGCAACCGGCGCGACCCCCTCTTTTCTGATAAATAGGGGTGCTAGGGAGCGGGGTTTTTTACTTCGTCTTCCTATGCTCGCTGCCCCTACTCTCCTTCGCATTCTAGCCCTCCGCTGCTTCTCTGTGCCGCTGCTTCTTGGTCACCGACGCTGCTCCTTTTCATTCGCAACAACGGGCCCCCGCGCTTCAATCACGGCTACCTTTCTGAACAACATGCTTCCCGACATCGCCGACAGGTGGTGCGGCTCGTACGTCACCGAAGAACTGGTGAGGAAGTATCGGCGGGGGAGGTTCTTGTCGTCGGAGCGGCTGGTGAAGCACCACCTCGCGCTGGAGGGCGAGCGGGGTGACCAACCCTCAGCCCGGCGAGGTCGTCGTCTTCCTCGCCCACTTCGCTCGCGGCCTTGGGCTGCCGCTGAGCCGGTTTGTCCTGGAGATTCTTGTCTCCTTCGACCTCCAGCTCCACCACCTTGGAGCCAACGTCGTGGCGATGCTGTCTCATCACGCGGCCTGCTGCAAGGCGTACCTTGGCGTCCGCCCCGATGCCGCGAACTTCTTGATGTTCTTTCACTTCAAGGTTCAGGTGGTTGGCAAGAGCGGGCCGCTGACGGAGACGGGTTGTTGCGCCATCTACCCGTGGCCATTGACGGTGATGTTGTGCCTGGTGCTTCCGGACACCGTCAAGCTCTGGCAGCACTCGTACTTCTATGTGCGCAACAACACCGAGGTGGACTAGATCAAGATTCCGGTCTTCGCGAACGTCCCTTCCACTCGGAAGGCCTGGAGTGTCCAGCACTTGGGCACCCAGGGCGATATCGACCGGTTGGCCGCCCGGCTAGCGGTCATGGTGGAGAAGGAGCGGCTCACCGTGCGGGACATTTTGCTGTCCTGGATGGCGAGCCGTGTGCTACCGCTCTAGCACCGATCGCACAAGATGTGCCACCTCTCCGGCCATCTGGACCCCACCCGGGTGTCCCGGCTGGACGTGCCATACGCAACCCTCGGCTCGCCACCATCTCCAAGGAGGCGTTGGAGGAGGACTGAGAGTTCTCATGTTGGCCATACCACCGCGACCGGCTCCCACCGAAGGTGTGCCTTTCCTTCTCTTTTCCTGGTGGATTTTCCCGAGGGATTTCTGTTCGTGCCTCTTATTTTCCCTTGTTGAGTAGCCTTTTATGGCACAACTAGCGGAGGATGGCATGGGAGACACTGAGCTCCCCAGCTTCGCCACGAACCTCAAGCTCGCAAAGGCTCCGCCGACGAAGCCGGAGCGGTTCCCCATGCGGGCCGACGAGGGCTGCGAGTTCCTACCCGGTGAGAGTTTCTTCCCTGATCTTTCCTACCTTCTCCTGCCGTGATCTTTGACGTTTTGCTTGTGTTTGAGCAGCCACGCATGGCGAGGATGTGGACTTGGCCGAGGCCACCGCGCCTAGGGGTAGGGGAAGCGCGCCGCCTCGACCAGCGTTGCGCCAGCCGGAGGCGGCGCCAAGAAGGCTCGCCTCCCCAAACCCGCGGCCACCATGCCAAGTGTTGCCGGGTAGGTGCTCCCTTACTTCTGATACTTGCGTTGATTTGCTCATACTTGCTTTGCTCACCCTTGTCTTTTCCGCAGTGAGGCAATGGACTTGCCCGGCTCCGCGACCGTTGCCACCGCGTCTTCTCCTCCTCCTGGCGGGGAAGGAAGTGTGTTGGCTGCAGTGCTGGAGGCTGCGCTGGCTCCGGCCCCCGAGGCGGCATCTGCTCCGCCGGCTAGGGCCGGAGCGGATACGATGGAGGTGGTGCCGCCGGCTACGCCCGCGACGCTTCACCGGGTCGGGGCCGTCTCTCGGCTTGCCAAGGGTCTCCTGCTGGGGCGCATCGGCACGGCCGCGCCTCCCTCTGGCTCGATGGTGGGCGTTGACTCTGGCGCCTACTGGGTGGAGGAGCCGGTGGAGGTGCCACAGACGGAGGTCCCTGTCCAGCCGGCGGGTGAGCCCTCCGTGGCTCCGGTGAGCGACGATGACCTTCAGGTCACCGGCTGGACGCCAGCTCGGGCTGTACCACCGTTGGACGCCGCCCTGGCGCAGTTGTCGGGGATGGCGCCCTTGGCCATTGGCCAAGCCCACCAACTGGTGGAGGTGCTGGAGCAAGGGCTTGTCCAGGCCCAAGCACTGGGGGCCTCCGTCGAGGTATGCGTCCTGTTGCCAGTCTTGATGTCCGTTCACCGCCTCGCGTCGCGGCTCGTTCTTCTCTCTTTACGCAGCGGGCTCTTGCCGACACTACCAAGACCTCGCGGGACCTAGGCCGTAAGATTGCTTGCTCCGCCATATTTTCTCGATTGCACGATTTCTTGCGCTTCTTGTTGAACAGATTCACCTCTGCCCAGATGGTCGAGCCGGACCCGTCTGGTGGTCGACCCAGCCGAGCAGCGGATCCGGCAGCCTCCAGACTGGACGCGGCAGTCCCCGGGTGCAGTGGAGCAGTCCCCGAGTGCGGTGAAGTAGTCGCGGAGGTCTTGGAGCCGGCAGTCCCCGGGTCCGCGTCCAATATTATGGAGTCAGATTCAGGAGACGGCGTGATTGATGGCTTGCACAGATGCTTGAGGGAGACTCTAGGCGGAATTGCTTGTCTTGTTAACCCGATGCGGGCTAGTGTGTCCGCGGCCTCGATGTTTGCCCTGGGGACATGGTGAAACTCGCATCCCTCGAAACAAGTGCATAACTGCTGCACGAAGAAATGGTACAGAGCCATATTTGCGTCCCTTGCGTCCTAGTCGCCCGACACTTGATGTACCACCAGATTAGAGTCGCCGAAGCAAAGGATGCATCAGATGCCTATTTCCTTTGCCATGTTGAGGCCATGGACGAGTGCCTCATATTCAGCGACGTTGTTGGACGCGGGGAAGTGGATCTGTAGCACATACTCCAGCCGGTCTCCTTGGGGAGAGGTGATGACCACTCCGGCTCCAAGCCCTCCATACATCTTGGAGCTGTCAAAATGTAACTTCCAATGCATGGAGTCAGGTCAAGGTGGCAGGTATTGCGTCTCTGCCCAATCAACGAGGAAATCCGCCAAGGCTTGAGACTTGATCGCCGTTCTTGGCTCGTAATGTATGTTGTGGCGGCCGAGCTCTATGGCCCATTTCGCCACCAAGCCTGTGGCGTCTCTGTTGCCGATGATCTCTAAGAACGGCGCTAGCGCCACCACCCAGATGGAATGGTCTTGGAAGTAGTGCTTCAATTTCTTGGTGGCCATGTACACGCCATACACCATCTTCTGGTAGTGAGGGTAATTTTGCTTCGAGAGTGAGAGTACCTCACTCAGGTAGTACATCGGTCGTTGCACCGGCTGCACTTTTCCTTCTTCCGGCCTCTCCACTACCAACACCACACTGACAACCCGGTTGGTTGCTGCGATGTACATCAACATGGGCTCCTTTGCTGCTGGTGCTACCAGAATAGGTGGAGAGGTGAGCATGCACTTGAGGTCGTGGAAAGCTTCGTCCGCCTGCGATGTCTAGACGAATTTGTTCGTCTTTTCATCAGTTGGTACAGCGGGAGTGCTTTCTCGCCTAGCCGGCTGAGGGAGGCCAGGCATACGGTGAACTTCTAGACATCTCGCAAGTTCTTGGGCGACTGCATGCACTTGATTGCGCCGATCTTCTCCGGGTTCGCCTCGATTCCTCGCTCTGATACGAAAAAACCGAGGAGCTAACCGGCTGGGACGCCAAACACGCACTTCTCCGGGTTTATCTTCATCTAGAACCGACGTAGGTTGGTGAATTTTTCCTTTAGATCCTTAAGGAGTGTTTGGTGCTCCTTGGTCTTGACTACCACATTATCGATGTAGGCGTGTACGTTTCTGCCGATCTGAGTCTGCAGGCATTTCTGCATGCAACGCTGGTATGTGGCTCCAGTGTTCTATAGTCCAAACAGCATGGTGGTGTAGCAGTAGGCTCCGTAGGGAGTGATGAATGTTGTCTTTATTTGATCAGCGGGGTTCAGTCGGATCTGGTGGTAGCCGGAGTACGCGTCCAGAAACGACAATAGCTCACAGCCGGCCGTGGAATCGATTACCTGGTCTATCCTTGGTAGGGAGAACGGATCTTTGGGGCATGCTTTATTCAGACTGGTGTATTCAACACACATGCGCCAAGTCTTGTTCTTCTTTAGCACAAGTACAGGGTTTGCCAGCCATTCCGGATGGAAAACCTCCATGATGAATCTGGCTACGAGTAGCCGGGTTATCTCGTCACCAATTGTTCTTCTTTTTTCTTTCGCCGAGCGGCATAGTGAATGTTTGACCGGCTTTGCATCTGGCCTAACGTGTAAAGAGTGCTTGGCGAGTGATACGTCCAAAACGTATCTACTTTCTCGAACACTTTTGCTATTGTTTCTCCTCTATACTTGTGTGATTTGGATACAACTAATGCGGACTAACGTTGTTTTCAGCAGAATTGCCTTGGTGTCTACTTTTTATGAAGAAAACCAACTATCAGGAAAAATCCCAAAAAATATGCCAAAAACCCTATTTCACCCGAAGACTCCAGGAGCCAGAATACGAGACGGAGAAGATCCAGGGGGTGGCCACACCACCTGGTGGCGTGGGCCAGGCCAGGCCGTGCTAGGGGGTGGTGTGGGCCCCCCAGGCACCTCCTCGGCCCCTCTCTTCGCGTATAAAGAGCCTTCTGACCTAATTCGACGTTTTTCCAAAAGGAGTTCCGCTCCGCCGCCACCACCAGATTCCACGAAACAGCACCAGAAACTTCGTTCTGGCACCCTGCCGGGATGGGGAATTGGAGGAGATCATCGCCATCATCATCACCATCGCTTCTCCATCGACCATCCATGTTTCCCCCATCTATGAGTGAGTAATCCCCCGCCGTAGGCTATGGGGATGGTAGGGATTGGATGAGATCGTTCATGTAATGGCATCGGATTGTTAGGGCATGGTGCCTAGTATCTTTTATTAGTGCTTTATGACTTTGTTGCCACTTGTTGTGCTTAATGCTTGTCACTAGGGACCGAGTGCCATGATTTCAGATCTGAACATATTATTGATTCATTATGATAGTACTGTTTTTGGTCTTATCTACAAGTTGTATACACACGTTGTTGTCCGGAACCTATGGCCCCGAAGTGACAGAAATCGGGATAACCAGAAGGGAAAGGCTTTGATGTGAGGATCACATGTGTTCATGGCGTGTTAATGCTTTGCTCCGGTGCTCTATTAAAAGGAGCACCTTAATTGCCAGTAGTTCCCTAGAGGCTCCGCTGCAAACGGGTTGGCAGGACAAAAGATGTTGTGCAATTTCTCATTGCGAGCACATATGACTATATATGGAACACATGCCTAGGATTGTCCAGTACTTGGATGCTTTATCTTATTTATCTGTAATTGCCCTCTGTTCTGATTGTTATGTGAATTGTCTTGTCCATGCAACGCCCGTCCATCCATCTCTATGCCTACCGCACTCGAATCCCACTATTTACTGCTTTTGTTACTGCTGTCTTTGCTTTACTACTGCTGTTACTTTGCTATTCCTACTACAAAATTGTTGCTACTGATAAACTGATGTGAGCAAGATTGTTTCTAGGTGCAGCTGAATTGACAACTTAGTTGTTAAGGCTTATAAATATTCTTTGGCTCCCCTTGTGTCGAATCAATAAATTGGGTTTCACTTCCCTGGAAAATACTGCGATACACCCCCTATACTTGTGGGTCATCAAGACTATTTTCTGGCACCGTTGCCGGGGAGCATAGCTTTATTTATCTAGTTCACTTGGATGCTCTATTGTTCGCTGCTATCCATCCATCATGGATAAGTCTCGTGATGGCAAGGTTCCTATTTTACCATCCACTACAAGAAGAGGTACGGTTCTGAACACCTCTGCTGCTCTTGATTCACCATCTGTTATAAGTAAGCTCGTTACACCACCACATACACATGCTACACACTGCTACTACTGTTGAATCTGAAACTTCTGATGCTTATGATGTTGCTTCTACTGTGCTTGATAAGAGTGGTTCATTAGGTCCTTTCCTAGATGCTACGATTGCTATAACTATAGCTGGAAATACCGAAACTCCTAATGAAGACACTACCACACCTGTTAGCTCATCCGAGTCTTGTGAGAGTTATGATATTGAAGATGGTTATGTTGAGATGACCGATGAGTTTATTAAAGAATGTAAGAACACCCATGATAGGAGCATTGCTAAGAGTCTCCTTGAGTGGCGTACTATAGACCCAAATTGTCTCTTGATGCTAAGTTTGCTGCTTCTCCCATTAACATTATAGATGAAGATTATGATTTCTCTCTCGATCTATCTTACATAGCTATTATCGAGAAAGAACCTTTTTGTGGGACTAAGAATGAAAGTGCGGTAGCACATATGAATGAACTTTCTACCATGAGTGGCTTGTTTTCTGATGATATTAAGATGCGTACTTACTTTGTTGCTAAGATTTTTCCCTTTTCACTGAAAGGATAAGCTAAAACTTGGTTTAGCAATTTACCTCCTGGATCTATTGATAGCCCTGAGTGCTTGATTAGTACTTTCCTGCAAAAATATTTTCCTCCCAGTGCTAGACATGCTATTTTGCAGGAACTTTTTGATTTTAAACAGGGAGAAAAAGAGGTATTGCCCGAATCTTGGGCAAGGTTTTGTGTTTTGATTCATGCACAGGCTGGAAGTCCATTACCTAAGAATGAGCTTCTTGATATATTTTATAATGGACTAACCGAGGAATCTAGGACATACCTAGATAGTTGTGCTAATTGTGTTTTCAGGAATAGGACTCCTAAGGAAGCTGAGGATTTAATGGCTAAAATAAGCAAGAATTATGAAGATTGGACTCCTCCTAAACAAGTTATACCTGAAGTAATTATACCTGAACCATCTATTCCCGTGCCGATTCCAACATCAAAGAAGAGGGGAGTTATTGAATTAAATGATGAAGTGATGAAGGAAGCTAAGAAAGGTCTTAAGGAGAAGGGAATTAAAGCTGCAGATGTCAAGAATTTACCTCCTATAGAAGAATTATGTAAGCCTATTTCCTTCTCATCCACTATTGAGGTACACTCTCTCCAACACTTTGATGAAGGTGATATCCCTTACTCTAAACCTCCTGATCAATGCTTACAGAATTCGATATCTTTATTGTTAAGCAAGATCATTTTAATAAAAGGGTGCAAAATCATCTAATGGAAAACACTAGAGCTATTGTTGAGTTGAAAGATATTGTGGAAAGAACCGCTAATGATGTTAAAATGATTGTTAAACACTTTCAAATGGTTCAAACTCAAATAGATCAACTCGTTAAAGTGCAAAAAGACTTGCTAGTTAATGCTGCTAAAGAAAAACATGCTTATGAAATTAGAACTAGAAGTGGTGCTGCTACCCAGGATCCTCTATATCCTGAGGGGCATCCCAAAAGAATTGAGAAGGATTCTCAACAAGCTGAAAATAGTGGTTCTACTCGTAAGAAAAGGAAAAAAGAAACATAAAACTGTTGTAGAACCCTCTAAACCTGCTATAGATCCTAATAGTATATCTATCTCTGATGCTGAAACTGAAAGTGGTAATGAAGAAAATGTTATTCCTAATGAAGAAAAAGTTGAAGAAGAACCTGAAAACCACACTAAGAATACTAAATACACCAAACAAGATTTTATTGCTAAGAAACATGGTAGTGAAAGAGAACCTTGGGTCCAAAAACCTATGCCTTTCCCTGATAAGAAACACAAGTCAAAGGAAGATGAACACTATAATAAGTTTTGTGAGTGGATGAAGCTTTATTCTTGCAAATTCCTTTGACTGATGCTATTAAATTGCCTCCTTACTCAAAGTATATGAAGGACATTGTCTCAAATAAAAGGAAGATCCCTAATGAAGAAATTTCTAGTTTGCTTGCTAATTATTCCTCCAATGGTAAGGTTCCTAAGAAACTTGGAGACCCAGGGATTCCAACTATCCCTTGCTCTATTAAGAACAGTTATGTTAGAACTGCTTTGTGTGATTTGGGAGCTGGAGTTAGTATTATGCCTTTCTCTCTCTATAAGAGGCTTCAACTTGAAAAATTAATACCAACTGATATATCTTTGCAAATGGCTGATAAATCTACCACTATTCTTGTGGGTATATGTGAGGATGTACCTGTTCAGGTGGCTCACAATTGCTTGATATTAACTGATTTTGTTGTGCTTGAAATGCCTGAAGATGATAATATGTCTATTATTCTTGGGAGACCTTTTCTTAATACTGCAGGAGTTGTTATTAATTGTAATCAAGGAAAGGTGACCTTCAATGTTAATGACAAGGAACATACTGTCTATTTTCCCAAGAAGACTGAAAGGACTTATGGTTTGAATTCAATTGAACATGTTGAAGGCATTCAAGTTGGAGAAATATATTGTCCCATACCAAGAGAAAAATTTGAAACTATTATGATTCGGACCATTGCTATCAAGGTTGAGGTAACATAATCATTAGTGGAGTACAAATTTTTGTCTCATATGCAATTGTTTTGGTAGCAAGACTTGATCAACCTTGTTAACAAAAGGATTCTATTGAACAAAACAATGTTTTCATTATGATTATCTCCATTTATTTCTATCCTTTGCATTTTAGTTTTTGCTTTCGTTTAGTTTTCTTTTTCTTGTTAGTTGCTTGCATGTTAGAACTTCTGTAGTTCTAGCCTTGTTTTGTCCTTGCATCATGTTTCCAAAAAATAAAAAAAAATCTATCTGTCAGAAAAATCATTCTTCTATTTCTGAAAATTTCCCAAAAATAAAGTGTCTCGAAAAATTCCAGAAAAATCATATTAAATTTTTACGTAAAAAAAGGGGCAAATACGTACTTGGGAGGTACCAGGGGGGCCCACCAGGCAGGCACACCACATGGTGGCGCGGCCAGCCTTGGGTGGCGCCATGCCCTGGTGTGGGCCACCCCTGGCCCCCCACTAACTCTCTCACCTGCCACTTTCTTCTCTCTCCCGAGTAAGCTCCAGTTCATAGCTCAAAATCGTGTTCTTGCTGTGCTTGCTCTCGATTTTTTTGATCTCCTTGCTCAGCCCATCTTTCTTGCTGAAATTTGGAGCATTTGTTCCCTGGTATGAGACTCCTCCCTTTGTCCAAGTAGATTTGTGTTTAGTGGATTTTATGTTGTGTATTTTGCTGCTGTAGGTGACTGGTTGTGAGGGCTTGTAAGCTTGTTTGATGCTTAGAGATATAGTTTTGATGCATGTTTAGGCCTCTTGCAAGTCCCTATGAGTAGAATCCTTCATTATATTTGCTTTGCAATCACTTGATTAATAGGTGTTTAAATTTCAGAATACCAAGCATGAACAACCATACTTTTGGAGAGATATTTGAGAGTGATGCACCTAGGAGGTCGAGGCCCTCAAGAAAGCTAGGCCATCATACAATGAAGACCTCATTGCAACTCGTATTGCAGTGAAAGGGATGATGGGGATGCTCACCCATCCTCTTTTCCTTGTTTTACTTTCTTGCAAGCTGCAGGTATTCTTGATGATTTCTTGCTACTGATTGAGAGGGTTGGTTTGACCTCATATATGCAAGACGAGAGTGCACAATACGCTATGCTCACCAGAACTTTTGTTGAGAGCTTCACGTTTACTAACACACCATATCAGTCTACTGTCTCTTTTAAAATCTATGATCTACCCTTCACCATGCCTCTGGAGAGATTTTACAGTAGTTTAGGTGTGCGCATGACAGGGACCGTGAAGAAAATTCAAGGGTGACCCGCTGATTTGTTGGAGCTTTACCGAGGGGTGACCAATGATGATGACCGCGTGGCGCAGCGCGGAAAGATAAGAAATATCCAACTCCCTGCTCTTAGATACTTTGCATATTATCTTGCTACTAGTGTACTGGATAGGGAGAACACAAGTAATATATCCAACTATCATTTAGCATTCCTTGCTGCTGCGCTTAACAATGATACTTGGTACAATCTTGGCTCGCTTATTGCTCGCCGCCTAGCTGCTAGGGGGCCTATCTATGGGGGCATCATTGTCTCGCGTATAGTCAATGCATTAGGTCTTTCAGTAGATCCCTATGATGCTATGCTGGCACCACAGAGGCTTGACCTTGTTGCCATGAAAACTCATCACTTTGTCACTGCTACCTCTGATTTGAGCAATCTAGTATATAGGATGCTTTTCACTGACGGGGATGAAAGGGAGATCCTTTTGCCACAGCCTGCTTTGTTTAGTGTTCACAGGAGACCGTGGTCGCGCTCCAAGGAGGAGGTGGACGAGCAGCTTCATTTGCTGGGTTTCCACGAGCAGCACCAGGAGGATGTGCCCTCCTATGATTACTTCGAGTATTACGGAGGGATGTACTCGAGCTCGCACCAGGATGAGGGGACCTCTTCGTCGTACCAGGGTGACACTTCATCCTGGCTAGCTTGGTATTGATACCCACTTAGGCCAAAAGCCTAAGCTTAGGGGGAGGTACGCCGACACCGCACTCATCTCCATATCATGTTGCGTCAGTACTTTGTATATTCATGTTTTCGTTCTCTTTTTAGTTTTTGTTCTCTTTCTTTGCTTTTGCTTTCTAGAAACACAAAAAGACCAAAAATATTTTTGTTGTTTCTCTTTGGTTTGCTTCTTATTTTTGCCTTGGTTTGCTTTTCCTTTTTTGCTTTGTTTGAACTATTCGAAAAACCCAAAAAGATTTTGCTTTGTTTGTTTTTCCCTTTTGGTTCTTGTTTAAAAATCAAAAACACCAAAAATATTTGTCGTTCTTCTTTGGTTTTTGCGAGTTTGCTACAGGGTTTGGCAGTCCTTAGTGGATATTGGTTTCATATTATTATTCAAGTTACACAAGTGAAGAGCAATAATGAGGATCAATGACAACTTGAGGCATGGTAAGAGGCTGGTAACGAACTCTATTTGTCTTCATTTTTGTACATATACTCATCATTGTGAGTTTGCTTAGCCCGTTCAAGTAGGGTGTATGTTATCTTTGGATACTTAGTAGTTCTTGCTTTCTTATGATTAGCTCCAGCTCGCTAATAGTTTGTAGCATGTCTTATGAATGTTTGCTTGCATTGCTCTATTCATAAATTGGTATGACACCATGGTATCCTCCTCTGAATGTTTTCATTTGATTGACTTGGCACATGCTCATGCATGCACATGACTGTAATAGACAGTTAAGCCTCGATGAATTATTTTGCCTTGAGGATCTTGAATCACTTTCATGCCATGAGTAGTCCTGTTTTGTTGCAAGCATGATAATGACAGCTATTGATCTCTCGTTTGTCACTCCCTTACTATTGCTAGCATTCACTTTCACTGAGTATGTTTTACTCAAGTTCCCAACTCCCTAAACCAAATATTTCCAAAGTGTCCACCATACTTACCCATTAGCATCATTTGCTACCTCCGTGCATATTCAATATGCCTTGTTTTCTTCCGAATAAAATGTTTGCTTGTTATGAGAAAGTTAGTTAGTAAAGCTCTCACGAACTTGATGGCACACTTTATTTTCTTGCACTTAATAAACCTGAACCATTGCGTCCTTCTTTGTTGCGCATATGCTTGCGCTTTATGAGTTGAAGTTAGAAGAACCATGTATCATGGGGACCGCTTTCAACACTTCATAGGTACTTTGTACCTAGTTGATATCATGTTATTTTGCTTATGGATCCCGGCGGTGTGAAATAAAAGTGGAACTTGTAAGATCATGGAGTTTGTATGTATGTTAGAGAAACGCCTGGGCCGCTAGCCTAAGCCATGCCTAATCATGGTGGAAACTTGCACCATAACCATAATGAGCATTCTATGAAGCATCCTCAATAAAAATATATGCACATAGTAAATAAAAAGATCGCCGAGATGCTCATTGTCTTCTTGCCTTGTTATTTTGATTATGGGATAGCAACCGTGTCATGTGCAAGGGGTACCCCGTTGACGGTTCTCTATGATACGTATATACTTACAATGACAAGAGCTTACTTGTGACTGAAGTTGAGTAGCATGAGGATCGGTCTTCATAAGTAGGGGGCATAAGACTTCGATTTATAACTTGTCAAGCATATCCTCTTAGTTGTGTCACTTTAACCTTAATCATTTAAAGATGCTTATGATAGGGGCAATGAGAGATCAAAGCTAACAAGTACCATACTTTCAGCATTTGGAAGCCTTTCAAATTTTTCAAAACCTTTTCTTCTACTTGTTGAGTCTCCACATATTCTCCAAGCACCTTCTTGAGAGCATAGTTGTCATTCTTTGTGTTTGTTCCATTACTTGATTATTTGTGTTATGACTTTGATGCTTGTATCCTTGATATCTTTACTTCTAGTCATCACTTGAACTTCAGAGGTGCCCTGATATTCATAATCAAAGGCAAGCGAGATACCACTCTATCATACCTTTTTTATGAGCATTGTAATGTTGCTAATGTTTGTGCCTCATGCTACTTATTATTCTTGAGTTGGAATCTCTTCATAGACTTGCAATGACTATTAAGTAGACTCAGTTGCATACTCTCTATTATGAATTGTCTAAGTAGTTGATCACATTGCTGAGAATATTTACATGAAGCAAATGTGTTCGTGAAAGTTCTTTTATCGCACTTAGTTTTCAACTGAATTGCTTGAGGACAAGCAATAAGCTAAGATTGGGGGGACTTGATACGTCCAAAACGTATCTACTTTCCCGAACACTTTTTCTATTGTTTCTCCTCTATACTTGTGTGATTTGGATACAACTAATGCGGACTAACGCTGTTTTCAGCAGAATTGCCTTGGTGTCTACTTTTTGTGCAGAAAACCAACTATCAGGAAAAATTCCAGAAAATATGCCAAAAACCCTATTTCACCCGAAGACTCCAGGAGCCAGAATACGAGACAGAGAAGAGCCAGGGGGTGGCCACACCACCTGGTGGAGCGGGCCAGGCCAGGCCGCGCCAGGCGATGGTGTGGGCCCCCCAGGCATCCCCTCGGCCTCTCTCTTCGCCTATAAGGAGCCTTTTGACCTAAAAACTCCGGGGGGTTCGACGTTTTTCCAGAAGGTGTTCCGTTCAGCCGCCACCACCAGATTCCACGAAATAGCACCAGAAACTCCGTTCTGGCACCCTGCCGGGACGGGGAATTGGAGGAATTGGAGGATATCATCACCATCATCATCACCATCGCTTCTCCATTGACCATCCATGTTTCCCCCATCTATGAGTGAGTAATCCCCCACCGTAGGCTATGGGGATGGTAGGGATTGGATGAGATCATTCATGTAATGGCATCGGATTGTTAAGGCATGGTGCCTAGTATCTTTTATTAGTGCTTTATGACTTTGTTGCGACTTGTTGTGCTTAATGCTTGTCACTAGGGCTCGAGTGCCATGATTTCAGATCTGAACATATTATTGATTCATTATGATAGTATTGTTTTTGGTCTTATCTACAAGTTGTATACACACGTTGTTGTCCGGAACCTATGGCCCCGAAGTGACAGAAATCGGGATAGCCGGAAGGGAAAGGCTTTGATGTGAGGATCACATGTGTTCACGGAGTGTTAATGCTTTGCTCAGGTGCTCTATTAAAAGGAGCACCTTAATTGCCAGTAGTTCCCTAGAGGCCCCGCTGCAAACGGGCTGGCAGGACAAAAGATGTTGTGCAAGTTCTCATTGCGGGCATGTATGACTATATATGGAACACATGCCTAGGATTGTCTAGTACTTGGATGCTTTATCTTATTTATCTGCAATTGCCCTATGTTCTGATTCCTATGTGAATTGTCTTGTCCATGCAACGCCCGTCCATCCATCCCTATGCCTACCGCACTCGAATCCCACTATTTACTGCTTTTGTTACTGCTGTCTTTGCTTTACTACTGATGTTACTTTGCTATTCCTACTACAAAACTGTTGCTACTGATAAACTGCTGTGAGCAAGATTGTTTCCAAGTGCAGCTGAATTGACAACTCAGTTGTTAAGGCTTATAAATATTCTTTGGCTCCCCTTGTGTCGAATCAATAAATTGGGTTTCACTTCCCTCGAAAATACTGCGATACACCCCCTATACTTGTGGGTCAGCAGAGAGCTCCCTCGGAACACCTGGCATGTCCTTGGAGGACCATGCGAAGATATCCCGATCCTCACGGAGGAAGTCGACGAACGCGCTTTCCTATTTGCTTTCAAGGCTGTCTCGGACGAAGACGAACTTGTCCGGCTCGGGCTCGTTCAACGGGATCTTTCTCGTTCCCTTGGATGGCTTGAACTGCGCTTCTCCGGCCGGCTTGGGCTCGCCAGCCGGCATGTCCTTCTGCAGGGCTGCCATGTTCTGCATGATTACGCGCTTCTCTTCCGCGATGATCATAGCTTCCGCTATCTTGTACCCGTCTGTGGCACACTCCACAGACCGCCTGTAGCAACCAGCCACGGTGATGACGCCCTTGGGCCCTGGTAGCTTCATCTTGAGGTACGCGTAATGTGGTACTACCATGAACTTGGTGAGCGTCGGGCGCCCTAGGATTGCGTGGTACGCGCTGTAGAGGTTGAACACCTCGAACTAGATGGGCTCGCGGCGGAAGTTATCCTCTATGCCGAAGATGACGTCCAGCCGAATCTTTCCGATGGGTGAGTGCGACGGGCGCGGGACGGCTCCGTGGAAGGAGGTGCTTGTTGGATCCCGTTGCGACTCACTGATACCGAGCTAGTCTAGCGAGCTGCGGTACAGGAGGTTGATACTGCTCCCTCCGTCTACGAGGACGTAGGAGAACCTGCAGGAATGCTTCTGGGAGACAATCATGGGATCCAAAACCATCGCGTAGGTGCCTAGGTGAGGCAGCTCAGCTGGCTGGTCCTTCCGGCTCCACGCAACTTCTTGCTCCGACCAGTTGAGGTACTGGGGAACGGGGGAATGATTGCGTTCACTTCCGCCTCGCGACGCCTCTTGTTGTGCTTGGTCTCTGGCTCCGTTGTGAAGATGTGGTAGTTTCCCACCTGGCGGGGGTAGTTGTTATTATCATCTTCCCTCCGGCGCTGGTTGTTGCGATCGCCTGGTGGCCCACCGCCTGGGGGAGGCGGTGCCTGTGCAACCGATGTACCAGCGATTTCTGCCATCTTCTTCGTCCAGGTGCACTGGTGTGTGGTGCACGTAGCCGGTTTGTTGCCCCCGCTATGGAACTTGCATGTCCCATCAAGCATCAACTCGATGGTGTACTTGGGCCTCGGAGGCTGGTCATCAGGCTTCTGTCTCCAGCTTCCGCCTGCAGCCGGATCCTCCTGCACTGCTGCTACCTACATGGAACCGTACTGGTTATCCGGCTGGTCATCCTTTCTCTTGCCGTGGCGGTTGTCGGCTCATGGCGGTTATCCAGTTAGATAGGCGGGACTTGGGCAGCGCTTAGCCTTTTCAGGCTTCGTCAGCTGGCTCACGATTTTTGCTGGTAACAGCTGCCACATCGTGGGTGTTGTGCCCACGGCCTGTAGATCCACCACGTGGGCGGTTGCTCGGCCTTGCTCCGTTTGGGGAAGATGCCTTGCTGCCACCTGCAGCTGGATCCACCATCCGACGAGCCGGTTGGGTTCTACTGTTGCCGGCCATGCTGAGTTCTGCCTCAGCCTGCTGTTTGTTGGTCGTGACCACGAGGAGCTGAGGTTTCAGCCTTGTGGCTGGGCCAGGCGGCTGGGGCCAAGCAAGCGGGTGAAACCGTGCATGATGTTGTACTCGCGCATGGTCGCGTTCATCCGCCGTTTGGCGGCTGCCACTTTGCCAACTTCTTCAAGAAGGTTCTGGCGAGTAGCCTCCTGGGCTGCTGCAGCCGGGTCTGCCTCGATGAGGTGATGGGGTTGCGGAGGTGCTTGATGGACGCGTTGAGCAGGTCCTGGTTCGGGAGGTGTGAGTTGGTGGCGCGGTCGTCCACGTTGTGCTCCAGAGGCGGGCGACGGTTCTCCACCGAGCTTGCCATCATGACCTCGACGCTGCCGCTGGCAACGCGTGAAGCGGAGAAACCAGGGGGCGCGCTGGAGATGGTGACGATCTCATGAGGGAAAGCTTCAGCGACGGAGGCGACGTAGACCCGGTGCTCGCCGAAGTGCATGATGGAGCCTCCGCTTGGGAAAATCCCCTCAGCGAAATAGGATGCATTGTCGAGGACGCAATCGAAGGAGCCAAAAGAGAGGACGAGGCCGGAGGCGACTCGCTCACCGGTGACGAGTGGAAGTCTCGAGCGAAAGATGATCCCAGCCTAAGCGATGTGCCCCACAGTGGGCGCCAATTGTCGTGGTGTGGAACACGGCAGTACCATCAGGGATGGCTTGAAGGGGACAATCAGGGTGCTACCAGTGTCTACTCGCAACGGGTTGGGCACAGATACTGCAAACACAGCGATGTACCCAGATTCGGAGCCCTCTTGGCGAGGTAAAGCTCCTACTCCTCCAAGGATCTACTATCAAAGGGGGCTAGTGCCCAATACAGATGCTCCTTGAGCTGTTTCCTTAGCTACTGAACTTGCCCAATGTGGAGAACTTCTAACTTCTTATTGCCTACCTAGAACCCTAGCACTACATCCCCTTATATACTGGTTGAGGAGGCAGTTTACAAGATGGGTTCTAGGATTTACAGTTTGGATCTAGGCCTTGCAAAGTGGGCCGGCTGGACAGGGCCAAATGGTAGGCATGGGTCCAGTCAAGCCTCCAGTATAGGGAAGGACCACGCTACAGTGTCCAGCGCCCCTGCTTTACTCGTCAGTCGGCTCTTTATCCGTCAGTCGGCTCTTTATGCGTAAGTCGGAGCTTTCCTCGTCAGCCTCCAGCTTTGGCGTAGTTGTCCAGTAGCGTTGGCCAGGCCATCCAGCCTGTCCGGTCAAAGGTGCGCTCAGCGGGAAACGTCATTCCCACTGTACTAACAACTAGCGCATCCACGGCGGCTGGCTAGGAGCAGCCTCCCAGCCGGTTCTTCTGGCTACCCGGCTAGACGGGCCAGCCAGGGAAACTTGGATGTGGACCGGTTGGAGGATTCCATCCGGCTGTGGTTCCTTTGTCCGGGTCCAGACAACACGAGCTCCTTGGAGCCGGCCGTTTGGCCCCATCTTGGCCTACCCGGGGGTTATCCCCCCGACACACAGCACCCAGAAGAGGCGGAGGCAAAGGGTATGGTGCTGGCAGCAACAATAGAGGTGGTCAGAATGACAGTGGTGGTTCTTGGAATGGAAGTGGTGGTCCTTGGCAGGGAGGTAGTGGTCCCTGGTATGCTCCCAAGGCTAATATAGCTGCTATAGTTGAAGGGAAGCAGACAGCAGGAGGGCAGGAAGCTGCTACTAGCTATGCCAACTTTGTCGACACAAATTAAGGTAATACTGAACACGCATCAATAGCGGCCCATAAAATTAATTCTGAATGGGTGCTAGACTCTAGAGCATCTCAACATGTTGCTGGAGACTTTTCTGAGTTCACATCATATACTCCACACTCTTTTTCCCATCTGAAAACCATTCAGACAATAGATGGCACAACCCAGCCCATCACAGGTGTTGGGACAGTCAGCTGCACATCAAGTATAAAATTATCCTCAGTGTTGCATGTGCCATATTTTCCCATCAACTTACTATCCTTGAGTTCTTTGGTTGATCAAATTGATTGTAGACTCATTATTGATCGGTTTGTGTTCGTGATCCAGGAGAGGTCGACGGGAAGGAGTCTTGGGACTCTAATAAGGCGTAGGGGGATGTGGTACATGGACCGCAACATGACAGGCCAGGAGGGAATGCACATGCTAGCTACAGTTGCTAAGGATAAGGAGACTATAGCCCTAATCCATCACTGTAGGATGGGACATGTGTCTTTTGACAAAATGTATCAAGTATTTCCTGATGTAATGAGTGGTGTGGAAAAGAGTAAGCTATGTTGTGATGCGTGTGAGTTTGCTAAACATACCAGAAGCTCATAAGTGACCAAGTGGATCAGGAGTATATCTCCCTTTGTTTTAATTCATTCTGATGTATGGACATGTCCAGTGGTATCTATCAGTGGTATGAAGTACTTCGTTACATTCATTGACTGCCATTCTCGAATGACTTGGATCTATCTTATGAGACATAAAGATGAAGTGTTTCGGTGTTTCAAAACATTTTATGCACTTGTTGAAACTCAATTTAGTGTGAAAATTCAAGCACTCGGATCAGACAATGGCACTGAGTATGTTAATAAGGACATGGGTTCTTTTATGTCTGACAAAGGCATCCTGCATTAAACATCTTGTCCGGACACACCTCCTCAAAATGGGGTGGCGGAGAGGAAAAATCGCCACCTACTAGAGGTGGCTCGGGCATTGATGTTCACCATGAACGTGCCCAAGTTCATGTGGAGTGAAGTTGTCATGATGGCCACCTTCTTGATCAATCGCACGCCATCTCGGGTGACAGGTATGAAATCACCAGGTGAGTTGATTTTCACAGAAAATAAATTTCTAGTCCCTCCCAAGGTGTTCGGTTGTGTTTGTTTTGTCCGCGATCATAGGCCATCAATCAATAAACTGGATCCTCGGGCAGTCAAGTGTATCTTTATTGGGTACTCTTCAGGACAAAGAGGGTACAAATGTTGGAGTCCGTCTGAGAGGAGGACATTCGTGAGCATGGATGTTACATTTCGTGAATCGGAACCATTTTATGGTGAGAAAACTGATCTCAGTGCCATGTTTGAGGTACTTGACCAATCTCCTGCTGATGAAATTGGTCAAGAGGGGGAGAAGACGCTACTTCAGAACTCATGTGGCTCTCACATTGACGTGTAGGTTGGTGCACCTAGTGTACCCACTCAAATTGATGCACCAGCTAAAATTGGTAGCGTCCCGAGATGGAAAGTAGATCAAGAAGAACAGTTAAAGGTGTATACACGGAAGTGAGGTGTTTGTGTTGCACATCAGGGGGAGCAGCTAGAACAACCACACACCGAACAACAGGGTAGTACTGATGTGATATTAGTTTCCTCAGATGGGGATCAGGCTGAACGTGATTTAGTGGCTATAGAAGGGTCAATTGATTTGCCAATTGCTTTGAGAAAAGGCTCTCTAGCAGCAACAACAAGACCAGTTGACCGTTATAGATTGAATGTAAATGATATTGGAAATTATGTCTCCTATGAATCATTATCTCCATCCTACAAAGCTTTTGTTGCTTCTCTTCAGTCCGTGGTAATTCCGACTGATTGGAAGAAGGCAAAGGAGGACTCAAAATGGCACATGGCCATGGTGGAAGAGCTCAAAGCTCTGTGTAAGAACAAGACATGAGTACTAACTCCTCTTCCAATAGGAAAGAAGGCAGTCAGCTGCAAGTGGTTATACACTATGAAGCGAAATGCGGAAGGGAAGATTGAAAAGTACAAAGCAAGGCTTGTGGCGAGGGGGTACAACCAGACCTATGACATTGACTATGATGAGACCTTTGCCCTAGTAGCAAAGATGAGCACGGTGAGAATTCTCATCTCTTGTGCAGCAAATTTTGGGTTGTCTTTACATCAACTTGATGTGAAGAATGCTTTCTTGCATGGGGACTTACAGGAGGAGGTCTATATGGCTCCCACCTGGGTTCTCCACTTTTGAGACCACTAGCAAAGTATGCAGGTTAAAGAAAGCTCTTTATGGTCTGAAACAATCTCCGAGAGCATGGTTTGACAAGTTCAGACGTGATGTATGCAGTATGGGGTATGGGCAGTGTAATGGTGATCATACACAGTTCTACATGCATAGAAAGGGGGAAATCACTATACTTGCTGTATATGTGGATGATATTATTATCACAAGAGATGGTAAAGAAGAATAGCAAGACTGAAAGAGTGCTTGGGAAAAGCATTTGAAGTCAAAGATCTTGGCCGACTCAAATACTTTCTGGGCATAGAAGTGGCCAGGTCTGCCAAAGGGATTGCGCTATCCCAGAGGAAGTATACTTTAGATCTTCTAAGTGATGTAGGAATGCTAGGGTGTCGGGCAACCTCAACCCCAATTGATCAAAACCACAAAGTAACAGCTCAGTTGGGAGAACTGGTAGATAAAGAGAGATATCAAAGATTAGTTGGGATGTTGTTGTACTTATGTGATACTCGCCCAGACATTGCTTTTGTAGTTAGTGTGGTAAGCAGATACATGCATGAACCTAGGAGTGATCATCTTGAAGCAGTGTATAGAATTTTGAGATACTTGAAAGGGACTCCAGGAAGGGGGCTGTTATTTGAAAGTAACAAGCATCTCGTGATAGATGGGTAATGTGATGCAGATTGGGCAAGTTGCCTAGATGATCGTAGATCCACCTCAGTTTTTGTGTCTTTGTGGGTGGGAACTTGGTATCATGGAGGAGTAAGAAGCAAGCTATTGTGTCCAGGTCGACCGCTGAGGCAGAATATAGTGATGGGTTCGTAGCATGGAAAACAAAAAATTTCTACCACAAGAACGAACAAAACCCAGATCTAATCTAGATAAAAGCCAAGATCTAATCTATTAGACATGTGCAACGAGATAGATCTGTACTAACCCTTGTAGATCCGAAAGCATTACAAGATTCGGATCTCGTGGTTGATGTAGTCGATCACTTGCCGATCTCAAGATCGAGTAGACGATCCTTCCGGCGCCGCGTTCCGGCAGCGCTACCGCAGTCGGTCACACGTGCGGAGTCGAAGCAGACCTTCCTCTCCTCGTTCCGGCGAGCAGCGGAGGTAGTAGATCTTCTCCATGGAATCCCAGCAGCACGACGGCGTGGTGGTGGTGGTGGAGTAGAGAATTCTGCAGGGCTTTGCCTAAGCCTGAGCAGAAGAAAGGAGGAGGAGAGAGGCGGCTAGGGTTTGGAGTGCAAGGGGCCGGGGGTGGCGCCTCCACCCCTCTATTTAAAGGAGGGAGGCGCCATGGGGAGGTGGAGTCCTTGTAGGACTCCCCTCTCCCTTGGCCGGCGGATCAAGGAGGTGGGGGGAGAGTCCTACTCCCCCACGAATCCTTGTCTTACCCCACAAGGATTCCTTGATCCTTTCTTGGTTTTCAAGTAAACTTCAAGAAATCTTCCAGAACCTTCCGGAACATTCTGAAACCTTCTAGAATCCCCATACAAATACTCCGGAACATTTCCTAACTTAGAAAATGATCCCCAATATATGAATCTTATTCTCCGGACAATTCCGGAGCTCCTCTGACGTCCTGAATCCAATCCGAGACTCCGAACAACATTCGGTCTCCAACGCACATTCCATATCTACTTAAAACAACTTCGAACCTTAAGTGTGTCACCCTACGGTTCGTGAATATGCAGACATGATTGAGACACCTCTCCGATCAATAACCATCAGCGGGATCTGGAGATCCATAACGGCTCCCACATACTCAACGATGACTTTGTGATCGATAGAACCATTAACATACGAAACCAATTCCCTTTGTCACGCGATACTCTACTTATCCGAGGTTTGATCGTCGGTATCTCCATACCTAGTTCTACCTTGTTACTGATAAGTACTCTTTACTCGTTCCATGTTATGTCATCCCTTGTGACCCAGTCACATGCTTGCAAGCTAATTAGATGACATTCCACCGAGAGGGCCCAGAGCATATCTATCCGTCATATGGATGGACAAATCCCAATCTTGGTCCATGCGCTTCAACACATACTTTCAGAATACCCAATGACACCTTTATGACCACCCAGTTACGAAGCGGTGTTTGATGTCATCAAAGTACCCATCCGGTGATGGTGATTAACATAACCTCATGGTCGAAGGATTAGGTTACTATGTATTTTAAAGCTTATAGCAAACGAACTTAATGACTTGATCTTATGTTATGCTTACTACGGGTGTGTGTCTATCACATCATTCTCCTAATGATATGATCTTGTTATTAACGACATCCAATGTCCATGATTAGGAAACCATGATCATCCATTAATCAACAAGCTAGTTTAACAAGAGGCTTTACTAGGGACTCTTTTATGTTTACAAAACACACAAGTATTAATGTTTCCGGTTAATACAATTATAGCATGGGATGTAAACATTTATCATAAACATAAAGATATAATAATAACCACTTTATTATTGCCTCTTGGGCATATCTCCAACTGTCTCCCACTTGCACTAGAGTCAATAATCTAGTTAAAAAACTTGTGCATTCAACACCTATGGCTTTCTGGTGTTGTATAGACACTATTGCTAGTGGTAAACATAATCTTCGGATCTGACACTTCCAGGTCCGTGTGTATTTGCATGTCCTTGCATCTCTACGCATTACTCATTCTCCAATGAGATGGCATTGTATAAATTTGGTCCTTTGGTGAGACATTTAGTTCCTTGGGATTAAATCATGTTGATACAATTGTCATACAATGTATCTTCATAGTATTATCCCGCTATGAACCACACCTAGTTTGATAACAAACTACTTGACGCAAATGCCCTCATTTGCTGCTACAATAGTAGTCATATACTTAGCCTTTTGTTGTAGTATCTGTCACAATGTTTTAACTTTGGTACTCAACCAAATCCGTTATGGAACTTTCTTTCCATTACATTGTGCCACCCATAGTTTAAATTGAGATAAAATTAATTTGTGACAAAACTAGTATCAATGTAACAATTTACAATGAACTATTTGTCACCACTATAATATATTCTTACTTCTTCCAAAGATCATAGGAATATCCCTACTATTGTCCAATGATCATCTTATGAGTCATTTTGGTATATGCTCAAAACATTTAGAGCATAGGACATATCTGGATGTGTACATCTCAAAGAATGATTGATCAAAATATTCTTGTGATTTCACCAAGTGTCAAAACACTTGAATCTCGTGTCAACACACTTGAATCTTGATTCAGTCCTTTCCGTGCGTCAAGAACCTTTCTTGTTGTTTCCATATTGAACTCATTCAACATCTTATCTATGTACATTTGGCAAAACCATATTAGCACCTCAATCTATTCATATAGAAATTGATGCCTAATTCTTGGGTTATGCCTAAGTCTTTCATCGAAATGAAATTCTTAACCTCTGTCAATAAAAGATACATTATTTCTAATCAACAATATGTATTTCACATAATGTATTAGAAATATGTCTTAGCGCTCCCACTTAATTTCTTGCAAAATGCAAACATCTTCATCATCTCTGAAGATTCCAACTCCGCGATGCTCACTTCAACCATTGAAGTTTTGCATACTCTTTTAGCATCCTTTGAATTAACAAAACCCTTTGGATCGTGTCATGTACACGTCCTAGGTAACCATTCTATTAGAAGAACTTGTTTTGTTTGTTCAACTACCATATACCAAAATATATGTAGTGGTTGCTACATTAATCCGTCCAGTCTAAATATCGCTATGAAAGATCAAATCTTATCATAGTCAATTCCTTGAACATTGTCGTAAACTCTTTCCGACATGTCGACTATTTCATAGATTTGAAACATCCATGTCTATTTCTTTATAGATCCAAACACGACCGATAGGCTTCACACCTTTTCGGAGGGTCTTCTAAGTTCAGAAACTTGATTTCTCGTGTATTGATACTATCACGGATTCCTTGATTTCTAGTTATTTTATGGAGTCAGGGCCCATCATCGCTTCTTTGCATGTAGTCGGTTCATCATTGTCAAAACAATAACGACTTGCTTATCAAATCTTACTGTTTGATTCTTACCGACCCACACGGTTCTATAGGAACTCTAATCTCCGAGATCACACCTTTTATAATCACGAGAGCCACGAGCATTGTGGCCGCCACCGGGACACTTTCCGGCGCTGCGCTACTTAGCACATATAGGTAAGGTTCAACAACCTTATCAAAGTTCTATTGTCCTCCCACTTAACTTTTCACGAAAAATTCCTTCTCAAGAAACTTGACGTTCCAAGCGACAAACTCTTTTGTCCTCGGCGTTATGGAGAAATTCCCAACAAATTCTTTGGAATAACCTACAAAGACGTGCTTATCCGACTTTGGTTGTAAACATTTTACTTATGCATAACATACCAAAATTTAAGAAAAGACAATTCGGGTTTTATCCCAAACCATAACTCATATGGTGTCATTTCAACAGATCACGATGGAGCTCTTTTCAGTGTAAAAGTGGTAGTCACTAAAGCTTTAATCTTTAATATATAATGGCAGTTTTATAAATGACACCTTTGATCTTACCATGTAAAACAAGGTTTCATTACATATCTCGAACACTCCATACTCCTATGGTGTTTTGGGAAATGCAAATCCATGGAACGATTCCTCAAATCTTAGGTGTTTTGCTAAACTTGTAACTCAAACATCTTTCTTTATGATCCAATCATAAACTCTTTTATTTTCTTGTTACAATAATTTTCCACTTCATCTTGAAAGTCTTTGAACATTTTTCAAATGTTTCATACTTCTTCCTTATTGAGTAAGTATATACATATACTCACTCAAATCTTCGGAGAAAGCATATGAAGTTGAAATCCATCGCCCACGACTACACATAATGGACTATATACATCAATATGTACAAATTCCAATCAGTTAGTCGTCCGTTCCTCTTTTGGCCTACGAACGGAGTTTTAATTATCTCCAGAAAAGTATCACAAGCGTCATTTGATCCAAATCAAAGACTCCAAAAATCCATCAACATGGAGTTTCTTCATATATCCTTTCAATATAATTTAAACGGCGATGTCACTTCGCAAGTGATCTTTCAATCATTTGTCTTGCGACATTTTAGCATTAGTTTTATGGTCGTTATTTCTCCTACCAGACTTGTATATTATCCATCTATTATGGAATACGGTAATTATTTGAACAACCTTTTGTCGTCATAATACCTGATCAAAATAACAATTATTGAAACAAATCTTGAAGGCAAGCTTTGATGTTAACGAGCAACACAACAACTCTTTGTTTGTTTTCGATGAACATCATCACATTTTCTCTTGCTAGTTACTTAGGCCATTGCAGTTCATGAATTGTGTTG
This sequence comes from Avena eriantha, assembly GCA_910589775.1. Lineage (NCBI taxonomy): Eukaryota > Viridiplantae > Streptophyta > Magnoliopsida > Poales > Poaceae > Avena > Avena eriantha. Next base: position 218,958,559 of record OU342740.1, read on the forward strand.
TCCTGTATGACACTTCATACCAACCAATTCGGTATCCAATACCTAAGAACCACATTGTTTAACAAGCAAGGAATACAACCATAACATGTATATCTTCTATATGCCTAAGTTGGACATCTCCAACCTTTTATTTTCTTGCCAAATATTTTATAGATTCTCTTTCAGCAATTCCTTTTCTTTTAAAAGAATCTATCAACATCAATAGTGGTGTTATCAACATGACACATGGTACAAAGTGTATATAGTCAACTACTAATACCTTTGGACTTGCACTTTGAGGTGGATCACCATCATCAAATGTTTGGTGTTCTTTCAAAAATCCATTCCTTAGTAATCTTTTAGTGTAGTAAACATTTTACTTACATCTTCTATTCATCCTTATCATGACAACTTTCATGATCAAGCTACTATAGCCTATAAGGAAGAATCGCGAATATAATATCAGTTCCCAAAACCTTTTTGGTAGATTCGGATGCCTAGCATCTCCATCCTTCACAAATTCTCATACAATATGAGAACATGTATTTTGCTAAATTATACTCTATCATAATGCAACCAAAAACATTGTTTCAGATATCACAATATCTTTCACACATGATGGTTTCTGAAACAATTTTCAGCTCTTAGATAAACTTGATATTAAAAACAATCTTTTGAGTATCAAGAATCATGGAGGCAAACGTGATACTTTAGATACTAACACTGGAATTGTTACTCTTGATTTAATACTATTTATTAAACTTCACAGAGTAAACGGAGTTTGCTGAAAGTTTGCAACAGGACTTTTAAACTTTAGATTGACACTCAAAACAATATGATACCAGTTCGTAAAGCAAATATCCAGAATTTCTATAGTTCCACTATCTCAACTATAACTAAGCGTAAGGTGGTGAACGGATGCCAATGACTACAACAAACTATGCAAATTCACTTTGATTGTGTTTATGATAAATTGAGTTCGACTAATCCAAATTACAAATAAACTCCCACTCAAAACAACATCCCTCGAGTTGTTTTAGTGATTACATGAACCAAATCCACTACACCAAGTCCGATCATCACGTGAGATGATGTAGCTTTAAAGGCGAACAATCAACATGTTCATCATATCATCCATATGACTCATGCTTTACCTTTCGGTATTCCGTGTTCCGAGACCATGTCTGTACATGCTAGGCTCGTCAAGGTTAACCTTAGTTTCCGCATGTGCAAATCTGGCTTGCACCCGTTGTATGCACACGTAGAATCTATCACATCCGATCATCACGAGATGCTTCGAAACGACGAGTCTTAGCAATGGTGCCAACTAAGGACGAACACTTTATTACTTGATATTTAGTGAGAGGGATCATCTTATAATGCTACCGTCGCGATCTAAGCAATACAAGATGCACAAAGGATTAACATCACAGGCAATTCATAATATGTGATATGATATGGCCTTTCTTCTTGTGCCTTTGATCTCCATCTCCAAATCATGGACATGATCTCCATCATCACCAGCGTGGCGTCAAGGTCTGTGGCGCCGCTTTATGGTTTTCCATCAACAACAGCAACTATTACAACTACTTGGAATAAAGCTATTACATGATGAATAGACACGCAGGTCTTAAACAAAATTTAAAGACAACCATTAGGCTCCTTCCGGTTGCCATATTACAATAAGGATCATTGCATACATCAAATATAATCACAATCACATAATGGCCATATCACATCACAAAAACCCCTGCAAAAACGGGTTAGACGCCTCTAATCTTCTTTGCATGTTTTACGTGGCTTGGGGCTTTCGAATAAGAACGGATCTTACCTACGAACATGAACCACAACGTTGATACAAGTGCTATCAAGTGCAAAGTGTAGATTGGATCTATACTATGGTGGGAGAGACAGACACCCGCAAAGCCACTTGTGCAAAGCAAGTTACACGTCAAGCATGGAGCAAGTCTCATGTGCGATGACATGTAAGGTTAGCCCGAGCCGCTTCATCCCACCATACCGCAAGATGCAAAGTACATAAAGCAAAAGACGACACGAGCACCAACGCCCACAAAACCATTGTGTTCTACTCGTGCAACAGATCTACGCATAGACACGGCTCTGATACCACTGATGGGTTCGTAGCATGGAAAATAAAAAAATTCTACCGCAAGAACGAACAAAACCCAGATCTAATCTAGATAAAAGCCAAGATCTAATCTATTAGACATGTGCAACGAGACAGATCTGTACTAACCCTTGTAGATCCGAAAGCGTTACGAGATTCGGATCTCATGGTTGATGTAGTCGATCACTTGCCGATCTCAAGATCGGGTAGACGATCCTTCCGGCGCCGCGTTCCGGCAGCGCTACCGCAATCGGTCACACGTGCGGAGTCGAAGCAGACCTTCCTCTCCTCGTTCCAGCAAGCAGCGGAGGTAGTAGATCTTCTCCACGGAATCCCAGCAGCACGACGGCGTGGTGGTGGTGGTGGAGTAGAGAATTCTGCAGGGCTTCGCCTAAGCCTGAGCAGAAGAAAGGAGGAGGAGAGAAACGGCTAGGGTTTGGAGTGCAAGGGGCCAGGGGGTGGCACCTCCACCCCTCTATTTAAAGGAGGGAGGCGCCATGGGGAGGTGGAGTCCTTGTAGGACTCCCCTCTCCCTTGGCCGGCGGATCAAGGAGGTGGGGGGAGAGTCCTACTCCCCCACGAATCCTTGTCTTACCCCACAAGGATTCCTTGATCCTTTCTTGGTTTTCAAGTAAACTTCAAGAAATCTTCCAGAACCTTCCGGAACATTCTGAAACCTTCTAGAATCCCCATACAAATACTCCGGAACATTTCCTAACTTAGAAAATGATCCCCAATATATGAATCTTATTCTCCGGACAATTCCGGAGCTCCTCTGACGTCCTGAATCCAATCCGAGACTCCGAACAACATTCGGTCTCCAACGCACATTCCATATCTACTTAAAACAACTTCGAACCTTAAGTGTGTCACCCTACGGTTCGTGAATATGCAGACATGATGGAGACACCTCTCCGATCAATAACCATCAGCGGGATCTGGAGATCCATAACGGCTCCCACATACTCAGCGATGACTTTGTGATCGATAGAACCATTAACATACGAAACCAATTCCCTTTGTCACGCGATACTCTACTTATCCGAGGTTTGATCGCCGGTATCTCCATACCTAGTTCTACCTTGTTACTGATAAGTACTCTTTACTCGTTCCATGTTATGTCATCCCTTGTGACCCAGTCACATGCTTGCAAGCTAATTAGATGACATTCCACCGAGAGGGCCCAGAGCATATCTATCCGTCATATGGATGGACAAATCCCAATCTTGGTCCATGCGCTTCAACACATACTTTCAGAATACCCAATGACACCTTTATGACCACCCAGTTACGAAGCGGTGTTTGATGTCATCAAAGTACCCATCCGGTGATGGTGATTAACATAACCTCATGGTCGAAGGATTAGGTTACTATGTATTTTAAAGCTTATAGCAAACGAACTTAATGACTTGATCTTATGTTATGCTTACTACGGGTGTGTGTCTATCACATCATTCTCCTAATGATATGATCTTGTTATTAACGACATCCAATGTCCATGATTAGGAAACCATGATCATCCACTAATCAACAAGCTAGTTTAACAAGAGGCTTTACTAGGGACTCTTTTATGTTTACAAAACACACAAGTATTAATGTTTCCGGTTAATACAATTATAGCATGGGATGTAAACATTTATCATAAACATAAAGATATAATAATAACCACTTTATTATTGCCTCTTGGGCATATCTCCAACATATTGAGCTATGGCTCAAGGGCTAAGTGAGATGTTGTGTACAAGGAATTTACTTGAAGAATTTAAGATATTGAAGACTAGTTGTGTGAATGTGTGGTGTGATAACAAATCAATTATCAGCATAGCAAACAATCCAGTGCAGCATGATAGAACCAAGCATGTGGAGATAGACAGGTGTTTCATCAAATAAAAACGGGATGATGGGATTATCAAGATAGAGCATGTGAGTTCAGGGCAACAAATTGCAGACTGCTTAACCAAAGGATTGGCAACTAAGGAATGTAGCCTGGCGTGTGTCAAGATGGGAATAATAGATATCTATCACCCCTCTTGAGGGGGGATGTTGTATGTGAGGCCCATGTGTTCCAGACCCATATAAGCCATGTATATAAGGCTGGTCTTTGTGACCTAAAAGTAGTGTCGAGAGGCAGAGATCACTACCAGCTCCCAGCCACAGCCGCCAGGGGTAACCTAGCTACACGTAAAACCCCTTGCTCCACATAATCCACAAATTACTTATATACATATGTGTGTAAATAGAGAAAGATGAACTTGGTAGTAAGGTGTCAAGTGGGATCCCGCCAAAGTCCCATTTCTAGTTCATTTACCAAAATCTAGTGTAAATTTAAAAAAATTGAACTAGATTTTGACAAATGAACTAGAAGTGTGATTAAAATTTACACTAGATTTGGCAAATGAACTAGAAATGGGACTTTGGCGGGATCCCACTTGACACCCTACTTGGTAGTTGCTTTGCTCAGTGCTCACTTAATTCTCACGAACCGTGTAATACAGAACATGATAAAAGCTCGTGTTAGTTGCTTTGCTCATGAATCAACTAGTACACTTTGTAGTTCTCATAGAAATCTCGTTACATTAAGTATGTCTACTAGGCAATAATAAATTAAGTTACTACGATCAACTATGAGCATGTACCAGTTTGCATTACCAGTGCTTGATGCAATACGATCTGCAGTCCAATGGGGATAGTCTATTTGTAAAAATGGTCAAGGCCAGAAGACAGAAGGACAAACCTATGAACAAGAACACTAAACAGAGACAAATTAAACTATCTACCTTGCTCGGCTAAGAAACAATGCAACCAACGAAGCATCAAGCCTTAATCTCCTCAATTTATCTCTTGAGTAAACATAAAAATGTAAGTCATAGAAAGATAGAGCATATTAATATAGTTGCATTATACTGAAATAGGTGCTAGTACTTTGTGTTGCAACAGTTGGTGCTATGAGTGTCGTTTCTTGAATGAACTACTTCAAAAACAAGCTAAGAAGAAATATGGGCCAAAATAGTTGAATGCTAGTTCTGTCAGATCAAAGCATGTCGATGCCATCAGAATCTTGTGAGAGCCCTGAACAGGTCCAGGCTCATACATCGTGCAGCAATTTGATCACAGCATCCCAACTTTCAGATTCCAGAGCAAATCTTCGACGGGTGTGCCAAAGCAAAGATCCCACCATGCAGATGACGAGTAGGAGGAGGAGCAATACCGTGCAGATGACGACGGGGCAGAGCTTCGCGTCATGGATCTCGTCCTTGTCGCCTCGTCAGATCTCTGGTCGCTGCCGCCGACGCTGCTCGCCGGACGGGTCGCTGTCGCTGCCGACGCTGCTCGTCGGACGGGTCGCTACCACGTGCAGCTTGTCCAGATCAAGCCGCCTCCATCCGCCACTCGCCGCCGCTAGGGTTGATGCCGATGGTGTCTCTCTATTTGGGACTGGACTCGATGGCGACGGAAATAAAACGGACCGCCAAAGATGCGTAATATTTACGGAGGTATACGGGCCGTAAACGACTCGGAGGTGTAAATATTCCAGTGAACCAAGTGCCTAATACTGGGCTCGGGCCGAAAACGGTTCAGATCGGACTAAAACATGGGCTTTGGGCTAATTTCCAACCAACCAAGCGGGGCCTTAGGCCCTTCTTGTTCGCTGGAAATTAGCTCGAAACCCCTGTTTTAGTCAGCCCCAATTAGTTTTCGGCCCGAGCGCAGTATCGCTATTTGGTTTGCTGGATTTTTTCCACCTCCGAATCGATTCCGACCCATTTACACGCGTAAATATCACGGACGTGCAGGGGTCTGCCCCCTTTTCCACGCGACACCCTTCCCAAACCTAGCACGGCGACGACTGGCAGGGCGGCGTGACCTTGTCGAGCGGCTGGCGGTGGTGGCAGCGACGAGACCGGCGGGGAGGCGCAAGATCTGCGACAAGCTGCGGCGGAAGCGACCTGTCTCGTCCGGTGGCGCAAGGTCTCTAACGAACCGGCGACAGCGCAAGAGGAGGTCACGGAGGCGCCAGTACCGGTGCCGCCACTGGCGTCGACGGCCGGGGTCTGCGCCATGTGCTTCAGGCCGACCACGTTCAGGTACGTCTGTTCCTAATCCCCTTTTCAGTTTGTGCAATCTAGTGGGTTGATTGGGAAATTGGGGATAGATAATCTATAATTTGTACAATTCGGAGTGGGAATACCCTGTATTCTTGTAGAAATTTTGGGTTTGTGATATGTTGTAGGCTACTAGATCGAGAAGATTCGGTTTTTGCCCTGATTCTGTATGCACCTAACATGACTGCTTGCAAAGTTAGAATTTTTTGAACACATCCAACATGACAACCCGGCTATGGTTAGCAATGTGTTACTGAATTAGATAACGAGCGAGGTGGACATCAGCACTGTCTTTAGCTGCAGGTTTTCCTTCAATCATGAGCGGATAGAGATTCCTGCCGCAATCCTGTCCATTATGCTAAGCTCAGTCCAAATTCTAAAATCCCAACCTTCTAATTATAAGTAAGAGCAGTCATGTAATAGCTACTCTGTGATACTTACTACTCCGTGATTAATTGTACGCGCTTTGTAATCTTCCGTGATCTATAATCAAACTAAAAGCTAGTATAGTGTGGTGTGCCATCAAAACCTGAGACATGCCAGGCACACAATCCTAGTGATTTAGGTATGCTGTGCTAACTAAGCATGGAACCAAACTAATTATTTGCACAAACAGATCACTCGACACAATAATACAGATCAGATGAAGGTTAGCGAATGAGATTCTTCCTATGCACAGCTATGTTCATCACGCATCGCTTCACCCTCTCCGATATAAATACATGGAGAACCGCAAGGCTTGAGCATCAGCAAGCTGCCAACCATTCTCCTCCATTTATGTTCCACTTTTTTCTTATATGCTATGGAACGTTTATACTACACTTGCCTCTCTGTAATATTTATACTACATATGCTAAGGAACATAGTTACTATGATACACAATCTTGTTCTATATGATACACAGCTTTCTTGAAGTGAAATTCATGGCCTTCTTGTTCTATATGATACACAGCCTTGTTCTATATGATACATAGTTACTATGATACACAACTTTCTTGAAGTGAAATTCACTAGTATCAGATATCTCTCTCCTCTATATATAGCATTTACTGTTACTATGTAATTTTCACTAGTTCAATAAATGTGATGTTACTACGATACACAGCTTTCTTGTTCTATGCACAACTTTCTTGTTCAATAAATAAATGTAAAATACACAGCTTTCATGTTCTATATGATACACAGCCTTGTTCTATATGATACATAGTTACTGTGATACACAACTTTTTTGTTCTATACACAGCTTTCACTCTTAATGTGTTGTTTTGAATGCATTCTTAGGATTAGATGAGTAATTTGGAAATGGTGATGATTGATTCCGAGAAGGAAGAGGATGATGAAATGATTTCTTTTATTTAGGATGCCAAGTTCAAGTCTTCAGAAGTCCATCCAAGTAAAAGACTGTTGAACGGCTATTATTAGTAATTTAAGTAACCTAATTTGTTGTTGATCTGAAAAAACTAAAGTTTGAGAGTCTGAGAGGTGCATGTTCAAAGATTATTCGTGTATGCTAATAATTATGTTTATATTCATCAGAAATGCAAGTTAACGCGGATAACTGTTAAAATATGACATGTGATGGTTTTATGTAAGTTAACGTGGACTGCTCGTGTATGTTGTACTGTGTATGTTCAAAGATTCATTTTTTATGTTGTACTGTGTAGGTTGTACTATGTATCCAAATTCCACCGTAAGCTAACTGGAGCCGGAAACCAAACTGGCCTCCCAAGCGGAGCCGTTATATTTTACTTCCGGTGAGCCGTGTACGTCTAAATACTCCTGTAAGCAAACCGGAGCCGGAAACAAAACTGGCCTCCCAAGCGAGGCCTTGGGGTGCTTTGTCCAGCTTCTCAAACTTAGAAGGGTTAAGTGTCCGATTTTAAAGTTAAGGAGGTTTAGTGTCCAAAACGTGATACTTGTGGGGTTATCTGGACTTCTTTGGTTGTTCCTCTTCTTGCGTGGAGAATATGGCCGGCTGCGCCGCTCCGTCAGCTTGGATGAACACACGGCACTGCAATACCTAGGGTTGAAGCAATAAGGCACGGGCGGTCCACGCCGCGACTGAATCGGATGCTCGCCCAGATCGCCACGTGCTCTGTCTCTCCACCGCTACTCCTCATGGATGCAGGGACGGAGGGAAGAGGGGACGAGCGGGGGCGAGACCCCCTAAGGATTCGCTCGTCCTTGGAAAACGTGTAGTCAAATCGCTAATTTTTTCTGGCCTTCCTAACTAACTCGTCCCCCTGTCACGATCTTAATCACATGTAAAGCAGCGTCAAGTGGCCCAATCGGCAAATCTCAAGTGCTAAGCCCATGTTAATCATTACTTTATTAAGCCATGTACTAATGTAGAGTACGAGACAACATGCGAGGCCCAGGCCAGCTTAGCAATTACGACTAGAAACCCGCTCGGAAGACACTTCAAGGATTCAGCCCGCACGCACAATCGGATCAGTCGATCAGATCGTTTCGTCTGGCTGCGCCTATGTTCCAGACGACTACGCCTCATCTGTTGCCGGCCGCCACCGATTGAAGGGGCGCAGCAAGCCGGCCGGCCACAGTTCCACCATGAGGGACGACCGGAAGGGAAAAAAGTTTATTCCGATCAGGCCTTTTCGATTACCAAACTGCTAATTCGATCATGTCTTAGTTATTTTTTAGCCCATCTCTCAACAGCAGTAGATTAGTAGATTCGTTTCTCTTTGTGTCATATAAAGAGACCTGGAATTACAAAACTTTTCTTCAGGATTGTGTGGTAGTTTATAGATATGTAAATTTATTCATATAGCATATTTTGGCTACTATACCTTATAATACTCTCTCTAACCTAAATTAGTTGATTTAGATTTATCTAGATATGATTTAGCATTAAATACATTCATATCTCGATAAATTTAAGTCAACTAATTTAGTGGCAGGGAGTATTTAATTTGTTCTGTGATAAAAAAATTGTCTGATTTTTGAAACTTCGCCCGGGGGCTATCTCCATTTTCTGACTCCGTGCCTACATGGATGCATCGGGAGAGCAGCGGCTTCAATGATTGAGAGCGGCGTGGAGTGGTGGATGATGGCGAACACGGCCAAATCAGTGTGCACGTGGATGCTCTCGGGCCAAATTCCACCAGCTTGATAAATCATTGTTTTCATTGCAGGTCAGCTGTTTGAGGAATTGTTTCATGGGAGCCTATAGGGCTGTTGTATGGCCTCTCCGATTGACCTTGGATACAGCCTTTGATTTCTTAGGGCATGTGCAATGCTAGGAAAGATATGCCTTCTCTTAGCTCTCCACGTCATTTAGAGAAGGCATAATATATAACTTGCACAATGCATTATCTCTTATTGCTATCTCTAGCAATTAATGAGAATTAACTATTTTTAGTAATAAATTGGTTGGCTAAGGGAAGACATATGATACAATAGAGAAAATAGTTTTCTCTTATTTCTAAGAGATCATCCCTTAGCTAAGGGAAGACAACCTTCTTTTTCTTGTTTCTCTCTCTTCCAACTAAGCAAAAATTCAATGTGGCAAGCATAAGGGAAGGCTGACGTCACCGCACTGTACATGCTCTTAGTTCCTTTTCGCGCATGTTGCTTGAGTTCTTTTATCCGATTGATTTTTTATTTGGTTGGTGACTTGCAAGTGTGCAGCCCTCTGCTTCTCCGATCAGGGCTTCTCCGATCGTATCAATTTTTGTTCTATATTTGTTTTATGGGCGTCACTAGGTCTCATGCGATAATTCTCAGTCACGTGACGTAAGCGCGTTGGTTTCCAGCGATTTAGTTTACTCACGAACAACTAGGTGATACGTGGTGTGCGTTTCAAAAAAAACACCAATACGTGGTGTCTGTTGGGCCTTTTGATTCATGGGTTTTTTTCATCTACTATGCTGTTACGCTATACCACACACATCACATGGAAATGAATTTTGTTCTAAGTTCATTTGTTTAGCAGAGGAAGCTCTCTTGAGAGTGAGAGAAAGATGGTTAATTTCTCTTACTCTTATATAAAATAAATTAAAATTTATATTGCAATCTATGCTCATTGAAAAATATCAAATATAACGCATGTGTATATTGAGAAAGATAAAAATTACAACACATGTGCAATGGAGAAAAATTAGCTGAGACCCATATGCAACTAAGAAAGACTCAGTTGCAACACATGTGCAACTAAGAAAAATCTCACTTGCAACCCATGTGTAACTAGAAAAATTAAGTTGCAACAGTAAGTTGCAGGTAAGTTGCAACTGGCTTTAAAGTTGCAATCAAGTTGCAACTATTCGAACAGAGGGTCAGTTGTGAATAAGTTGCGACTGGTTTGCTTGAGTTACAACCAAGTTGCAACTGGCCCCTCGACGGTGTTCCAGTTACAATCAAGTCACAACTGGCCTTCGACGGGGACTCAACTACAAGCAAGAAGCAACTGGCCCCGCAACAGGCCCAAGTTGTAAACAAGTTGTAATTGACACTCGATGGGGTTTCAGTTACAAGTAAGTTACAACTGGCCCCTCAACAGGACGACTAGTTGCAATCAAGTTACAACTGGCGCTCAACGGGGACTGAGTTGCAACCAAGTTGCAACTGGCCCCTCGACGACGCCCTAGTTGTAATCAAGTTACAATTTGCCTTCGAAGGGGGCTCAACTACGAAGCAAGAAGCAACATGCCGCTCAACAGGCCCCAGTTGCAATCAAGTTGTAACTGGCACTCGATGGGGGTTCAGTTATAAGTAAGTTACAACTGGCCCCTCAACAGGGCGACTAGTTGCAATAAAGTTGCAAATGGGGCTTGGCGAGGGCTGAGTTACAACTGGTGTTCGACTAATAAGCAAGTTGCAAAACATGGTTTTTGACAAGTTTTAGTTACAATCAAGTTGCAACTGGTCCTCGACGGGGGCTCAACTAGAATCAAGTTGTAGCTAGGCCCCCGACAGCGCCCTAGTTGAAATCAAGTTGCAACCGGCCTTCTACGAGGGTTCAATTACAATCAAGTTGCAAATGGCCCCTCAACAAGACGACCAGTTGAAATCAAGTTGCAACAGACACTCGACAGGGGTTCCTCGACAGGACCCTTATATTGCAACTAGGACTCAATGGGGGCTCAATTACAAGCAAGTTGCAAATGGTCCTCAATAGAGCGACCAATTGCAATCAAGTTGCAACTGGGCTCGACGAGGGATCAGCTACAAAGCAAGCTACAAGCAAGATGCAACTGGTCCCTCAATGGGGCCAGTTGCAATCAAGTTGCAATAGTCACTCGACGAGGGTTCAATTACAACAAAGTTGCAACTGGCCCTCGATGAAGCCCCATTTGCGATCAAGTTGCAACTGGGGCTTGACGGAGACTCAGTTGCAAGCAAGTTGCAACTGGCCCCTCAATGGGACCCCAGTTGCAATCAAGTTGCAATTAGGGCTCGACGGGGGCTCAGTTACAAGCAAGTTGCAACTATTATTCGACAGGTACGTAAGTTGCGAAAAAAGACTTTCGACGGGGTTCAGTTATAATTAAGTTGCAACTGGCCCTCGATGGGGGCTCAGTTACAAGCAAAATACAACTGGCCTTCAACAGATAAGCAAGTTGCAAAAATGGTCTTCGACGGGGTTCAGGCACATGAGAATTAGCAAACCCGTTTAACTATGCATACAAAAAAAGACTACGACAATTTTCGGTCCTGTGACGCCTAGCAATAAATAGTGACAACTATAAAAATATCAAAGGGAAAAGATTGAAGAAAGAAATTAAAAGAGGATACAACAAACCTAGAAATCAACGATTGAGCTTACAACTAGATTAAAAAATAAAATAAATTTCCTGCGCAAATCGTGAAACCAATCTCACCGTCACTAAATATCAAGAAAACCAAAATAAATATCCCCTAGCAATCTACCTTCGCATAATTGTGTTGCCGGTGAAAAAAAAGAAAAAGAAAACAAAACTAATAATCGCCAACCATAATAAAATGGGGCATGACCACATAAAACAAGTACAGACGAAAAAACCACAAACACACCTATGGTCACATAAAAATGACCACATAAAATAAGTTTAGAAACAACACATAAAAATCAGTTTAAAAAAGATAAAAACAGGGAAAAAAACCAACACCAGCACACATATCAAACCCCTTGATCGAAGCCTCTGCTGCTCCGATTGCACGTTGCGAATAAAAGAAAAACAGCCTCCAGAAACAGCCCACGGAACTCAGGGTGCAGGCGGGAGTGGGCTGCCCACGAAGCCCACTACCCAAACCCACATAAAAGGCTATGTGGGACACCCGCGGGTAAACAAGAAAAATTGGTGGGTTTCCGTGGAAAGCCCGCGATCGAGCGAACATCGAAAAAATTATTTCAATCGAAATTAATATTTTTACATTTGTCTAGATTTGAATATATCTAGTCATATTTCGCGGGTACATGTGGGTATACGTGAGATAATGGACACCCGCATAAGTTTCGCAGCTCCCGCGGGACACCCACTTAAATTGTGTGGGACCATGCGGGCGTATGCGGGCCTCCCGCGGGCAGTCCCACCTACACCCTGACACGGAACAGCCTACATAAAAGAAGCCCGTGACATCACAAAAGCACACGCACGCGACGGAACAACCCACACAAAAAGGCGTGGCGGGATTGTCTCAGCTTTGACACACGCGCTAATTCTCAGTCGCACGCAAACAGCCCGTACAGTCCGGTTTGCACAAATCACGAAGCATATGATCCAACGGTTAAATAGGTGATTAAGACTTAACTAATTCTCGGGCGCCTGAGAATTAGCAAAACCGAAATATAAAAGAGGAAAGAAAAAAGAAAAACAAAGACAAAAGTATATAAAAATGAAAACACAAAGAAAAGACTTAAAAATAGAGGATACGAAAAATAATAAAACAATTATTGTGAGTGACTTGATTTTTTATTCATGGAACACTATAGAAACAATGTCTTATAATGTATGATGAGCCGTGTGCATGGAATACTAACAAACCAAAGTGCAACAGAAAACACGACAAAGAAAGATATGCAGCAAAACCGTTGTTTTAAACTAATTCTCAGGCGCCTGAGAATTAGCAAAACCGTTGTTTTATAATGACTGTGTGCTTTATTGTCTGCAGGTTTGGGTATCAGTCTGTGCGGTACTTTCGTTCGCCGCCAACATCCTCCTCCTTCTATGTCGCCTTCTCCGGCTCTGTGTCGGCGGTGTGTACCTCCACCGGCTCAGCCTCGCCGTCAGCGAGGTCGGCCTTCTTCTCTTCTAAGTCACCTTCTCCGGCACCATGTCCTCTGTTAGTTCTATTCTTCCTTCCATCCATACATTTCTCACGGCAAATCAGATCTTCCTCCAGATATCATTGTCCACTTCATAACCTTTGCTACATCACCCATGCTGTAATAAAGCCCCTTGGATAGATGTTAGTGCCATTTAATTGGATTTATATTTGAGTAAATGACACCGTGGGTCACTAAACTTGTTCCACATGTGTACTTAAGTCACACATCTTCAAAACTGAACTAACCGATCACACAACTTACAATCATGTGCACCCGTGGTCACAAACCGGTATGCTGGCCGGTTTTTTAAAAAAAAAACGAACACATGAGTGTGAGAGCAGATAAACTTTTGCATGTACTGTTTTATATATAGGGGGCCACTTGTCAGCAGTGGTATATTTTTTTTTACCGTCAATAGGATTCATGTACTGTTTTATATATAAGGGCCCACTTGTCAGTAGTGGTAGAAGTAATTAAAATTGTATGCTCGGCTAGACGCTAGCCACTAAACCACAGAACTTTAATATTAATATAGGACAATACGTATATAACTAGATATAATTAATGTTGAAAAGCAAAATAGAATTAAAAACAGGTTCTATTTGTATGCTAAAAAAAGGCTAACCTGAGATCAATTACATGCCTCTGATTAGTGCTCCATGATTTTTACCCACATGCTTTCGCTAATATATTCATATAGTTATATATATGTATTATCCTCCACTAATAATAGGGAGGATTCGTGTACTGTGCTTGCGTTCGCAGGTTTGCGAGTTCGAATCTCATGCGGTTTAATTAATTTTGAATACTTCTTCCACCTGACAAGCGGGCCCTCCACATATCATATAAATAGTACAAGAATGATATGGACGAATAAAAAAATTAATAGTTTTTTTTTGCAAAAAAATAGGGATGAACAATGTGGTAATTGAATTGTTATGTAACAAGATAGAAATGTAGGGTGGATTTTGCAAAAGTATATCTGCTTTTACCCTCACGTGTTGGACACATGTCCGGTAGCAGACCGGTTTGTGTGACCGGTTAGTTCAGTTTCTAAGATATATGACTTAAGTGCACATACGGAACAAATCCCACAGCGTCATTTACTCTTTATATTTTGTCAGCATTTGTAGTTTCAGAGAAGCAAACTAAGATGGCGTGCTTTAGAGCCAAGGAGTAAGAACATATCTTGCAAGGATAATTTACTTTTAGCATGTTCAGGCAAGTTTTCGGGAAAATACTTACTATTAAATTACTTTTTTTTTGGCTATGCATCTCCTTGCAGCTTTCAAGGATATTGCCGAGGAGGTTGAAGGTAGAGGAAGGTGGCTTCACAAGCAGCAAAAAAGGCAGTCTATTTTGTTTGTTGCCATTGCGTTATATTTGATTTGCGGAGCTTCGGTTGCTGAGGTGAGTATTCTCGGCAGTTACTTGCTTATGTTATCTTTCAGCAATATTGTTCTGAGGTGAGATTTTTTTTTTAAAATCCTTCCGATTGTTCTCGCTACAACATTACCTTCATTAAGAAATTGTTCACACACAAATTAAGTTTCCATTTAGCTGTTTTCGGCATGTTCTATAAAAATGTAATGGTTAATTTCGATGACGGTTGATATTATTAGAGTATATGTTTGTATATTGTAGTTTCCCCATATGTTAGGGGTTTTCTGTATATTTGCACATGTACATGTACTATATATTCTGGCCTTTTACCCTCTGGTAATACAAGCATCTATTACCCTAACATGGTATCAGAGCCGTAAGGCTTTTTCCCCTCGCAGCCGCCGCCGCCGCTCCTCTCGCAGCCGCCGCGCCCGGCCGCCGCCGCCGCTCCCCTCGCAGCCGCCTGCCCGAGCATCCCGCCGCCGCGCCCGGCCGCCGCCGCTGCCTCCGCACGGCTGCTCCGTCCCCGGCCGCTCGCCCCGCTCCGTCCCCGCTGCTGTCGCGCCGCCCGGCCGCCCGTCCCCGGCCACCCGTCTCCGGCCCGTCCCCGGCCACCTCCAGGCCGCCCCGGATCCGATCCGCCGCCGCTCGCGCCAGCTCTCCGCTGCTGCGTCCGGCCACCCCGTTTCTGTCCGATCTCGATCTGTTCTGAAAAAAAATTTGACAGAGCTATGTCTTCCTCGTCGGGCTATGTTGCGATTCCTCGCTGCCCGGTAATTTTTGATGGCGCGAATTATCCCTGATTTCGCTGCCTTCATGCGCGTCCACATGCACGGTCTTCGCCTTTGGGGTGTGCTTTCCGGTGAGGTCTCCTGTCCGTCGCGCCCCGTTGCGCCTACGGCGCCTATTGCACCGACGCCCGTTGCCCTTGCCCCCGATGTCACTCAGGCAGTCAAGGATGCAGCCCAGAGTGCTGATGATACTGCTCGGGATGATTATGATCGGAAGGTCTAGGAGCATTCTACTGCTGTTGTGACCTACCGGCTGGATCTGGCTGACTACACTCAGTGGATAGATGAGGATGCTCATGTTGCTGCTGTTCTCACTTCCAGTGTTCTGTCTCAGTATGCTGCTGAGTTCATGGGTCTTCTCACTGCTGCTGCTCAGTGGGCTTTTCTTCGTCAGCGCTATCAGCCGTCTGGAGAGATGCTCTTTATCTGTATGTGGTTCGTTAGGAGCATGATCTTAAGCAGGGTGATTCCACTATTGATGAGTTCTATACTCAGAGTGCTGCTATTTGGCGTCAGCTTGACTCTCTTTGTACAGCTGTGTGTAACACATGTCCCTGCTGTCTGATTGTGCGCGCGGATCTGGAGTTTCAGCGCGTCTTTGAGTTCTTGTCACGGCTCCGCAAGGACTTTGAGCCGCGTCGTGCCCAGCTGTTTGCCCGTGGTCGTGTTCCGCTCTCTGAGGTACTGGTTGAGCTTCGTGCTGAGGAGACTCGTCTTCGTGGTGCTGGTCTTCTTGAGGTTCCATCTGTTCTTGCTGCTCGTGGTTCCCCCGTGCCGCCGGCTTCGTCGCGGTCTCTAGCACCGCCGCTACTCTCTGCTCCGCCGGCCCAGGTTTAGAGTCAGCCTCAGCAGCCTCGTGGTTCTCGTCCTCCCTGCTCCCACTGTGGCAAGCTTGGCCACGATATCTCTGGCTGCTGGACGAGGGATCCCCGTTTACGTCAGCAGTACCTTGCTCGTCGGCTGGCTGGTTCTTCAGGATCTTCTGTCGTTGCTTCTGGACCTCCTGCTGTTGCACTGTTTGATCAGGATATTATCCGTGGTCTTCGTAGTCTGCTCGCTGCTATAGGCTCTTCCTCGTCGGGTACTGCTAGTTCTGTGCCTAGCTCTTCTGGCACCGCGCGACCATCACCTTCTACACAGTCAGGTACGTCATCCCCATGGTATCTGGATTCTGGAGCTTCTTTTCATATGACTTCTGCGTCTTCTATTCTTTCTGCTCTTCGCTCTCTTATTTCTCCTGTCCGTGTTATCACGGCTGATGGTACCTCTCTTCTTGTTTTCAGTCGAGGCATCCTCTCTACTTCCTCTTTCTCTGTTCCTGATGTTTCTCATGTTCCTAGTCTTAAGATGAATCTTTTCTCTGCTAGTCAGCTTACTGATTCTGGTTGTCGTGTCATTCTTGACGCTGATTCTTGTGCTGTTCAGGACCGTCGTACACAGACTCTGGTTGGAGCTGGCCCTCGCAGCCTTGAGTCTCCGGGGCTATGGGAGTTAGACTGGCTTCGCGTTCCTTCCACTGACACTTCCTCTGCCAGTTCTCCTGCGGTTGCTGCTTCTGTCACCGACTCGTTTCAGCAGTGGCATCATCGGCTGGGTCATCTTTGTGGCTCCCGTTTATCGTCATTAGTTCGTTGTGGTCTTCTGGGGCATGTCTTAGGAGATGTGTCTTTACATTCATGTCAGGGTTGTAGGTTAGGCAAACAGATTCAGCTTCCCTATCCTACTAGTGTGTCTGTATCTCAGCGACCTTTTGATTTAGTTCATTCAGATGTTTGGGGTCCAGCTCCCTTTGCTTCAAAAGGGGACCATCGATACTATATTTTTTTCATTGATGATTTTTCACGGTACACCTGGTTGTTTTTTATGCGCTCTCGCAGTGAGGTGCTTGCTATTTATCAGCACTTTGTGGCCATGGTTCGTACTCAGTATTCCACTCCTATTCGTGTGTTTCGTGCTGATTCTGCAGGAGAGTATATCTCCCAACACCTGCGTGGCATCCTTGCTGAGCAGGGCACCCTTGCTCAGTTCTCGTGTCCCGGTGCCCATGCTCAAAATGGTGTCGCCGAGCGTAAGCATCGTCATATTCTTGAGACTACCCGTGCTATGATGATTGCTTCCTCTCTTCCGCCGCATTTCTGGGCTGAGGCTGTCGCTATGTCGACTTACCTCATTAACATCTAGCCTTCTGCTGCTCTTCAGGGTGGCATTCCTCTCGAGCGTCTCTCTGGTACCTTTCCAGACTACTCGACTCTTCATTTATTTGGTTGCGTTTGCTATGTCCTTCTCCCTCCTCGCGAACGCACCAAACTGACCGCTCAGTCTGTTGAGTGTGTTTTTCTCGGCTACAGTGATGAGCATAAGGGCTATCGCTGTTGGGACCCCGTTGGTTGTTGGATGCGCATCTCTCGTGATGTCACGTTCAATGAGACGCGTCCTTTCTATCCTCGCCCCACCTATGGTACTTACCCGGTGGATGATCTCTCTTTTCTTCTTTTTCCTGATACACCTCACGCTGTCCCTTCTCCTCCACCTCCTCCTTCTGATGCGCCTCCTTTGTTTTCGGCGCCATCCTCTCCTTCGTCTAGTTCCCCTAGTTCCCCCTATTCTCCGGCTTTGGACCCTTCCTCCTCTTCTGATGAGTCATCTTCCACGGATGAGCTTCCTTCTTTACGGCCTGTTCGTCAGCGTCGTGCTCCAGACCGTTACTCTTCTAGTCAGTATGGTCTCTTTGTCGTCTCTGAGCCGACTTCTTATCGAGATGCCGCATGTCATCCTGAATGGCAGCTTGCTATGGCTGAGGAGATCATTGCGCTTGAGCGCACTGGCACCTGGGATCTTGTTTCTCCCCCTTCTGGTGTTCGTCCTATCACGTGTAAGTGGGTCTATAAAATTAAGACCCGCTCTGATGGATCTCTTGAGCGCTATAAAGCGCGTCTTGTGGCTCGTGGCTTTCAGCAGGAGCACGGCCGTGACTATGATGAGACTTTTGCCCCTGTGGCCCATATGACCACTGTGTGTACTCTTCTTGTTGTTGCTTCTGTTCGATGCTGGTCTGTGTTCCAGCTTGATGTTTAGAACGCTTTTCTTAATGGCAAGTTGAGTGAGGAGGTTTATATGCAGCCTCCTCCTGGGTATTCAGTTCCCGATGGGATGGTTTGTCGTCTTCGACATTCCCTTTATGGCCTGAAACAGGCCCCTCGTGCCTGGTTTGAGCGCTTTGCCTCTGTGGTGACTGCTGCTGGTTTCTCTCCTAGTTTTCATGATCCAGCGCTTTTTCTTCACACTTCTCCTCGTGGACGCACTCTTCTCCTTATCTATGTTGATGATATGATCATTACTGGTGATGATCCTGAGTATATTGCCTTTGTCAAGGCTCGTCTCCGTGATCAGTTTCTTATGACTGATCTTGGTCCTCTTTGCTACTTTCTTGGTATTGAGGTTTCCTCCACTTCTGATGGCTTTTCTATCTCTTAGGAAAAGTATATTCAGGATCTTCTTGCTCGTGTTGCTCTTGCGGATGAGCGCACTGTTGAGACTCCTATGGAGCTTAATGTTAAGCTTCGTCCTACTGATGGTGATCCTCTTCCCGATCCCACTCGTTATCACCATCTTGTTGGGAGTCTTGTTTATCTTACTGTCACTCGTCCTGATATCTCTTATCTTTTTCATATTCTGAGTCAGTTTGTCTCAGCTCCTACCACTGTTCACTACAGTCATCTCCTCTGTGTCCTTCGTTATCTTCGTGGCACGATTACTCGTCGCCTTTTATTCCCTCGTTCTAGCTCTCTCCAGCTCCAGTGCTACTCGGATGCTACGTGGGCGAATGATCCTACGAATCGTCGTTCACTTTCTGCTTACTGTGTGTTTCTTGGTGGTTCGCTTGTTGCTTGGAAGACGAAGAAACAGATAGCGGTTTCCCGTTCGAGTGTTGAGGCTGAGCTGCGGGCTATGGCTTCGGTGACTGCTGAGGTGACCTGGTTACGGTGGTTGCTTGTAGATTTTGGGGTCTCTGTTACGACACCCACTCCACTTTTGTCAGACAGTACAGGTGCTATCAGTATTACACATGATCCGGTTAAGCATGAGCTGACCAAGCATATTGGTGTTGATGCTTTTTATACACGTGCTCAGGTGCAGGATCAGGTTGTTGCGCTTCATTATGTGCCTTCAGACTTGCAGTTGGCAGATTTCTTTACAAAGACACAAACCCGCGCACAGCATGATTTCTTACTCTCCAAACTCAGTGTTGTGGATCCACCATGAGTTTGAGGGGGGGTGTTAGAGTATATATTTGTATATTGTAGTTTTCTCATATGTTAGGGGGATTTCTGTATATTTGCACCTGTACATGTACTATATATTCTGCCTTTGGCCCTCTGGTAATACAAGCATCTATATTTTTTGTTACATTTCTATTTCCAAGAACGTAACATTCAAAATTAACAGCAGTTTCTTAAGGTACTGGTATTAGTGCAGCACGGTCGACACATTAGTTCTTTCAGTTTCAAGGTGTTTCTTGGAAGGTATTACAACTTGTCCTTGCTCCTAGCTTCAGGTTTAGGCCACAAGCGACAAGCTTTGCATCATAATTTTAGAGAAGTTTTATGGTATGCTCAAATGAATAACAACCATCTATTTTCACCCATCTAAAGGCTCACAACAGTTTATACTAGTGCTGAAAAGATGACAAGTATAAATCATACTACTGTCTCGTGAGGGTAAAGGCACCGGACGGGAAAAAAATTAGCGTCTCCAACCTCTGTACCAGCGGAACCATGGCAGCGATGTTCGCTGCCTGCCACTCCCCAGCTCGCCTCCCCATATCCTGCCCCTATTCGATTCCCGGACGCCCCTCTTAGATCCTGGACGCTGCCGCTGGATTTAGACTGCCCCTGTCTGATCCCAGATGCCCCCAGCATGCCCCTTGCGTGTAGTCGTGGTAGGCGGTGCCCCGACCTGCTCTTCAACGTCCGAGGTGCTCGTCTCCGCGGCCGCCCAGGCGTTCCTACCGGAGCGCAGCCCAACGGGGGCCAAGTTGCGTATATTGGTCTGCGCTACGCCGGAGAAGCTGAGCCACATGAAGATCATCTTGTTCGGTCACGTCTCGTGTAACTCGAGCCACACAATGGTCACCACGGCCAAGTAGTCTTCGACGTGGCCCCGTTGTGCTATATCGGTGCCGTGCATACATGCGTCAAGTACATGAGGGGCTCCAAGCCGCGGTCTTCTGAGTCTACGTATGACGACTGCCGCGAGTAACGGGCCCAGCAGCGTGGACGGCGGCGACGACTCCGGTTTGTAGTGCCTCCGGATTGCGTCCCGCTGGTTCAAGAAAATTACAAAAAAACACCACATTACAGGCTAGGGTTTCAAAAAGCCACCCCTATTCGCTAGGGTTTCAAAAAACCACCAGTTCAGAGTTGGTTCGTTTCAAAAAACACTGATACCGGTTTGCTGCTGGTCTAATGACGAAACTGACATCATGGCCCCACCTGTAAGGATGATGTGGCTCCCTCGGACGGCAGCGGGCAGACGGCTGTTAACGGTGCTGTCGGAACCCTACACAAAACGGTTGCCCCGTTCCTTTCTCTCTCCCACGCCTCAGTGCTTTGCTTCTTGTCCATCTCAGCTCGCTCGCCGCCATCGCCGCTGGTCAGCATGCCGCCGCCGCCACCGTAGATCATGCCGAGCTGGAACGACACCGAATCTTCCGGTGGATCTCTTCTCGGCGATGTGAGTAATTTTCTCCTCTAGTTAGTCAGGGTTAGGGTTAACGATTTGGGATTTTTTTGAAATCCTTTGATCTGAGCTTCGATTCGTTGGTGATTCGTTCGACTTGTAGATTTGTCCGCTAGACTATGCACCAGATCATGTCTTGGACGCGGAACATTGCTGCATTGATCATGATGCCCCATTCATTTGCTCTGGTCACCAACTGAAGCCACGTCGATGTGTTGCGTTTGAGGGCAAAGATACAGGGAGGAAGTTCTATCTATGCTTAGTGGAAAATGTGAGTATTTCTCGGTAATTTGATTAATTCACATGTTGTTTTAAATAATGATTAGTTGTTATTGAATCATATACATGACTACATGTACTCCTAATCTGAATTTAGTCTATTGTAATCATGCACACCTAATCTGATAATGTGGTGGTTCTGATAATTCTGCACTTAATCTGATAATTTGTAATGGCCTCTCTATGTGTTGAACTATTTGTGTAATGCAAGTGATGAACCCTCTGTGCTGAACTATTGTGTTGAACTATTTGTAATGGCTTATCTATGTGCTGAACCAGTGTGGTAATGTATGTACTGATGTTGATGGCTTATCTATGTGTAGGTACTGATGTTGTCATATTTATAGATGCATATTTATAGATGTATTGCCAGTGGTTTATGTCTAGTAGCATATTTATAAATTAGTACCAACAAGCATTTTAGAATCACACAATAGTATCAACAAGGATTTTACAACATAGTTCATAGCATACTTCACAACCCACACATAGTTCCAACATAGTTCACTACCACATACATGATTCCA
Source organism: Avena eriantha (assembly GCA_910589775.1). NCBI lineage: Eukaryota > Viridiplantae > Streptophyta > Magnoliopsida > Poales > Poaceae > Avena > Avena eriantha. The sequence goes on from OU342740.1 coordinate 218,980,752, forward strand.
ATCCAGACTTCAGAATCACCAAGCACACACATACTTCCAACATTACACATGCATTTTATAACAGCCCCTTCTTGATATCTTTCAAGGTAATTTTGTCAATATTGCTTGCTGTCAGGTAACCTGTCATCCTTGTGCTTTGCTTTATTGCTCTTACTAGCCTCCTAGAAGTACCACTTGCTTCATTTTGTGCAGGACCTGGCCTTGGGGCTTTGAAAGGTTGTGGTGGCCTCCTAGCAGCAGGTGCTGAAGCGGCTGAAGTAGTAGCAGGTGTTGTCCCCAGCTTCCACACTCTCCTCTTTCATGTTAGCCATGGCAACATCAAAACCATGCTTTGTGTAAGAATAGGAGGCTGCATCCATGTATTTCTTGAGCTCCTCACCTCTAAAACTAGCAGTTTGAAAATTTGCATAAATGTGTCTTAAGCAGTATCTTTGAGGGCAGTTGGAGAATATTTGGTTGATTGCATTAAGTAGACCCTACACAAAGATTACTAACAATGTAAATAACTGAACATGGCAACTACATATGGCACATGAGATGTAATTATGCAATTACCTTCTGCCTGTCTGAAATTGTGGTATAATACCCAAACTTGCCTGCTTCACCACCAATAGCATACTTTAGTTGGGTGAGAAACCAAGACCATGTAGATGTCTCCTCCTTGTCAACCAGCCCAAAAGAAATAGGGAAGATGTTATTGTTCCCATCCCTTCCAGTGGCATAGAGAATCTGCTGCCCTGTGGTGAGCTTAATGAAGCATCCATCTAGACCTACAAATGAAGAAATATATGCCAGGTTATAATGTGTGCATGTCTCATTAATTAGCAAAGGGAGATATATCATGTCAATTACCTATAAATGGTCTACAACCATTAAGGAATCCTTGTATAGATGCACCTAGACAATAGAACAATCCATGAAATCTAGGGTTGGTACTTGGATGCTCTACCAGAATTTTTGTGGTCACAATACATCTAGAGCCTGGATTTGTGTCAAGCATTGTCTGCAAGTAATTTGTTAGCCTCTTGTATTGCTCCACCTGATCACCAAGCACAACCTGTAAAGCTTTCCTCTTTGCCCTGTATGCCATCATCTTAGGAACATCTACACCATATTTCTCCTTGGTTGTCTCCATCATAGTCTCAATGCCTGTCCTTGGGTCAATTCTAATGCTGGGCTCACATATCTTTGCAACCCATTTGCCTGTGACCTTGCATTGCTCACCAAATGTGCCACAAGTGTGCTCCAAGTCCATCTTTCTTAGGAAGAATGATTTCTCATTCTTTATCTGAGAACCAACCATAAAAAAGGGACATTTCTCTTGAGCACATTTTACTATCACTTTGTCCTTGCAATTTCTATGGTACCTGAAGTTCCTTAGCTGTGCAATATGAAGTGTTTGCACTGCTCTCCTGAACTGGTACACATCTAGGAAGCACATCCTAAGGCACAATCCTTCTTCAGGTTGCAGTCTGTTCTCATCATACCACACCCTTGGCTCCTTATTTTTGGCCCTACTTTTCCTTCCTTTTGGTAGAGCCCATGACAATGTCTCAAATCCATCATCATCCTCTGGATCCAAATCACCATCTGGCCCTTCATCATCAGAAGGAAGATAATCTAGTGGTGCTGAACTATGCAGACTACAATGTGATCTGGTAGTAGGCCCCTTCCTCACTGGTTCTTTTGTCTTCTTCATAGTAACTAGCTGGGAGAGTGTTTCACAACCATTGTCATCCTTGTCATCATCTAAAAAAATTGCTGCATTAAATAAATCTTCAGGCTCTTGTTCATAATAAGACTCATGATCTAAGCCACCCCTCTTTCCTTTCTTTAAATCAGACAGTCCATGATTTGGCTCATCTTCATCTGATTCAGTTTCATTTCTATCCTTTCCCATGTAATTTTAATCCTCTTCCATATCTAAATCTTCATCCTCTTCCATATCTTCTTGTTCATCCTCTTCCATATCTTCTTGTTCATCCTCTTCCATATCTTCTTCTTCATCATCAACAATATGCTTTCCCTTCTCCTTAGTTGTTCCATGTTCATTAAATAAGTAGCCTCCATCACCATCACCAACTTGTAAGATCTGCATGTCATTCTCAAGATTGTTGCTCTGTTGTGTAAGCAAGTACATGCAGTTAGGATCTTCTATTAACTGGGTACATTCCTGACTTGGTAAAATCACTCCATCATCATCAACTGTGTAGACAATGGGGTTTCCAATTTCTGAAATTGGGATTTGCTCTTCAACTACAGGAGTGTTGATGTTTGATGGAAGTGTGCTTCCTCTTTTGATTACAGTCAAGCTGATAGATTTCTTATGCTCATGAAGTTCAACCATCTGCTCCACCTTAATATGCCCATCCAGTAAGTCCATCCCAGCTATCCCTATACCCTCCTCTTTCACATAATATATGTTGTCTGTAATCACATAGCCCTCTGTCTCAATTAGAGCTAGCATATTGAGGAATGTTACATCTGACTGGCATATAGTGCGCTCTAAATTGTCCTTGCCATCTAAATTGATCCTTACATCCCATATATCATCATCCAAACTGCATATATTCATAATAAGATAATTTAATTGTCTATTTTTCAGCAGAAATCCCTAGCCAAAATGGAAAAGATAATGGCAGATAAGAGGGAGGCGAATGACTTACAGGACGTCGCCTCCGAATGCACTAGTCCAACGGCTCTTCTAGGTAACATCCTCCTTCCAACTCTCTGCCAAGGTAGCGGCGGCCATCTTCTCCGGCGATGCAAACTTCACCGTCGGTGGGTTAGAGCTACCGCAGCAATCCCCTTCCGCCGCGACGTAGCTCAGCACCTCCACTTCGTGACCACTGCCGCCGTCTCCACCGCCATCTCTGCCGCTAGGTACGCCTCTAGTGCCCCCGCCGGCCGTAGATCTAGAGCCAGGAGAAATCGCCGCCGCCATCGCTTCAGTTCGCGCACAGGAGAGGAAGTGAGAGCATGGTCTGGTTTGACCCGTGTAGGAACGGGGGGTGTAGGGTTTCGACAGCACCGTTAACGGCCTACCCGCTGCCGTCCGAGGGAGCCACGTCATCCTTACAGGTGGGGCCATGATGTCAGTTTCGTCATTAGACCAGCATCAAACCGGTATTAGTGGTTTTTGAAATGAACCAACTCTGAACTGGTGGTTTTTTGAAACCCTAGTGAATAGTGGTGGCTTTTTGAAACCCTAGCCTGTAATGTGGTGGTTTTTTTGTAATTTTCTCTGCTGGTTCCCCATGGCCTAGTGATACGTCCATTTTGCATCACTATTCTATGTCTTAATTCACTATTATTCATTGATATATTTCGTACTGAGAGGTGATACTTATGTTATTTCATCTATTTTTGCATGGTTGATAACTTTTGGAGCACGGACCGCTGCAGTCAGGATTCTGATGGAAAAGGTGTTGTTTGGAGGCAAAATTCACGAAGATCAGAAAATCCGGAAAATATACGGAAAATTCTATTATTCCAGAAGACTCAGGATGCCAGAAGATGGAGTGGAGGTGGGCCACAAGGGGGCCACACCACCCCATGGCGCGGGCAGGCCTAGGCCGCGCCTGGAGGTGGTGTGGCCGCCCTGGCACACTCCAGCCTCTCTCCTCTGGCGTATATCATCCCCACGAAACCCTAAGACTCGGGGAGCGACCACAGAAAGATTCCGCCGCCTCTGCGGGGCGGAAGACACCGAGAGAGAAAGATCTCTCCGGTAGACAGATTTCTGGCGGGGGAATTCCTTCCCGGAGAGGGGAGATTGTCGCCATCAACACCACCATCAAGCTGGACTTCATCGGGATCATCATCATCACCACCACCATCATCACCATCAGCACCCTCATCACCATCTCCATATTGCTGTAACAATTGGTTGAATCTTGCTATAGTTCATAGGGGAAACTTTCCCAGTGTTGATTACTCTTTGTAGTTGATGCTATTGAGTGAACCATTGAATTATTGTTTATGTTCAGATTGTTATACATCATTATTCCATCTCTGATCATGATCCATATGATGTCTTGTGAGTCGTTCGTTTTGTTCTTGAGGACATGGGAGAAGTCTTGTTGTTAGTAGTGGAGCTGCGTTGAGAAAGATTCAATAGATTGTTATTTAAGTTGTGGTGTACTTCTTCTAGTGGTGTCATGTGAACGTCGACTACATGACACTTCACCTTTATGGGCCTAGGGGAATGCATTGTGTATTTGACTACTAATCGTAGGGGTTCCCGGAGTGACAGAAACCTGAAACCCCGTTAGGAAACCATTGCACAAGGGACGTAAGGGTCTTAGAGTTTAAAGTTGTGGTTAGGTTTCTACCTTAATTACTTTCTTGCACTTACGGACATTTGCAAGGGCTATAATCACAAGTATGTATTAGTCTTGGATGGGGCGGTACATTAGCACAGGTTCACCCACACAACACTTAGCAAGCTAGAGAAGATTAATCGACTATATGAGGCGAAAGCACTCGACAGTCTTCCCATGTGTCCTCGAGAATGTTTGGTCCTCTTAAGAAATACAACCGGCTTGTCCTTTGCTGCATAATGGATTGAGCCACCTGATGCATTTATTCTGACTGTCTTTTATTTACTCGTACTTTGTTTACTTGCTTTATCGAAAACCCCTAAAAATCCGTTTGCTAAGTATTTGCAGAGAATTCCTGATCCATACCACTAGCCAACACCTTCTGGTCCTCGTTGGGTTCGACACTCTTACTTATCGAAAATACTGCGATACACCCCCTATACTTGTGGGTCATCAAGACTATTTTCTGGCGCCGTTGCCGGGGTGTGAAGCGCTATTGGAGAGTGGAACTGGTAAAGGAAACTTCTATTGTGAGTACTGTTTACTTCTGCTAGTTGCTTTATTTTCGTTATGGATAATTCGCTGAGTTTCTTATTTGGTAATGCTACTACCACTGCTAAGGTAGTAGATAAGCCACCACCTGATGAGAAAGATGTTTTCAAAATACCTAAAAGAATTATTGATCGTGTTATGGATAACTACTATGTTGGGGATGGAACTGTCCATCCCGGTGATCATTTACTCTTTATACACGAATTATGCAGGTTGTTCAAGTGTGCGGGTATTACTACAGATCAAGTTAAGAAGAAGTTATTCTCATTATCACTGAAAGGAAGAGCTGAGGAATGGTATAAGCTGCTGAAGAATGGTCAAGTTCTAGAATGGGAGGAAATAGTGCCTCTCTTTTATTCAAAGTTTTATCCTCCTAGTGAGATTCATAAAGATCGGAATCAAATATACATCTTTTGGCCTCTTGATGGAGAGAGTACAACTCAAGCTTGGGGGAGAGTGAAGTTACTAATGCTCAAATGTGCCATTCATGAGCTCCCCAACAATATTATTATCAATAACTTTTATGCAAGGCTCCCTCTACATGATAAAGATTTATTGGACGCTTCTTGTGCTGGATCATTCACTCGCATGGAAGAAGAAGCTAAATGGGACCTCCTAGACCGTATTCAAGACAATGCTGAAGCTTGGGAAAATGACAAAGGTAAAAAGTCAGGTATAAATTATGATTATGATTGCATTGAATCTTTTATGGGAACTGATGACTTTCAAAATATTAAAAATGCTTATGGTCTAGACTCTCAAGCTATTGCTTCTTATTTTAAGGCTTTTGCTTCCTACATTGAAGTGCCTAAAAAGAAGTGGAATAAGTATCATGAACCTTATAAAGATATTGCTAAGGGTGTTCCTGCAAGAAATACTGAAGTTTATACTGCTAATCATGTTTTACCTGAACCTTATATTGAGAAAATGCCTTTCCCAGTTAAGGTAAAGGAACATTCTATGATGGCTAGTATGGTAGATCAAAGTATGAATAAAGCTGTTGAACCTGATAAACAAATGGTTGATGAACCTATAATAGCAAATGTGAAAGACTTTGTTGCTAAATATGAAAAAGAGGGACACACTATCCTTTGTAAGGATACCTCTAATATTGTTTCACATAGTAGTGTTATGAGAGCTAGTATTCCTGTGTTTTCTATTAGAATAAGTGATCATTGCTATGATAGTCCTTGTGATAGCTATATTGTTAAGTTTATGCATGATACTGAAAGCTACTATGAGAGAGGGAAAAGTGTTCTTATGCATCTCAATAATATCAAGTTTTCGTGTTTATGCTGAAAGCTTTTATGTTGCACTTTTTTTGCCTTCTTATGAAAGTTGCCTTTGGTTTCAATAACTTGTTTGTTTACAAAATCCCCTTGCATAGGAAGTGGGTTAGACTTAAATGTGTGTGTTTTTGCTTCTTAATGCTCTCTTTCACTTCAATTCATATCCCTATGAGAGCTTCTTCAAAATTATCATGCCCATCTTAATGGCTATAAAGAAAGAGCTTTATGGGAGACAACCAATTTGTTTTTGCTTTTAGTTTGTTTTTGTTTATTTGAGTCTTCGAAGTTATTACTTCGGTAATAACCGCTCCTTATCTGTTTTGTTTGGTTTTCGTGTCAAGATCAACCTCTAATGAGAGAGAAGTAAGATTTGGGAAAGTTGATGTCCCGAAACAGATTTTTGTGCTTCACCGTAAAAATTCGTGAGAGATCTCTGTATGTCGGATTGAGCTGTAAGTTTTTGTGCTTCTGTCCCAGGTTGTTATTTAACTTTCGTTAGTTTTGCACTTTTTGATTTGAGCAACAGACGATTTTCGAAAAAAATGATCTTTACCTACTGGTCTGTTTTGACAGATTTTGCCACTCTTGCATTTGCTTCTTTATTCGCTTTCCTTTTTGAATTCTTTTTGGGTTTTCGGAAGGAGTTGCTATAGTAGCTTATGTTTTGATGGTTTTCAGTTTAAGTTGGACTCAAAAAGGTTTTATCACTTCACTTATACTAATGTTGCTAATGAGAACTGTGTGAAGTTTTGTGTGAAAGAAATTTCCAGGAAGTGGAGATAATGATGTAATAAGGAAGAGAAAGGTTTTATGACTCCAATAATAAGTGTATGAATATGAAGATATTGATGATTCAAGTGGTGACTCCAGAAGAATCCACGAATTACCAAATTTAGAGACCTACAGAGTCCGTGTTCAAATAGGTAATGGTTCTGGTAAGAAAAGTTCCACGAAAATACTAGCCAACTATATTTTTGCAGTTTTTAGTCAATAAGGAAAGCTACGAAGCGAAAAAGGGATGGAAACGGAGCCAGGGTGGCTCACACCACCCTGTGGCGCGGGCCCACCCCTAGCCGTGCCACCAGGTGGTGTGGCCACTCCAGACTCCGCCTCTGACTCGTTTTCTCCCAATACCTTCCTTTTGATATGAAACTTCGTAATATATAACCCCCCAGATCTCCCGAGGTCCGTATATCGTGTTTCCGTCGTGTTTTTGTTTCGATCTGTTTCTACCAGAACATACTCTTTGAAGGTTTAGAAGCACAATGGTTTTTGCCAAGGATAAAGGGAAGGAGCCTATGGAGGAAGACCTCCAAGACCCCGGGAAGGAGAAGGAGATCAAGAGTGAAGGTGAAGAGGAGCAAGGCCAACACCTGCACACCGGCACTACCATTGCAAGCATTGGAGTGGTGGCAAATCCAACCATTGGAGGGAAGCCTCCTCATCACCGTTCAGATCCCTGGTCACTTCCTCCATGCACCAAGAATCCTTTCCATACCCTTATCCATGAGCATCAATACCAGAATATGCCCAAGGGGAAATTACCCTCCAATTGGGATTTGCCTCGCTCTAGCCATGCAGGAAAAGAAGACTTCAAGGAGGAAGAGTGGGGAAAGAATATCAAGAGCTGGAATTCTCAACCTGACATGATCATGAGCCGCATTGAGCAAAACTCACAGCTTATTCGTAATCTCACCTTTGAGATTGAGGACTTGGGGAGACTTATCAAAGAGCTCATCGAGAGGATACCACCACCACCGAAAGAGCAATTTGTCATCAGGTTTGGCATCCCCTTGATTTGTTCCAAGTTTGGGGGAGTGTTGCGGTATCATATCACTATCTTCTATCTTTTTACCTTATTAGTAGAGTCAGATCATGAATAAAGGAGTTATTATGTAGTATGGGTTGCATTATGGAAGTGTCCCCTCTCTCGTTAGATTTGTATCCCTTGGTGTGAGTTTCCATTATGGAATATTAATGAGAAGTTCTATCATTCACTCTTTTTCATAGCTTATATTAGTTTTTAATTCGTGGTTATATGATTGATCTTGTTGTTAGTATTGGTATCACTTTGGGATCATTGAGTTAATTTAGTTGGTTTTGGCAAACCTGGCTCGGTCAGTAGCAACACCCTTTTGAGAGTTGAAAAGAAAAAGATAGAAGTACTCTAGAGAAAAATAATTTCATCATCTTTCTTTCTTGATTTGCTCATAAGTTTAGTATTCTCTAGTTAAGATCTTTTGTGCTTCCAAGGAATATTGCATGTTTGTCTTTATCATTTGTATGTTTGGTTGTTTCCTTCAATTCTTGTACTTGCTACCCAGCCTTGCTAGCCAAAAACCTGCACTGAGAGGGAATTCTTCTCGTGCATCCACCTCCTTTAAACCAAAACCTTTGCCATTTGTGTCCACCATACCTACCTAGTAGCATTATTGCTATTCCAAGTAAATTCCTGTTTTATCTACCTCCCAAATTAAACTTGTTATGTGAAAATTAGTGATTAAAGCTCTCACGAACTTGATGGCACACTTTACTTTCCTGCATTTAATAAACTTGAACCATTGGGTCCTTCTTTGTTGCGCATATGCTTGCGCTTTATGAGTTGAAGTTAGCCGAACCATGTATCATGGGGACCGCTTTCAACACTTCATTGGTACTTGTACCTAGTTGATGTCATGTTCTTTTGCTTATGGATCCCGGCGGTGTGAAATAAAAGTGGAACTTGTAAGATCATGGAGTTTATATGTGTGTTAGAGAAACGCCTAGGCCGCTAGCCTAAGCCATGCCTAATCATGGTGAAAACTTGCAGCATAACTATAGTGAGCATTCTATGAAGCATCCTCAATAAAAACCTATGCAAATAGCAAATAAAAAGATCGTTGAGATGCTCACTGTCTGCTTGCCTTATCATTTTGATTATGGGATAGCTCCTGTGTCATGTGCAAGGGGTACCCCGTTGGCGGTTCTCAATGATACGCATATATTTACAATGACAAGAGCTTGATCGTGACTAAAGTTGAGTAGCATGAGGATTGGTACTCATAAGTAAGGGGCATGAGATTTCAACTTATAACTTGTCAAGCATATCCTCTTAGTTGTGTCACTTTAACCTTAATCACCAAAAGATGCCTATGATAGGGGCAATGAGAGCTGAAAGCTAGTAAGTATCATAATTTTTGGGAGCTCTTTATGAGACTTGTAATCCCTGTTTCCCTCTGCGAAGGGCTTTTCTTTTACTTTGTAGTTGAGTCAGTAAACCTATTCCCTTCTATCTCAGCAAGTATTTTGAGTTGATGTGTTTCATTCATTCATATGATGATTTATTCAATCATGTTTCTTATGTTCCTTGTTTTGCACATTGCTCTTATCTTGATGATTACTACTTTGAAAGCTTTCATTGAAAACCAGCTATTTGTGAACTCCAGCAAATTATCAACTATTCTTCGACCAAGAGCTAAGTTTGCCATTACCAATTATGATTTACTCTATGTATCTTTATTGTGTTTCCTTTACTCATTGCAAGTTGAGTTATATAATAGTGAATTGTCCTCTATTATGATCTATGTATTTGATGAATGTCATGCTTCTTGTCCGTATTCTTTTATCGACTCTTCACTCCATAAACCTGAGGTCATGTTTATTGAGCTCAGTTTCGCTTGGGGACAAGCGAAGTCTAAGCTTGGGGGGAGTTGATACGTCCATTTTGCATCACTATTCTATGTCTTAATTCACTATTATTCATTGATATATTTCGTATTGAGAGGTGATACTTATGTTATTTCATCTATTTTTGCATGGTTGATGACTTTTGGAGCATGGACCGCTGCAGTCAGGATTCTGATGAAAAAAGTGCTGTTTGGAGGCAAAATTCGCGAAGATCAGAAAATCCAGGAAAATATACGGAAAATTCTATTTTTCCAGAAGACTCAGGATGCCAGAAGATAGAGTGGAGGTGGGCCACAGGGGGCCCACACCACCCCATGGCGCGGGCAGGCCTAGGCCGCGCCTAGAGGTGGTGTGGCCACCCTGGCCCACTCCCGCCTCTCTCCTCTAGCGTATATCATCCCCACGAAACCCTAAGACTTGGGGAGCGACCACAGAAAGATTCCACCGCCTCTGCGGGGCGGAAAACACCGAGAGAGAAAGATCTCTCCGGCAGACAGGTTTCTGCTGGGGGAATTCCTTCCCGGAGAGGGGAGATTGTCGCCATCAACACCACCATCAAGCTGGACTCATCAGGATCATCATCATCAGCAGCACCCTCATCACCATCTCCATATTGCTGTAACAATTGGTTGAATCTTGCTATAGTTCATAGAGGAAACTTTCCCGATGTTGATTACTCTTTGTAGTTGATTTTTATTGAGTGAATCATTGAATTATTGTTTATGTTCATATTGTTATACATCATTATTCCATCTCTGATCATGATCAATATGATGTCTTGTGAGTCGTTCGTTTTGTTCTTGAGGACATGGGAGAAGTCTTGTTGTTAGTAGTGGAGTTGCGTTGAGAAAGATTCAATAGATTGTTATTTAAGTTGTGGTGTACTTCTTCTAGTGGTGTCATGTGAACGTAGACTACATGACACTTCACCTTTATGGGCCTAGGGGAATGCATTGTGTATTTGGCTACTAATCGTAGGGGTTGCCGGAGTGACAGAAACCTAAACCCCCGTTAGGAAACCATTGCACAAGGGACGTAAGGGTCTTAGAGTTTAAAGCTATGGTTAGGTTTCTACCATAATTACTTTCTTGTACTTACGGACGTTTGCAAGAGATATAATCACAAGTATGTATTAGTCTTGGATGGGACGGTACATTAGCACAGGTTTACCCACACAACACTTAGCAAGCTAGAGAAGATTAATCGACTATATGAAGCGAAAGCACTCGACAGTCTTCCCATGTGTCCTCGAGAACGTTTGGTCCTCTTAAGAAATACAACCGGCTTGTCCTTTGCTGCATTTATTCTTACTGTCTTTTATTTACTCGTACTTTGTTTACTTGCTTTATCGAAAACCCCTAAAAATCCGTTTGCTAAGTATTTGCAGAGAATTCCTGATCCATACCACTAGCCAGCACCTTCTGCTCCTCGTTGGGTTCGACACTCTTACTTATCGAAAATATTACGATACACCCTCTATACTTGTGGGTCATCACCTAGTACTGCGATTACCCGGCGCCGTTGTGGTGTACATTCACCATTGCCAGATAGGAGAAGAAGTAAGGCCTCTGCTTCTGCGGTGCAGCGCAGGTTGCTCGGTCTTGACCATGTAAACCATGTCTAGCTCCAAGGGCACGACTGTGCCGGAGGTGGAGCTCTAAGCGTTGGTTAGGTCGTCGGTGGCGGACCCGAACGACGAGTCAATGAGCAGCAGCAGCTAGTGGTGTCGATGAAGGCGAGCGATTGGTTGCGCTTCTTTCCGCCGGCCATGAGCAAAAGAAGAACCAAAGATGGAGCTTGACATGTGAGCACGCGTGATCCAGCTCTAGCGCATGAAAAAGTCTAAAACGCCCACGCATCTAATCCGTTGGATTCAATTTATACTACTGCCTAGTCTAAGAGTAGTAAAAGGTACCATAAAACAAGCCTAATTTTATCATGACTGATGTGTTACAACCTTGCAGGTACTTAAAGCATAGCAGGGATAATATGGCACGGACTGATCCCCCCACCCCCCAACCCCCACCCAACACCCCCACCCTCAGCCATGTGCTTAATGATTCCAACTTTTGACATGAGAATTATTGTCTATGAAAAGTTGGCGCCGTCATGCATGGCACAGTTTTGTTTTTATTCCGGAAAGCATCAAGAAGGCCCATGATAGAGAAATTGTATGCCGGGAGGGCGCTAAAATTCATGGCTTATCAACAATGAATTGAATTCTTTATAACTGATCACATGGTTTTGTCCGATCATCTTACGCTTCCAGATTGTTTCAGGTTTAGGTCCCCACCAATATTTGTTCGCAAAATTACCAACGGACAAGGGTTTCAGATTATTTCATATTTAGATCTCCACCATCTGTTCATGAAATTACTAACTCACAAGGGATTTTTTTACCTCGGACGTAATTTTGGTTAGTTCTGATTATGAAAATGTATACCCTTTACGGAGCTTTTATTTATTCGGCTGCACTATATGTGAATTGAGAAGTATATTTATTCCTTCCTGTAGTTGGTCATTGTTCTTACTCCCTCTGTTCTAATTTACTTTCGTGGATGAACAGTGCACGCAAAACGAGGTGACCGATTTCTTCCTCATTTTTCACTTTTTTGCTCCTTAGTTTTTTGGGATGTGTAGCTCCGTGTTTACTCTACCTATTCCAAAAATCATAGAATTTTTTTGATAAAAAATACGAGAGAAATAGGCCGCCTTGTTTTGCGTGATGAACAGTAACGCGCATAGTAATAATGAACAGAGGGAGTATGGATGACATTTAATGTAAACAAATACTTAATCATATGTGTAAGTGTTATTTTTCATCAACTGATCTAGGAGTATTTAGTAACTTCAGTTCAGTTTTGTTTTGTCGTTATTCATGCAATAGGAGTATTTTCCTGGCCATCTGGGGTATTGTTCTCTTACTAATTAACATGCAATTTTTTCCTTGCCAGATATTTTCTTATAATTTCCATTGACAGTACTATTTTGGTGAATCGACAAGGTAGTTTGTGCCCATTTGAGCTTCCATTAGTTCAGTATATGATATTTCCTGAGGACTTTTGTTTGTTCGTTCAAGGTAAACTGCACTGCCTATCTAAAAAAGGCTCACTATTTGGCATGGCTTTCCATGGTAGTAATAAAATTACTCATCTAAAAATAATTGCAATTTATATCTTTGCTGACCTGGCAGGGCAATCATTTATCAGACCATACCGAACATTTCTCATTAACGGCTTGGCATGTTCTAAGAAAGTATGGAATGGTTTTTTCAGGGCTATAAGCTTTTTCTGATGCTTTGGTAAAATTATTTGTGTTAAGAAATATAACCTACCAGATCAAGAGATAGAATATCCCATTTGTTCTGAGTCCTGTTCCCTTGATCAACTATCAAACAGCACACTTTTTAGCTTGGACAATTATAACACAAAATTCTACTATTTTGTATTACCATAATGCTTAATGAATCAGAAATCGACTTCGTATATTTAAACTTAGTAGTAGTATTTCTACTACTTTGGCAGCCCAAGTAGATAAAGGGAAGATTCTACTCACTGTTTGAAGATCAGACATGGGGCATATATATAATTACAAGTTTTATTATAGTTGACGAATTTAGGAGCTGTCCATCCAGTAGTTCAGTTTGACCAGTGACCTAGCCCATGTGCCACGTCGTCTCAACTCCAGGAAGCCCCTGCCACCAGAGAGGCCTACGGTCAGTTATGCCAAGGCTCTTCACCCCTGTAGAGGCACTCACGATCCACAGTATTCAAGAAAAAAAAGAGGCACATCCACAACGCAATAGGCGTATTGACAATGCGACCGCGGCAACTGAGTGATTGGCCACCTTAGCTGAAATCTTTGCCATTTTTTGTCTATCGACTTTTCCCTATTGACCGTATGCCATTAGAATGGATTCGGTGTGTGCGTCTGGAGTTTCTTATGCTTACCAAATCAGCCATGTTGGTTTTTGTTAGTTGATGCATTTTCAATGCCCATTTCCTCTATTCCAATTCAATCCATGTTCGGAATTGCAAGGGAAATTGAAAAAAACGTGTCACTTCTGAGCTGGATTTGTTGCGCCACTGCTCGCCAGAGTCGCTGCCAATTGCGTCTGATGCTAGAGTTTGGAGCAGTTGTGCCGGCCGCACTGCCGGCCTGTGTTGGTCCTGTGCGAGCAGGGAGTTGCCGCCTGGAGGAGGGCCGCGCCGTCCTAGGTTGTTGGCCTGTGGTCGCCAACAGCTGCCCCTCCGATCTGCTTAAGGAACACGATGACTCGGTCGAGCGATCCGGCTAGGTCATCCGTCATCGTGGTGTGGTCACCCAAGTCAGCTACAAAATTCTGTCAAAAAAAAAGTCAGCTACAAAATTACTGACATACCCCTAATTAAATTAATTAAAAGTCAATATTAACTCTGTCAGATGAACGGACAAATTCATTTGGAGTGAAAGTACGAAGTACTGGGAAGGCACTCACCCAGTTCCACGGTGATTTAGGGCCTCTGTTGACATTCTGTCTGTACTTAAACATCCTACATTTTACATTAAATTCGTGACCAGTACTACCAATCCTGGGTCCCTTTTTTTTACTTGGTGATATACTTAGCTTAGATTATTTGGTCCCTATCAGATATAAGTTCAAAAATGAATATGGAACTTGGATATTATCATTTTTGTATTGCTATTGTAGTATGTATACCCAACAAATTACTGCCAGGTGATTTACTCAATAGATGGTCTATCCTCACATGTGTTTTTTTTATTGTTCACATCTTGCAGGCAATTCTGCAATCACGAGTGGGCAGGAGAGTTGTTGGTCTTGATCTGAACGTTTGCCAGCAACCTAATCATTTGACAACACACCAACTACTGAGGTCCAAGATGGCATGATCTGAAGCTGACAAAACACCAAATATTGAGGTCCAAGATGGCATGATCTGAAGCTGTGGAACGAAGCTCATGACCTTATAGTGCAGTTCTATTTAAAATATTACGGGTTCTATAGTGAACTAAGCTCATGATCTGAAGATGGTCTTGGCTAAAATTACGGGTTATACGGTAGCTCAATCACTGTATGATCTGAAGTATATTACCCGTACCACAAGAATGTAATAGCCTTACACCCATTTTACATAGAGGTTATAAGTTTTATACTAATCAAGAAAGTAATGGCAACGAACCAAGAAACAAATGGGATGCATAATTAGAATATTGCATCAGTAGAACTTCGTCATCATGTCGAGTGTGCCTTCAAAGACCCTATTAGCACGACTCGGTAAGAAGAACAAAGCAATAGTACGACCTACCAATATCCAAGGTTCAACGCCAAATTCACATGGCAATGACTTTATTCAGTGTAAACAACTACAAAATGCCTGCAGTTTTGAAATACATATATATTTTGGGTTGATACCAAACAAACATATCAAAGCATTCTACATCTAGAAATACTCCAATTTACTTGATGAATCACAAACACATTTGTCTGGTGATCTTTCTCGAAACTCAGGTCACGGAAACTAAAGATCTCATATAGAAAAACTAATTAAGAATTTGAAGGCCACGGAAAAAGACGGTAACACCTTCTGAACTTCTTGATATTTGACCTCAGCTTTTACATCTAACTAATCATCAGCTAAAAAATCATTGCTTCACCTGTCCATTCCATGATCACAATGTATTCATGTAAATCAATTACTCAAGACAATAATAAGAGGATATATGGTAGTGACATAAAAATAATGTACAAGACTACATGGGGCTACTTTGGGTATGTATTCAAAAATAAGAATGGTGCAGAGATACTGCCTTGGTCCATTGGTGCCGAGTTAAAGAAATAAAACTGTCACTTCAATGATGTACAACAAAAGGACACATAGAAATTTGAAAATAGTTGTCTTTCAGTTTCATACTGCAATTGATGACTAAATTTCATCTATCACTCATGAAATCATTACTAAAAATGTCTGCTCAGACATGTACATTTGAAATGATACGTACTTATAACTGAAATGTTGAACAACAAAAAGAAATCATAGAAATATTTGAGTACATTACAACTAATTTTCATTTTCCACGGACGGCTAAACTACACTCAGTAATTTCACGGAGATCCTGAAAACCAAAGATATATTCATTGAATTAGCTTTCAGATCATAGAATCCAAGTTCACAGGATTGTGAATTAAAAAATTAACACTAATGGCTACAAATCATGCATTTGTTATCTGTTTGAAGTGATAATTTGTGGGAAAATATAAATAGCAGGAAACAACGCAGAAGTTAAACGTGTGTCTTAGATGAGATAGTCAGCTAGCCATGACTGGTTATAGCAAGATGACAGTCCTGCATTATATGTTTCATGTTTTTACAGGGGGAGCTCTCTCAGATAAATTACATAACGATCTTAAAAGTCCAAAACTCTAGCCTCTAGGCAGCAGTGAGCAAAAGGGGGGGAAATTAAGAACAGAATAAAATATCAATGCAAAACTATAAATTATCATCCTAATCTTAGACACGCAATAGCCTTAACCTGATTTTTTGAAGAAATATAGCATCATTGAACAAAGATTGCCTCTGTTATCTCCATAAATTTTTGACACAAGGAATGTAGTTGTGTGAATTTTTTTAAATAAAGTTGAGGTGAATTCAAACTAATGTAAGGGGGAAATAATCTTGTTGCATTTTTATTTTGTCCCTACCCAGAATAATGTGCATGCATGTTTACCGAACATGCTTTCCTAATGCATATCCTTGTTAGTGAAGTGAAATGATTTCAGATCAGAAACTACAGAATTATTAGCTCAAAATAAATTTACTTGCAGAGATTTATATCTATATATCAGTATACATCACTTAATATATTTCATCGTGAAATACGGTTCGGAGTGTACTAAAAAAATCGCTTGAGCTACAATGGCCATGTATGCTCAAGTCTGAGAAAGATATACTAAACTCAAAAATAATAGAAAGATGACAACAAATCAACATACTATGTTCTAAGAGATTCATTAGGGGTTTGCAAAATTATCTATATCTCCAGTCTGATAAATGCAATAGGAGCTAGAATTACGGATATTACATCAAGCAAAGGGCAACTGATCGACTAGAAAAAAAATCAGTTACCTCTTTGTTGTCTTCGCCACTTGACTTATCTTCAATAATCAATTACTGAAATGTGCACCCAGTAAAAAGGCTATAGCACAAGAATCCATTTGATCCAGTAAGTACTTCTAAAATACAGAATCTCATTAGAACACAATAATAAAAAACTTTATTCATGGAAATCTTAGAAATCATTTTTGCAATAATAAAAAATAAAATAAAGAGTCCAATATGAGTCTGTTAAATAGTAGCTCGATGCACTCACAAAAAGTAGCTGCATTCAAATCCCCCTAGACAAAGTTAAAGTCAAAGATAAAGAATCATAGAGAGCTAAATAAACTGCTTTACCATTGATCTATACCTTCATATCAGGCACCTACATAACACATAACATTGTACACTTCACCATCCAGATATTTAGGAGTATATCGAAGGTCAATGCAGCAAAACCACTCATGAGACACTACGATGTATTTATTAAATATCATGTCCAATCTTTGTGATACCACTAGATCAATAAATGGTAGAGAACGATGTTCCTTGGTTGTGGACTCATACATTCAAATAGGAAATATATCCGCTAACCAAATGGCAAACTGAAATAAGTCGTAATATAAAATTAAATAGATCCATCGCGCACAAACTGAATGGCGTGCCAAAGTTGCAAATGTATTCTTACTTGCATAGTGATAGTATCAGTAAGTTTTTTTGGGAAAACTCCAGCCTTCAGTTACATGACTATGCAACCAACTACATCAATATCATGAATACATGAGCAAGAGAATCAACCATATAAAGGAGAAAGCAAGTAAAAAAAATGTCAAACAAAGGAATGTCGTGGAAATCTTTGACGGACATCGATGGAAAGTCTAAAGGGGATTTGGACATCATTCACATCAGTCCAATTTGGAACGGAAGGCTAACACCATTAGTCAAAGGAAAATGCATTAAAGGTGTGAGACATATTTATATTTCAACATTTTGTAAATAAAAACAACAACCTGCATTTTATAGTCCACACATCAGACCTCGGAGTGCACCGGGGAGGGAATAAGAACTCTTGCTTTGGATTTTGAAAATAGTTTGTGAGATAGAGCATCTACAGGAGAGGTCTGAGGAGAAACCAAGGAGTACTACACCAGCGGTTGAGGACAATAGCCTCTGGAGGAAGCCCCGCTTAAACCATAAAGTATTTGGCAACTGATCGTAAGATATAAAAAAGATCACTAAACAACTATTAATTTTTCTATGTGCTTCGTGCTTTTTGCTCAAATGAAGAGATTGCTAAAGATGAGAAGTGCACTTCTCTCGCATATCCTGATTAAAGCATAAACCAAATGGATGCATTGACGTGGGACAAACAATGAGTACTAAGACATGTCACTTTTCAAACTTCATTTGATTTTTTCCAAAGAAGCATTCTATTGGCAATATGGTCATCCATGGCCTTGAAAAATAAACATCGATTTTTAAAAAACAATCTATAAAATAAAGACATAAAATTATATGTTTCCAATTTCTAGTTCAACCTACTGGTGGGTCTAACTTTGAAACTACAGATTCATAAGGAATTAATAAGGTTTTAAGGATGCACATGATTGTCTCCTTTCAGACTTTGATGCTATATGCTAGAAAGAAATCATTATGATTTCCAAGGAAGTACTGCTAGTAGGCGCCGTACAATGCTTGTATGTTCTACCATTACATGGATTTCTATCATTAGCAAAGGAGCTACAATATAGATTACATCATCTTATGATTTGGCATAAGGAAATTACACATGAAAGGAAATCATTTAAATTAGGACTGTTTGCATGGTTCTTGGTTCATATAAGATCCATAAAATAGTCTTTGATGCATAACCATTCTTAGAACACATAAAGTTAAATAGGAGGATGTAACATCCCAAATCTTTAATCAAGGTTAATCAAGATCCAAATTACTCAATTTAGGGTTAACAAAAACTTTTTCCATTTAAAACCTTTAAGCATTCATATGTGTGTGCATTTAAAATAGGAGTTGTTTGAAATGTCATGGTTGTTTGTTCTAATGGTTGTAAAATGATTCTAAGATGAATGTCATGTCATCTAGATCATTCCCAAGCAAAAAACTAAAGAAAAAGAAATCAAAAAGAATTAAATAAAGGAAATGGTCACTTTTGCCATTTTAATCAACTAGGCCACTTTGGGTGTTCCTAGCACTCAAATTCCAACAGAAACAATTATGGATCTTTGCACCCCTTTCTAGTACAAGTAGTGATGTGCTAAGGTCCACTTTGTGATCTCCCAAAAACTTTCAAACTCTAATTTTAAATGACAATTGAAAAATGGAATCTAGTTCATATGTATAGATCACCCTATTTCAAAAACCATCTAAATGAATTCCATTTAACAAATCCTAGAAACCAGAGATGCTTAAGCATGTGACAAACCACTCCACAAAAATTCAGTTCAAAATTCCAAACTTGATTTTTTTCGGCCATTTTGTCAAACACTTGGAATGCACAGATCAGATGAAAACCAAAAACACTAGTGTGAGCAGTGCTCTGGCGAAACCTGTCTCCCACATTGCAACCAAAACCTCTCAACTGCACCCCCTACCCTTTTCTAGCCCGGCCAAGCACTATGCCCACGACCAAATGGTCATGGACATCAATGACGAGCCCACTTGAGCACCTCACCGGCGACAGCGCGCCACAGCAGCCTCCAGCCTCGCCCACCTTGCCCAACGTGTAGCTCGTGGTCCACCTCCCCCTCCAGGCCAGCCCCAGCTCGAGGACAGAGCGAGGAGAAGCCAGGAACCGCCGCGCCCGGAACGTGTCTGCCATGCCGACGCCGCCCGCAGAGCGCGCATGGTCCCCGCTCAACCAGACCCCGCCTCACTCTCGCCGCCCACCTACATGAACACCACCGCCCCAGGAAGCTACTAGACATGCCCGTTTCCCTGACTGTGTCCCGTAGTCGCCGGCCACTGCAAAGTTCGCCATCGACAGAGAAATCGTGCATGCCGCGCCGCTCGCTTCTCCCGACCGCAATCCACTGCACACGCACCTCCGTGACACTCGCCAGGGAACCGCCCACCATCCTATCCCACCGCCCAAGCCTCTAGGTTGTTGTGCCGTCGTCACCGGCGAGCACCGCCCATGCCTCGATGCCGCCTCGCCCCGCTATAAATAGAGCGCCTCCCAGCACCAATTCGTCACACCATTCTCATCCACCCCCCCTTAGAACACTCCTAGAGCCCCACCGGAGCAAGCCACAGCCCGTAGCGCCGGAATTTCGCCGGAGTCTACCGCAGAAGGAGGAGAAGGGCGCCATTGATCCAGGCCATCTCCCGGGACGCCGCCGGTACCACGAGAACCGCCGTTGTCTTCTCGTTCATTTGCCCGCCTTGATGCACTAGCTGGAGCCCCGGTACGTCCCCACTGCACCCCCACCGAGCCGCTAGGGTTCGGTCTTGTCGGCAACGTGTTCGTTGCCGACGACGATCGTGAGCCGTTGATCTAGTTCTGATCATGCGGCCACTGTTCGCCCATACCGTTTTGGCAACCCTTGTCCCACTGACAGGTGGGGCCCTCACTTGAAACCAGCCCGGGCGCTGTGTGGAGTAAACTGGGCCGGCCCATTTATTTCCCGCGTGACCCGTTTAATTCAAATAACTCTTTTTCTTTTTAGACTTAAACTAGAATATGTCCCTTAGTTTGAAAATCAATTTAGAGAGTTATACAAATCCAAATTGAGTGATTCCAATTTTGTTGGATAAGATAATGAAAATATCTATCGAAGACCGTTGGATTTAAATCATTTAGAGTTAGAGATCTCTCCTAGTAAAAATAACAAGACAGAAGCTTTTGCACATTCAAACATTTTTATAAAATCAACCATAAACAGCTTCTGAGTTGATTCCAACTCTCAAAAATCACATTTAACCATACCTATATGAATATGTAATAATATTAAGGTTTGTATGCAGTGACTTTAGACTAGTACCAAAATAATGCTATATAGGCATTTCTAGTCACTTTAAATCATTAATTATTAAACTTAAACTTATTAAAATGTGATCCAACCCTTAAATCACATTCCCATATGCTAGAATATGTGGTGATGACATGTGTCCACATGATCCCATATTTTAAATGGAGAATATTAAATCTTAGTTAATTTCAATGAGTAGAAATTAATTTTTCTCAAATAAAATAAATGAAACTAGTCCATTAAACCTTGTGATGTTTGTGAGGATACTAGATCATCAAATGTGTGCCTTAGTGTGCCAAGTAGACTAGTTAAGTATTGTTTGGTGATTGTGTATTCTGTATGTATTTATAGACGATGGTACCGACCAAGTCTTCGAGGAGGAGAAGTTCTACCAAGAGGAGGAGGAAGAAAATTTCAACCACTGCACTACCCAAGGCAAGCTACTATTGGCAAGCTAACACTTGCAAGTATTATACCTAGCAAGCTATTACTGTCAAGCTAACCCTTGCAAGCGAGATAACCTAAGCAAAGACATTAGGCATGCTTTGGTTATATCATTTTGACTTATACCTACTCCAAGTTTTACTTACAAGTTTTACTTCCTTTACTTTACCAAAGTCCTTTACCTTGTTTAAAGGTAGCATAAAGAGTATAAAACTTGACTTATCTAGTTAGACTTAGATGTCATCCTATGGCATGAGATTAAGATTAGCATCCCACCTTAGTAAACACTCTTAACTTAGTAGTTTAGAGCTAAACCAAAACGTGATCACTTTAGATGGGAATACTTGGTGCAAATGACTTGTGAAAACCATAGAATGATGAGTCATTCTATTGAGATGTTTTGACATGTGTTGAGAAACACAAATGGTTTATGATGATGATGAAAATGTTAAGGCATGAGCCTTAGCCCTTTTATAAAAACTGATGGTTGGGTTCGGATGCGATACCATTCCAATTTTACCGTACAACCACAATACCTGAATTGGGCAAGGCTTAGCCGAAAGTTTATATGAATTAGTATTAGTTCCCTCGCGGGAGAGGTTTGAGTTGAGGCTACCTCTCAATGTTTTCCACCTATGCAGTGCCGAGGATGACAGATGGTCATGGCTGGGAGGCCATACTCATAGGAGAGGTGCTTATACTAGAGTGTGTAACGGAAAGGTTATGTTTGATTATCTGCATACTAAGTATGATAATTCAGGGTTATCCCTGACAGATGTATCGAAATTTGTGGTGAAAGTGTACCACCTCTGCAGAGTGTCAAACTATTCGAATAGCCGCGTCCGCGGTTATGGATAGTTGGAGTGGCCATATTGTTCCATTGTCAGATGTTTTCAGAATGACTTATGAAATGAATTGTGACATGACTTGACCACAACAGAGTTGTGACTATGACAACTAAGTTCCCACTTAGGTGTTTTCAAACTTTATTTTATCTTTCTTTGTTTCTGAACTCAGCTTAGGTTTCAAACTTAACTTTGCAAATAAACTTAGAGTTTAGCATTCCTACTAGAACTATCTTACTTGTTAGTGGTAGTTTGCGAGTACTTAAAGAGTACTCATGGCTTTATCCCTAGCTATTCCCGTGGCTAGACTATGAGGAGGACTACACTGAAGGAGGACAGCAGGACGGCTACGATAACTAGGATCATCTCCCATCATCAGCATTGCATGTGACACTGAAGATGGACCCCACCGCTACGCTATTTATTCTGCTACTTGATTGTACTAAGACTGGATCATGAGATCCTTTATTTGTGTAAGACTTTATTATGGTTTGTAATGGATGATGTACTGTGATATCCAATCTGTTATGTCTCGCAAAAATGGTAATCCTGGGATTGTGATGTATGGAATAACAGGCATCTGGGATTAAAAATCCGGGTGTTTAAAAGTTGGTATCAGAGCCATCCTGACCATAGGAGACCCTAGTTAGAATGGACGTCCGAAACAAAAACTTAGTTTCAAAAACCAAAGTGAGTATTTGTGAAAACTATTTCCCCACTTACCCTTGGGATTCTTTGTCTCAAAAAAAATCATGCTCCTCCAAATTCTTACATTACTACATAAAACTTTGACACACTTGATCACTTCACTAACTTTCTCATCCTAAATTCTTATAGATGGAAGCTCAGTACATCAAAGTTCTACCAGTTGGGCAACAAAGGCCAACTGATCTTCGAGAGGGATCTTGATGCATTGTCTGAGTACTTAGAGTGTCCGCATCCGGAATTTCTTGGAGCTCAACTCCCTGGTCCCCCAGGAGGAGATTTACAATGCCTAGTAACTACTGATCTTCGAGGCAAGATAGAGGCACCAATATCCGGGAGGATTCAGTTCTCCGTGAGAGAGAACAACTGGCTAGATGGATTAGCCAGGGCAATGCATGAAGCTCTCGCTCGTCTTTGCGCACAGAATGTCAACTTGATCCAAGGAACCCGCTTTGCTCACTATGCAAGGCGTGATTCTATGGGAATGCCGCTAGAGATGCCAAGTCACCCGGAGTTGAAGCGCCAAGTGGAGAACCTTGACTTCCTACTGTACGACAGACAGAAGGAATTGGACAATGTTAGAGAGTTCGCCAACCACAACCTTGCCATTGCTGCCCAGAAGGCCCAGACTTTCTCACTGCTCGTCAAGGATCGCTAGTCTCTTTGCCGTCAATGCGCAAAGAAGGATCGCACCATCGACCGTCTTCGCAAGAAGGTGGCCGACCTCGAGAAGATCATCAAGGAGCAATAAGCTCAGCTTGCAGCAAAAGAAGAAGAAGAGGAAGGTGAAGATATCCAAGGGGATATTGAATCCTACCTCAGTAATGATGATGACTATCTGTTGGATGATGCCATAGACTTCTACACTGACGATGATGACTCCGACTTCATTGATGATGAGTAGATGCACTAGAGCACTATCATAGGAGTGAGAGTATCGGTCCCATTGTATCGTAGCCTGCAGAATGGTTCTTAAAACCATCTGTTTTCCTTTTGATGTTGTGGTGTGTGTGAGTTTGTATCATGTGCTTTGCTTGAATGAATGAAAAGCAGTTAGTTGTAAAACCTGAGTCAAACTCAAAGATTTAAGCTTTGAAAACCAAAACCATGAACCTTAGAACTTTCCCTCTTACCCCATTATCTATCTCAATCTTCAGATGACTCGTGGAAACCAAGGAGGGAGCAGCTCATTGCAAGACCCAATGCTGCAGATTCTGCAGACTCTCATTGCAGACCGTGAAGCTAGTAGGGCAGACGCCAAGCCAATCTAGCCACCTTGCAGCAGATCACCCAGATGGCTCACAACAATCAGAACCATGGAAATCAGGATCATCATGGATCCAAACTCAAAAACTTCCAGAACACCAATCCCACAATCTTTAGCCAGTCTAAAAACCCACTGGATGCCGATGACTGGTTGTAGACAATGGAGAACAACTTAGAAGTAGCCGGAGTGGATGCCAATGAGAAGGTTCTTTTTCCACCCACTATTTGGCAGGAGATTCAAGAGCATGGTGGAACAGCACCCGCACAATAAACCAGGGTCAAGTGATGACATGGGAAGCCTTCAAAATCAAGTTCAGTCGCACCCACGTGCCGCAAGATCTAGTCACCAGAATAAGGGATGAATTCAGAGAGTTGAAGCAAGGAAGAATAACTGTAGTGGAGTACCATGACAGATTCTTGTCCCTAGCCAGGTATGCACCTGATGAGATCAACACGGAGGCCAAGAAGAAGGAGAGATTCCTGAACGGACTGCATGATGAGATGCAAACTATCCTCGTCAACATCCGTTTCGAGGATCTCGAAGAGCTAGTCGACTCTGCCATTCAGATGGAAGGGAAGATTAATCAAGCAAACGACAACCACAAACGCCGGATGATGCACTAAGCTGGATCCAACAATCACCAGAAGTACCGTCCCAACCCGTCTGCCGGATATGCACCGCGGAACAATCGACCCCCAATGTCTCGCCCAAGCTACCCCAACCGTAGCGGAGGAAATGTGAAGTCTGGAGGAAACAAAAATCACCCCGGCAACTCCAGGAATTTCAACCGTGCACCTCCCAAGAACAACAACAACAACACTGCACCCAGAACTGGAAGCAATGTTGTGCCCATGGCAGCAAAGGACAAGTCTCAGATTACTTGTTTCGAGTGTGGAGTGAAGGGTCACTACTCTAATGAGTGTCCCAAGAAGATTGCCGCCACTGCCAATGTGAATGCCGCATCTCAACAGCAGCGTCGTGTTTAGCCCGGAAGAAGATTCACCCCAGGGAACCCTCACAACCGCAACCGCCGTCTCTTCCACATGAACGCCGAAGAAGCCCAAGAAGCGCCAGATGTAGTGTTGGGTATGTTTTATGTCAACTCAGTTTTAGCAAGAGCGTTGTTTGATTCTGGAGCATCGCACTCTGTCACCGAAGAATTTGCATGCACTAGTAAAATTCACCAAACCAACTTGAAGTATGTGATGATAGTTCAAATACCTGGTTCAACTACAAAAGCTAAAAAAATTTGCAAAGTTGTACCTATCAGAATACATGGGATAGATTTTTATGCCAATCTAATAGTACTTGGAACCAAAGGTTTAGAAGTAGTACTAGGAATGGATTGGATGTCAAAGCATAAATGATTGATTGACTATGCCAAGAAAGCCATCACCATGACCAGTAGCTCTGGAGTATCAATAGAGCATATATCTGAAATCTTGCTCCGTCAATTCAAGTGCAACAAGAGTCTAGCCCTACCCACCATAGACCAAGTCCGAGTAGTCTGTGAATACCCCGACGTATTCCCAGATGAATTGCCAGGTATGCTCGCGGATAGGGATATTGAGTTCATTATCGAACTAATCCCTGGAACCAGACCCATAGCCTAGAGACCCTATAGCATGAACCCCTCAGAGTTACTAGAATTGAAGAAGCAGTTGGATGCTATGTTGGCAACATGCTTGATTCAACCAAGCGCATCGCCATGGAGATCGCCCGTGTTATTCGTCGACAAGAAGGATGGAGGCAACTATTTGTGCACAGATTACAGGAAGCTGAATGACGTCACCATCAAAAACAAGTACCCTTTGCCAAAGATAGAGGATCTATTTGATCAGTTGACTGGTGTCGATGTGTTCTCTAAGATCGATCTTAGGACTGGTTATCACCAACTTAAGATTCGAGCAACGGATATTCCAAAGACCGCCTTTACTACTCGTTATGGATTATACGAGTATACGGTCATGTCTTTTGGATTAACAAATGCCCCTGCTTATTTCATGAATATCATGAATAAGATCTTTATGAATTTTCTAGACAAGTTTGTCATTGTGTTTATTGACGATATCCTTATCTACTCCAAGTTAGAAGAAGAGCATGAGCAACATCTGAGGATCATCCGTGAAACCCTTAGAGAGCATCGGTTGTATGCCAAGTTTAGCAAATGTGAGTTTTGGCTGAAAGAAGTAGGATTCCTAGGGCATATTGTGTCTGCCGGAGGAGTCGTTGTTGGTCCCACCTTGATCAAAGATGTTGAAGCATGGGAAGCCCCAATCACTGAAACCCAAGTCCATGCATTTCTCAGATTAGCGGGATATTACTGCAAATTCGTAGAAGGATTTTCGAGCATAGCAAGACCCATAACCCAATTGTTGAAGAAGGACAAAAAGTTTGAATGGACTGACAAATGTGAAGCAAGTTTCTAAGAGCTCAAGAAGAGATTGATTTCAGCCCCAATATTGATCATGCCAGATATCAAGAAGCCGTTTGATGTGTATTGTGATGCATCCAAGATTGGTCTCGGATGTGTATTGATGCAAGAAGGCAAAGTCATCGCATATATGTCTCGACAACTGAAGCAGCATGACCAGAACTATCCTACTCATGATCTTGAGTTAGCAACCATAGTTTTGGCATTGAAGACATGGCGTCATTATCTTATGGGTAATCACTATGAGATTTACTCAGATGACAAGAGCTTGAAGTATAATTTCACTCAGAGGGAGCTGAATATGAGGCAAAGGAGATGGATAGAGTTAATCAAGGATTATGACCTTGACATTCACTATCACCCCAGCAAAGCCAATGTGGTAGCGGATGCTCTTAGCAGATTGCCGTGTAGGTTAAACACCATGATCAAGGAGAATCAACCAAGTTTGCATGAGGAGTTGGAGCAGTTCAGAACTGAGCTAGTTAGCAAAGGATTCTTAGCTAGCATTGAACTTCAACCCACTTTGATTAGCCAAATCAAGGAAGCCCGGAAGGGAAATGCAAGTATCGACGGAATCAAGCGTCGTATTGGTACAGGAAAGGTACCTGGATTCACCGAAGATGAAGGAGTTCTGTGGTACAAAGGATGTATCTGTGTGCCAGCAGATTCGAAGCTGAAGCAAGTTATCATGCAAGAAGCTCATGATACTCTTTATTCTATCCACCCGGAGGAGCGAAGATGTATCAGGATCTAAAGGAGCAATTTTGGTTGCACAAGATGAAGAGAAAAATCGGAAGCTACATCGCCAAGTGTGATATCTATCAGAGAGTCAAAGCGGAACATCAGAGACCCGTAGGACTGTTGCAACCATTGCAGATTCCGGAATAGAAATGGGATTCCATCGGAATGGACTTTATCACCGGTTTGCCTACTTCTAGTAGGGGAAATGACTCAATCTGGGTCATCGTCTATAGACTGTCCAAAGTAGCCCATTTTATACCTGTTAAGACCACCTACTAGAGTTCGAAGCTAGCAGAGTTGTACATTTCTAGAATCGTCATTTTGCATGGAACCCCCAAGACCATAGTATCGGATCGAGGAACCCAATTTACCTCGAGATTTTGGCAGAAAGTCCAAGAAGGATTAGGAACCAAGTTTAATTTCAACACAGCTTATCACCCACAAACTGATGGACAGACTGAAAGAGTCAACCAAATCCTAGAGGATATGTTGAGAGCTTGTGTGTTAGAGTATGGATCAAAATGGGAAGACTGTCTGCCTTTCGCAGAATTCTCATATAACAACAGTTATCAAGCCAGTTTGAAGATGGCACCATTTGAGTTCCTATACGGAAGAAAGTGTCGTACCCCTTTGAATTGGTCGCAAGTAGGAGAGAGTCAGATTTTCGGACCCGACATTCTCCGAGAAGCTGAAGAGAAAGTTCACAAAGTCCGTGAGCACCTCAAGAACGCCCAATCCAGACAGAAGAGTTATGCTGAAAAGAGAAGGAGAGACCTGACTTTCATTGTCGGAGATTTTGTGTATCTCAAGGTTTCGCCATTGAAGGGAACACAGCATTTTAGTCTAAAAGGAAAGTTAGCCCCCAGATATATCGGACCCTTCAAGATTCTGAATCGCCGAGGAGAAGTATCATATCAACTAGAACTACCTAAAGAGATGTCTGCCACCCACAATGTGTTCCATATCTCGTTACTTCGCAAATGTCTAGAAGTGCTAGAGAAGACCAAAGTTTTCAAGAACATAGATCACCGAGTCGTTGATATCAACAAGGATCTGATGTATCGTGAAGTGCCCATCCGTATCTTGGAGGAAGCTTACAAAACCATCAGGACCCGGAGTATCAAATTTCTCAAGATCCAATGGAGCAACCATACCGAAGAAGAAGCCACTTGGAAGCGAGAAGATTACATTAGGACTGAGTTCCCAGATCTCTTTAGTTCCTAGTTTTCTTTCTTAAATCTCGGGACGAGATTTTGTTTAAGAGGGTAAGGTTTGTAACATACCAAATCTTTAATAAAGGTTAATCAAGATCCAAATTACCCAATTTAGGGTTAACAAAAACTTTTTCCATTTAAAACCTTTATGCATTCATATGTGTGTGCATTTAAAATAGGAGTTCTTTGAAATGCCATGGTTGTTTGTTCTAATGGTTGTAAAATGATTCTAAGATGAATGCCACATCATCTAAATCATTCCCAAGCAAAAAACCAAAGAAAAAGAAATCAAAAAGAATTAAATAAAGGAAATGGTCACTTTTGCCATTTTAATCAACTAGGCCACTTTGCGTATTCCTAGCACTCAAATTCCAACAGAAACAATTGTGGATCTTTGAACCCCTTGCTAGTACAAGTAGTGATGTGCCAAGGCCCACTTTGTGATCTCCCAAAAACTTTCAAACTCTAATTTTAAATGACAATTGAAAATGGAATCTAGTTCATATGTATAGATCACCCTATTTCAAAAACCATCCAAATGAATTCCATTTAACAAATCCTAGCAACCAGAGATGCTTAAGCATGTGACAAACCACTCCACCAAAATTCAATTCAAAATTCTAAACTTGATTTCTTTCGGCCATTTTGTCAAACACTTGGAGTGCATAGATCAGATGAAAACCAAAAACCTGTCTCCCACATTGCAACCAAAACCTCTCCACTGCATCCCCTAACCTTTTCTATCCCGGCCAAGCACTGTGCCCACGACCAAATGGTCATGGACATCAATGCCGAGCCCACTTCAGCACCTCACCGGCGACAGCGCGCCACAACAGCCGCCAGCCTCGCCCACCTTGCCCAACGTGTAGCTCGTGGTCCACCTCCCCTCCAGGCTAGCCCTAGCTCAGGGACAAAGCGAGGAGAAGCCAGGAACCGCCGCGCCCGGAACGTGTCTGCCATGCCGACGCCGCCCGCAGAGCGCGCACAGTCCCCTCTCAACCAGACCCCGCCTCGCTCTCGCCACCCACCTACATGATCACCACCGCCCTAGGAAGCTACTAGACACGCCCATTTCCCCGACCGTGCCCCGTAGTCGCTGGCCACCGCAAAGTTCGCCGTCGATAGAGACATCGTGCGCGCCGCGCCGCTCGCGTCTCCCGACCGCATTCCACTGCACACGCACCTCCGTGACACTCGCCAGGGCACCGCCCACCGTCCTAGCCCACCGCCCAAGCCTCTAGGCCGTTGTGCCGTCGTCACCGGCGAGCACCGCCCATGCCTCACTGCCGCCTCGCCCCGCTATAAGTAGAGCGCTTCCCAGCACAAATTCGTCACACCATTCTCATCCACCCCCCCTCAGAACACTCCCAGAGCCCCATCGGAGCAAGCCGCAACCCGTAGCGCCGGAATTTCGCCGGAGTCCGCCGTGAAAGGAGGAGAAGGGCTCCATTGATCCAGGCCATCTCCCGGGATGCCGCCGGTACCAGGAGAACCACCGCCGTCTTCTCGTTCATTTGCCCACCTCGCCGCACTAGCTGGAGCCCCGGTACGTCCCCATTACACCCCCACCGAGCCGCTAGGGTTCAGTCTCGCCGGCGACGTGTTCGTCATTGACGACGACCGTGAGCCGTTGATCTAGTTCTGATCCTGCGGCCACCGTTCGCCCATACCGTTTCGGTAACCCCTGTCCCACTGACAGGTGGGGACCTCACTTAAAACCAGCCCGGGCGCTGTGTGGAGTAAACTGGGCCGGCCCATTTATTTCCTGTGCGACCCGTTTAATTCAAATAACTCTTTTTCTTTTTAGACTTAAACTAGAATCTATCCCTTAATTTGAAAATCAATTTAGAGAGTTATACAAATCCAAATTGAGTGATTCCAATTTTGTTGGAAAGCTAATGAAAATCTATATCCAGGCCTATTGGATTTAAATCATTTACAGTTAGAGATCTCTCCTAGTAAAAATAACAAGACATAAGCTTTTGCACATTCAAATATTTTTATAAAATCAGCCATAACAACTTCTGAGTTGATTCCAACTCTCAAAAATCCCATGATGAGAAGGGAGTAGTTCTCTCTCGAGGCTAAGGGCTCTACCGGTAGCTATGTGTTCATCTCTCTCTATGCGTGATCTTATTGAGATCATGAGCTTTGTAATCTAGATCTAATCTGCTACTCAAGTCCTGCTTATCCCCACGTGTGTGAAGTTGACGATGTGCACACCGTGTGGCACTTTGGCTAAGGTTACAGAAATACTTATCATGAGTATAATTTGAGTTGAATGTCTCTATGAGATTGTGGTGTTTGTTGGAACCATCTAGCGCTCAAGGTGATAGTGAGGGGTTATCTAGATGGGGAATGCGAACTTTAAGATGTGCTGTTATAGCCCTACATCGTCCAACCGAAGAGTAGTTCAGGGTAGCATAATGAAGAGAAGATATTTATATGAGAGTGTCCACTAGTGAAAGTATGATCCCTAGGCCTTGTTTCTAAACATTGAAACACCATTTACAATCAGTCTTGTTACATGTTTGCTTGCAGCCACTCTTATTTCAGATTGCAATTACCACTTATAATCATCCATATTACTTGTATTTCACTATCTCTTCGTCGAACTAGTGCACCTATACACCTGACAAGTGTATTAGGTGTGTTGGGGACACAAGAGACTTCTTGTATCTTGATTGCAGGGTTGCTTCAGAGAGATACCTTGACCACTTCCTCCCTGAGTTCGATAAAACTTAGGTGATTCACTTAAGGGAAACTTGCTGCTGTTCTATAAATCTCTGCACTTGGAGGCCCAACACTGTCTACAAGAATAAAAGCGTGTGTAGACATCAATAACATGATGAACTGAGCAGAGCTCTTGTAGAAATGATACATCATGGATTGAATAAATATATGCTTATATCATGCGTGATAAAATGGAACCGCCAAATTGAAATGAATATTGTTAGCCTATGATGCTGCCACCCCGATGAATAATAGCTGCATTTTTGCATGGTAGTAGGAGTAGTGTACACTGGTGTTGTTCTAAATACTTTGATATGGGTGATGCTTCATCATCCCACACCATCGTCGTATCACTGTCATGCAGTGCCACCGACCGGCAGCCGTATCACCATGAACCCTTGCAGAACGTACCTCTTCAACTCCCTATGCTTTCGCCTTGCCCTTCCTCCTCCTCGTTGCCGCCACCCAACGACCTGGTGGTTGCGCACCAGCATCCGCACCGCACACGCATCGACGCCCGCCAATGTATCAACAACGCACACCATGCCCTCATGGCATGCGATATATTGGCGAGCTTGTTCCTGGCTGGACCGTCTTGTTAGCATTGCATCGCTATCATATATGTATGGTTAGCGGCCTTAGCAAACTCCATGACCAATGTGTCTCTCTTCGAGTTATTCTGCAGATTATTTTGCACCTGAAACCAATGATCAGCCGTTCATATATCCTCACCATCTCCAAATCGGAGGTAAACATAGGAAAAACACACTCAGCGAGGCGAGAACAAAGTACATCAGGAACAACAGTACATTGAACTAATCACGATAGCATCTAGATGTGGAGAGTACTTTTGAATCATGGGGTTTCGAGAGTGATGCAAGCGACTCATATGAACGAAGAGGAGGGTCAGGGACGTATAGGGAAATGGTCGTGAAACCAGCCCAGGTGCGTGCGGGAGTAGAACCCAATATTGATGGTCATGCCGCCGCTGAGAACACGCTCGCGCACATTGGCGATGCTATCCTCTGAGATGAACCCCTGCGCGGGCACGCCGGACTCGGGGGAAGGGTCGGCCAGCATGAGCGTCCTAACGAACCTTCCCACGATGGCGAGCGCCGGAAACTTAGCAGGCATGCCGCCATGCTCGAGCAGCAGCATGCAACCTCTGCCTAGGCCTACCAGCATGGCAGACAATGGGCACCCCGCGACGCCACCCCCACCACGATGCAGTCGTACTCCGCCGCCGTCTCCGACGCATCTGCCACGTACCGCGCGTATCCTGGTGGCGCCCCTGTAGGGAAATAACACATGGTTCATGACACGCATCGAGGGATTGGCGACCCATAGCCAGATCTCACGAATTTATTTCCATCGGCCAAAACTTATTTGGGTTCCTAGGCTATGTATACTTACCTCCGAAGGGGCAGGACTGGCTCACGCTGAGGGTGGCCGCCATGAGGAGAAAAAACAGGAGGAAGCGGAGGAGGTGAAGGCGTGTGGGGATGGCAGCCATGGCCATGGGCTTCAATTTGGGAAAGCATGAAATGGGGAAGGAAGGTGGCGGGGATTGCTCATCCCCACTATATACCGCCTAGATGTGCCAGCGCATGGGACACACAGAGGCACCTTTGGCCCACAGGCAACAGTTCCAACCATAAGGGGGCCACACACAACATCAGCACGCGCGGGCATCACGTCGTAGGAGGCCTCAGAGCGCAGTGTCGCCTTCACGCTTAAGCCTATAAATAATAAGAAAAAATAAAATTAAAATGATACCCTAGCTACGACTATGGCTACCTACGAGGCTCTAGCGGAAGCGATATTGATGTCGGTGCATGAGTCCAAGCGAAGTCGCAGATAGTCTTCCCCGATGATGCTCTCCATCAGCTAGCCTTAACTGTGGCATGGTCGGTAGGTAGCTGCCCTGTAGGCTCGCGGTCGATGCAGGAGAACACATGTGTGGTTCGCGACATATCTGGGAGATGCATTCGTGGTATGGTGAAGGAATGAGTCAAACTGGATGCGTTGATCCTTATAAATCTCGCGAGCGCACACAGTATGGTCCTCCTATCCGAACGGAGCGGATCGCTCGACTATGTTTGGGTAGCGTGGATGGATACAACTAATCCCTCGCCAGATCCGTGTTGACTCGCGTAATAATGAGCTCGTTGGGGAACCCCAAGAGGAAGGTATGATGAGCACATCAATAAGTTTCCCTCAGTTCTGAAATCAACGTTATCGAACCAGTAGGAGCAAGAAAACACCTCCAAGGTGTTGTTTCCAACTTGGAATCCTACACAACACAACCAAAGAACTTTGCCCCCAACTTATAGTGAGGTTGTCAATCTCACCGATTTCAATGAAAACAAAGGATTAAACGTATTGTGTGGAATAAAGTAAAAGCTTACAGAAAATAAACAGAAAGCAGTAAACAGTTGTAGATTGATGATAAAAGAAAGGACCGGGGTCCATAGTTCACTAGTGGTGGTTCTCCTTAAGATAGATAATATGTTGGGTGAACAAATTACAGCGGGGCAATTGACAAACATCGAGAAAGCATACATGCATATACTAATCATCTTGACTCCTTTGAGATTTGATTGGGCATTACAACATTATACATAGACCATAATCCAACTGCATCTATGACTAATAATCCACCTTCAGGTTATCATCCGAACCCCCTCCAGTATTAAGTTGCAGGCAACAGATAATTGCATTACGCATTGCGTGTAAAGTAAACAATACGATTGTTCTATGAACAAAGGATTGCTGTTTTATCCCTAGTAGCAACAACACATCTAATACCTTAGAGATTTCTATCACTTCCCTAGATTACTAGAGGCATGAACCCAGTATCAAGCATAAATACTAACTCTTGGAGTTGCTAGCATCTACTTGGCCAAGATAGCTACTAACAACGGAAAGCGTGCAAGATCACAAATAACAAAGACATGATACAATCAATAATCAATCTGAAATAGCATCTCAATATCCATCGGATCCCCACAAACACAACATGTAGAATTACAAATAGAAGATCTTGATCATGAACGGAGCTCACATGATCTAAACATGATAGCACAAAGAAGAAGAACCAACCATCTAGCTACTACATGGACCTGTAGTCCAAGGATGAACTACTCACACATCACACCGGAGACTTGCATGGTGATGAAGAAGGCCTCCAGGGTGAATTCCCCTCTCCGGCAGGGTGCCGACAAGAGCTTCAGATCCCTCCCGATCTAGGGATGGAGATGACGGCTACAGGATCTTTCGTGGAATTTTAATCGGGTACTTAGGGTTTTTGTAGCGGAGGCATCTTATAGTCGGACGGGGAGGCCGAGGGGGTGCCCTAGGAGGCCACACCACCCCCTGGCGTGGGCCAGGCCTGGCCGCGTGGCTAGGTGGTGTGGCGGCCCTCTGACCCCTCTCCGTCTCGTATTCTGGCTTCGTGTCCCCCTCGGTGAAATATTGACTTTGGCTTTTGTCCCATCCAATTTCGAGAATATGCATTTTCTGACTTTCCTGGAACCAAAAACAGCAGAAAACATGCAGATGACACTGTGGCATCTTGTTAATAGGTTAGTCCAAGAAAGTGTATAAAATACTCCAAAGTTGGAACAAAACATAACAAAGTAGATAAAAACCAAGAATGGAACATCAAAAATTATAGATACGTTAGCAACGTATCAACATCCCCAAGCTTAACTCTTGCTCGTCCTCGAGTAGGTAAGTGATAAAAAGAAAGAATAATTTTTGAGGTGACATGCACCATCATAAACTTGATCAAAGTATTTGTAAAACATTGAAAGCTGGGATCATAGTACTTCAACATAGCATGAAAGATAAAGTTCTAACAATAAGACAAAGCAACTATGTTGTAACATGAAAAGGCACAAACAAAAGATTCATGAATAACAATGCTTTGCAAGACGTTTGTTTGTTTCACATAAAGAGTAGCAAAACATAAATGCATAGGACACCTTCAAAGTTCATAAGGGTGACTAGATACAAATAGTTTAAGAACAAGAAATATCAAAGTTATGAATCAATCAACAAGTCTTGGGACAATGCACATTATACTAAGAATGGCCACTATGCTCTCTCAATAGGTGCATAAAGATAGAAGATGGAGACTCAACATAAAAGTAAAAGAAAGGCCTTCATAGAAGAAAGCAGGGATTCAAGTCTCATAAAGAGCTTCCAAAAATTATGGTACTTATTAGCTTTCAACTATCATTGCCCCTATCATAAGCATCTGGAAGTGATTAAGGTTAAAGTGAACAAATCATGGAGTATATGCTTGACAAAGTATAAGTTGGAAATCTCATGTCCCTTGAATACGAGGGCCACTCCTCATGCTACTCAAAAGTTTAGTCACCATTAAGTTTTTATCATAGTAAGTACATGTGTATCAAAATGACAAGGCAAACAGACAACGATCATCTCAGTAATCTTCTTATTTACCATGGGAACATGGTGCTTTTTTCTCTCTTTCCTCTTTTCTCATATCTCTTTTTGTTCAATCTCTATCTCTTTTTTATAAGAAGAATGCTTCATAGATAGCTCATTATGGTTACATTGTAGGTTTCCACCATGATTAGGCATGGATTAGACCGATGGCCTAGGCGTTTCTCTGACACACATACATAACTCCGTGGACTTAGAAGCTCCCCTTTCATTTCACACCGACGACATCCATAGACAAAAGAGCATGATATCAACTAGGTACAATGTACAAGTGTAATGTTGAAAGCGTTCCCCATGACAGCATGGTTCTGCTAATCCCCAACATACAAGTGCAAGCATATACAACATAGATGACATAATGGTTCAAGTTTATTAAGTGCAAGAAAAGTAAAGTGTGCCATCAAGTTCGCGAGAGCTTTAATCACTAATTTTCTCATAACAAGTTTAATTCGTAAGGTAGATAAAAACATGTATATACTTGGAATAGCAAATTCTAATAGGTAGGTATGGTGGACTCTTTGAAATAACTTGGTTTAATGGAGATGGATGCATGAGTGGGACTCATACTTGATTATGGAGGCTAGAAAAAGGCTGAGAGCGACCAACTAAGAGAGTAATACTGGCCATAATCATGCAAAGCGACAAAACATCATTAATTAAAGCATACAGTGATATTACAAGTCGAAAACTAAAGGATCATCAAGGCTATGGTGACTTTGGATAGTCATAACATGGTGTGAGCATGCGTCAAGCCAACCCAAATAAAGCATCAAAGGAGAATACTACAATACTATGCTTTAATATGCTAAAACAACGCATGATTCTTTCAAGGCACATTAAGAAATATCAATTGTTTATAAAAAGTCATGATACAGCAAAAATCACTAAGCATAAAGCCAAAACAATATCAAGCATGACATGACAAAGCATAGGCTATAGTCAAAAACAAACTCCTTTTACCACTTAAGCATGAACTTTTCCTACTCTTTTCCAATCCAAACCAAACTCATTTGAAAACTAATGTATGAAAGAGGGGGTCCAACCAATTTATTCAAGAAAACTAAGAAAACCAAGAAAATTAAAACCAAAACCAAAAACAAAAATAAGACGCTCCAAGAACAACACAACTGTGCATGAAACAATAAAAATGAAGTGTTTGGAAGAAACCTGAGATTTTTATTGATGAAGAAGGGGATGCCTTGGGCATCCCCAAGCATTGACACTTGTACTTTTTGGATATTTCTTGGGGTGACACGCCTGGAATCCCCAAGCTTGAGCTTTAGTCCATTCTTCATCTCATTACATCATTCCTTCCATACACCTAAAATTTTTCCTTCATACAAAACTTCACACAATCTTTATTAGCAATATTAGTGCACTCAAGATAATAAGTCTTTGGGTTCACCAATGAAACTTCCATTAAAACACAAGCTACTGTAGCACTTCTCTCAAAAATCTCAATTCCCCAAAAGAACTCAAAAAGGAATCAACACGAAGCAAATGAAAATAATGGCAGAAATCTGTCAAAACAGACCAGTTGGTAAAAACCAATTTTTTTGAACACCTTCTGTTGCTCAAATCGAAAAGTGTTGAACTAACGAAAGTTAGATAACAATCTGGGTCAGAAGCACAAAAAATCACAGCTCAAAACGACGTACAGAGATTTTACACGAATTTGTACAGTGAAGCACAAAAATCTGTTTCGGGACAGCAACTTTCCCAAGCATTACTTCTCTCTCATTAGAAGTTACTATTGGCACAAAAAGCAAATAAAAAGGATAAGGAACGGTTATTACAGAGGTAATAACTTCCAAGACTCATCTAAAACTTTTGGGTTATCTCCCAATAAGTACTTTTCTTTAACGCCTTTAAGTTAGGCATAAGAAGCAAGAAAAAGAATCAAGTGTTCTCAAATAAAGAAGCATTAAGATTGATACCAGAAATATCTTCAACAAGGCAAGGTATCTCATCCAAATAAATTTTAGGAGATCCTCTCTCAGCGCTCTTGGGTTCACTATTTTAATCAAACGGGTTTTCAGGAATAATCCAATCAAGATTCTTTTTCTATGGCTTCATGCATTGCTACAAGTTTAAAAGGTATTGGTATCTTAATTTCCTCCCCATTAGGTTTGGTTTTGTCCATCTTTTCTTGTGTACCAATAACATCTACACATGAGGCTAGCATATTAGAACGTTCAAAGACTTTTCTAGCTTCCTTGGTAACATCATAGAATTCCTTAAGCAAAGTTTTCATAATAAAATCTCTCTTTTCACGGTCCTCAATTTTTTTAAGTTTAAGAAACTATAGAGCTCAGCCATCTGACGCGCCTAAACCCCTAGCCGGTATAACCCCACTACAAGGTTATAGCTTCTAGGGTGAGCACGCGTCGGCCTAGTAATCGCTCCTCGGCGTACACAAGTGAGTATGTACGCCGGCGACATACAAGCCACATATCAGAGCACGCCATGTACAAGGAAAGAAATATAATCAATAAGATCCAAATATATATAGATAGGTAGCACACAGAGGACAGAGGTCCCAACAATACACCATACATCAAGCGGAAAACGTGACATAACATCCGAGTACGGATAAGACCCAAATTGACATAAGATGCCTAGAAATAAGCAAGTGAGCTCCATGCCCACACGTCTCAGGACTTCCTGGTAGGATCCCGACTGATCATGGCGGATGTTAGAACGGGAAAACATGTGCATCTCGAATCAACACGTACCTGTACAGCGGGAATGAACCCAAAAGCAAAAAAGAACAAACAAGAAAAGCGAGAGCGTCAGTATTGAGGCCAGCACATGGCGAGACTAGAATTCAGCGGTCCTCGCCTACCAAGGTATGGTGGGGTTTAGCGACAGTGAAGCTTGCACTAACTAACTTATAGAGACACACTACAACTTCGGCTAGTAGAGCGAGGTAAGAGAGCACTAACCGATAGCAATAATATAACTCCAGGCATAACCCATCCAAGGATTTCCCCCTTGAAAACCAGTCGAGGAAGCAATCCCACGGAACACACACGTTGCAATTTTATTTATCCAATTGTTTAGTTGATAAGACTAATTACTAGTCATATTATTAGGGCAAGGCATTAATGGCGTTGTCTATGATCATGACACTGTACTCCTGAGGCGTCCATAACCGTGGACACACGACTTCTCGAAAAGATTTACCCTGCAGGGGTGCACAACTGTACCCAAACGCATGTTCAACACTTCAAGCACTAAAACGCAAATAGGCGTGCCTTCCACACAAGAACTGCCCCATAACTACGCGCGTATCCAGAGGTATCACCTACTGTATTGACCCATCCAGGAGGTACGACGAATCTCAAGGGTGGTACAGCGTTTGCGACCACGGTCGAGAAGGATCGGAGCTCCACTATGGAAGATGACCTCTCGGCCGAACCGCGTTTATGTATGCAATGTCGTGACAATCCACCAAAATATCAAGTCCGAAGACATATTCAACTCGCCCATGTCTGAGGACATATTATGCGTATGCACCAAATGGAAAACCAATTTGTGACCCTCTGGATAAACGAATAGCGCCGGTAGTTGAGGGGGGATCCTAGAGGCCCCCGCGTTTGGTTAGTGCGATCAACTCAGAACTGGTATCGTAGAACGAACGGTTCCTAGGTCAACTCAAGTAGTCCCTAAAGGTGGTCGCTGCCGGGGCCTTATCATTAGGTGAAGCCATAACCAATAACATCAGATTTATATTCGTATCACCAACAATATCCGGATATCAAGTTTCACCTGTATGAGAGTAGTACTAAGCATGCCTACGACTTGCAAGGACAAAGCTAGCTAATCAAACAAGGCAATAGGATAACCAAGGCAGTATAGTAGGGCAGGTAAAATAAAGATACGATACTAAAGCATCGACAATACGGATAGCAATAGTTCGAAGGAAGGAAGTAAAGACTATAAATGCAAAATAGGTAGAAGGAGATGAGATGCTCCCCTGAA
This sequence comes from Avena eriantha, assembly GCA_910589775.1. Taxonomy (NCBI): domain Eukaryota; kingdom Viridiplantae; phylum Streptophyta; class Magnoliopsida; order Poales; family Poaceae; genus Avena; species Avena eriantha. Next base: position 219,020,501 of record OU342740.1, read on the forward strand.
GGATCGAAAGATGAAGGCGGTACAAGATCAAGGGGGTACTCGTAAGACTGTTCAAACTCCTGCTGGTACTCGTCGGGCTCGCCTTCTACCGAGAAGAACCAAATGCCAATCATAAAAGGAAATAACGCAATCAACACATGAACGATGCGATGCAATCAATAATGTAGCATGGCAATATATGATGCAATATGTTTAATGATTCAAGTTTAAGTGGCCGAGGAACAAAACATAGTATTAAAGTAAATCGGCCACATGTTACTTAGGGGTTCGAACACGAATTTAATTCGAATTCGATGATGCATGATGCAAAAGAGCAAACAGATATTACGGTTAGATTCGTGTTGTTGAGCTGGCCGATTTAGACATATCATTTGTCAAATTTAGAGTTACGGGTTAAAACTTATTAAATTGCAATTTTATGGCCAAAAGGGCAAAAATGTCAATGTTGTAATTAGTTATGGGTGTTTCTGCAAAATTTCACTTATGCCATTTTATTCATCTCAGAAAAGCATTCATTTTTCGTTTTGGAATTATTTGCAAATTTGAAATCATTTAGAAGCTATTTGTATTTGAGTGAATTTACCTTAAATGAATTAGCAGAAAAAAAATGAAGGTGGGCCGCTGTGGAGAAGAGGGCCAACGGCGCGAACTATCTGCTGCTCGCGTGCGCGGGAACCAAGATGGGCCGGCCCGAGACAGGTCAAGAAGGAGGGCTGCGGGTTGAGAAAGAAAACTATACAGGGACCTTTTTACAAAACCGTCATGAAGAGGGTGATGGTCTGAATCTCGGATCTGGAGTTTTGACAACAAAACGACCTGACTTCGGATGAAGATGATGACGAATCGGTGAGGAAATTGGACATTCCATAAAAACGAAAGTTGTAGATCTCGCAGAGATCAACAACTTTACAGGAGGAAGTTTCTTCAACTAGGGCATGTATGCTCCGGAAAACACGGAGATACAGAGTGGGTTCAGGTTTTTGCACGAAAATCACAGAATACGTTCCCGACTTCAGATCAAGATTCCAGCGAAACTAGCGAGAAATTGGATAATCTGCAAAAACGAAAGATGGAGATCTACTCAAGATCTGCAACTTTGATGAGGAAATTGTTCCAAAAGATCAACATACGAGCCGGAAAACAGGTTGGAACAGAGTAGATTCAGTTAAACGTCGGACAGATTTCAGGAAAACCAGTTTTCGAATCGATCTTCAGAAGAAGATTTCTTCGTCGGTGGAGCTCCAAATCGAGCGCTGTTTGATCCTGGAGGTAGCTGGGGAATAGGGCTTCAAGGTTTGTTCAGAAAGTTTTTGAAAACGATCAACGTAGACACCGGCAAAATTCGGGAAGGGGCGACCTGAGAGATGTACGTGCTGGAGCGGTTCATGCCGAGCGCGTTCCAGGCTGCGGCGGCTGGGCCCAACACGGACGACGGCGAGCGAGAGGAAGCAGAGGGAAACCAGGGAGAGAGAGTGGAGAACGGAGGCATGGCTCACAAGGAGGGGTCGATGACGGTGGAGCAGAGCCGGGGCTTGACGGGGCAGCGTTGAGTGCGGCGACGGTGTGCCGCTCTGCTCCTCCTCGTGCTCTGGCACTGCGGCAGCGACGTGGGTGTGCGCTGACGGCAGCGAGTGCGCTGCCCTTCTCCTCCTGAAACTTGTAGACGGCACCAGCTAACTAGATGGTCGGTCGAGGCAGTGGTGAGGCGGTCATGGCCAGCGACAATGGCGAGGATGTGTTTTCCGGTTTTCTTTTCTTGGCAAAGGGGAAAGATCTTAGGAGGATATGAGGATGGGGATGCTGCTCTGTTACTTGCTTTATCACAGAGAGGGAGCAGGGCAGCGGTGGTTTGCACGTGACCGTGCAAGGCAAGGGCGCGGGAGCTGGCTGCTGTGTGCGTGCGCTGGGTCACCCGGCAGCTGGTGTTGCGTACCCTGTTGGCTGGGTGTGATTAGGCTACTGCTTAGAGCTGCTGCTAGCTAGAAAATTAGGTGGTTAGATAGATTAGAAGAAATTTAGGCTTTTAGATATATCAGAGTAGATTTAGGCTAGAATTAAAACAGAGTGTTTAGAGAGATTAAAAGGATAGGCAAAAGAGGTAGAGGTAGATGTAGAAAAAGAGAGATTTTAGATATACGGGGTGTTTTAAAAAGATGTAAAAAAGATAGAATTTAAATAGAAGATAAAAGTAGATTAGGTGAAATAAAGGGATTGCTCATGATTAAAAGGAGATGAGGTATGTATGTATATGCATACACATATACATATAGTAAAAGAAGGGGTTGATCAAGAGCAGAGAGGGATCAAGTAAAGGGGATCAACACCAAAGCAAAATACAAATAAAATAGAGCTATGGGTTATGGAAAGTATAAGTGGGCTAGGAATTAAATACCAACAAGATTCAAATAGAGCCCACATATAAGACCTGCAATAAAAGGAGAAGATGGTGAGACTGTCAAGAGGTTAGTGGTAGGAAGGAAATAAAGAGAGATGCCCTTAACTTCAATTGGGTATTGTAACAATTTAATAAAATGCAAATACAATTATATCAAGAACCAAATCAAATGCCAACAAAGAGATATGATGCATGCATGATGAAGGTAATAAATGCACAAACATGATCAAAAGATTAGGTGAAATAAAGGGATTGCTCATGATCGAAAGGAGATGAGGTATGTATGTATATGCATACACATATACATATAGTAAAAGAAAGGGTTGATCAAGAGCAGAGAGGGATCAAGTAAAGGGGATCAACACCAAAGCAAAATACAAATAAAATAGAGCTATGGGTTATGGAAAATATAAGTGGGCTATGAATTAAATACCAACAAGATTCAAATAGAGCCCACATATAAGAGCTGCAATAAAAGGAGAAGATGGTGATACTGGCAAGAGGTTTGTGGTAGGAAGAAAATAAAGGGAGATGCCCTTAACTCCAATTGGGTATTGTAACAATTTAATAAAAGGCAAATACAATTATATCAAGAACCAAATCAAATGCCAACAAAGAGATATGATGCATGCATGATGAAGGTAAGAAATGCACAAACCTGATCAAAAGGTGGGGATTGAAACCTTGGGATGTCACAGAAACATTACTTGCATTAAGAGGTTAAGATTAACAAACCTAACTTCCAACATGTGAACTAAAGAAGCTGCAGCAATTTCATATTTGGAGCAAGTTCTGCAAGGGACATATCCTCAATATCCTCATGCTTACTAACATGATTAAAGAATTCTTTAATATTATCTTTTCCAATTATAGAGACACTACCTATTGAAAGGTCTTCCAGGGTGAACTTAGGGATCAACATGGTGAGCTAAGAAAGAGGTAACAACTATAGAAAGACTTAATTTTTTTTGTGTTTTTAATAAAGAAAGCAAATTAGTACAACTGTTTTTTTGTGTTTTTGATAAAGAAACAAGCAAACAAAATAGAAAATAAACTAAGAAAAACAAAAAAACAAAGTAAAGAGATTGGTTATGAGGGTCTCTCCTTGTGAAGAGTCCTTATCTCTCCGGCAACGGCAGTAGAAAAATACTTGCTGACTCGTATAATAACGAGCTCGTTGGAGAACCCCAAGAGGAAGGTATGATGAGCACAGCAGTAAGGTTCCCACAGTTATGAAATTAAGGTTATCGAACCAGTAGGAGCAAGAAAACACCTCCAAGGTGTTGTTTCCAACTTGGAATCCTGCACAACACAACCAAAGAACTTTGCCGCCAACTTACAGTGAGGTTGTCAATCTCACCGGTTTTGCTAAAAATAAATGATTAAACGTATTGTGTGGAAAAAAGTAAAAGCTTGTAGAAAGTAAACAGAAAGCAGTAAACAGTTATAGATTGATAGTAAAAAAATGGACCGGGGTCCATAGTTCACTAGTAGTGGTTCTCCTTAAGATATATAACATGTTGGGTGAACAAATTACAGCGGGACAATTGACAAACATCGAGAAATCATACATGCATATACTAATCATCTTGACTCCTTTGAGATTTGATTGGGCATTACAATATTATACATAGACCATAATCCAACTACACCTATGACTAATAATCCATCTTCAGGTTATCATCCGAACCCCCTCCAGTATTAAGTTGCAGGCAACAGATAATTGCATTATGCATTGCGTGTAAAGTAAACAATACGATTGTTCTATGAACAAATGATTGCTGTTTTTTCCCTAGTAGCAACAACACATCTAGTATCTTAGAGATTTCTGTCACTTCCCCAGATTACTAGAGGCATGAACCCACTATCGAGCATAAATACTAACTCTTGGAGTTGCTAGCATCTAATTGGACAAGATAGCTACTAACAACGAAAAGCATGCAAGATCACAAATAACAAAGACATGATAGAATCAATAATTAATCTGAAATAGCTTATCAATATCCATCGGATCTCCACAAATACAACATGTAGAATTACAAATAGATGATCTTGATCATAAACGGAGCTCACAAGATCTAAACATGATAGCCCAAAGGAGAAGAACCAACCATCTAGCTACTACATGGACCCGTAGTCTAAGGATGAACTACTCACACATCACACCGGAGGCTTGCATGGTGATGAAGAAGGCCTCCAGGGTGAATTCCCCTCTCTGGCAGGGTATCGGGAAGAGCTCCAGGTCCCTCTCGATCTAGGGATAGAGATGAGTGCGGCTACAGGCTCTTTCGTGGAATTTTGATCGGGTACTTAGGGTTTCTGTATCGGAGGCATCTTATAGCCAGAAGGGGAGGCCGAGGGGGTGCCCTAGGCGGCCACACCACCCTTTGGCGCGGGCCAGTCCTGGCCGCGCGGCCAGGTGGTGTGGCGGCCCTCTGGCCCCTCTGCGTCTCGTATTCTGGCTCCATGTCCCGCTCGGTGAAATATTGACTTTGGCTTTTCTCCCGTCCAATTCCGAGAATATTCATTTTCTGACTTTCCTGGAACCAAAAACAGCAGAAAACAGGCAGCTGGCACTGTGGCATCTTGTTAATAGATTAGTCCAAGAAAGTGTATAAAAATACTCCAAAGTTGGAAAAAAACATAAGAAAATAGATAAAACCAAGCATAAAACATGAAAAATTATAGATACGTTAGCAATGTATCAATCCGCCGCCTGACCCGTGCTGCCCTTAACGATCTTTAGCCACTAGCTCGTAACTCCGTACTAAACAAAAAGTGTAGCCCGGCCAGCCTGGTTTTCTTCTTTTGGACCGACGCCTCCGGGGCATGCTATTGGCAGCTCTCAGTGGTGTAGGAGCGATGTGCCACATGCACATACCCCTCCACTCCCCTATCGTGGGTCGTGGCTCACTACCACCGCACCTGCGAGCTTAGCCCTCCATCGTTGCTTCCTTGCCTCCGCTGGCAACGCCCTCCGACGCCCTGTCTCCGGCAAGGCCCCGGCCGACCGACATCCCTCTAAATCCCACGAACCCGCCCCCGCACCCTAAACCCTAAGTCGTCGCAAGCTCCCCACTCCTCCCTATTAAGTTTCCTTCCTCACCTCCTCCAGCAATGCCGCATCGTCTCCGTCTCCGGTGAGGTACAAGCCTCGCCTCCACCGGCGACGCCGCAACCAGCCGCGTCGTCCCCTTCATCGGCGAGGTAGGTACCGGCCGTCCATCCTTCTAAATCCCTCGACCCGCACCCTAGCCCTAAGTCCGGTCACCTGCGACAACCCCCACCCCTAACCCTAAGTCCGGCGAGCTCTTACCCCCTCCCTGTCATGTTTCTTTCCTCGCCTCTACCGGTGACGCCGCAGCCAACCACGTCATCTCCGCCTCCAGTAAGGCCATGTCCTCACCTCCGCTGGGGCGCTAAGGCCAGCCGCGTCGTCCCCATCGTCAGTGAGGTCGAGGGCGCGTCGTCTTGCTGCGATGGCAACCGCATAATGGGCCCGTCCTACTATCGTCTCTCACACATCACAGGGTATGCTGCGCTGGCGAGTAGCACCGCTTTAGGCGACATTTAGCATTTAGCAACGCCTCCTCCCTTCCCCTGACACAAACGACCCAGCAAAGAACCAAAGCTCCCTCCGAAATCCGGGTTAAATTGTACTACCTCCATTCCAAAGCTTAATTCTTATATTTTTTTTAAAGTTAAACTATGTAAAGTTTGACCAAGTTTTTATAAAAATAATAATATTTACGATATGAAATCCATGTCTTTGATACATCACGAAACATATTTTCACATGATATCTATATACTATCATAGTTTTTGATAGTTTTTTTCTAAAGTTTGGTCAAACTTTCTGCGGCTTGACTTTTAAAAAAAAATATAAGCCTTAAGCTTTGGAATGGAGGGAGTAGAAAACTACGACAATTGGAGCTAGGCTTCAGAAAACTACGACTTTTAGTGTTCGCTTAAAAAAATATGAACTTTAGGCCTAGAGACTATAAACTTGCGTAATCGGACAGTTAGCTAGTTTGATCGCAATTCCAACAGGACGGATCCATCTCAGATCATGACATCAGAGCCCCAAAAGTCGTAGTTTTTTGTAGTCTCTAGCCCAAAGTTCGTAGTTTTTTTTTACGTGAGAGCCCTATCGGAATTCCGACCAAACTGGCTATATACCGATACTCGGTGCAAAAAAGTCTCGTCTTGAGCTCGAACCCGCGATCTCATCGCTTCCCGGAGTGTGCTCGACCAGCAAAGGACCGAACTGTTGGTGATATACTTCAAAATCGACCCTCGTTAAAGGTATTTTTTAACGGGCCAGTGAAAATGGTGACGAGCCAGCGTGACTGACGTGCACGGGCCAGCCCGTCTAGCTCTGGTGCTGTGCTCGGGCCTCAGAGGCATGCCCCATACCGGCCCGACACGGCACAGGAGCTAAGCGGGTCACGACGGGCTGTGGCAGGCCAGACACATTTAGACTGTGCGGGGGCCGTGCTAAGCCGGGCCGCCCGTTGGCCAGGTTTGGTAGTTATATGCAATTTTCTAGAACCCACGGGCACCACGCCCCCTTCTCGGGCTCTCGAGTCTTGACTCTTGACGTCTCCCTTCCTGTCCCTCCCTCCCCTGAGCCGCGAGCGGCGTGTAATCTCCGGCGCCGCCTCCCATCCACGGATCGATCGCATCTATCGGGAACGACCAGCCATGGTAAGGTTTTTGCCTCCCTCTCGCCCAACCTCCGATCCATGCTGCCCGCGCACGCGATTTCTCCCATTTCTGAGGCTGCTCGCGTGCGTGCGTTCGCCTTGTTGTGCCGGTGAGATCTGTATTTTCTTAGCGCTAATTGGGGCCGAGGTCTCCAGGATTAGAGACGGGCAGGCTGTTAGTGGGTTTGTCCTGTCGGATTGGTGGGTTTCTCGATGTGACGCTAAGGTTGCTGGAAGCCTGGAACCACTAAATTCACAGCACAAATGGATTGTTTCTGTGTTCCGGGGATAGTATGCAGTATTACATGAACAATATTTAGAACCGGGGATGAACCTCCATGTTACGCTACCACAAATGAGAACAAAGTTTTACACAGGGCAACGGTATATAGGGTGCACCCGCCTTTTGTGGTGCACTTATGTACTCCTTCGTTTATTTGGGGATTAAAACGTAATATGGAACTGAGGAAAACCTGCACGTTGCTGTGGCCTATTTGCCTAAAGGGCTGCACAATCAAAGAAAAAAAAACGAATCGAAAAGATAACATTGTAAAATTGATGATATGGCAGGATAGTCGCACTTTTATCTGAAAATTATAAGATAAGAAAATTCATCACAACCTCAATTTTTTTGGAAACAACAGCTGCATGCTCAATTTCTGAATTGCAAAAGAGTGACAACAATGGCCTAGAGTGATAAAACAACTAAAATCCATTTTCAGTCAAACTATCCTTGTATTAAAAATTTGGGATGAAAAGTATCTTGTATCTCTGGGATCAACAAAGCATATTTAAGCTCACCATATTTTAGTTATTAAATTTAATACTCCCTCCGACCCAAATTAATTGACTTCGATTTGTCTAGATTCGGATGTATCTAGACATGTTTTAGTGCTAGATACATCCGAATGTAGACAACTCCAAGTCAATTAATTTGGGTCGGAGGGAGTATTTCAAATAAATAACTATAATACGAAATGATAATCGTACCATAGTTGCATCCCAGGAGGATTGCAAAATCCACATGACAGTGTGTAAAAATAATTTCTTCCACTACAAATAAAACACAGCGGTATTGTTGCAGCCTGCAATGATACATCCATCACCGCAATATACAAAGTAACGGAAGGTGATAATGCTTCGATATTTCACCAAGATGTTCAATGTGAGGAAACACCTTCCAAAGTTTGCATCAGGTATATTATATATACATTAATACATGGACACTGTCGTAGTCCCCTCGTACTGCTTCAAGTCTCTATCTCCAATATACTAAATCAATGAGAGGTAAGTAGGGGAACTTTTTGTATGTCGAGTAAACCAAGTTAGGGAAACTTCGAAGAGAATATTCATAATAATTGAAACCATGGAGGCAGAAGTTGCAGCTTCATAGGAATATATATTTTTAATGTCGAATATTAATATGCTGTTTACCCAGGAATGCTCCCAGCCCTTTTCCTTGGATGCTTTTGACTTTGAGTGTGCTGGTTTCATTATGAGTAGTGGGTAGCAGGTTAACCTGCACAATTGTGTGGTTAGTATGTAGTGTGATTGTCTCAGCACCACGTGTTTGGACCCATGTATTGAGCTATAAATGCCGCATGTTTATTGGTATGATAAAATGCTTACTTTAAATCCAAACTAATAAGAGAAACTGTCAATTTATTTTCCTTTTATAATTAAAACTTCATGTTTCCTTCTCTTTTCATGACGCTGGCACCCTGGTCCATGCTGTTGCCAGTTGTTGTACAGTTCCTTGGCGAGTCCACCTGACGATGTTGCGATGATGTCACCGCTCCAATCCTGGCTGTTAAAGTATCTTCTTCCTCAACACATGCTTCCCTTCTGCTAATGGTTGCAATTTGTCTCTATCAACACTTCCTCAGAGATATGCTATCTTGCCACATGGCAACAGATATATGAATCTCCAATGGTTATGCATCTTGAAGTTCTCTTATTGCAACTCTGTCTCTTAAATCCGTGATCATTTTCCTTTTGAGTTCGATCTCTTAGCTCCTATGTGTTCTTAGTGTGTGCCATACTTGCATTGTCCCTGGATCTATTTGTGGCTAACCAGTTTCTGTGCACTCTCATATCGCCATTGTTGTAACATGCAAGGAGTGCTTCATTTTATTCAAGTGCACATTTTTTACACCATAAAACTGTATGTCCTTAAGAATAATCTTTCTCAAAAGTTAAACCCAAGATGTGCACTCTATCTATTTAAGCAACTAGACTTGTGTATACAGTTGTAATCTGGATCCACCAAAATAATCAAGCAGTGCACATTTTTTCTTATTTTTCTCTGATTAATTGGAGAATTTCATCTTAGTGGCCATGGAAGGCCCTTTTAACTTGTGTGGTGGCACATCAAGTTTATGCTTACTTCTTTGATTCGACAATCGAAACAACTTTAAACCAGACAGGTGTGTGGTGTGATATGATTACAACTCGATCCCCGCACTTTTGCATGATTAGTTTTTTGAGGCCACAGTGCAGTATCATATTCGTAAAATCTTAATTTCACCATGACCATATTGCTTATTCATTAGGTAGATTCTGGATCACATTCCTAGCGCTGAGGCATGTATCCAAAGCATGCAAGACTCATTTACATTTTTGTGCTCACTTACATGTAGTTTCTACTTGTAATTTTCAGGCTGGGAAACTAATTGCAAACCTTATTGTGATGGGCTCTGGGATTATAGGGAGAGCTATGCTTCAGGCATACCGAAAAGCACTTGAAAGTAAGTTCCGTATGAGCCTGTTCTAACCCACACCTAAAGATGCATCAACCTCCTTGTTCCCAGAACACATAAATGGATGGGAGCTGATGGACAGCTATAAAATTTTGTAATCACCCACTAATCTGGAATAATTTTGCTGAAAACAAGTAAAATGAGATGATAATTTTGTGTTATGCTTGTAATTCGTCAGTTTTCTGAACTAAATTATTTGTCGTAACTATATTATTTAGTTTCAGTTGACTTCTTTTGTCATGTCTATAGTAAAATCAGGTTTTTTTCTTTCTCGATGACAATTTTTTATCAGAGGACACCGGAAAATCCAATTACTGATAAATCTCGGAAATCTCGACATTTTTTCATCTGAGTTTATTTAAAGAAATTTAGAATTTAAAAGAGTTGAGTTCTAAGCAAATAAATTTCTACGTAACTTCATACTCCCTCCGTCCATAAATAACTGACTTGAGTTTGTCTAGATTCGAATGTATCTAGACGCATTTTAGTGTATAGATACATTCGAATCTAGATAAACTCAAGTCGGTTATTTCTGGATGGAGGGAGTACTAAATCTTGCGAGACACAGCAGTAATAGCGTTCCTGTCTAGTAGAACCACGTCGTGCAGCAAATGTGTAGTAAATACACAAAAAAGGAATATTGCGACGGGAGGAGAACTCGAACACACGACCAAATGCATGCTCCTTTGCATCTGTCCACCATGCCATAGCTTTGTTTCTTCTGGACATGCATACCGTGTCTCTTTGACCTCAAATAAAATTTGAATACAAATTTACCCAATTTTTTTTACCGGAATCAATATTACTTGAAGGGTTAAGAAATTTCCGGTTTCCTGTCGGTTACCAGAATTCTTGGTCAAAAAAAAAAAAACCCTGAGTAGGATATAGATGTTTGTCTGCAGGTTATTGTGGCTTTTGGTGTGTTATGATGTATCCTAGTTTTCTCAGTGTTCCCACTTTTATTCGTTTTTAGATGATTGAATTGGGGTTGTATTTTCTTGGGTGTTATAACTTACAAGTTATGTCTCTATCGCTCATCATAAGTTGATTTAATTTTGAACTGACGCTCGTGGATGTCTAATTTCTAATGACAAACCAGATATCTGTATACATGGGTTTCTATCTTTGGGAGGTTTAATCTTATCACAGAAAATTTGAACATTCGATGCTTATTCTTGATCTTAGGTTATCCCCTAGATAAACTAAAATAGTGAGCTTGTTATGCAATCAAACCCATTGTCTATGGGTCTAGCAGTTATGCTTCATGTAGTGAACTAGTCATGGACAAAGATTTGATGTAAGATGTCACTTGTTTATCAGAGTGTCATGATAACACTACTCCCTCTGATCCAAATTAATTGACTTGGATTTAACTAGATTCGGATGTATCTAGTACTAAAACATGTCTACATACATCCAAATCTAGACAAATCTGAGTCAATTAATTTTGATCGGAGGGAGTACATGTTTTTTTTTTCAGCCCCCACCTTATGAACATAAGATGTATCCACGCTTATTCCACAATGTTTATATCAGATGGATGTTACCTTCCAAACCTTGTTGTGCTACTATTTCCGTGAAGGGAGCAGAAATTATTATAAATATATATGCACCTGAAAAGTTCTTCTGGCACATGAGCTCCAGTGGTCCTTCTGTATTAAAAAAAAATCATATTAGAAGTTTCTTAAGAAATTAAAACAATTCTGGACTTTGCCAATGGTATATCCTACGAGCATGCAAAATCGCAATACAAAATTATTTTCATTATAGACTACAGAATACGACAAAGTCTGATATTTTTTTAGAGATTTGAAAATGTGATACTTAGATCCACAACTTTTATTTTATTTTGTGTAGCTTAAAATACACATTATTTCCAATTGATAGTTTGCACCTTTGTGGTACACATTACTGGCCACATCCTGATTTGTTTACAGAATTTTTTAGAACTCGGAGATATGATTTTTTATTTATTTATAAAAAACGCAATCACTGGTGTCCATGTGCACCAAATCTCCACTCTATATGCACCTCCTTATGTAGCATTCCTCATGTATTCTGCCAGATGCAAATAAAACTGGTGTGGCCCATGAAGCAATAAATAATATCCGTAGGTCCAGCAAAACAATGACCGAGCAAGAAGCGAGGCAGATATTAGGTGTGACTGAGCAGTCAACATGGGAAGAAATTGCACAGGTCTTCTCTTGTCTCCACTTGTTTCCTATACAACTTGCACTATTTGCTTCTGTAATCCCTTATCGACTATGTCCATTGCAGCGGTATGACAAGTTATTCGAGAGAAATGCAAAATCTGGGAGCTTTTACCTCCAATCGAAGGTTCACCGAGCCAAGGAGTGCCTAGAAAACGTGTACCAAAACAACAAGGAAGATGGAACTCCAACTTAAAATTTGCATCTTAAAAGTCAGCTGTCTACTACATTGTGACCTATATTCTTTTTCCCCATGTTAAAATAGTTGTGCATACCAACAACGGTAGCTTCTGTTGTATCATCAATAAGAACTGAGTGCAGCTACGGTGGACTTGTAGAGAACTAAATTTGTAAGCTACAGTACCACTGAAACTTGCATTGCTTCGGAGTTAAAAAAATTGTGTTCATTTTCATTTGATGATCCCATGAAGCCATGGTGGTCACACCTTTTGGTCCTTTTGATATCCATTCGTGTGAAAATATGACCATTATCTTTTTCATCGGGATATTTTGGTATGCTGCACCGAGGAATGCAAATTTGGTTTTAGCAATGCATGGCTCATTTGTCAGTTCCGGCGATCGATGGTCTCAGTGTTCGGCTGTCTAGCCGTTAGAGCATCTTCCAGAGCATCTCCACTCGGCTTCCCAGGACGCCGTTTTCAAGGTCTTTTTTTGTTCGGACTGTGATTTTTCGTCTAGTCGCGTTTCTAGGACGCTGTTTTTGTCCAGATTTGGCCCAACTTTCGCCCGGCGTTCTCGGCCGATCCTGCGGCGCCGGGAACGGCCTAGGAACGTCGGATGGAGCGAAAACAGGGTGGGCCAACCCTGTCGGCGAGACATCCCATTTCCCACCACCAGTCGTCTCTCCCACGGCGAAAGATTCCCCCCAGGTGACTTGTCGCCATGCTTGCGCTAGCGAAGCTCCACTGGTTCAAGCCAAAGTCGTGTGTAGATAGGTCTGCCGCCACCGCCGCACCTTCCCCCTATAGCCTAGGCCACCTTTCGTCTCCCTTCCTTCGTCGCAGCTCGGCCACGCTTCGAGCTCCCAACACCTCGCCCGTCAAGTGTTCAGCGTTGTGTCCATTCGGCCATAGACTCCGACGACGAGGAGTTGTTCGCTGTGTTGCTGGAGGAAGAGAACGCCGCAGCCGCCGAAGATGTAGAGCACGTGCAAATTCTCGCCTCTCTGGTACGGTTGTACATGCAAACTGCAACGCCGAAGCGTGGAGGCTCGGCGAAGGGTCGCTGAAAGTGCAAAGCAAGGCAGAGGGTGGAGGGCTACTGCATGTTGTACGCCGACCACTTCGCCTATGAGCCGCTCCACGAAGAGGCCGTGTTTCGGCACCGTTTTAGGATGAGTCGAAAGCTCTTCCTCAAGATCGTGCATGCCATCCGGGAGTTCGACCCCTATTTCGTGTGCAAGAAAGACTGCACCGGCTTGGTTGGGTTTTCCTCACTGCAGACGTGCATAGTTGCGATGAGGTTGCTTGCATACAGAGCGCCGGGTGACAGTGTTGATGACTATCTCTGCATGGCCGAGTCGACCGCCATCGATTGCTTGTACAGGTTTTGCAGGGCAGTGATTGTAGTGTTTGGGCCACAGTACTTGATAACACCCACTGCTGAAGACACTACTCGGATCCTCGTAGTCAATAAACGTAGAGGATTCCCTGGGATGCTTGGAAGCATAGACTACATGCATTAGCACTGGAAGAATTGTCCATTTGCATGGCAGTGGAAGTACAAATGCCACAAAAGAGGTTGCACTGTGATACTCGAGGCAGTTGTTATACATGATCTTTGGATCTGGTACTCCTTCTTTGGCATGACAGGATCGAATAACAACATCAATGTTCTCAACTTCTCAAATGTCTTTGCCAAGCTTGTTGTGGGTCATGCTCCCCCCGTGGATTTTGAGATCAATGGGCACCACTACAACAAGGGATACTATCTTGGAGATAGCATCTATCTAAGATGGCCAACATTTGTGAAGACTATCTCAAACCCGATACTTTCCAAGCATGCTTAGTATGCCAAGGAACATGAGCTTGTAGGAAGGATGTGGAGCGGGCATTTGGTGTGCTCCAACATAGATTCACAGTTGTCTGGTTCCCTGCTATGACTTGGTCGAAAGATCAGATGTGGAAAGTGATGAATTGTTGTGTGACCTTGCACAACATGATCATTGAGGATGAGATGAATGATCCAGTGAGTTTGGTCGAGCAGAATGAGCCATACTACAAACAGGGACCTCTTGCACAGCCTGATCACCAGGTGCCGCCAACCTGGACTGCCTTCATCGCCACGTGTCAGGAGATCTGAGACCCGGTAGTGCATCAACAGCTGCAGGATCATCTGGTTGAGCACCTATGGATACGCAGGGGCAACACATAGATGCCTAGCATCTACTAGAGCCAAAATATGTTGTATTTTTATTGTTCGCCGAACTATGTTTAATTTTATGCCGAACTATGATTAATTTTATGCAGAACTATGCTAAACATTGCTTTGTATTCATATTATGTCGAAATATGTCAAAAACTGGTCGAATTTGACCCGAATTTGGGCGAAAACAGTTTGGTGCTGAAGACACTACTCAGAACATATTGTGAACAGTTTGGTGTCAATCATCAAAGTGAAGGTTTGGTGCACCAGTGGTCCTGGTTTAAAAAAAAATCATATTTCTGTGTTCCAAAAAAAATCTGGGTGTAGCTATTGATGTATCCACAAAAATGGAAAATATGAATTTAAAATATTTTGTATTATGAGCTATATAAAAATAACAAAAGTGTGCATCTGGGCGTGCAAAGTTTCATATCAGATTTTGTCCTTTTATTAACTTTTAAATATATATATATATATATTTTTAAATGAAAGGTGTACTGGAGCTCGGGACCCAAAACCACTTTCCATGATCAGCTGCAGAATTCTACTAGTAGAAAACAGTACAGCAGTCTGCAGGCACTATCTGTCACCGATTGGAGACTTTGACGTCTCAATGGCCTGATATTTTAGCGAGCTGAACTAACAAGAGTTGAGGTGAGCCAATCCAAGCGACGGGCAAACGGAAGGTGGATGCGTTGAACTGGCACGGCAAATGGAGCATGAGCAATGCGTTGAATTGACATGGCACATGGATCATGGAGTATAGCACCGGTACGGTAGCGAGACATTTTCACCTATATTGTTTGTTTGATTCCCTTCCACTCAAAACTCTTAGAAATAACTTACTTCCCCCATCACAAATTATTGACTTGATTTTGTCTAGATAAAAAACCAAAATCATGTAGTAGTAGGATATGATTGAGCGTGGTACTGCAGTCCCATGTTTCTACTATTACCGCGCTGCTAGCATCTTGCGAATCAAAAAGAATAAAACATCGCAAAGAAAGTAATACTAGCTTAATTCCGTACCAATTGGCAGGTGGTATTCCCAAAGTATCGATTAAAATAACACGAAAGTACGATATGAACGTCTATATAAATCAAAGGCTTGAATATATATAATTCTTATAAACTTGGATATTTAGTTAGTAGGAATAAGAAAAGCACATGATCATAATCAAAGACATATCTTATAAAATAGCAGAAATGCAGGATGATGTTGTCACTAAATAGAACATGTCTTCTTATACGAGGCCTAAATGGATTGCAAACTTCTCACGTTTTCTCTTTTCAAGCTAAAAGGGGGTACCCAGTGCCTAAAGCTCTCAGACATAGCGGGGTTTGGGGAAGACTAATTTGTAGGCAACATTTCCCTTGCCTTTAATTTCACTATAGGAAATACGGCAGGCGTCGACGGCCAGTGCCCGTCGGCGTAGCCCCAGATTGCCGTCGGCGTAGGCTACGTCTACGGCTGCCATTGACGTCAGCTTGTCGGCGTACTATTCCATAGGTGTAACCCTCGTCACCGTCTGCGTACCTTACCCCGTCGGCTTAGACTCCTAGGCTCTAGGCCGACGGCTATATGGAGCCGTCGGTGTACCTGCCATCGGCGTACAGTATGTGGGGCCCACTTAGCACACCTGGCGGCCGTTAGCTCCAGGTGGAATACGCCCACAACATTGTCGTCGGCCCAGGCTGCCACCGTGCCACGTGCCGTCCCTGCAGGCGCCTGCGAGGGCATTACGCCGACGGCCAAGGCCGTCGGCCCAGATGGGCTAGCTAGGCCAGGGTTCCTGCTACGCCGACGACCTCCCCGTCGGTCTAGGTGGGCTAGCTAGGCTAGGGCTCCTGCTACGCCGACGACATCCCCATCGACCCAGGTGGGCTAGCTAGGCCAGGTTGTCTGATACGCCGACGGCATCCCCGTCGGCCTAGGCTCTAACCGTGTCATATAGTAAGGCCTACACAATGTCGTCGGCATAGAAGTTGCCCATTTTTTTGTTTTTTTTTGTTTTGGTTCGTTCCCTGCATATTTAGAATTCCCGCAGACCCGCAATGCATATTCCCAGATTCTAGCCACAGTATTCAACACATGCACATCGGCGCAAACATAAGATCATCATCATCAAAATATCATAGCTAGATCATCCACATAGGTACATCATCATCCAAATAACATAGCTAGTATCGATACAAATGTAACAAGTTCCCTACACCTCCGGAGAGCCGCCCCGCAAAGGAGAGTCCGAGAGACTCATTTCTCCTGGCCTGAGAACAGGCGAAGGATAACGTGGGGCAGCCGCCGTCGAACCACCACCGGAAGAAGGAGAAGCGCCACCACCACCGGAAGGAGAAGCACCACGACCACCGGAAGAAGAAGCACCACCACCATCGGAAGCACCAGGAGAACCACAGCCGGTATAACCGGTGTCATCGTGCGCGACAAATTCGGCGAGGCAGCAACACTACCAAAGGGTCCAATGGTGGAGCATCTCGTTCCCTACATGTTTATGCTATAGTTAGCAACCACCAAGACACAGTATGCGATAACAACTGGTTTCACAAATAACTTACTGGGGTCCCTAAGTAGAAGGTCAAAGTGAATTCATCCTTCGATGGGAAGATTGGCTCCAACCTCGACCTAGCTGGCCGTGGCGGTAGAAATCCCGCTCTCCAGTGGCATAAAACATCTCACAAGCCTGCAAGAAAGTTTAGGTGTCAGGCGTTGCAAAAATAAAGGTTCAAACCAGGGAAAGATGGACTTGTCATCTTTTGCAAAAATAAAGGTCGGAACTTACAGCATCTCGACACTCTGCCCACTCCTCGTAGGCCATTAGGGCCTGCTTCCACGCCTCAAGCGCCACCACATGTTCCACATGAGCGGCCTTGTAGGACGCGTCCAAAGCAGGCTACAATTTCAAAAATAATGAATCTCATCAACTTAACTACTAAGGAATGAATGTCGGAAAGAGGATAGAAATAAGAAAAACTTACATCATCATTCGCTCGAGAAGGCCACCAAGGAGGCGGGATAGCGGTGTCGTCAGCGGTGAGGGTAGCCTTGACAGGCGCGAGGCTCAAAGCAGGAGTTCGCGGGGTCACCCTATCGAGAACCTTCAAATGGCCGTGCTCCCGGCCGGCCCTGACACGACCAACACTCTCCCGTCGGTCTCCTTATATCTAGGGTCTTCCACCTCTAGATGAAAACCACTGAACGCCGAGAGGTAGTTAGCATCATCCTCCTTGGCGGTGTCATAGAACTCGGGAAGAGAGGGCTGAGACTGGGACATATCGGGCCTCTTCTGCTTCATCCTTTCCTAGATTTCATAGTCGGAAACATGCCTCCCTAGATGTGCCTCCTGCATCGCCAAAGAAATGTTATGCGTATCACGTAGGAACATGAGGGGAAATAAATGCAGGTTGTTCCATGTATATGTATACCATCTTGTCTTTGTAGATCATGGTTGAGGTTTCCCACACAATGTGTCCCCCGGAGCCGCGGTTTGCCAAGACACTGAACTCGGGGTCTTCCCCGTGCCACCTCGCGGCCAACACCGCCCATGCGTCTTCCTTACCATCGGCCCACGTGGGAATAACCTGAAAAATCAATACTCATTTGAAGAACGGATAATGCAATTGAAACTTAGCAACAACATAGAATCTCATTGACAATTTACTTACCCTGGCGTGATAGGACATTTGTGGTTGTTCCTTCACATTAACATGCTTCAGTGCACTCTTGCGCAACTTCTCGGTGTTGTATATATTGGTGGAGGTAAGCTTTTGATTATAGAACTGTTTCTATGTCAACCTCTGACAAGCCCCCCACAAAGTCCTATTTGTCTTGTCCTGCTCCTCCCGAACCACCCTATAGAATCTCTTCAATCATGCATAAAAAATTGTGAGAATCATGAGTTAGCATGGTGGGGTCATCAACTATGAACGAAACTCGAAAAGTTTTCTTACCCAAAACTTGGTGATCACGGCATCAGAAGCTTTCCCATAGGCCAGGTAATCGACATCCTCATAGTGTGTCCAATGGGTGGCTAGCTTCTTCTCGTCGTTGGGGCCGGAGTGTAAAATCCTGGCCAAAACTTCCTAATTAGAGCTCCAACCAAGGTCTTAGGCGCACGGGTACCCGGAGGAAATGTCCAATTGCTGCACAATAATCAAACATTAGTACATGCCAAATTGTTATGACCAAAATGAAATTACCTGCCACTTACTCAATGCCATTAGGCGTAATGATGGGTTTCTCCTCCTCGGAAGAAGGTTACTTTGCTTCCTTAGGGACACCCGATTCGCCACGAATCTTTGGCTTCTTCGGCAGCACCGACAGCCCTGACTCCTGGTCTCGAGACTCCCCCTCCTGGTCTTGAGAATCCTCTCCTGGTCTTGATACCCCCTCCAAGTCTCGAGAGACTCCCCTCCTCATTAGGAGACTCTGAGTAAGCGGACTGGGAAGCCACGTCGCCAGAAGTGGAGGGTAGGTCACTCAAAAGGCATACACCTTGTCCTCCACCTCGTCCTGCCCTCGGGGGAAGTCCTCCTCCCGCCTCACCTTGTCCTGCACCTCGTCCTGCCCTTGAGGGAAGTCCTCCTCCTCCCTCACTACCGTCAGTGTAACGCGAGTTGGGAATGGGTGCTCTTCCACTTTTGGTAACCTTCTTCTGCTTCATCGACTTAAGCAAAGAGGACAATGATTCCTTGCCTTGGCTCATATTGGTCACCTGCATTGAGAAGAGGTAAGCAATTAAGCATAAATACATGAGCCAATTAAGAAGAATAAAGACGCAATGCAATTAAGAAGCATGTTGAAAAATAAAAGTTAAGCATAATAAAGACATAATAAACTATAGACACTAAGCATAAAAATGTAATGCAAATTAAGATGAAAAATAAATACTAAGCATAATAAAGACATAAAAGACCCTCACCACTCATCATCACTCTCATGATTATGTCTTGGGTTCTCATCAGCACTATCAACATCACTATCACGTGAGAAGAAAGTTGGAGCCTCAACACATGGTGGAGGCTCATCATTGTTGCCATTGTCTGAATGATACTTGGTGAGCATATCTATGTCCTTTATATTCATGACTACCTCACCACGAGTTTGTACATCATTCTTGAGGTCCTCGAGACCTTGTAAGTCAAAGTCCCCAAAGTTCTCTTGGTCTTGATAGAAAATTCCCTCGTATATTTTAGGGTCAATGTTGTTGTAATCGTCATCAGGGGGCATGGGTACCTTACAATGTGGCAATACCTGGAACACGACTTCCCAACCCTTGAATTCCTAATTCTGACATGGGTAGGGAAAATAATAAACTTGCTTATCTTGTTGAGCCACAACATAGACATCGGATCCGCTATAGGTGGTTGATGGCCTAACTTCAACTAACCCAATGGAAGGGGTACTTCTCTGACCATCGTGTGGGTCGAACCAGTGGAATTTGGACACAATGAGCTTGAGTTCTAGGGGCGTATTATTGAACATCAACTCATATACATTTTGTAACCTTCCGTAGTAATCAAAGTTATCGACTCCTCTAGTGAAGACCCTAGCATTTATAGTTTTTGCATCAAGCCGATGGTTCTGGTGAGACTCTATATGGAAGTGATACTCATTCACATCATACTTCTCATACATCTCGACTCTACGGTTACAACCCTGGGAGACACATCTCAAGTCATCCGACATCTCAACATTGGGATCAGCTCCCTACAAGTTTAGTACAAATTGTGCTTTAGTTACGTGTAGTAAGAGGGACAAGTCGCGGATTGCCAGCTAAAGAGGGACATGTTACAAATTACCTTTTCATAGAACCAAGACGTGATATTTATCTTTCCGGGGGATCCTCTTTCAAAAGAGTGTCCAACTCGACATCAGAGGGATCCGTCGTTCCCAACCACATTTCATCCGTGAATTGGCTAAAAGGAGAAAATACGTATTAGACCAAAACCGAGTTATTATTTGGAAAGTAATTTGTTCACCATTTTACCTAAGGAAACTGGGCACTTGATTTTCTCCCTCCTCCTCCTCCTCTTCCTTCTCACTGTGGACCACTTCCTTCATGTTCATAAGAACATAGAATATTATGCAATCCTTCTGTTCCTTTTTAAGGTATAAATGGTTGCGCCACTGGCCTTGCCATGGGGACACTAGAAGAGGAGGAGCTTGGGGTCATGCTTGGGATTGTCGACATTGTACCGATAGACCTAGTTATGCATAGTAGGAACATGATCGGCATAGTACATTGTCGTGGCATTTGCTATCTCCTGGAGGATAGTTGCCTCAGCTATGCAGGCTTCAATAGTACTTTTGTTTCCACATTTGTATCGAATATACTTAAACTCTCTCTAAATACAAAACTTCCAACGAAACTGCACTGGTCCACCCAAGAGTGCCTCGTTTGCAAGATGCACAATGAGATGTAACATCGGAGTAAATAAGCCCGAGGAAAGATCGTATCTAACTTGCATAGAAACTCCGGCACTAGATCATGCAGCTTCTCAATAATCTGGGGACATATCTGCTTAGCACATAGCGTACGGAAGAAATGGCTCAACTCCGCAAGTACTCGCCAGATATGCACATTGATATACCCTCAAACCATCACCAACATCAGCCGCTCAATCATATATGATAGTCGTGACTCTTAAGCCTGGTGACTTTTCTAGTTGAAAGATTGACTCCCTTGCTCATATTCGAACAATAACCATTAGGGAACATCATGACGTATTTGAGCCACCGAAATGACTCCTTATTTTGGAGGCTATCAAGGCAGTAGTTGGCATGGGGCTTGAACTAATTTTTTCGATTGTGTTTAGGAGGTTGAATGTGTAGTTTCTTCCTATCACATAGCTTCTAAACATCAACCCTAGCCTTGACATTATCCTTTGACTTCTCAGGAATGTTCATGACTGTTTAAAAGAGAGACTTTGTGATGTTCTTTTCTGTGTGCATCACATTGATGTTATGGGGAAATTCAAGGTCCTTGTAATATGCGAGCTTCGTTATGCCTGCCTCGTGAGTCCAGTTGTGCGTTACACCATATCCCACAAATTGTGGGACACCGGGCGCATTATGCATGAGAGCATGTAGCTCGGCATCAACAACTACACCATCGAATGTTGGTATCTCTTTTTCTTCAAGCACAACTTTGCCCTTGATGAAGTTCTTTTTGTATTGTCTAAACCGATGCTCTCTTGTGAGGTATGCTCGATGCGTGTCAAATGCGGAATACTTTTATCTGCATTTAGCCAAAGGAACTAAAGTCGGTGCCTGCACACTAGGCATGGCCACTTACCAGCTGTACACCATCTGGAGAATAGGGCATACCTGGGCATGTCATGCATGGAGTAGTGGAACCAAACTTTCATGTAGAAGTTTGTCTTTGATGCATGATTGTATGTCAACGTCCCGTGGTGCCAATAGTGGTTCAGATCTTCCACAAGCGGATGCAAGTAGACACTCAAATTGTTCCCAAGGTATTCAGGACCTGGAATGATCGGCGATAGGAATATGGTCTTCCTTTGCATTAGGGCTCCGGGAGGGTGATTGAGCGTAATAACAAACATGGGACAACAGTTATACGAGGCAGTCAACATACCATATGGGTTGAATCCATCGATTTCTATCGCAATTCCGAGATTCCGAGCCTCTCCTGCCCCATCGAGGTGGTGTCTATCAAAGTTCTTCCATGCCTTACCATCACATGGGTGTCCCATATTTACCCGTCTGTGAACGTCCTCGTATCTCTTTGCCGTCTTGTGCCATTTCATCTATGTGTCAGACTCCTTGGTCATGTAAAGCCGTTGGATTCTTTTTATGAATGGGAGATAACAAAGAATCTTCACAGTGACCACTATAAGAAAAGTGTACATCTACAAAGACTTGGCCCGTCGGTCGTCGTAGAAGGCGCATCTTCCGCGACGAATTTCTCGACTCGACCGTGGCTGATGAGAAACTTTTTTTCCGGTTTTGCGGCCCTCTACTACGACGAAACCACTAAAAACATGGAGGAAGCTCGACTGCGCGTGGCAGAAGCAAGATTTCCGGTCCCTCGCGCAATGCTAACTCGCTGAAGTCTTTTGAGGCATGTGGGTCCCAGACGTCAGTGTCACGCCTCCCTGATTTGAACTCGATAACGTTCCTCGATGAGTTTTCCTTTAGTTAGGCTGATGGGCCCCACATGTCAGCCTCTCATTAGAAGAATCGTGTGTATGATGGAATTTTTTCCTTCGCTCGCCCTACCCTGTTATGAACTTGATAGCATTGCTCGATGCATCTACCTTTTAATTAGGTTGCTGGGTCCCACATGTCATCCTCTCATTAGAAGAAACATGTGCATGATGGAATTTTTCCTTGGCTATTGCCTCCCTTATTTCAACTTGATAACGTTGCTCGATCTATCTACCTTTTAGTCACGCTACTGGGTCCCCCATGTCAGCTTCTCATTATAAGAATCATGTGTATGATGGAATTTTTGTCTTTGCTCACGCTACCCTGCTCCAAACTTAATAGCACTGCTCGATGCATCTTCCGTTTAATCAAACTCCTAAACCCCACATGTCATCCTCTCATTAGAAGAAACATGTGTATGATAGAATTTTTTCCCATAGTCACGCCTCCGTGTTTCGAACTTGATAGCATTACTCGCAGCATCTACCGTTTAATCACGCTACTGGGCCCCACATGTCATCCACTCATTAGAAAAAACGTGTGTATGATAGAATTTTTGCTCTTGGCCGCGCCTCCGTGTTTCAAACTTGATAGCGTTGCTCGATGCATCAGCCGTTTTCAGGCTGCTGGGTCCCCATGTGAGCCTCTGATTAGAAGAAACGTGTGCATCTGGACTTTTTTCTTGCTCGCGCCTCCCTGAACTTGGCAACGTTGCTCGATGCAGCACCTGTATAAGGTCGCACTACTGGGTCTCACATGTCGATCTCTCTATAAATAAAACCTACGTATGATGGACTTTTTTTCGGTCGTGCCCGTTGTTTTGACCTTGGGAACATTGCTCGATGTGGCAGCCATATATGGTATTGCTACTAAGGCCCCCATGTCAGTCTCTCTGGTATGTTCTGGCTTGTGGGTCCCTGATACAGCCTTGTATGTTCTGGCGGGTGGGTCCCTGATGCTAGCCTCTCTGTACAAGTATTTAACTTTTTTTTCAAACCCGACCATTAAACTCGAGGGATGCTGCAGGCTGGTAGATCCGCGATGTTACCCTATCCGTAATGCGCCAAAGATATATATATATATATATATGTATATGTATGTGTGTGTATGCACAGGGGATTCGAACTAAAGACCTTCAAATCAAATAGACGTAAACTGAGTGCTTTGTCACTACACCAAAGATATTTATAGAAGTTATATTATTAAACATGTATTAGTACTACAACTTATATATCAGTCTTCTAAAAAATATTTTGTGTGTCTATGTTTACTTCTTTTAAAATATAAAATGGCAGCACTCAGGCATCTCAATTTATAAAATGCCACATAAAGGAGCAGTTTCAAACATGGGTAGGCAGGATTTTTTATTTTGAGAGCTAAGGGGCAATGCCCAAAAGGCCGAACTAAAAGGAGTTTAGCTATCTACATGGGCTGCTCTATATGGGCTATACTACATAGGATATGCTCCATGGGCTCCTTTCTCAAATTTCTCTGGGTTGTGCTCAGCGGTCCCCCATGTCCCTCTCATTAGAAGAAACGTGTGCATGCTGGACTTTTTCCTTGCTCGCGCCTCCCTATTTCGAACTTGGAAACATTGCTTGATGCAGCACCTGTATAAGGTCTCGCTATTGGTTCCCACATGTCAGTCTCTCTATAAATGAAACATGTGTATGATGGACTTTTTTCGTATGCGTCTGCTGTTTCGACCTTAAAAATGTTGCTCGATGTAGCAGCCACGTGTGGTCTCGCTGTTGGGGCCCACATATTAGCCTCCCTCGTATGTTCTGGCTTGTGGATGTCAGGCTACCTGGTATGTTCTGACTTGTGGGTCCCTGATGTCAGCCTCTATGTAAAAGTAATTAACTTCTTTTTTTGAACCCACCATTAAACGCGAGGGACACTACAGGCTGGTAGGTCCGCAATGTCAGCCTCTCTGTAAAGAAATATTGCTATATTAAAAAAAGTAAACCCAAATAAATATATGTCAAGCACACAGGATTAGAACTCAAAATCTCGACAAATATAAACCGTATGCGTTGCCACTACGCAGAAGAAATCAGATAAAAATTATCATTACAAGCTTTATAGTACCTATAACTTATGTATTAGTCTTCTTAAAAATATTTTGTGTGTACATGTTTATCTCTCTTAAAATAAACAGGCAGTGCTACTGAAACCTCAATTTATAAAATGCCACATAATGGATTAGTTTCTTAAAAACATGGGTACGCAAGTTTTTTTTGAGGTGGAGGCCAATGCCAAAAAGGCCAAATTAAAAAGTTTTTGGGCTATGGTTAATGGGATCCTATCTCAAATTTCATCGTGTTCTGGCTCGCTAGATTGAAACACAGACCTCACCGAGGGAGGAAAAAAAGCGATGATTCCTTTGATAGATATTCATGTAAAAATATCTAAAGAACCAGGGACACACACCACGTGCGCCAAATAGGGCTGGTATCCAATGACTTCACTTGGTGAAATCACGCTGTATCTTTACGCTCTCATCTCTATCTAAAACACATCCAATGGTTCTGATGACACACAAAAAAAGATCTAGAGCAAGCAACCCAGCAGCAAAGACATAACTTTTGATAAATTTCGTAGCATTTGAAATATTAAGCACTACAGAATAATAAGACATAAAATATCGACAGATTCCTAGTTCATATTCAACATCACTTGACCAATTCAACAGTATTTCAAAGTGCCTGATTTAGCAATATAGACACTGAAATTCAATAGCAGTACAAAGAGAGCTAGTTCTTGTTTTAGCTCTCAAAGCCATGTCACACGATCAATTTTCCCTTTTCTCCAAACACACTCGATCACTGGAACATGATACGTTGCAAACGTATCTATAATTTTTTATGTTCCATGCTTGTTTAGTATCTACTTTGCTTTGCTTTGTCAACACTTTGAGGTATTTTTATATGTTTTCTAGGACTAACTTATTAACAAGATGCCACAGTGCCAATTGCCTGTTTTCTTTTGTTTTTGGTTCCATAAAAGACAGAAAATCAATAATCTCGAAATTGGACGGGACAAAAGCCAATATGCCTATTTTTCCCGGAGCAACACGGAAACATGAAGCAGAGATGTAGTAGGGCACCAGGGTGGGCACACCATTTGGTGGCGCGGGCTAGCCCTTGCCATGCCACCAGGTGGTGTGGGCCCCTGGTCCACCCACCGACCTTGCCTCTTCGCCTATAATAATCCTCTCGATGCAAAAACCCTAGATCGTCAAGCCTCCAGCCATGAAAAGTTCTGCAGCGCCGCCGCCACCGAAGTGGAGATTCGGGGGATAGAAAGTCTCTATTCCGGTACCCTAGTGGGACGGGGAAGTGCCCCCGGAGCCATCTGCATCGATCTCCACCACCATCTCCATCACCGTTGCTGATTCCCATGATGATGAGGGAGTAGTTCTTCCTCGAGGCTAAGGGTTCTACCGGTAGCTATGTGTTCATCTCTCTCTCTATGCATGATCATACTGTGATCATGAGCTTTGTAATCAAGTAGATCTACCTTGCTACTCAAGTGCTTTAATAGATCTCCGCTCTCCCCATGTATGTGAAAGTGGCAGCGTGCACACCATGGTGGCACTTAGGCTAGAGATTACAAATACTTGTTATGAGTTATATTTGGAGTTGGATGTCTTTATGAAATTGTGGTGTTTGTTGGAACCATCTAGTGCTCAAGGTGACAGTGTGGGGTTATCTAGATGCAGATAGTGAACTTTGAGGTGTGCTGTTATACCCCTACCATGGATTAGAGTGTCCAACCGAAGAGTAGTTTAGAGTAGTATCATAAAGAGAAGATATTTATATGAGAGTGTTCACTAGTGAAAGTATGATCCCTAGGCCTTGTTTCTAAGCATTGAAACACCGTTTGCAACTAAATCTATTACATGTTTGCTTGCTTCCATCTTTATTTCAGATTGCCTTTAGTCTCTTCCCACGTCAACCACTGTAACACCCTCGAATCGGCCCTATGCAAGTTTTAGCCCTTTCCGACGAACCCGCATAGAAACGATTCAAAGACGCCCACCAGGCACTCTCGTGCGGGTGGAAAACGAAGTAACACCATTACACAACAGTCCTCGATGGGACCTATATAACAGATATATATACAACAACGACTCAACGAGTCAAGAATACAGATATACAATACAAAGATCCAAATCACCTTGAAAACGATAGAGCGTCCGACTACGGACAAGATGCAAATGGGGCTAAGAGCCCTGAAAAATAACCAATGGCGTCCATAACCCTGCCCAGGCCAAGCCGAAAGGGTAACCCTGCTAACGACGTCGATCTCAAACCTGCTAAAACAAAAGGGGTGCCGACAAAGGGCAAAGGAAAAAGAGGAGCGTCAGTACTAAGGCCAGTACACGGCGAGGCTAGAATTCGGCGGCTCTCGCCTACATAGGTATGGTGGACTGAAGCGGCAGCGCAACAGCACTAAACAACCTATAGAGACTCGATACATCTATCGGCTATTAGAGAGGGGTAAGAAAGACCTATTCGAATCCAACCTGATACTAAGACCAAACATACCCATCCTAGTATTCCCCCTCGAGCCCAAACGAGGAATTTAAACCGAGGAACTCACACAGTTGGCAGTTTTATTCATTCCATTAAAGTTGCAGCATTTACTAGTCAGATATATAGCATGAGTCATCCTGATAGCATAAGTAGTGGGCAGTTTTAGTTAACATTCTGTTGTAGTTGGAACATTTACTAGTCAGATATAATTGTCCCGAAGAATCCCAAAACCCAGCAGTTGTTGGCACTTTTATCACATTCCATTGGAGTTGCAATACTTACTAGGAAGGTATAGTATGACACAGATCACCACAGCTCCACCAGTTGTTGGCATTTTTAATTTACATTCCGTTGTATTTGAATCTGATTACTAGTCACATATTAAGTCAAATTTATAGCACTACTTTAGTTATGCTTGTCTATGATCAAGATACTGTGCTCCAAGTCGTCCATAACCGCGGACACGGCTTTCAGAAAGTTTTACCCTGTAGGGGTGCACACATAGCAACACACACTCGATCAACCTCAAAAAAACCAACTCAAAACCCAATGAGGCTTTCACGACAAAGAAATCACAGGATTCATAAATATTTTAGCGGGCCACCCCATTAAGCTACCCGCAACGAATTTGGCCGGCTCCGAGACGAACCCAAGGTTTGCGCCAATGGCTGTAAACGACTGGGAACCCGAAAATGTGACTGGGCTTGTCGATACCGCGAAAACACTCTGCAAGCCTAAACAGTATAGGTGCTCCACGCACAATCTTAAATAAAGCAGTAAAGCATGTCATAAGTACAGGATAGTAATAAAGCCCCAAACTAGTTTGTGGCCCCAAGAAATAGAAATGAATCAAGCTCTGGCTTAGGGGGGTCCATGGCCTCCCGGATGTGGATAGTGCGAAAAATCAAGGAACATGTATCAAGTACTCGGGGCCTACGGGACACAAGTGGGCATAAAAACCAAATAGCATATATTGCCCACCGGTGCCTCTTTCATTAGTTATATCTAGCAATTTAATAGTTGTCTTTAAAGTCATGATCAACTCCACCATTAAGCATCTCCACCATAAACATCTGCCAACATTCCAACAACTGTGGTACTCGACAACATGAGATCGCACCTGAGCAAGCAACTACGACTCACAAGGCCCGCTATCTACCAAACACAGGTAATAGGAGGTGTTCAAGGCAATATAGAGGCTGCACAGGGTATAACTGGTGCACGGAAACTAAAGCATCGTGACACGGATAGCAATAGATCAACAGGAGGAAATAAAGACTATAAATGCAAAATAGGTAGAAGGGGAAGAGATGCTCGCCTGGGAAACACTGCCGACGGATCATAGCCGGAGAACTTGTCGATACTCGCATCAACTCATCGGCCTAATCCGCGAAGAATCAAACACTAGAAGAAACATCAGATGCAATATTTAATACTACGGCAGAAGATCTGGCATGATTATGATATGATGCAGATGCGGTGCAATTAGGAAATATTAAGCGGAACCAGGGTCCCGACAAATGATTATATGGTTCAAGTTGTTTAGAACCCCCGCAATTTAAATGTTGTATTAATAGGGTGAAACATGGCAGCGGTTCGCTACACCAATTTAAATGGAGTCCGGAATAAGACAAAGATATCCCGCATAAACACTCCATATTTAATTATGAGGTGAATCGGCATAATGCCCCCAAACCACAGACAGCCATGCATGCATGAAGAATTAATTATGCGACAGTTGATAATGTCATATTATAAAATAGGGGCTTAGGATCACACATCTGGGTTCGGAAGATCTTGGTTCCAGGAGTTCGGGGGTTCGGTCTCAAGGTTCGACGGGGATCGGTATCGGACAACGGAAGGAGAGCTTGGCGTTCCGGGAAGAAGGACTTGGTTTAGCGTCAGGGGGCGCATCAGACTCGCCCTGGTCGGTGTCGATCTTGTCGTTGCGAAGATCTTGTCGGGTCCGCATATCGGGTCGGTCTTGGCGTGCGGGTTCTCGGGCATCGCATCCGGGAAGGAGGTCTTGTCGCATCCGATGGATCGGTCCTCGGGGTCAGAGAACTTGGCGCGCCAGGGTTCGGTCTCGTTCTTCGGACTCCGGGGTTCAGGGTCTTCGGATCCGGCTTCGGGGAGACGATCTTGTCGTGCCAACATCAAAGCTTCTGGAAGGAGAACTTGTCGTCCAGGGTCTCGGCATCCTCAGATTCTGATCGGAGACCTTGGTGGTCCTCGGGTTCGTGTAGTAGATCTCGGCGTGCCGTGCGGTTGATCTTCGGGTCCTGGGGTCTGCGGTCTCCACGCTCGGACATCTTGTCCTCGATGGCGAACTTGGGTCGTGACGTTGGTCTGCGGAAGATCTTGCCGACACGGTGGAGCGCAACGAAACGACGCCAGATTTGGCAAAATGGGAGAACTGCTGACCGTCGTCGAATCAAAGACATCAAAAGTCCTGAAGCGATTTTGTGAAACACTTGATAGAAAGGCACTGTGCTCTGCTTGTAGCGTGTGGCAGGAGCAGAGCTGCAGCGGGTGACACAGGAGGAATCCCGTGAGGCGGCCGGGCCGCGATGAGCTTGCGGGCGAGGGTGGTGGTGGCTCTGTGAGTAGCGGGCAGGAGGATCACCGGGCAGGGAGGCACAGGGCGGATCCGCACGGCAGAGAGCCCACGGGGAGCTCGAGGTCGGGGTCGGCCAGCATGGCGCTGGGCTCCGGCGAGGCAGGCCCACATGCGACGGTCGGAGCGGAGGTTTGGCACCGGAGCCGGGGCGGACAAGAGCAGCAGGTTGCAGAGGTAGGGGAAGGTGGGAGGTGGGACCGCGGGGGGGAGGGGGCACTGCCGGAGAGGTGGCGGAGCCGAGGAGGGTGCGGTGCCGGTGACGGCGACGGACGGCTCGGGGAAGGACGCCGCTGGGCCGATGGACCCGAAGAGAGGAGGGCAGCGGAGGAGAGGACGGCGGCCTAGAGAGAGGGAGAGGATGGGGACGACGAGGCCACGTGTGCGCCGGCGGGGCGGCGAGCGGGAGGGAGAGACGCGGCGGCGGGGGCAGGAGCGGGAGATGGCCTCGAGGAGCGGGGTGGGCCGAGGATGGGAGGCGGCAGGGGGAATCCCGACGCGCAGGTGGAGGCATGGTGGGAACCAGGGGAAGACCCGAGGTGGTGTGGGGCCGGGCGACGGGAGCTTGTCGGGAGGAGGGGCTCTCTCCCTGGCGGTTGGTGGGGAGTGGTCTGGCGGGAGGTGGGCCAAGGGTGGGGCTGGGATTGGTGAGTGAGGTGGAGGGGTGGAGTTTGGCTTGGTGCGTGCTGCTGTGTGTGTTGTGTGTGTGGGGGGTTGGTAGGGAGTGATGAGGTGGAGGGGTGCGGTGAGGTGGTGGGCTGTGAGTGGCCGGGGTGAGGTGGAGGGGGCTGGGTAGGATTAGGGGTAGGGTATTTGGTAGAAAAAGGGTTTGGGATTTAACTTAGGTTTTATTTTAGGGCGTGGAGGTGGCCGGTCGGGCTTTCGGGCCTGGCGGGCTGCCTCCTAAAAATATTATAAATATTTTATTTATTTAGAACAAGGCTTTGGCAATCCGGTTTTAGACAAACCAAAATAATCCGGAGGCCCGGGGTTTTAATTTGAATAAAGACGGGAATATTTAGAAAAACAAAACTAGGCGTTTCGAAAATAGTTTTAGACAAAACCATGCACGATGATGACGATGCTCAAATGCAATGCGGCATGATGACATGAGCATGCAGTCAAGATGATGCAATGCACAAAAACACAGCGATTTTCTAGTAGTGGTTTTTGCGGGGCGCCACAACCACACACCATCAAAGCTTTTCTGGCACATTTATCACTTATAATTATCCATACCACTTGTATTTCACTATCTCTTCGCTGAACTAGTGCACCTATACACCTGACAAGTGTATTGGGTGTGTTGGGGACACAAGAGACTTCTTGTATCTTGATTGCAGGGTTGCTTGAGAGGGATACCTTTGACCACTTCCTCCCTGACTTCGATAAACCTTGGGTGATCCACTTAAGGAAAACTTGCTGCTGTTCTACAAACCTCTGCACTTGGAGGCCCAACAACTGTCTACAAGAATAGAAGTGCGTACACATCAAGTTATTTTCTAGCGCCGTTGCCGGGGAGGTAAGGTAAAAGGTACGCAAATCATCCGGTATAAGTGCTCTAAGTTATTTCCTTTAGATTCTGCAATTTTGTCTTTTTGTTTGTTGTTTTCACTAGTTAGGCTTAATGGAAAACAATTTTTTTAGAGAGCTTTATAGTATTTATCTTGAGTTAGGACATGCAGTGTTTGAAGAGAAAATTAAAAAACCTATGAAACTTTATTTGCATGCTAATAGCAATGTTGTTAGTATGAATTCTTTGGACACCATTATTGCTAATGCTATAGAAAAGTCTAAGCTTGGGGAAGCTGGTTTTGATGAGAATGATCTTTTTAGTCCCCCAAGCACGAAGGAGAAAATTTACTTTGATGATACTATGCCTCCAATATATGATGATTACAATGATGAATATGATATTTTTAGTCCACCTACTATTGAGGAGAAAATTAATTATGATTATAATATGCCTCCTATATTTGTTGATTATGGTGATGAGAATAATAATGATAACTATTTTGTTGAATTTGCTCCCACTACAATTAATAAGAATGACTATGTTTATGTGGGGAGTATTAATTCTTTTATGCACGTGGCTCATGATAAGAATGTTTTATGTGATAGTTATATTGTTAATTTTATTCATGATGCTACTGAAAGTTATTATGAGAGAGGGAAACATGGGTTTATGCATCTCAATAATATTAAGTTTCCCCTCTTTATGTTGAAAATTTTGAAGTTGCACCTGTTTTGCTTTCCTATGCTTGTTGCTTTGTGCTTTCATGACTTGTTTCTTTACAAGATTCCTATGCATAGGAAGTGGGTTAGACTCAAATGTGTTTTATATTTGCTTCTTGATGCTCTATTTTATTTCAATTCATATTTCTTATGTGAGCATCTTCTCAAACTATCATGCCTAACTTAAAGGCATTAAATAAAAGTACTTATTGGGAGATAACCCAAAAGTTTTAGTTGAGTATTGGAAGTTATTACTTTAGTAATAACCTCTCCTTATCCTTATTATTTGCTTTTTGTGCCAAGAGTAACCTCTAATGAGAGGGAAGTAGTGCTTGGGAAAGTTGCTGTCCCGAAATAGATTTTTGTGCTTCGCTGTAGAAATTATTGTAAAATCTCTGTACGTCGTTTTGAGGGGTGAATTTTTGTGCTTGTGCCTCAGGTTGTTATCCAACTTTCGTTATTTCAACACTTTTTGATTTGAGCAACAGAAGGTCTTCGGAAAATTTGGTTTTTACCTGCTGGTCCGTTTTGACAGATTTCTTCCATTATTTGCATTTGTTTCTTGTTGATTCCTTTTTGAGTTCTCTTTAGGGAATTGAGATTTTTTAGGGAAGTGCTACAGTAGCTTTTATTTTAATGGAAGTTTTATTGGTGTTGAAACTGAACCCAAAGACTTATTATCTTGAGTGCACTAATGTTGCTAATAAAGATTGTGTGAAATTTGGTATGAAGGAAAAAATCAGGTGTATGGAGAGAATGATGTATGTGGGGCCCCCTGATTAATCCTCCGAGAATCCCTGTTATGCATACAACCACTATCCCATGATCAGTTAGTCGTGGCACATAACCGACAAGTATCAAAGTAAACATCCAATATATAACGAATACATGATATACCTTATTTGCCATTATGGCTATATCGATCAACAACAGCGAAACTTCCTTAAGCGTAGAGCCCGAGCCATGCCTTAACCTACAGGCAACTGACTGGGAGAACGGCCTAGCTCACATAGTCGTCAACTTCAGCCTCTTCTTGATATCTGACCAAGTTAATAGCCAGGGACAATGCCAGTGAGTACTTTGAATGTACTCAGAAACGACCTTAAGTTAACAATAATAGCAAGAGGATATGCATTATGGATGTGGTAGTAGGAGGGCTTCAAGAGAGGTTCTTTTCTCAAATAGTTTCTCTTGTAGATATAGCATCTCCATATCTTTGTTGAAAACTTTTGTCAACCATTTTGGAAACCTTTTGAAAAGTTCTGTAAACACTAGGATTGGGGTACCCATTTGTTTCCCATCTTTAGGTCGTCCCACGACCAAACTCCTTTCTCCTCGTTCTGACCGTCCCATGGTCAAAACCTTTCTCCTTTACGACCATCCCATGGTCAAAACATTTCCAAAGCCATTTCTTTTCTGAAATCCTTTTTGAAAACAAAAC
Organism: Avena eriantha; assembly: GCA_910589775.1. Classification (NCBI taxonomy): domain Eukaryota; kingdom Viridiplantae; phylum Streptophyta; class Magnoliopsida; order Poales; family Poaceae; genus Avena; species Avena eriantha. Next base: position 219,053,978 of record OU342740.1, read on the forward strand.
CAGCACCGCTCTACAGCAACCTTCCCAACCGTCCATGACCGCGGACACGGCTATTCAAATAGATTTACACTCTGCAGAGGTTCTACACTTTACCCACACCATCCGGGTACACTACCCTGATCTTCACTGATCGTGGGTCGAGTAACCGATCAAGACTCTCCGGATGCGCACTTCAATATAAGGGCCTACCCTATGAGTTTTGTTCCCCTCAACACCGGGACGTCGGGTACCGAGGATCAACCAGAGCACTTTTTCCACTTCCCAAGTGAGCGCTTTCAATGAGGGGCTCATAGTAACGCGTGGAGGCCAGCAAACCCTTCGTTCCTTCTCCCGGTCGATGTCTCACATGGACCGTTTGTCCAGAGAAGGCCCACCCTCCAAGGAGTTTCATCCCCTGTAGTAGTTGCGAGGCAGCTTATACCAGAATAGACAAACATCAAATCCAGCTCTGTCCCATTCCAGAGTAATGTGGTTGCACAGGGTTAATTGTTCTAGCAAAACTGCAAAGAACCGGGTGCGTTTTCGTAAACCTTTTTCCTCCATCTTTCCTTCAGCATTTTGTAAAACAAAACCTTTTTCTTTCTCAACATCTCTTGGGAGGTCCCACCTCACCAAGGTCTTATCAGAAAACATTTGGTAAACTTTTTCCAGGGTCTTCCCATCCTCTAGCTTTTCTTTGGCTAAAACAGGGTCTCCAAAAGGGGTATGGTGTATTACACCATTTATTCCACTACGGACAAGTAGGTATCATCAAGGGGGTTGTACTTAATAGTACAAAAGTGTAATAGTTCGGAGGAGCCAAACCACTACCATATATACATCAACATATAATAAAACAATGTAGTTTCATAACTAGTAGATAAAACATGCATAAGAAAAATAGTAGGACAAGGCTTATGAGCAAGAAGGTGGCTTGCCTGATGATCAGCAATATGGCAATATGTCCCTGGACTTCTTCTTTAGATAACCAAGAATACTAATACCAATAATAATAAGATCTCTTCTTCTCGGCGTCAATGCAAGCACAACTATTGTCGTCACCGAGTATACATGCAAGCAAGCAAGACCACAATCAAACAAGGCATTCAAGCATCAAAACCATACAACAAGCAAATGACAATACAAGTTTACAAAACAGTTGTGGTGTTGAGAAAATGGATTAGAAGGATTGGGAGCATGTCTTGGAACATTTGAAGGAAACCATATGGGTTTCATAGTCTAGAAACAAGGGATTAGAGGGTTTTGGACCAAGGACTTATTCTGTAAGATACCATTGTAAAAACATGATACCAACAGATAGGTATTGATAAAATGAAACCAAAAAAAGTGGTTTCACTATTTTATCACTTTTCTTTAATTTCTTAATAATTTTCTAGTGAAATAAACTCTAGTTTTAGGAGATAAATCACCAGAAAGGTTCTGGAGCTCCAAAAATTATTCCCTTGGATGGTTCAGTAGGGTTTTATGTACTGAGTAGCTGAGAGTTGGAATCACTCCAAAATAATTAGCAGAGTGCCCTCAGGAAATTCCCAAAGGAAGTTCTAGAGCTCTTTTGTCTTTTTCACCAAAATAAATCTACAGAGGCCTTTGATTTTATTCCAAAGACACATGGTAGGTATTTAAAATAGCTTTCTTTAGAAATTGGAATCAACCTTTTTGGATCAACAGAACTTCTGTAATGATTTTTCTAGTGATAAAACTATACACAAAGATAATTAATTCACCAAAACTGAACAACGCCTCAATAAAATTTGATCTCCAGGATGGTGGACCATAGTTTACCTCATCATAGAGAGTTGTAATTAGGTCATTGCAACCTTTTGTTTGACCTAGATAAATTTCTAAAGGCAAAAACTAATAGCTTTTGTTATTTTTTCTACAGGCAAACTAGAGTTGACCTTGACATGAGACCTATGCTGATTGATTGGTATAGCAATTTCCTTCTAGGGGAAGTTTGATTTATCCCAAATGGGTATGTACAACTCCCTGAGGAAGTTAATTACTTCAGTGGATACATTCTGGTAAATATATTTTCTAAATTTAAAGGAATTTATTTCTGGAGAGGGATTGGCTCTGCATGTTGAAGAAAACCCTAGGGGACAATGTAAAATTGTAATCTGGGTGATATCATGCGGTTTTTTATTTTATTTGAATTTAGACTAACAAGTAAAATGCAGACCTATAATTCCCCAAAAAAAGAAAAAGGGAAAAGCCACAGCCGGGCCGGGATCTAGAGGGAAAGTGGGTCGCAAAGGGTAATTCGGCCCACCAGGGGAGAGCTGCGTGTGGGAGGGAGTTTTGAATGGCCTAGCAAGCGGGGCCCGCAGGTCAGTGACGGCTGTTGGCGAACATGTGCGCGCAGATCTGGGCCGTTTGATCTAAAGGGAGATCAACGACAGGGAGGCCGTCTTCTCCCCAGCGACGCGGCGGCGGGGCGGAAACCCTAGGGGCTCGGGCGGCGCGCGGGGAGCTCACCTGGGGCCGTTTTCGGCGAGGTAAAGGGCGGAGGCGATGCGGTGGTCCGCGACGAGCCCGGGGATGGGAGACATGGGCAGGTGTTGCCTCGGCAGGAGCCTCCCACGAAGACGGTGGCGGTGCATACTCGGTAGCTCATCGAAGCCGATTCTAGGGTGCCTGCATGTAGAAGAGGAGGGCCGGGGTGGTTAGTGTTGGCTCTAAGGAGGCTAGAAACGCCAATACAGAGAGTAGAAGAGTAGGAGGGAGACCACTAAGTCAGTTCCTTGAAGAAAACCGAGAGGATGAACTCTCCTTCTCATAGCCGAGACGGGTGCTGGGAGGAGCTCTGGAGCTTGGGGAAGGTAGATCAGGGGTAGGGGTTGCAGTGAGGCCACATGCAAGTGGAGGGGAGCAGGGGAGAAGGTACCTCGAGCTCGAGCTCAAAAATGGCCGAATATGTCGGTTCTTCTTCTTGTGGCCAGAGGAGAGGGAAGGAAGGGATGGGGAGCTCGGGGGAGGTGAGTAAGAGGTAGTGGGGAGTAAATGAGCCAGAGTGGGGTGCTGGGGTGGCCTGCTGGCTTATAAACCGAGGAGGAGGGGTGTAGGGTGGACTATGTCCATGAGAGCAAGAGAGAGGGGGTGGTGGTCATCTATTGGGCTTCAAGGGAGGTGGAGAGGAGGGTGTGGGGCCATTTGCTCGACCAGAGAGAGAGGAGTGGGGGTGGCTGCTGCTTCTTTTAATGTGAATGATCTTTTGCAAGATATGCCTCTCCTTCTCTCACATGCTTCAAGAGAAAAAGGGGCAAGGGGGAGGTATTGCTACAGCGGTGTCGACCTGGGGTGTGTCTTGGTGCTGAGGAGATGTACTAAGCAAGTTTTGATGAAGTTGGACAGAGTTTAGATTATGAACTTGATTTATATCAAGTCTTGGTCATATGGTTGCCTATGAAGAACTTCTTAGATTTGTACCAGGTCTAGATGATCCAATGCTGCTGGTACATAGGTATGGACAAGTTATAGCTCCATGAACTGTTTGAGATTTATTGGATGAATTTTGGCCCACTTTATATCAAGTATTCAAATAGTGCAGAAAGGGTTTCTAGAAGCTCATGTGATATTTTTACATTAGACAAAGTGATATCTTGGAGTGAAATGGTCCTAGATACCATAATACAGCTTGGGGAATTTTATTGGGATTTATTGAGATGGGAAAGTATTTTTAAAGGATTATTTCTTGTTTCTGCCATTTAAGAAAAAGGGCAAAAAGGAATGATAAAGCTCTTTCAAAAATATTTAATTTTGAAGTGGGAAGAGAGGGTATGATATGTGGATCTCAATTGAGCCAAAGGTTGGGAAAGTGTTTTGGCAAAAACCAAACTTTCCTTTATGGGAGAAGTTTTGGAGGTTTTGCCTAATAAAGGAATTAAATACCTTTGGTCCATAATAAATATGGATAATTATTGGTAAATCTTGATGATCAAGGTAGATGATGAGGACAAGGTGTAACAAGCATTTTCAACCTTGGGATTGGAGAATCCAATTTTGGTGGAAATTAGAGATTTAAGGATCTTGGGTAAGATTGTTTTCATGCCACCAAAACCTCGTTGGATTTTGGAGCTCAGATCTCACCTTGATGCAAGGGATAGATGGATAGTTAGACCAAGTCATATAAATGATCATGTCAGGAGGAGTTTGGATTGGTTACCCTTGAGGTGGTCTAGAAGTGATGGCAAACTTTGTTGAAAATAAGGCTGCCATACCAGATGAGTCATGATGCCTTATAAACCATGTGGGTTTAAGAAGCACACAGATCCACTTGGAACAAGTGAAGTAGTTATTGATAGACCTATATGAGTAGAACACAACCATGCGAGGAGTTGGTCCATAGAAGGTTGGATGATGGGGTGAGCTTCTGTCAAAGTAGGCATGTTGGCTAGATTTGCACGAAATGTTATTTTCTTGCCTGCAAAATGATCAAGGACAAGTGGGTTGGAGTATGATCTAACCAAGGGAAAGAGTGGGACTTGGTAGTCCTTAGGATGGTTAACAAGATGGTTCAAATGCATTTTAAAAAATGCACAAGGGTTGTGAAAAGGAGGCATTCAAAAAGGTGATGTTGGAAATAGTTTTCCAGACTCAACAAAATTTGGTAGATTTGAGGATTTTGACTAGAGTATGAGAGGGGATGTTATTGATGGATTGCAAGGTATCAAAGCACCATCAAGTGGATGCTGTTGAAGGGTAGATTGAGTAGAATATATCCATGCTTGATATTGGTCTTCATTGACTTGGAAACTTCTAGAATGGTTCACTGCAGAATTGATCTAGTTAAGGGTTTTTGATGATCACCTGGTGGCTAGAGATTAGATCCAGGTTGTACTCTTGCTTAGGGTTTGGGGATTTTAAAGTATCTTGATCCTAGTGGATGAGCTCTTAGAGTATCTCATACTACTTCTAAGCAAACAAGTAAAACAGCAGATCAAGGCAATTCATCAAACATCAGATCAAGGCAACTCATCTTATACACTAGGTAAATCCACTACTGTGGTTACCATCAAGCCTATCTTGGGGTAAGTATGGGTATTTTGAAAAGGTTGTGGTTGGAGTCAGGTGAGAGTCCTTGGTATCTCTACCAAGGGTAGAATTCAAAAGCTTTTAAGAAGAGGTTTTGGGAAACCTAGAGATAAGATTAGTTGAAGGTTCTGTCTTGAAAACATAAGGAGATAGTATTCTATATCTCTCCATAGTTTGATCAGTAGAAGCTACTAAAATAGTTGGTTTGCGACAACTTCTTGGCTCAGGTTTTGAATTGCCAGAACATTTGAGAATATGGAAATTAAGCCAAGACAGTTTTGGGAAGTAGCTTTTGTCAACTTGTGTTGAGGTAAGGAGTATATCTTCTAATACATAAACAAAAGCATAAACATAGTCAAACAACAGGCAAACACTTCATCACTAAACAAGAAAAAGTTTTTGTTCCCCTTGATTTTTGCATTCTAGGCAACTAATCAGGGTTGATGGAATTGGGATGTTACAATGTAATGATATGAAGAATGGACTAAAGCTCAAGATTGGGGATGCCACGCGTGTCACCCTAAGAAATATCACGGAAGTACAAGCGTCAATGCTTGGGGATGCCTGATACATTGCAAATGTATCTATAATTTTTGATGTTCCATGCTTGGTTTTATCTACTTTCTTATGTTTTATCCACACTTTGGAGTACTTTTCATATGATTTCTTGGACTAACCTATTAACAAGTGCCACAGTGCCAGTTGCCTATTTTCTACTGTTTTTGGTTCCAGGAAAGTCAGAAAATCAATATTCTCGGAATTGGACGGGACAAAAGCCAAAGTTCCTATTTTACCGGAAGACTCACAGAGCCAGAATACGAGACGGAGGGCCAGGGCTTGGCCACACCCCCCAGGCGTGGGTACCCCCAGGCCATGCCAGGGCATGGTGTGGGCCCCCTGGCCGGCCACCGACCTTGCCTCCTTCGCCTATAAGAGCCTCCTGATACCAAAACCCTAGATCATCAAGCCTCCAGCCACGAAAAGTTCCGCAGCGCCGCCACCACCGAAGGGGAGATTCGGGGGACAGAAAGTCTCTGTTCTGGCACCCTGTCGGGACAGGGAAGTTCCCCCGGAGCCATCTCCATCGATCTCCACCACCATCTCCATCACCATTGCTGATTCCCATGATGAGGAGGGAGTAGTTCTCTCTCGAGGCTAAGGGTTCTACCGGTAACTATGTGTTCATCTCTCTCTCTATGCATGATCTTATTGAGATCAGGAGCTTGTAATCTATAGATCTACCTTGCTACTCAAGTGCTTTAATAGATCTCTGCTCTCCCCATGTGTGTGAAAGTGACAGCGTGCATACCATGGTGGCACTTAGGCTAGAGATTACAAATACTTGTTATGAGTTATATTTGGAGTTGGATGTCTTTATGAAATTGTGTTGTTTGTTGGAACCATCTAGTGCTCAAGGTGACAGTGTGGGGTTATCTAGATGGGAAAGATGAACTTTGAGGTGTGCTGTTATAGCCCTACCATTGATTAGAGTGTCCGACCGGAGAGTAGTTAAGTGTAGTATCATAAAGAGGAATATATTTATATGAGAGTGTTCACTAGTGAAAGTATGATCCCTAGGCCTTGTTTCTAAGCATTGACACACCGTTTGCAACTAGATCTGTTACATGTTTGCTTGCTTCCATCTTTATTTCAGCTTTACTTTAGTCTTTTCCACGCTATCAAGTTATCTTCTATCAACGTTACCACTTATAATTATCCATACCACTCGTATTTCACTATCTCTTCGTCGAACTAGTGCACCTATACACCTGACAAGTGTATTGGGTGTGTTGGGGATACAAGAGACTTCTTGTATCTTGATTGCAGGGTTGCTTGAGAGGGAATACCTTTGACCACTTCCTCCTTGAGTTCGATAAACCTTGGGCGATCCACTTAAGGGAAAACTTGCTGCTGTTCTACAAACCTCTGCACTTGGAGGCCCAACAACTGTCTACAAGAATAGAAGTGCGTAGACATCAAGCTATTTCCTGGCACCGTTGCCGGGGAGGAAAGGTAAAAGGTATTCACACCGAAAGATTAAAGAAGAAGAACCTCCCACGGCAAACGCCTATTTTCTGGCGCCGTTGCCGGGGAGGTAAGGGAAAAGGTACTCACATCCTCTAGTGTGAGTGCTCGAAGTTATTTCCTTTAGATTCTGCAATTTTGTCTTTTTGTTTCTTGTTTTCACTAGTTAGGCTTAATGGAAAAAACGAAAAAATTAGAGAGCTTTATAGTATTTCTCTTGAGTTAGGACATGAAGTGTTTGAAGAGAAAATTAAAAAACCTATGGAACTTTATTTGCATGCTAATAGAAATGTTGTTAGTATGAATTCTTTGGACACCATTATTGCTAATGCTATGGAAAAGTCTAAGCTTGGGGAAGCTAGTTTTTACGAAAATGATCTTTTTAGTTCCCCAGCTTTGGAAGATAGCTATTCTATTGCTTATGATGATACCAAACCTCCAATATATAATGATTACAATGATGAATATGACATTTTCAATCCACCTACTATTGAGGAGAAAATTAATTATGACTACAATATGCTTCCTATATTTGATGATTATGGTGATGAGAATAATAATGATAGCTATTTTGTTGAATTTGCTCCCACTATGATTAATAAGAATGACTACTCTTGTGTGGAGAGTATTAATTCTTTTATGCATGTGGCTCATGATAAGAATGTTTTATGTGATAGTTATATTGTTAATTTTGTTCATGATGCTACTGAAAGTTATTATGAGAGAGGGAAACATGTTTTATGTATCTCAACAATATTAAGTTTCCCCTCTTTATGTTGAAAGTCTTGAAGTTGCACTTATTTTGCTTTCCTATGCTTGTTTCTTTGTGCTTTTATGACTTGTTTCTTTACAAGATTCCTGTGCATATGATGTGGATTAGACTTAAATGTGTTTTGAATTTGCTTCTTGATGCTCTCTTTTACTTCAATTCATATTTCCTATGTTAGCATCTTCTCAAACTATCATGCCTAACTTAAAGGCGTTAAAAAAGTACTTATTGGGAGATAACCCAAAAGTTTTAGATGAGTCTTGGAAGTTATTACCTCTGTAATAACCGCTCCTTATCCTTTTTATTTGCTTTTTGTGCCAAGAGTAACCTCTAATGAGAGAGAAGTAATGATTGGGAAAGTTGCTGTCCCGAAACAGATTTCTTTGCTTCACCGTAAAAATTCGTGTAAAATCTATGTACATCCTTTTGAGGCGTGAATTTTTGTGATTATGCCCCAGGTTGTTATCTAACTTTCTTTAGTTCAACACCTTTTGATTTGAGAAAAAGAAGGTCTTTGAAAAAATTCGTCTTTACCTGCTGGTCTGTTTTGACAGATTTCTGCCATTTTCTGCATTTGCTTCTTGTTGGTTCCTTTTTGAGTTCTTTTGGGGAATTGAGATTTTTGAGGGAAGTGCTACAGTAGCTAGTGTTCTAATGGAAGTTTATTGGTGTTGGAACTGAACCTTAATACTTATTAGCTTGAGTGCACTAATGTTGCTAATAAAGATTGTGTGAAATTTTGTACGAAGGAAAAATTTCAGGTGTATGGAAGGAATGAGTAATGAGATGAAGGATGGACTAAAGCTCATGCTTGGGGATGCCACACGTGTCACCCCAAGAAATATGCAAGAATTACAAGTGTCAAAGCTTGGGGATGCCCAAGGCATCCCCTTCTTCATCAATAAAAATCCCAGGTTTCTTCCAAACGCTTTATTTTCATTGTTTCATACACAGTTGTGTTGTTCTTGGAGCGTCTTCTTTTTCATTTTTGTTTTTTGTTTTCGTTTCCTTGGTTTTCTTAGTTTTCTAAATAAATTGGTTGGACCCCCTCTTTCATACATTGGTTTTCAAATAGTTTGGTTTGGTTTGGAAAAGAGTAGGAAAGTTCATGCTTAAGTGGTAAAGAGAGCTTGTTTTTGACTGTGGCCTATGCTTTGTCATGTCATGCTTGGTATTTTTTGGCTTTATGCTTAGTATTCTTTGCTTTATAATGACTTGTTATAAACAATTGAGATTGCTTAATGTGCCTTGGATGAATCATGCGTTGTTTTAGCATATTAAAGCATAGTATAGTGGTATTCTCCTTTGATGCTTTATTTGGGTTGACTTGGCGCATGCTCACACCATGTTATGACTATCTCAAGTCACCATAAGCCTTTGTGATCCTTTATTTTTCAAGTTGTAGTATCACTTTATGCTTTGATCAATGATGTTTTCTCGCTCTGCATGATTATGGCCATTATTGCTCTCTTAGATTGTCGCTCCCAGTCTTTTGCTACCCTCCACAACCAAGTATGAGTTCCACTTATGCATCCAACTCCCTAAACCAAGTTATTCCAAAGATTCCACCATACCTACCTACTAGCTTATGCTATTCCAAGTATATTCATGCTTTTGTCTACCTTTTGAATTAAACTTGTTATGAGAAAACTAGTGATTAAAGCTCTCACGAACTTGATGGCACACTTTAATTTTTTGCATTTAATAAACTTGAACCATTGCGCCCATCTTTGTTGCGTATATGCTTGCGCTTTATAAGTTGAAGTTAGCAGAACCATGTATCATGGGGAACGCTTTCAACATCGCACCTGTACTTTGTACCCAGTTGATATCATGTTCTTTTGCTTATGGATCGCGGTGGTGTGAAATAAAAGTGGAACTTGTAAGATCATGGAGTTTGTATGTGTGTTAGAGAAACGCCTAGGCCGCTAGCCTAAGCCATGCCTAATCATGGTGGAAACTTGCAGCATCACCATAATGAGCACTCTATGAAGCATCCTCAATAAAAACCTATGCAAATAGCAAATAAAAAGATCGCTGAGATGCTCATTGTCTGCTTGCCTTGTTACTTTGATTATGGGATAGCTCCTGTATCGTGTGCAAGGGGTACCCCGTTGGCGGTTCTTTATGATACACATGTACTTACAATGACAAGAGCTTACTCGTGACTAAAGTTGAGTAGCATGAGGTTCGGTCTTCGTAAGTAAGGGGCATGAGATTTCGATTTATAACTTGTAAAGCATATCCTCTTAGTTGTGTCACTTTAACCTTAATCACCCTCAAGATGCTTATGATAGGGGGAATGAGAGCTGAAAGCTGTAAGTACCATAATTTTTGGAAGCTCTTTATGAAACTTGAATCTCTGCTTCCTTCTATGAAGGCCTTTCTTCCACTTATACATTGAGTCTCCACCTTCTATCTTTATGCACCTACTTTGAGAGCACAGTGGCCATTCTTAGTTCTATGTGCATTGTCCCAAGACTTGTTGATTGATGCATAGATTTGATATTGCTTGTTTTACACTATTTGTATCTAGTCACTCTTATGAACTTTGAAGGTGTCCTATGCATTTATATTTGCTACTCTATGAGGGACAAGCTGAATGCTATTATGCTATGTTTTCTTTATGTGAAACAAACAAACGTCTTGCAAAGCATTGTTATTCATGAATCTTTTGTTTGTGCCTTTTCATGTTGCATCATAGTTTCTTTGTCTTATTGCTAGAACTTTGTCTTTCATGTTATGTTTGAAGTACTATGATCCCAGCTTTGAATGTTTTACAAATACTTTGATCTAGTCTTTGATGGTACATGTCACGTCAAAAATTATTCTTTCTTTTTATCACTTACCTACTCGAGGACGAGCACGAGTTAAGCTTGGGGATGTTGATACATTGCAAATGTATCTATAATTTTTGATGTTCCATGCTTGGTTTTATCTACTTTCTTATGTTTTGTCCACACTTTGGAGTACTTTTCATATAATTTCTTGGACTAACCTATTAACAAGTGCCACAGTGCCAGTTGCCTCTTTTCTGCTATTTTTGGTTCCAGGAAAGTCAGAAAATCAATATTCTCGGAATTGGACGGGACAAAAGCCAAAGTTCCTATTTTACCGGAAGACTCACGGAGCCAGAATACGAGACGGAGGAGGGCCAGGGCTTGGCCACACCCTCCCAGGCGCGGGTACCCCCAGGCCGCGCCAGGGCATGGTGTGGCCCCCATGGCCGGCCACCGACCTTGCCTCCTTCGCCTATAAGAGCCTCCCGATACCAAAACCCTAGATCATCAAGCCTCCAACCACGAAAAGTTCCGCAGCACCGCCGCCACTGAAGGGGAGATTCGGGGGACAGAAAGTCTCTGTTCCGGCACCCTGCCGGGACAGGGAAGTGCCCCCGGAGCCATCTCCATCGATCTCCACCACCATCTCCATCACCATTGCTGATTCCTATGATGAGGAGGGAGTAGTTCTCTCTCGAGGCTAAGGGTTCTACCAGTAGCTATGTGTTCATCTCTCTCTCTCTCTATGCATGATCTTATTGAGATCATGAGCATGTAATCTATAGATCTACTGCTAAGAGTCTCCTTGAGAGGCGTACTATTAGACCCAAATTATCTCCTGCTGCTAAGTTTGCTGCTTCTCCCATAAACATTATAGATGAAGATTATGATTTCTCTCTCGATCTATCTTACATAGCTATTGTCGAGAAAGAACCTTTTGTGGGACTAAGAATTAAAGTGCGGTAGCACATATGAATGAACTTTCTACCATGAGTGGCTTGTTTTCTGATGATATTAAGATGCGTACTTTGTTGCTAGGATTTTCCCTTCTTCACTGAAAGGAGAAGCTAAAACTTGGTTTAGTAATTTACCTCCTGGATCTATTGATAGCCCTGAGTGCTTGATAAGTACTTTCCTGCAGAAATATTTTCCCCCTAGTGCTAGACATGCTATTTTGCAGGAACTTTTTGATTTTAAATAGGGAGAAAAAGAGGTATTGCCCGAATCTTGGGCATGGTTTTGTGCTTTGATTCATGCACAGGCTGGAAGTCCATTACCTAAGAATGAGCTTCTTGATATATTTTATAATGGATTAACCGAGGAATCTAGGACATACCTAGATAGTTGTGGTGATTGTGTTTTCAGGAATAGGACTCCTAAGGAAGCTGAGGAATTAATGGCTAAAATAAGAAAGAATTATGAAGATTGGACTCCTCCTAAACAAGCTATACCTGAAGTAATTGTACCTGAATCATCTATTCCTGTGCCTATTCCAACATCAAAGAAGAGGGGAGTTATTGAATTAAATGATGAAGTGATGAAGGAAGCTAAGAAATGTCTTAAGGAGAAGGGAATTAAAGCTGTAGATGTCAAGAATTTACCTGCTATAGAAGAATTATGTAAGCCTATTCCCTACTCATCCACTATTGAGGTACACTCTCTCCAACACTTTGATGAAGGTGATATCCCTTACTCTAAACCTCCTGATCAATGCTTAGAAGAATTTGATATCTTTATTGTTAAGCAAGATAACTTTAATAAAAGGGTGCAAAATCATCTAATGGAAAACACTAGAGCTATTGTTGAGTTGAAAGATATTGTGGAAATAACCTCTAATGATGTTAAAATGATTGTTAAACACTTTCAAATGGTTCAAACTCAAATAGATCAACTCGTTAAAGTGCAAAACGACTTGCTAGTTAATGCTGCTAAATAAAAACATGCTTATGAAATTAGAACTAGAAGTGATGCTGCTACCCAGGATCCTCTATATCCTGAGGGGAATCCCAAAAGAATTGAGCAGGATTCTCAACAAGCTAAAAATAGTGGCTCTACACATAAGAAAAGGAAAAAGAAACATAAAATTGTTGTAGAACCCTCTGAACCTGCTATAGATCCTAATAGTATATCTATCTCTGATGCTGAAACTGAAAGTGGTAATGAATAAAATGTTGTTCCTAATGAAGAAAAAGTTGAAGAAGAACCTGAAAACCACACTAAGAATACTAAATACACCAAAGAGGATTTTATTGCTAAGAAACATGGTAGTGATAGAGAACCTTGGCTCCAAAAACCTATGCCTTTCCTTGATAAGAAACATAAGTCAAAGGAAGATGAACACTATAATAAGTTTTGCGAGTGGATGAAGCCTTTATTCTTGCAAATTCCTTTGACTGATGCTATTAAATTGCCTCCTTACTCAAAGTATATGAAGGATATTGTCTCGAATAAAAGGAAGATCCCTAATGAAGAAATTTCTACTTTGCTTGCTAATTATTCCTTCAATGGTAAGGTTCCTAAGAAACTTGGAGACCCAGAGATTCCAACTATCCCTTGCTCTATTAAGAATAGCTATGTTAGAACTGCTTTGTGTGATTTGGGAGCTGGAGTTAGTGTTATGCCTTTCTCTCTCTATAAGAGGCTTCAACTTGAAAAATTGATACCAACTGATATATCTTTGCAAATGGATGATAAATCTACCACTATTCCTGTGGGTATATGTGAGGATGTACCTGTTCAGGTGGCTCACAATTGCTTGATATTGACTGACTTTGTTGTGCTTGAGATGCCTGAAGATGATAATATGTCTATTATTCTTGGGAGACCTTTTCTTAATACTGCAGGAGCTGTTATTAATTGTAATCAAGGGAAGGTGACCTTCAATGTTAATGACAAGGAACACACTGTATATTTCCCCAAGAAGATTGAAAGGACTTATGGTTTGAATTCAATTGAACATGTTGAAGGCATTCAAGTTGGAGAAATATATTGTCCCATACCAAGAGAAAAATTTGAAACTATTATGATTGGGACCATTGCTATCAAGATTGAGGTAACATAATCATTAGTGGAGTACAAAGTTTTGTCTCATATGCAATTGTTTTGGTAGCAAGACTTGATCAACCTTGTTAACAAAGGGATTCCATTGAACAAAACAATGTTTTCATTATGATTATCTCCGTTTATTTCTATCCTTTGCATTTTAGTTTTTGCTTTCGTTTAGTTTCCTTTTTGTTGTTAGTTGCTGGCATGTTAGAACTCCTGTAGTCCTAGCCTTGTTTTGTCCTTGCATCATGTTTCCAAAAGAAAAAAATCTGTCTGTCAGAAAAAATCATTCTTCTATTTCTGAAAAGTGCCCAAAAATAAAGTGTCTCGAAAAATTCCAGAAAATTCATATTAAATTTTTACGTGAAAAAGGGGCAGAGGAGTACCTGGGAGGTACCAGGGAGGCCCACCAGGAAGGCACACCACCTGGTGGCGCGGCCAGCCCTGGGTGGCGCCATTCCCTGGTGTGGGCCACCCCTGGCCCCCCACTAACTCTCTCACCTGCCACTTTCTTCTCTCTCCCGAGTAAGCTCCAGTTCATAGCTCAAAATCGCGTTCTTACTGTGCTTGCTCTCGATTTTTTCGATCTCCTTGCTCAGCTCATCTTTCTTGTTGAAATTTGGAGCAATTGTTCCCAGGTATGTGACTCCTCCCCTTGTCCAAGTAGATTTGTGTTTATAGGATTATATGTTGAGTATTTTGCTGCTGTAGGTGACTGGTTATCAGAGCTTGTAAGCTTGTTTGATGCTTAGATATATAGTTTTGATGCATGTTTAGGCCTCTTGGAAGTCCCTATGAGTAGAATACTTCATTATATTTACTTTGCAATCACTTGTTTAATAGGTGTTTAAATTTCAGAATACCAAGCATGAATAACCATACTTTTGGAGAGATATTTGAGAGTGATGCACCTAGGAGGTCGAGGCCCTCAAGAACAGCCTCTCAAGCTAGGCCATCATACAATGAAGATCTCATTGCAACTCGTATTGGCAGTGAAAGGGATGATGGGAATGCTCACCCATCCTCTTTTCCTTGTTTTACTTTCTTACAAGCTGCCGGTATTCTTGATGATTTCTTGCTACTGATTGAGAGGGTTGGTTTGACCTCATATATGCAAGATGAGAGTGCGCAATACGCTATACTCACCAAAACTTTTGTTGAGAGCTTCACGTTTACTAACACACCCTATCAGTCTACTGTCTCTTTTAAAATCTATGATCTGCCCTTCACCATGCCTTTGGAGAGATTTTTCAGTATTGTAGGTGTGCACATGACAGGGACCGTGAAGAAAATTCAAGGGCGACCCGCTGATTTGTTGGATCTTTATCGAGGGGTGACCAATGATGATGACCGCGTGGCGCAGCGCGGAAAGATAAGAAATATCCAACTCCCTGCTATTAGATACTTTGCATATTATCTTGCTACTAGTGTACTAGGTAGGGAGAACACAAGTAATATCTCCAACTATCATTTAGCATTCCTTGCTGCTGCGCTTAACAATGATACTCGGTACAATCTTGGCTCGCTTATTGCTCGCCGCCTAGCTTCTAGGGGGCCTATCTATGGGGGCATCATTGCCTCGCGTATAGTCAATGCATTAGGTCTTTTAGTGGATCCCTATGATGCTATGCTGGCACCATAGAGGCTTGACCTTGTTGTCATGAAAACTCATCACTTCGTCACTACTACCTCTAATTTGAACAATCTAGTATATAGGATGCTTTTCACTGACGGGGATGAAAGGGAGATCCTTTTGCCACATCCTGCTTTGTTTAGTGTTCACATGAGACCGTGGTCGCGCTCCAAGGAGGAGGTGGATGAGCAGCTTCGCTTGTTAGGTTTCCACGAGCAGCACCAGGAGGATGTGCCCTCCTATGATTACTCCGCGCATTACGGAGGGACGTACCCGAGTTCGCACCAGAATGAGGGGACCTCTTCGTCGTACGAGGGTGACACTTCATCCTGGCCAGCTTGGGATTGATACCCACTTAGGCCAAAAGCCTAAGCTTGGGGGGAGGTATGCCGACACTGCACTCATCTCCATATCATGTTGCGTCGGTACTTTGTATATTCATGTTTTTGTTCTCTTTTTAGTTTTCGTTCTTCTTTGCTTTTGCTTTCTAAAAACACAAAAAGACCAAAAATATTTCTATTGTTTCTCTTTGGTTTGCTTCTTCTTTTTGCCTTGGTTTGCTTTTCCCTTTTTGCTTTGTTTGAACTATTCGAAAAACCCAAAAAGACTTTTCTTTGCTTGTTTTCCCTTTTGGTTCTTGTTTAAAAATAGAAAACACCAAAAATATTTGTCGTTCTTCTTTGGTTTTTGTGAGTTTGCTACGGGGTTCGACAGTCCTCAGTGGATATTGGTTTCATATTATTATTCAAGCCACACAAGTGAAGAGCAATAACGAGGATCAATGACAACTTGAGGCGTGGTAAGAGGCTGGTAACGAACTCTATTTGTTTTCATTTTGTACATATACTCATCATTGTGATCTTGGTTAGTCCGTTCAAGTAGGGTGTATGTTAACTTTGGATGCTTAGTAGTTCTTGCTTTCTTATGATTAGCTCCAGCTCGCTAATAGTTTGTAGCATGTCTTATGAATGTTTTCTTGCATTGCTCTATTCATAAATTGGTATGACACCGTGGTATCCTCCTCTTAATGTTTCATTTTAACTGACTTGGCACATGCTCACGCATGCACATGACTGTGATAATCAGTTAAGCCTTGATGAATTATTTTGCCTTGAGGATCTTGAATCACTTTCATGCCATGAGTAGTCCTGTTTTGTTGCAAGCATGATAATGACAGCTATTGCTCTCTCGTTTGTCGCTCCCTTACTATTGCTAGCCTTCACTTTCACTGAGTATGTTTTACTCAAGTTTCCAACTCCCTAAACTAAATATTTCCAAAGTGTCCACCATACCTACCCATTAGCATCATTTGCTACCTCTGTGCATATTCAATATGCATTGTTTTCTTCCAAATAAAATGTTTGCTTGTTATGAGAAAGTTAGTTAGTAAAGCTCTCACGAACTTGATGGCACACTTTATTTTCCTGCACTTAATAAACCTGAACCATTGCATCCTTCTTTGTTGCGCATATGCTTGCGCTTTATGAGTTCAAGTTAGTAGAACCATGTATCATGGGGACCAGTTTCAACACTTCATAGGTACTTTGTACCTAGTTGATATCATGTTCTTTTGCTTATGGATCCCGGCGGTGTGAAATAAAAGTGGAACTTGTAAGATCATGGAGTTTTTATGTATGTTAGAGAAACGGCTGGGTCGCTAGCCTAAGCCATGCCTAATCATGGCGGAAACTTGCGGCATAACTGATATGGGGTGGCCCGATCTTCTCAGCAAGCTCTTGTCGATGGTGATGGTGGAGGATAGATAACTAGTGCGTAGCTATGATCTCTCCCGCTCGATCCCTGATGCCAATGCAACAGCTCTCGAACCTTGTAGGATATTCACAACACCACACTCTTGCGCACGCAGCCGTGACCACGAACGGTAGTCTGCAATCTACTAATTCCCAATGGAACAACAGATCACACTCAATTATAGTTGGTAGATTCGAACACAGGGTAATTCCAGAGGTTCTATAAAAGAAACAACTCCAAAATATTTTAACGTGGTCTTCAAACCTAACTTGTGACGGCTACGGAGGTTTATATGAGGGCTGGGGCGTTCTCCCCTCTAAACGGGCCTAAAAACAGCCATAACTTGGCCCAAACTGACTCGGTTCGACTTAAACTGATACATACCAAACCATATATGGGTTCGGCCTTATTGGCACGCAGTCCAAACATTGTGGAACACCTCAAACATGTAATTCTTGGTGCGCCATCTCTCTCTCTCTTGCTCATATGTGATTTCCTCATTGCCTCCTAGTGCGCATGCCTCCCGCTCCTCCCTCGCGCACTTGTTGATATTGGAAATCGGCGCTTGTCCTTCTTGCTGCAACTCTCCTCCTCCTCGCGCAATGCTTGTGTTATCAATAAACCTGATCATACAAAGATGCATAGACTTAGGTAGTATAAAGTTCTCATTAAATAAAACATCAGGTTCAATTAGGAATAAATTCACCTGATAGTCATTATTGATTTGACTCAATATTTCCTTCCAGTTCAGGCAGTCAGAATCATCATAATCCATGTATATATCCTCATCATCCTCCCTTTCTTCATGAAAAGCCGTCCTCGGCTTTGGGTAAGCTGAAAGTGGGAGTAACAAAAACAACAACGTGTACGCAAAGTATATGTATATATAACATGTTGTATTATTGTTGTTCACATGAAAAGTATGTCCAGTATACATCAAGTAACTTAAATTGCAGGTATAAGTGAAGTACAAAGAATCATGATCATGGTGAAAAACAACTAAATAGATAGTCATGTTCTTCAATATTAAATTCAGTTTTCTCAAAGAAGATCTATGATCAAATTTGTGAACAAGATCAAACCAATTCAATATGTCTGAAAACCAAATTGAATCATGACATGCTTCAACTGCGCTACTCTGATTATTATGAACATGATCATGTTTTCCAGTATGTAAAATGCAACTCAATTTGCAAATATCAAGGAAGTCTAAAGTAGTAACAAAACTAGACAAAGACTTTTGGAACAAACATAGTGAATATGAAAACTTGGGTCCTATTCTAGCAAGATTAGAACAATCCAACATAGGTAAAATTACTTGTGTTGGTTGCAATATATCAACTAGACTATAATGTATTTCCATAATATCTGGAACATGAGCTATTGTCCCATAGCAAACATTTTGTGATGTATGGCTGAAAACAACATGTTTGAGTTCAGCGATTCTATCACAAGTAATGCATATGTGATCCACAAGAAAATTGTCATGCATGATATATTCACCAATCAGATTGAAAGTGAAACAAGGAGAATATGCGCTAGAATTTAGAAATGAAATTTCAGAAATCTTATCCATAGCACAACTCATACTCATAGGTTCATTTAGCATGATGGAATACACAACATCAGCAGGTGGTATTCGAGCAAGTATTTCCTTATGTGTTATCAGTACCACATGATCAAAATTTGAATTTGGTAAACTATCACATGGTGCTGAAACAGTAGTGCAAGGCAAATCACAAGGAGGCTTCAGTAAAGGAATAGACTCACAATATGTCGCATATGTTGGCTGAAGCTCCAAAACAGTACCAATGTCATCAACAATCTCCTCAGTTGTAGTAGATACTAAAACATTCGCCGCAAGTGACAATGCACATTTCGACGATGTAGGTTGTAAAATAGATTGCTCCCTTTCTTCAAAAGCAACTTGCATAGCACAAGAAACAATACCAGGAGTAGAGATGATTACATTAGTAGAAATATCCTCACATGTATTAGCATCTACTGCACTGATGTTTTCTTTTTCTCTCATACTCTTAGAATGGATGCTCTCAACCTCACGTTTAGTGGAATCACACATCTCACTTCTCATAACACTCTCACTCAGCTTGGCTATGTGGCTCTCATTCTCACATGGGTTGTAATGCACACCATGTTCAAGATGACAAATAATAGAATTGTCACCATTCATCATGACCTTGTACTTAGCAGACAAACTGAACTCTTTTGTCCTCTCCTTGCGAAGAAGATGATACTCATGAAATTTGTCGGCTGAAATCCTGAGCATAACATGCCTCTTCATGTTCCATTTGAAAGAAATCCTTCCAACAACAGGACATATTTGAGCGTCAAACCTTCTGCTCTAGGGTTCTCCCAATAGTATGTGACAAGAATCAAGTGGTATAGGAGATACATCACAGCGCATAATCTCAGTATGCTCTTTAAAAGTCATAGGAACATCAACGGTGTGTGAAATCAGCAATGTGCCATATGATGAATGCAAGAGATATGGCACCGCACGAGCACATGTGGGTAGCTGCAACTTTTGTACAACTTCAACGCTGATCAAATTAATAGTAGAGTTACTATAAATGGTAATGAAAGCACATCGCTCACCAATCATCACACTATGGTGGAAAAGACCATCACCATCAAAAATACCGCGTTCTTCCTTCCAAAAAGTTCCACTACAACGCCAATTGTCGAAGAATTTGTAACTATACGTCTCAACATCATTTGTAACATCACCTGCCTCCATTTTCTGCATCACATCAACACTACTAGAAGACATTATTAGTACATTAGTGCACAAATCAAAATCAGTATGGTGGAAACTCTCACAACTCACTCACAACTAATAAGAAAGGAGATCTTACCGTTCCAAAGTGAATAGAGATGATCTACCAAACAAAATCAAAAACTGATGCACTGATGTGATGAAGTGAATATCAAAGGTATAGAGAACGATCACATGGCACACAGGGTATTTATGGTGGAGCTGTAGGTATGGTATCCTAACTACACCGCAAACAAGTCCTAGTGCTGATCGTATGACATAAACCCACGGAAACACACACGGTGGAGATAAATGGGGAAATTGCAACTATGAAAATGACCTAAAAAAGTAAGGTATGTCGGAGGAATGCTCGTGTTGCAATGCACAAGGAGAGACCCTAGCAATGTCTCAACAAAACGGGCACAAGATTGCTAACTGAGCAGCCCGCAGAGCACTAAGCACGCTAGTCTTGTAGGATAGTTTTAGACACAAAGAAAGGCTTACTAAGGCTCACAAGGATAGGTACGCTATGTGGACTGAGTAAAAAAAATAAACAAAAAAAAATTTTGACCTGAGAATTCGTCTCTGCCACGGCAGAAAAACGGCCTAAAATCCTGCCGCGGCAGGATGGCGGCAGAATTTTTTTTTCTCATACTAGCACAGACTGGTCTGTCGTAAGGCGACGGTTCGATTTTTTTTTTCGGAATTTTTTTTTGGTTCATGCTGGAGCACAGACTTGTCTACGGTCAGACGTGAGGTAGCGATCCGATTTTTTTATTCTGACTCGCCAAGTAGTACACAACTAGGACTCTTTACTTGGATCGGATCTGACTTGATGGTAGCGGAAAAAGATGGTGGAAAAGAACTAGAACAACTAGAAAACAAATCTACGAAGAACAGATCTAGATCTAATCTAATATAGGAACGCGACCAGCAACTATTACTCGAATACGATGTAATCTAGGCTATGGCAACTCTTTTTGTGAGGCTTTTTCTGTATAGGATGAAAAACACTCTCTAATCTATGGATGGATTGTGGATTGCTTACCGAGGCAACGAGGAAATCTGATACCTTGGCCCAAACTGACTCGGTTCGACTCAAACTAATACATACCGACCCATATATGGGTTCGGCCTTATTGGCACGTAGTCCAAACGTCATGGAACACCTCAAACATGTAATTCTTGGTGCGCCATCTCTCTCTCTTGCTCATACGTGATTTCCTCATTGCCTCCTAGTGCGCATGCCTCTCGCTCCTCCCTCGCGCACTTGTTGATATTGGAAATCAGCGCTTGTCCTTCTTGCTACAACTCTCCTCCTCCTCGCGCAATGCTTGTGTTATCAATAAACCTGATCATACAAAGATGCATAGACTTAGGTAGTATAAAGTTCTCATTAAATAAAACATCAGGTTCAATTAGGAATAAATTCACCTGATAGTCATTATTGATTTGACTCAATATTTTCTTCCAGTTCAGGCAGTCAGAATCATCATAATCCATGTATATATCCTCATCAATAACCATAATGAGCATTCTATGAAGCATCCTCAATAAAAATCTATGCACATAGTAAATAAAAAGATCGCCGAGATGCTTATTGTCTGCTTGCCTTGTTATTTTGATTATGGGATAGCTCCCGTGTCAGCTCATTCTCTATGATACGTATATACTTACAATGACAAGAGCTTACTTGTGACTGAAGTTGAGTAGCATGAGGATCGGTCTTCGTAAGTAAGGGGCATGAGACTTCGATTTATAACTTGTCAAGCATATCCTATTAGTTGTGTCACTTTCACCTGAACCACATTAAAGATGCTTATGATAGGGGCAATGAGAGCTCAAAGCTAACGAGTACCATAATTTCAGCATTTGGAAGCCTTTCAAATTATTCAAAACCTTCTCTTCAACTTGTTGAGTCTCCACATATTCTTTGAGCACCTTCTTGAGAGCATAGTTGTCATTCTTTGTGTTTGTTCCATTACTTGATTATTTGTGTTATGACTTTGATGCTTGTATCCTTGATATATTTACTTCTAGTCATCACTTGAACTTTCAGAGGTGCCTTGGCATTCATAATCAAAGGCAAGCAGATACCACTCTATCATACCTTTTTATGAGCATTGTAATGTTGCTTATGTTTGTGCTTCATGCTACTTATTATTCTTGAGTTGGAATCTCTTCATAGCTTACAAAGACTATTAAGTTGACTTGGTTGCGTAATCTTTATTATGAATTGTCCAAGTAGTTGATCACATTGCTGAGAATATTTACATCATATGAAGCAAATGTGTTCGTGAAAGTTCTTTTATTGCACTCAGTTTTCAACTGAATTGCTTGAGGACAAGCAATAAGCTAAGCTTGGGGGGAGTTGATACGTCCAAAACGTATCTACTTTCCTGAACACTTTTGCTATTGTTTCTCCTCTAAACTTGTGTGATTTGAATGCAACTAACACGGACTGACGCTGTTTCCAGCAGAATTGCCTTGGTGTCTACTTTTTGTGCAGAAAACCAACTATCAGGAAAAATCCCGAAAAATATGCCAAAAATCCTATTTCACCCGAAGACTCCAGGAGCCAGAATACGAGACGGAGAAGAGCCAGGGGTGGCCACACCACCTGGTGGCACGCGCCAGGCCAGGCCGTGCCAGGTGGTGGTGTGGGCCCCCAGGCACCCCCTCGGCCTCTCTCTTCGCCTATAAGGAGCCTTCTGACCTAAAAATTTCAGGGGTTTCAATGTTTTTCCAGAAGGAGTTCCGCTCCGCCGCCACCACCACCAGATTCCACGAACCAGCACCAGAAACTCCGTTCTGGCACCCTGCTAGGATGGGGAATTGGAGGAGATCATTACCATCATCATCACCATCGCTTGTCCATCGACCATCCATGTTTCCCCCATCCATGAGTGAGTAATCCCCCGCTGTAGGCTATGGGGATGGTAGGGATTGGATGAGATCGTTCATGTAATGGCATCAGATTGTTAGGGCATGGTTCCTAGTATCTTTTATTAGTGCTTTATAACTTTGTTGCGATTTGTTGTGCTTAATGCTTATCACTAGGGCCCGAGTGCCATGATTTCAGATCTGAACATGTTATTGATTCATTATGATAGTATTGTTTTTGGTCTTATCTACAAGTTGTATACACACGTTGTTGTCCGGAACCTATGGACCCGAAGTGACAGAAATCGGGATAACGGGAAGGGAATGGCTTTGATGTGAGGATCACATGTGTTCATGGAGTGTTAATGCTTTGCTCCGGTGCTCTATTAAAAGGAGCACCTTAACTGCCAGTAGTTCCCTAGAGGCCCCGCTGCAAACGGGCTGGCAGGACAAAAGATGTTGTGCAAGTTCTCATTGCGAGCACGTATGACTATATATGGAACACATGCCTATGATTGTCTAGTACTTGGATGCTTTATCTTATTTATCTGCAATTGCCCTATGTTCTGATTGCTATGTGAATTGTCTTGTCCATGCAATGCCCGTCCATTCATCCCTATGCCTACCGCACTCGAATCCCACTGTTTAATGCTTTTGTTACTACTGTCCTTGCTTTACTACTGCTGTTACTTTACTATTCCTATTACAAAACTGTTGCTACTGATAAACTGCTGTGAGCAAGATTGTTTCCAGGTGAAGCTGAATTGACAACTCAGTTGTTAAGGCTTATAAATATTCTTTGGCTCCCCTCGTGTCGAATCAATAAATTGGATTTTACTTCCCTCGAAAATACTGCGATACACCCCCTATACTTGTGGGCCATCATCTACCTTGCTACTCAAGTGATTTAATAGATCTCTGCTATCCCCATGTGTGTGAAAGTGACAGGGTGCATACCATGGTGGCACTTAGGCTAGAGATTACAAATACTTGTTATGAATTATATTTGGAGTTGGATGTCTTTATGAAATTGTGGTGTTTGTTGGAACCATCTAGTGCTCAAGGTGACAGTGTGAGGTTATCTAGATGGGAAAGATGAACTTTGAGGTGTGTTGTTATAGCCCTACCATCGATTAGAGTGTCCGACCAGAGAGTAGTTAAGAGTAGTATCATAAAGAGGAATATATTTATATGAGAGTGTTCACTAGTGAAAGTATGATCCCTAGGCCTTGTTTCTAAGCATTGATACACCGTTTGCAACTAGATCTGTTACATGTTTGCTTGCTTCCATCATTATTTCATCTTTACTTTAGTCTTTTCCACGCTATCAAGTTATCTTCTATCACCGTTACCACTTATAATTATCCATACCACTCGTATTTCACTATCTCTTCGCCGAACTAGTGCACCTATACACCTAACAAGTGTATTGGGTGTGTTGGGGACACAAGCGACTTCTTGTATCTTTATTGCAGGGTTGCTTGAGAGGGAATACCTTTGACCACTTCCTCCCCGAGTTCGATAAACCTTGGGTGATCCACTTAAGGGAAAACTTGCTGCTATTCTACAAACCTCTGCACTTGGAGGCCCAACAACTGTCTACAAGAATAGAAGTGCGTACACATCAATTCCCAAGGCATCCCCTTCTTCATCAATAAAAATTCCAGGTTTCTTCCAAACACTTCATTTTTATTGTTTCATGCACAGTTGTGTTGTTCTTGGAGCGTCTTCGTTTTTGTTTTTAGTTTTTGTTTGCTTCGTTTGCTTAGTTTGCCTGAATAAATTGGTTGGACCCCCTCATCCATACATTACTTTTCAAATAAGATTGCTATGCATTGGAAAAGAGTAGGAAAGTTCATGCTTAAGTGGTAAAGAGAGGTTGTTTTTTGAACTGTGGCCTATGCTTTGTCATGCCATGCTTCATATTGTTTTGGCTTTATGCTTAGTGATTTTTGCTGTAGCATGACATGTTAGAAACAATTGAGATTGCTTAATGTGCCTTGAAAGAATCATGCGTTGTTTTAGCATATTAAAGCATAGTATTGTGGTATTCTCCTTTGATGCTTTATTTGGGTTGACTTGGCACATGCTCACACCATGTTATGACTATCCCAAGTCACCATAGCCTTTATGATCCTTTAATTTTTTGACTTTTAATATCACTTTGTGCTTTAATTAATGATGTTTTGTCGCTTTGCATGATTATGGCCATTATTGCTCTCTTAGTTGGTCGCTCCTAGTCTTTTGCTAGCCTCCATAACCAAGTATGAGTTCCACTCATGCATCCAACTCCTAAAACCAAGTTATTCCAAAGAGTCCACATACATACCTATTAGAATTTGCTATTCCAAGTATATTCATGCTTTTGTTTACCTTCCGAATTAAACTTGTTATGAGAAAACTAGTGATTAAAGCTCTCACGAACTTGATGGCACACTTTACTTTTCTTGCCCTTAATAAACTTGAACCATTGTGTCGTCTATGTTGTATATGTTTGCACTTATATGTTGGGGATTAGTAGAACCATCCTGTCATGGGGAACACTTTCAACATTGCACTTGTACTTTGTAACTAGTTGATATCATGCTCTTTGTCTATGGATGTCGTCGGTGTGAAATGAAAGGGGAGCTTGTAAGTCCATGGAGTTATGTATATGTGTTAGAGAAATGCTTGGGCCGCCGGTCTAATCCATGGTGTCATGGTGGAAACCTGCAGCGTAACCATAATGATCTATCTATGAAGCATTCTTCTTATAAAAAAGAGTTAGATATTGAGAAAAAAAAGAGAAAAAGAAAAAAAGAGATATGAGAAAAGAGGAAAGAGAGAAAAAAGCACCATTTTCCCATGGTAAATAAGAATATTGCTGAGATGCTCGTTGTTTGCTTGCCTTGTCATTTTGATATGGGGATTCTTCCGTATCATCGGGCAAGGGGTACCCCGTTGGTGGTTCTCTATGATACACATGTACTTACTATGACAAGAACTTACCGGTGACTAAACTTGAGTAGCATGAGGAGCACCCCTCGTATTCAAGGGACATGAGATTTCCAACTTATACTTTGTCAAGCATATACTCCATAGTTTGTTCACTTTAACCTTAATGACTCCAAGATGCTTATGATTGGGGCAATGAGAGCTAAAAGCTAATAAGTACCATAATTTTTGGAAGCTCTTTATGAGACTTGAATCCCTGCTTCCTTCTATGAAGGGCCTTTCTTCCACTTTTATGTTGAGTCTCCACCTTCTATCTTTATGCACATACTTTGAGAGCATAGTGGCCATTCTTAGTTCTATGTGCATTGTCCCAAGACTTGTTGATTGATGCATAACTTGATATTGCTTGTTCTTAAACTATTTGTATCTAGTCACCCTTATAAACTTTGAAGGTGTCATATGCATTTATGTTTGCTACTCTATGAGGGACAAGCTGAATGCCACTATGTTATGTTTTCTATATGTGAAACAAACAAACATCTTTCAGTGCATTGTTATTTATGATCTTTGTTTGTATCCTTTCATGTTGCATGCATGGTTACTACGTCTTATGGTTAGAACTTTATCTTTCATGCTATGTTGAATTACTATGATCCCAACTATCAATGTTTACAAATACTTTGATCAACTTTATGATAGTGCATGTCACCTCAAAAATTATTATTTCTTTTTATCACTTACCTACTCGAGGATGAGCAGGAGTTAAGCTTGGGGACGTTGATATGTTGCAAACATATCTATATTTTTTCATGTTCCATGCTTGTTTAGCATCTACTTTGCTTTGCTTTGTCAACACTTTGAGGTATTTTTATATGTTTTCTGAGACTAACTTATTAAAAAGATGCCACAGTGCCAGTTGCCTGTTTTCTTCTGTTATTGGTTCCAGAAAAGGCACAAAATCAATATTCTCGGAATTGGACGAGACAAAAGCCAATATGCCTATTTTTCCCGGAGTTACACGGAAACACGAAGGAGAGATGGAGTAGGGCACCAGGGTGGGCACACCATATGGTGGCGCGGGCTAGCCCTGGCCGCGCCACCAAGTGGTGTGGGCCCCTGGTCCACCCACCGACGTTACCTCTTCACCTATAAGAAGCCTCCCGATGCAAAAACCCTAGATCGTCAAGCCCCCAGCCACGAAAAGTTCTGCAGCGCCGCCTCCACCGAAGGGGAGATTTAGGGGATAGAAAGTCTCTGTTCCGGCACCCTGCCAGGACAGGGAAGTGCCCCCGGAGCCATCTCCATAGATCTCCACCGCCATCTCTCTCTTTATGCATTATCATATTATGATCATGAGCTTGTAATATATAGATCTACCTTGCTACTCAAGTGCTTTAATAGATCTCTGCTCTCCCCATGTGTGTGAAAGTGACAGCGTGCACACCATGGTGGCTCTTAGGCTAGAGATTACAAATACTTGTTATGAGTTATATTTGGAGTTGGATGTCTTTATGAAATTGTGGTGTTTGTTGGAACCATTTAGTGCTCAAGGTGACAGTGTGGGGTTATCTAGATGTGGAAAGTGAACTTTGAGGTGTGCTGTTATAGCCCTATCATGGATTAGAGTGTCCAACCGGAGAGTAGTTTAGAGTAGTATCATAAAGAGAAGATATTTATATGCGAGTTTTCACTAGTGAAAGTATGATCCCTAGGCCTTGTTTCTAAGCATTGAAACACCGTTTGCAACTAGATCTATTACATGTTTGCTTGCTTCCATCTTTATTTCAGATTGCCTTTAGTCTCTTCCCACGTCAACCACACGCCATCAAAGCTATTTTCTGGCACAGTTACCTCTTATAATTATCCATACCACTTGTATTTCACATTCTCTTCGCCGAACTAGTGCACCTATACACCTAACAAGTGTATTGGGTGTGTTGGGGACACAAGAGACTTCTTGTATCTTGATTGCAGGGTTGCTTGAGAGAGATACCTTTGACCACTTCCTCCCTGAGTTCGATAAACCTTGGGTGATCCACTTAAGGGAAACTTGCTACTGTTCTACAACCCTCTGCACTTGGAGGCCCAACAACTGTCTACAAGAATATAAGTGCGTAGACATCAGAACACAATCATTATCATAATATTTGGTCATATAGGGAACCTGCATATAGATACAGATATACCATACCAGTACGTACTAGCCATAGCTCCAATCCAGCAAAAGGTTATCATAGTTTTACCACCCATATATAATCAGTGGAGATAAGACAACCACATAATTAATTACAATAGCATGCAACCAAAGATCTAGATAGCTAGGGACTTCATGAACAACATGCGGCATTCAGGAAAGCCAGATACATCTACCTTTACCGTTCTTCCAATGGTAAGTTTGGCTACTTTCTGAAGCTTGATCCACCTAGAAGTAGCTGCCAAGCGCCCATCAGTCGAGTCAATGGCACAACGTTCCTCATTTTGCACTCCTTCACTCCGCATCTTGAAGACTATTTGTGCCATTTCGTCCGGCCTGGAGTTGCTTTGTGGCACTCTTAGGCAATTTCGGAGTCAAAGCAAGAGATGGATGCATAATTACTAAGAGCAATGCACTGAATCATGTGAATTTGAGAAGACATTTAGAGCAGTTTATCTACCACCATATACTCACAAACATAATCTGGTGTGACCTTGTGATGACACATGTGTAGGATATGGTCTGACAAGGCACTGCCCAGGGTGATGAAGGAGCTTGTGCTGGTGCTTGTGCTAGGGCTAGTGTGGTAGCTGGTGCTGGTGTAGGAGATGGTGCCGCTGCTTGTGCTGGGGCTGGTGCTAGTGCAGGAGATGGTGTTGATGCAGTTAATTGTAGAGGGGCTAGTGCAAGAGCCAGAACTAGTGCTAGCAGGGATGGAAGAGACAGATGAGATGTGTACAAGCAAAATGGTCTCTTATACAACAGTTATTCACAAGACAGGGATCAGAGGCTATGATGAGTATACAAGCAACTTAAGTTACTACCTCAATTCTTTCTCCTTAGGTCAATAGGTCCCGGAGCAGGAACTAGGGCCAGTACCGGTGTGGGTGCCAATAGCTTGATGCTGGTTACCTTCTTGGGGTAGGGTAAAAGGACTACATGAGTGGTTATAGAGGCATGCGGGATGTGTACAAGCAAAATGGTTTCTTATACAACAGTACTCCTAGATAGAGATGAGATTATACAAGCGAATTAAGTTACTATCTCTATTGTTTCTCCTACTTAGGTCAACAGGTGTCGTTGTAGGAACTGGGGCCGGTGCCGGTGCCAGCAGCTTGATGCTGGCATCCTTCTAGGGGGTACATAAGGAGAAGCAGACTGCAGAAGTGGTCAGGGTCATATGATGAGTAAAGCCAATGTGATGGGGATATACCAATCGGGGTATGCACAGGAGGGAGATTCGACTGACCTTGGCCCATAACAAGTGGGCTCGCAGTTACGGTGGCTGGAAGGAGACTTCAAAGAAGGCCCGGTGACTGGAAGCTGAAGGCCCAAGACCCTAGCTAGGCCTAGTTGGATAAGGTCAAATCCTCTAAAACCTGAACTGATTCAGTTGTAATCCTATAAACCCTAGTGAGGTGACTCTATATAAACCTCCCTAGGGATCTCATTATACTTACGTCCTATTAGCTACCCCATTCAAGCGACTCGCTGCCTAGCCGCCGAGCTCGCTGATCTTGTAATCCACTCGCCATTAATACAATCTAGCAGGAAGTAGGTCTTTACCCTATGGGGGCCGAACCTGGGTAAACCCTCGTGTTTGCTCCCAATCTCGCACCGTAGATGCTGACTCGCTTTTGACCCCAATCGTATCAATCGCTACCCCTGGTAGCGACTACCGTGGTTATTCCCACGACACAATGGCGCAGAACAGTTAGTCGCAAGAAAATCATTAGAGGTTGTGATGAGTATAGAAGCAAATTAATTAGTACTACCTCTGTTCTTGGTCCTTTGGTCAACAAGTGTATGATGGCAAGAAAGTATCTTCCCAGGCTTGGTAAAATTGAATGCTACCTCGTCCCCCTGCTTCAGACCATTCTCATAGACATATTTAGACCAACCTCGACCACCCAAATAGGTGGTGGCCATCATATGGGAGACATCCACATCATATAGTTGCCGCATTCCTTTAGGGCCCTCACTATACAGAGTTAGAAACTTGTCGTTTCCGAACATCTTGGTTATAATGGGGAGATCAACACACGGGACATCCTTCATGAGAAAATTGGTATAGAAGTAAAAAAAGTGAGATACAAGATCTTACATCAAGTTCGTCTAAACCATTTGCAATCTATACTTAATACCATGGGTACCCTTTGCGAAGGGTGGCCATGCACCTTTTTTCTTCCCACTGCCTTTGGAAGGGCATATAGGGCCCCCTTTCAATCCACAAGCTTGACAAGAGGATGATAGAAGAAAGGGCTGAGCAGCTGGTGCGTGGTACTGATTGAAATTAAGTGGAAAGGTTAAATTATATAAAGAGCAAGTAAATCTAATAATATAAGACAAAACCATTGCCTATATAAAGCAAACCAATTTGATGTTTGTGAACTTCTGATGAGTCTAAAGATATAGAACGAGCTGATAACAATAAAACGGAAAATCATAACATGTGAAATTGTGGATTTCCAAATTATACCCACTTCTTAGAGAGGTCACTACCCACCTAGGTATTGTGTTGATGCTTCCTCGTCATGTAGATGATGCCTTATTTTGGTGCGGGCATCAGCAATCTACTAGCCTTGACAACAACACCTTCAATCTGCATAAATAGCAACAAAGCTCAACAGTTCAATACGGTACATAGTAGTCATATACTGACTGTATGAGACAGTCAGACAGATCCAGATCCGGATTCACATGGAGTGCCAGAATTAATAAAATTACACATATGTTTCTAAACATTTGATAAGCATGCATGACACCAATCAGATAATAATTAAATCAAACTACACCATGGTAATAAGTGTATTAAGAAAAATACCTTTATCTTTAAGCTAGGCCCTCCCAGCTAGTCAGTGGCCTTGCGCTTGTTTGGTGAGTAGTGGTACTGGCCAGATCCAGCGGCATGTGGGGGTACCATCCCGTTTGCCGCACCTGGAGCACCGCACGTTCATAGGTATGTACCACTATGCTATAGTAAATAAAGAAGTGATGGTGTCACAGAGTCTTCCACAAAAACATGATGCAGATAAAGATAACTTTTAGCATAGGGAGACATCTAGGTTGTAGCCAACCACTTCCAGCATTAGAAACAATGGAAGAACACAACGAGTATACTGCTACATTACCTTTTTAGGCGACTTTTAAGGGAACTAATGGGACCATCCCTATCTGTAGTGGCCATGCGCGCCACTGACCCATAGTTCTCCATATAGAATATGACACAAAATCCATTGCACATTACGAGTAGAAACTAAAGGTTACAAAAGTGAAGAACACTGAAAGCAAACCCGACCAAATGTGCCAATTAGAACAGCGGTAACCATGCCACGATGCCGAATCCATACGAAATCAGTATCCCCTACCCCCTAACCACCCACCCACCCCACCGCCACTATCAACACCCGGATTTTTAAGACCAGATGCCTATTATGTCATACATCGCAATCCCATGATTACCATTTTTGCGAGGCATAATAGAAGTGGTACCACAGTACATCATCCATTACAAACCATAATAAAGGTCTTACTAATAAAGGATCTCATGATCCAGTCTTAATACAATCAAAGTAGCAGAAAGTAAACATAGTAAGCTCCATCTTCATGGTCACATGCAATGCTGATGATGGGAGATGATCCTAGTTATCATAGGCCTCTTGTTGTCGATCTTTCGGGTAATCCTCCTGATAGTCTGGCCATGGGAATAGCCAGGGACAAAGCCATAAGTACTCTTTAAGGACTCGCAAACTATTAGTGAAAAGTAAGACTAGTAGGAACCTTAAGCTCTAGGTTTGTTTGCAAAAAGCCAGGTTTACTTCATAAAGACTTAAGAGTAAAGACCTAAGTTTAGTTCTCTACATTACTTAAGTGGGAACTTAGATTTCATGTCCACAACTCTGTTGTGGTCAAGTCAAAGTCATCTTTCAAGTCACAAATCATTTTGAAAACATCTCACAACGGAATACTATGGCCACTCCAACTATCCATAACCGCGGATGCGGCTATACGAATAGTTTGACACTCTATAGAGGTGGTACACTTTCACCACAAAATTCAATACATCTATCAGGGGTAACCCTGAATCATCATACTTGGTGTGCGGATAATCAATCCTAACCTTTCAATTACACACCCTAGTATAGGCACCTCCCATATGAGCTTGGCCTCCCAGCCATGACCAACTGTCATCCCGGGAACTGCATAGGTGGACATTCATTCACGAGGTAGCCTCAGCTCAACCCCTTCCACAAGGGAACCCATACTAAGACATATAAACTTCTAGTTAAGCCCTACCCAACTCAGGTATTGTGGTTGTACGGTAAAATTGGAATGGTATCGCATCTGAGCCCAACCATTAGTTTTTATCAAAGTCAAGGTTCATGCCTCATTCATTTTAATCATCAACCATTGTGTATCATAACACATGTCAAATATTTCAATAGAATGAATCATCATTCCAAGGTTTTCATAATCCTTTTCACCAAGTATTCCCATCTAAAGTAATCAAGTTTAAGTTAGCACTAGCCACTAGTATTGAGGGAATCACTATTGGGGGTGCTAATCAAGTATAAGTATCCAGGACTAATTCTATAATCTTGATGGTATCCATCCTACTTTTCCACTAATCACAATTCATTAACTAGAGAAGAAACTTCAGTAAAATGAAAAGTAAAGCTAGTAAGTAAAAAATGGGATTGGTATAATCAAAGTTGCATAACCAAGCATGCCTAGTGCATCTGGTATAAGGGGCTTGCATAGATAGCATGCATAGTTCTAGCTTGCCTTGAGCAGTGCATATTTTGAATTTCTCTTCTTCTTCCTCGAAGTACTCCTCCACATCGTAGCCCGGGTTGGTACTAGCGTCTATAAATACATACAATGTACACAACCACCAAACAACCCTTAACTAATTCTATTTAGCACATGTAGGCTCATATTAGATGATCTAGCATCATCTCAATCATTACATGTAATAATGGCACATTTTTATTTATCTTATTTGAGAAAAGTAATTTCTACTCATTGAAAAATACTTAAGATTTAATATTCTCCAATTAAAATAGTGGATCATGTTGACACATGTCATCACCACATATTCTAATACTTGGGAATGTGATTTAAAAAGGGTAGTCATGCATTACAAGATTTAATATTACTAATTAATAATATTTAAGTGACTAGAAATGCCTATATAGCATTCTTTTAATACTAGTCAATGCTTAATATCTGTAAAACCAAATATTTTTACATATTCGTGTAGAGCATGACAAATGTGATTTTTGAGAGTTGGAATTAACTCAAAAGCATTTATGGTTGATTTTATAAAAATGTTTGAAGTGGTAAACGTCTTTGTCTTGTTATTTTTAGTATAGGTGATCCATAGTTTCAATTGGTTTGAATCCAACGGGAGTGATTAGCTATTTTTAATACCTTTCCAACAAAATTGGAATCATGCATTTTGTATCAGTACATCTCTTTGAATTGAATTTTGAATACAGCTACATAATAGGGTTTTAACTAAATAGACAAAATTCTATTTGAACTATTGGGCTCTGCGCGGGAAAAGAAATGGGCCGGCCCAACTGCATAGCGCACGTGCAGCAGGCTGCTGACAGAACGGTCCCATGCGTCAGAAACTCATCTAACCCGAAATGGTATCTACCAATCTCAACCTTACGATTAGAATGAAATCTACGGCTGAGGTTCGTCGTCTACGGCGAACTACTCCGGCGAGATTCAAAACCTAACGTGACGGTGGGGGTTGCTGGGGACTTACCAGGGCTCCAGATAGGTTCGGCGATGGGGGCGAACGGGCTGGTCATCAATGGCGAGTCGAATTGTTGTCACGGCGGCTCCTGGGGTGGCCCCAATCGATGGCTCCCTTCCTTCACTGCACCAGCGGACTCCGGCCAAATTCCGGTGTCCTGGTGCTCGCCTTGCTTTGGGGAAGGGTCAGTGAGGTTCCTGGGTGAGTGGGGAGTGAGATGGTGTGCCGTTTGAGGTCTGGGGTGGCTCCTATTTATACACCGGCGTTGGAGGCAGGGCGGCATGGTCAGGCTTCACCGGCGACACTGCTACAGGTCGAGCTAAGCATGGCGGATGACATGGGTCAACGCGGGGGACTGCGGCGATCGTCACACGCGTGATGGCGCGACAAGGGGCGGTCTCAGTCGGTCGGGCGATATCGGCGCCCTGTTCAGGTACGGAGGTGTTCATCACTAAATTCGGTGGTCACGAGGCGTGCGGCGGCGAATGAGGTTGTCTGGGAGGTAACTGGTGATGCGGGGACTACGGGTACGAGCGGAGAGAGTGAGGCGCAGCGTGTGGGTGCGAGGCGGCTGTGGCGTTCCGTCGTGCTCTCGGCATGGCAGGGTGTTAAATGGGCACGACTGTTCTGGCTCCTCCACTCCTTGCCGTTGGTCAAGGGATGGAAAATGAGGGGTGGTGAGGTCATGGCTAGGAGCTAAGCATCGTGGGCGAGGACATCATGGTCTGAGGCATCGTGTCCGTGGTCGACCGACATGATCTCACTTGGGTACGGCTTTGCACTGGCGCAACGGCGAAGATGAGATCCTCCACTACACGGCCAGGTACTAGGGTGATCGTGGGTGATTGATTGGGTTGATTGCAGTACAATTGGTGAGCAATTTAGTGATCACAAATAGTCAATAGTTGGTAGCTTGTACTTTATCTACTAGGTGTTCGACCAAATGGCCGCATGAATTCATCTTTGGAATTTTTCAATGATCTCTGGTGGGTGATCTGATCATATGCTTGGTAGTCTATGGTTGCTGGGAATTGTCAAGTGGTGTTGATTTGAGTGGTTTTTGAAAAGTGGTGATCTATACACCTACTCTTGATTCAATTTTGAAATGCCTCTCAAATGGGTTTGAAAATAGTTTCTGCAATTTTGTAAATTTGCTTGGGTTTACTTTTACTTGGTCTAGCAAGGGGTGAAAAGATGTAGAATTGTTTCTGTTGGAAATCTTTTACTAGAGACACCCAAATTGGGCTAGTGGTTAATTTTGGCCAAAATGACCATATGCTCATATGATCCATATTTGACTTTCTTTTCATTTGATTTTGCTTGGAACTAATCTAGATGATGTGGTAATCCTTTTTTAACTAATCCTTACCACTGGTAGCACTCAAATATGGCAATTGCAAGCATTCATGCATTAATGGAAATCACACATGCACTCATATCAAGTTTAATAATAAAAGTTTTTGTTAACCCTAAACTTGGGTGACTAGAAATTGATAAGCTTGTTTAATATTTTTGAGGTGTTACAAACCTTCCCTCCGTAAACAGAATCGTCCCGAGATTCAGGAAAACCTAGAAACTAAAGAGATTGGGAAACTCAATCCTAATATAATATTCTCGTTCCTAGGTGGCTTCTTCTTCGGTATGGTTACTCCACTTGATCTTGAGAAACTTGATACTCCTGGTCTGGGTGTTTCTGAATGCTTCTTCCAAAATACGGATGGGCACTTCATGATAAGTTATATCCTTGTCGATATATATTGCTCGGTGATCGATGTTCTTCAAACCTTCGGTGTTCTCCGGAACTTCTAGGCATTTTCTATGTAACGAGAAAAGGAACACATCATGTACAGCTGACATCTCCTCAGGCAACTCCCGTTGATAGGATACTTCTCCCCTGCAATTCAAAATCTTGAAGGGTCCAATATATCTGGGGGCAAGCTTCCTTTTCAGTTGAAAACGCTACATTCCCTTCAATGGTGATACTTTGAGATATACAAAATCTCCAACAGTGAAGGTCAGGTCTCGATGTCTTTTGTCAGCATAACTCTTATGTCTGGACTGAGCGGTCTTGAGGTGTTCACGGACTTTGTAATCCTTCTCTTTAGCTTCTCGTAGGATGTCGGGTCCAAAAATCTGACTCTCTCCTACTTGCGACCAATTCAAGGGGGTACGACACTTTCTCCATATAAGAACTCAAATAGGGCCATTTGCCAACTGGCTTGATAACTATTGTTGTACGAGAACTCTGCGAAAGGTAGAAAATCTTCCCATTTAGATCCATACTTTAGCGCACAAGCTCTCAACATATCTTCTAAGATCTGGTTGACTCTTTCAGTTTGTCCGTCAGTTTGCGGGTGATAAGCTGTGCTGAAATTCAGTTGGTTCCTAATCCTTCTTGGACCTTCTACCAAAATCTTGAGGTAAACTGGGTTCCTCGATCCAACACTATGGTGTAGGGGGTTCCATGCAAACTAACTATCCTAGCGATATACAACTCCGCTAGCTTCGAACTTTGGTAGGTAGTCTTGACGGGTATGAAATGGGTTACCTTGGATAGTCTATCCACTATGACCCAAATAGAGTCATTTCCCCAACTAGATATAGGCAAACCGGTGATGAAATCCATTCCGACAGAATCCCATTCCCATTCCGGAATCTGCAATGGTTGCAAAAGTCCCGCAGGTCGCTGATGTTACGTTTTGACTCTCTGACAGATATCACACTTGGCTATGTAGCTTCCGACTTCTCTCTTCATTTTGTGCCACCAAAATTGCTCATTCAAATCACGATACATCTTGGTTCCTCCCGGGTGGATAGAATAAAGAATATCATGGGCTTCCTGCATAATGACTTGTTTCAACTCTGAATCTGCTAGAACACAGATACGTCCTTTGTACCACATAACTCCTTCTTCATCTTTAGTGAATCCGGGTACTTTCCCTGTACCGATATGACGCTTGATTCCATCAATACTTGTGTTTCCTTTCTAGGATTCATTGATCTGACTGATCAACATGGGTTGAAGTTCTATGCTAGCTAGAAATCATTCAGTAACTAGCCCCACTCTGAAATTCTCCATATCCTCATGCAGACTTGGCTGGGCTGCCTTAATCATGGTGTTTAATCTACACGGTAGTCTACTAAGAGCATCCGCCACCACATTGGCTTTGTCGGGGTGATAGTGAATGTCAAGGTCATAACCTTGATTAACTCTATCCATCTCCTTTGCCTCACATTCGGCTCCTTTTGGGTGAAAATATACTTCAGACTCTTGTGATCCGAATAAATCTCAAAGTGATTACGCATAAGGTAATGACGCCATGTCTTCAAAGCTAACACTACGGCTGCCAGTTGATACATTGCAAATGTATGTATAATTTTTGATGTTCCATGCTTGGTTTTATCTACTTTCTTATGTTTTGTTCCAACTTTGGAGTACTTTTCATATGATTTCTTGGACTAACCTGTTAACAAGAGCCACAATGCCAGCTGCCTGTTTTCTGCTGTTTTTGGTTCCAGGAAAGTCAGAAAATCAATATTCTCGGAATTGGATCGGACAAAAGCTAAAGTTGATATTTTCCCGGAAGACTCACGGAGCCAGAAGGAGAGTCAGAGAGGGGCCACAGGGTGGCCACACCACCCCATGGCGTGGGTCCCCCAGGCTGCGCCAAGGCATGGTGTGGGCCCCCTGGCCGCCTACCGACCTTGCCCTCTGGCCTATAAGAAGCCTCCTGAGGCATAAACCCTAGATAGTCAAGCCTCCAGCAATGAAAAGTTCCGCAGCGCCGCCACCACCGAAGGGGAGATTCGAGGGACAGAAAGTCTCTGTTCCGGCACCCTGCCGGGACGGGGAAGTGCCCCCGGAGCCATCTCCATCGATCTCCACCACCATCTCCATCACCATTGCTGATTCCCATGATGATGAGGGAGTAGTTCTCTCTCGAGGCTAAGGGTTATACCGGTAGCTATGTGTTCATCTCTCTCTATGCATGATCATATTGTGATCATGAGCTTGTAATCTATAGATATATTCTGCTACTCAAGTGCTTTAATGAATCTCTGCTCTCCCCATGTGTGTGAAAGTGACAACGTGCTCACCATGGTGGCACTTAGGCTAGAGATTACAAATACTTGTTATGAGTTATATTTGGAGTTGGATGTTTCTATGAAATTGTGGTGTTTGTTGGACTCATCTAGTACTCAAGGTGACAGTGTGGGGTTTCAAGATGGGAAAGATGAACTTTGAGGTGTGCTGTTATAGCCCTACCATCGATTAGAGTGTCCAACCGGAGAGTAGTTCAACGTAGTATCATAAAGAAGAATATATTTATATGAGAGTGTTCACTAGTGAAAGTATGATACCTAGGCCTTGTTTCTAAGCATTGATACACCGTTTGCAATTAGATCTATGACATGTTTGCTTGCTTCCATCTTTATTTCAATTTGCCTTTAGTCTCTTCCACGCCATCAATCTATTTTCTCGCACCGTTGTCTTATATCCATACCACTTGTATTTCACTCTCTCTTCGCCGAACTAGTGCACCTATACACCTGACAAGTGTATTGGGTGTGTTGGGGACACAAGAGACTTCTTGTATCTTGATTGCAGGGTTGCTTGAGAGGGGATACCTAGCACTTGGATATTACTCAAAAAGACGTTAGGTTTGGAAAAGAGAGAGGAAAAGTTAATATCCCCTCTCAAGCAACCCTGCAATCTAGATACAAGAAGTCTCTTGTGTCCCCAACACACCCAATACACTTGTCAGGTGTATAGGTGCACTAGTTCGGTGAAGAGAGAGTGAAATACAAGTGGATATTACTCACCAAGTGCCCAATCAACCTAGCACTTGGATATTACGCACCAAGTTCCCCAAATTCCACCCAATGGCGATATTACTCACACCTTGGGGTTTATAAAACGTTAGGTTTGCAAAAGAGAGAGGAAGATCTTTCAGAGGCTCTATCCTTCAGATGCTCAAATGTTTTTCCATTCCGTGAACACGGCTGATCGATTAGTTCGCAATACTCTTGAGAGGTTGTGCACTTTCCCCACAATCCATGATCAAGTCCTTTTACAGACAAGACCATGGCGATGCCTTCCCTTAGTAGCCCCTCTACCAGCTAGATCCAACCGTGCCAAGAACCTCCAAATGTTGGTACCCCGGTGAGGTTTCCCACTAAGTACTAAGCCAAGACAGAGCCCATATGTATTGTGGTTGCACGGGAAGCTTCTGAATTCTGAAACATGGCAGACTTCTTTGAATCCTAGGCGGCCGTCCTCCACCAAAATTCCACTCGTTGTCCCGACAACCATTCCGCCCAGAAGAAAACTTAGATTTATTTTGAAGGGGTTCTGAGAGGAAAAAGGTTCGCTCGAGAGAGCTTTTATACTAAGAAAATTTTCAGTCTTTTGAACCCTCCCAACGGTACTTGATATAGATAAGTATATAGCATAGCAAGCGTAACTTAGAAAAACAGGATAACCTATTGGGATGGAGCACCCTGTCAGCTCCCACAACTTGGACGGTGTCTAACTTCTTTTTGGTGGTTCGGAGCCACTCATCTGCCACAATTGGCTCAGAACTACTTGAGAAAATTGGAGGGTTCAACCTCAAGAACCGAGTCAGGCGATCCTGTTGGGGCGGTGGAGGTGGTGGAGGCGGCGGGTTGTTGTTGTTTTGCATGTTTTGAGTGAGGAGTTGAATCAGCTGATTCTGGGAGTTCAGAAGTTGTGCTATCTCTGGGGGCAAGTTGTTGTTGTTGTTTCCCTGTCTCGCCATCTGTGGGGGTTTGGGAAACAAGTTAAGAAGTGGATAGAGAGTCTATGGAATAAAACTCCTACCCTTATGTAAACAAGAGAAAAACACACGAGAAAGCAAGGCACACAAAGCACATAGTTTAACACACTCAACCAAGTTTAACTAAACCAAAATAATAATTTTTTTTGGTACTCATTACAATCGTGAACAACGTTTGACTATAGAACTAAAGGTGGTCCAACTACTCTACTCATCATCCACTTCCTCATCCTCAATGATGAAGCCTTCCTTTTCCAGCAGTGACTTGTATAACTCCATGTCCCTCGTCGTGGCTTCAAGCGTCTCCTGAAGTTCCTTCACCTCCTGTGGCTCTGGTGTAGCAGCTTCGAGCCTCTCTTGAAGTTCCTTCACCTCTTGCAGCTCCTGGGTAGCAGCTTCCAGCTTCTCTTGGAGTTCCTTCTTCTCCTTCTGTAGCTTCTTGATCAAACTTGACCCCATAGTCACGGGCGTGATCTTCTCATCCAAGCTCCTCTTGGCTGCTCGCAGGTCCTTCAACATGGTGGCAAAGTTCTTGAACTCCATCTCGTTCTTTGCGAGCATGAGACTTTGCTCCCTAATCCTCTTGTTCTTATCTTGCACCCTCTTCTCTTGATTAGCGAACCTCTTGTCTTAGGCGGTGAGCTCCCCTCCTAGGGACTTGATCTTCTGTTCCAGCTCCTCGATCTTCTCGTTGTTCTCCTTGACTAGGGCACAAAGCTCGTCATTCCTCATGATCTCAAGGCAGCTCCCCTTCTGAAGGTCATTGATGTGGGACTCCAAGTCTTGATATTGGATTCTTCGACGCTTGCATGTCTTCCTTTCCTCCTGGGTTAACTCGATTGGAACTCCCTTCCCATCACGTCTCCCAAAGAGTTTGATGTAGTGGCCTTCAACCTCTTCATGGTGGCGTCCGCAAAGGCGTCCGATGAGCTCCTGCAAGCTGATGCTAAGTGTTTTCTCTTTGGAGTCGCTGGTGACGTTGAGTATGATGGCCTCTATCTTGGGTTTTGTCTGGCTGCGCCCTGGTTGGATGACTTCAATCGCCCAGAATCCTTCCTTGTGCATCTTCCTCAACTCGCTTCCCTTGATTGATGGCATGGGTAACTGCAACGTCTTGATGATGTCCAGAAGGCATTCCCCCAAGCGCAGGCACTTGATGTCTTCGGCGGTGTCGTAGTAGAAGGCCGTCATCTTTAGGTTAGGAGAAAGAAAATTAGGCACAAGGTGATAAGGAAGAGAATTACTAGAAGAATATAAATAACTTAGAAGAATATGGAAAGAAAAAACCCACAATGGTAAAGGTGGTTTCCAATCCTAGGGGTCACGTCCTACAGGCAACTTTGTGCTCTGATACCATCTGTTGTGACCTCGGATCGTTAAGGATCCTAAGTCCCCGTGATTAACACATGCTAGTCCCTGGATCAATAGCTAGCACTTTACAGTCGATGAATATCATGTAAACACAAGTCATTATTACACGAATACTCGAGAGTATAATTATTACAACTTGCGTAGCTTATAGCTAGCTCAAATAAAACAGCGGAAACTAAGTAAAACTTGAGTCCATCAACGCCTTAGGCTAGCTGCGTGAAGACCTGCGATCCCTACGCACCTTTCAGTCTTCAGATTCTGCACATAAGACGTGCAGCCAACAAGCTAGGTCAATACTTTGAATGTATTGGCAAATTACACCAAGGAAAGAGTAAGTCTATCTCTACATGCAAGGCTAAGAGCAAGCTTTGGGGTTCATTTGCTTAAAGCCAATTTTGTCAATGTAAGAAGAAAGGAGGAAGAGATTTTCCCTACTTTGTAAACTTTGATAAGTAGTATAGGGTCGAATGGAACACGTGGATATTACTCACCAAGTGCCCAATCAACCTAGCACTTGGATATTACGCACCAAGTTCCCAAAATCCCACCCAATGGCGATATTACTCATGCCTTGGGGTTTATAAAATGTTAGGTTTGGAAAAGAGAGAGGAAGATATTTCAGAGGCTCCATCCTTCAGATGCTCAAATGTTGTTATATTCCATGAACACGGCTGATCGATCAGTTCGCAATACTCTTGAGAGGTTGTGCACTTTCCCGACAATCCACGATCAAGTCCTTTTACAGAGAAGACCATAGCGAGGCCTTCCCTTAGTAGCCCCTCTACCAGCTGGATCCAACCGTGCCAAGAACCTCCAAATGTTGGTACCCTGGTGAGGTTTCCCACTAAGTACTAAGCCAAGACAGAGCCCATATGTATTGTGGTTGCACGGGAGGCTTCTGAATTCTGAAACATTGCAGACTTCTTTGAATCCTGGCCGGCCGTCCTCCACCAAAATTCCACTCGTTGTCCCGACAACCATTCCTCCTAGAAGAAAACTTAGTTTTATTTTGAAGGGGTTTTGAGAGGAAAAAGGTTCACTCGAGAGAGCTTTTGTACTTAGAAAATTTTCGGTCTTTTGAACCCTCCCAACGGTACTTGATATAGATAAGTATATAGCATAGCAAGCGTAACTTAGAAAAACAGGATAACCTATTGGGATGGAAAATCCTAAGCATAGAGCTACTCATGGCATACTACAAAACCCCACTTGCAAAAATAGTACTAACAAAAACTACCAAAATCCTACACATGCATACTACAGAATTTGAAGAGTAAAAACATGCATAGTCAAAACTGGGACATAAACATGAACAAGTGGTGTAACTTGCCTTGATCTGAGCAGCACTCTACACAACAGTACTCCTCAGCACACTCCGAGCAATCTAACGAAACAAAACATAGATTCCAATCACAATTTGCACAAAACAATGTCACGAAGGCGAATATGCATGCATGCAACATGGTAATATGCAAGGATGGATTCGATTTCGACCAAGGGTTTTATTTGGGGATGTTGTTGAGTTGGGGGTGTCATTAGAATCGATTCCCCACAGGTTTTAAGTATTTTGGATTAAACCCTAAATAACCAAGCTCAAAACTAGATCTACAACTCCAATCTACCTCGAGACAGATCTGAACACCCTAAGCAAGATATAACAATTTTCTACAGAAGGTCTCGTAGAAACAAGGCCAATGCAACAAGAATCAACTAAAACGGATCTACGGATAATTTTCAAGAATTAAAATACTCTAATCTAAACTTTAAATCCTACTGAAAGATTTCTGTGGTAAAACAGCAATATTATTGTACATCTGTGGTATACTCAAAAATATGAATCCAACGGTATATTATACACAATTTTTTGACTAATACTCGAATTACTATGAATTTTACAAGATTAAAGTGTTTTCTGCCTATTTAAAAGAAAACAGGACGGTGGCCAGCTGTGCAGCGCCAAGTGGCGGCGCGGGATTGGTCCTGGGCGGGTATGCGGAGCTGACGTGGCGGTGACGCGACGCTGACACGGCGCTAACGCGGCGTGCCACGCGGCGAGGCGTGGTTGGCCGATATCGATTCGGCGGCCTCTCTAATCTGGGCCGTTCTTTCGTGATCTAACGGACGGAGGGCGGGGCGCAGAGGCTTACCTGGGCGACGACGGCAGCGGCTCGACGGCGACGGTGGACGGCGGTGGCGTGTTGGCGGCGGTCGGCGGCGAGGCGATGCGGCGCTTCCCCAGTTCGGTGGAGTAGACGACGGCGGCCGGTTCCTCGCCGCGGTTCCATTCCCAGGGAGGGCGTTGGCTCTTTTCCTTCGAGGCGGCGGTGAATGGCGGCTGGAGCTCGCGGATTCCGGCGAAGCTCTGGCGAGCAATTGCGGAGGCTACAGTCCACTAAACAAGGGGAAAATGATGTGAGGTGAAGCGGTACTAAAAGGGGGAGGCAGAGAGGGAGAGAAGGAGAAGGGGCGCCCTCGAACCTGGTCAGGCGAGCTTGGCGACGGCGGCTCCGGCGAGATCCGTTCGAGCTAAAAGGCGGCAGCCTGGTGGCAATCGGCGTAGAAAAGTTTAGGGTTTTGGGAGGCGTGCCGAGGGCTCTAAATAGGGGGTCTTGCTTGGCGTGGGGGCTGCGGAGTTCGCTCCGATTCGGCCGGAGGTGGTTCCCGACGCGGTGGCGTCCATGTCCGACCGGGACTCGATGGGGGAGAGGGATTACGGGTGGGGCCCGCCTGTCGGCGGCTGCGGGCGCGGGAGGGCCGAGTTGGGCCGTCCCACGCGCTGTGCGCTGCCCACTCTTCCAGGCGCGGCGGCAGTTAGGTCGCGGGCTGGTTTAGCCGGCCCGTTAGGCTAGGTCTCTTTTTTTGTATTCTTTT
Organism: Avena eriantha; assembly: GCA_910589775.1. NCBI lineage: Eukaryota > Viridiplantae > Streptophyta > Magnoliopsida > Poales > Poaceae > Avena > Avena eriantha. The sequence goes on from OU342740.1 coordinate 219,097,610, forward strand.
TATTTATTTCTGTTTCACCAAAAGTCGCATAACTTTTGCAAACAGACTCTGAATTAAATGAAATTTGTCTCTAAAATTTTGTAAAAAGAAGAGGAGTAAAAAGGGGTTATAAAATAACACTTTTGCAAGAGTTTTGGAGGATTTATAATGTTTAACCCTTTTTGTCTTTTATATGACTATGGGGTTTGGGAAAATACCTGATGCAGTTTTTGTTATGTGATGCCAAGATGCAAGGATATGATGCATGCTTCTAGTAACATCTGAAATTGCAAAATTTGGGATGTTAAAAACCTACCCCCCTTAAGAAGAATCTCTTTCCCGAGATTCAGGTTGGTTAGCAAATAGGTGTGGGTGTTCTTTCTTCAGGTCTTCTTCATGCTCCCACGTGGCCTCTTCCTCGGAATGGTGATTCCATTGAACTTTGCAAAACCTGATAGTCTTGGTACGAGTGATTCTCTCGGCTGTTTCTAGAATCCTGGTGGGTTTTTCCTCATAGGTGAGATCGTTTTCCAGTTGGACCTCGTCCAACGGAACCGTATCCTTTAGTGGGGTTTCAGCCATTTCCGGGTGACACTTCTTTAGTTGCGACACATGGAAAACGTCATGAACTGTTAACACTTCGGGTAATTCCAACTGATAGGAAACTTCCCCTCTTCGACCCAAGATCTTGTAGGGCCCTATGAATCGGGGTGCTAACTTACCCTTGATTCCAAATCTCTTAACTCCTCGTAGCGGTGAAACTCGGAGATATGCACGGTATCCCACTTCGTAAGTTACATCTCTGTGCTTGGAATCAGCATAACTCTTTTGTCTAGATTGGGCTACTTTTAACCTGTCTTGAATCTGTCTCACTTTTTCTTCGGCATCCTTGATCAGTTCAGGTCCAAACAAACTCCGTTCTCCAACTCCACTCCATAGCAGCGGAGTTCTACACTTTCTGCCATATAGAACTTCAAATGGAGCCATCTTGATACTAGTTTGGTAACTGTTATTGTCTGAGAATTCCGCATATGGCAAATTATCGTCCCAACTAGACCCATAGTCTAGCGCACAGGCTCTTAACATGTCTTCCAAGATCTGATTAACTCTTTCCGTTTGCCCATCTGTTTGCGGGTGGAAAGCAGTACTAAACTCCAGTCGTGTCCCTAGAGACTCGTGTAGCTGTCGCCAAAACTTCGAGGTGAATTGGGTACCTCTATTAGATACAATCCCCTTGGGTACACCATGAAGACTTACGATCCTTGACATATAAATCTTGGCAAGTTTAGCACTCGTATAGGTGGTCTTTACGGGAATAAAGTGGGCCACCTTTGTGAAGTGGTCGACCACTACCCAGATGGAGTCATACCCAGAACGAGTCCGCGGTAGTCCTGTGATAAAATCCATGCCTACCTTGTCCCACTTCCAATCGGGCACAGGTAATGGCTGCAGCAGTCCTGCTGGCTTTTGATGTTCGGCCTTGACCCTGTTGCACACGTCACACAAGGAGATGTATTCAACAATTTCTCTTTTCATGTTGTTCCACCAGAACCTATCTTTCACATCCATGTACATCTTTGTATTACTAGGATGGATGGAGTACGGCGAATCGTGAGCTTCCTGAAGAATTAACTTCCTGATATCAGGGTCATCGGGAACGCACAAACACTTCTCATACCAAAGTGTTCCCTGATCATCCGTATGAAACCCTTTTCCTTTACCCTTGCTTATATTAGCCCTTATCTCTTCCAACTCTTTGTCCCCCTTCTGGGCCTCTTTGATTTGGTCCAGAAGAGTTGGCACTATCTCCATAGTCGCTAAGTATCCCTTAGGAACTATCTCTAACCTGAGATTCTTGAACTGTTCACACAAATCATTTGGAAGTTCTCCCACGGTAAGTCCATTTACATAGACCTTCCGGCTTAAGGCGTCAGCCACAACGCTGGCCTTTCCAGGATGGTACTGCAGGTCCAAGTCATAGTCCTTGATGAGCTCAAGCCATCTCCTTTGCCTCATATTTAATTCCTTTTGAGTGAAGATGTATTTAAGGCTTTTGTGATCCGTGAACACATCACAATGTTTGCCCATGAGGTAATGTCTCCATACCTTGAGCGCATGCACAACAGATGCTAGTTCCAAATCATGCGTGGGGTAGTTATTCTCATGGTTCTTAAGTTGCCGAGAGGGATAAGACACTACTTTTCCATCTTGCATCAGTACACTACCAAGTCCTTGTCGAGAAGCATCGCAATAGACCTGGAAGTCCTTTTGGATGTCAGGGAGACACAAAACTGGTGCTGTTACTAGGCGCCTCTTTAAATCTTGAAAACTTGCTTCACATGCCTCGGTCCATTGGAACTTTTTCTCTTTCTTCAGCAACTCTATCATAGGATTTGCTATCTTGGAAAAGTTTTCAATGAACCTTCTGTAATATCCCGCAAGGCCCAGGAAACTCCTAATATCACCCACATTCTTAGGAGACTCCCATTCTATCACGGAAGCTACCTTACTTGGGTCCACGACAACTCCTTTAGCAGACACAATATGACCAAGAAATCCCACTTCTTTCAACCAGAACTCAAATTTGCTAAACTTGGCATACAACTTGTGTTCCCTTAACTTTTCCATAATCAGGCACAAATGTCGCTCATGTTCCTTCTCGTCCTTGGAGTATATGAGTATGTCATCAATGAATACCACAATAAACTTATCCAAGTACTCCATGAATACCTTGTTCATCATAGTCATGAAGTATGCTGGGGCATTGGTTAAGCCACACGACATCACGGTGTATTCATACAATCTGTATCTCGTGGTGAAGGCTGTCTTGGGTACATCCTGTTCCCGGATTTTTAGCTGGAAATAACCTGATCGGAGATCAATCTTAGAGAATACACTAGCTCCCTTTAATTGATCTAACAGGTCGTTGATATTGGGTAGAGGGTACTTATTCTTGATTGTCACTTCATTCAACGACCGGTAATCCACGACTAGTCTCTTGGTTTTATCCTTCTTCTCCACGAATAAGACAGGTGCTCCCCAAGATGACGCACTTGGTTGAATGAAACCTTTGTCCAATTGCTCTCTAAGCTCTTTCTTAAGTTCCTTCAACTCATCCACATCCATTTTGTACGGTCTCTTTGCTATTGGTCCAATACCAGGCATCAAGTCAATGAGAAACTCGATGTCTCGGTCAGGAGGCATCCCTCGCAATTCTTCCGGAAACACATCTGGATACTCCTTCACAATTAGCACATCCTCCAGGCTAACCCCCTTAAGAGAGTTCACCATACTCCCTTTGAGTGCGAAAGCTGACTTAAAGCGGATCCTTTTCTTATCCGGAGTCGTGAGTGCGATAGTCCTTTTGGCACAATCTATGACTCCCTCATATTCGGTCATCCAATTCATGCCCAAAATTATGTCTAAGCCTTGTGACTCTAGAACGACTAGGCTGGTGGGAAAGATGTGTGCCCCAATCCTTAGTTCTAACCCACGACATCCAAAGTTTGCCACTATTTCTCCTCCAGGAGAACTTACCCTTAGGGGAGTGCTAATAGTCTCCGTAGGTATCTTGCCTCTATCCACAAATACCCTTGATATGAATGAATGTGATGCACCAGTATCAAAAAGAACAACTGCAGGGGTGTTAAGCTTGAACTTACCAATCACGGAGTCAGGTGCCTCACGAGCATCCTCCACGGAGACATGATTCACTGTGGCTTTGACGAACGGATTCGGCTTCTTCCCATTACCATTCCCATTCTTCATCTTTTCGGGGCAAGTAGTTGCATAGTGCCCTGTCTTGTTATACTTGAAGCATGTCACTTCACTCAGATCCTTCCCATTGCCATTTCCATTGCGGTGTTTATGGCCATTGTGGTTATGTCCTCCATGACGATGACCATTGTGGTTATGGCCATTGTGGTTGTGGGGTGGTGGTGACGAAGTGCGTTGCTTCTGATATGGGGCCGAGTTGTGATTGTGTGAGGTGGACTTTCTCTTTCGGTTCTCTATACTCCTTTGCTTTGCTTCAACCACAACTGCCCTGTCCAGAAGTTCCTGATAGTTATCAAACTTCAGAGCCACAAGCTGAATGGATATTTCATCATTAAGTCCCCTTAAGAACTCCTCCTGTCTCTTGGCATCAGTGGACACATCATCAGGAGCATAACGTGCCAGCTTGTTGAAGAGGTCCCCATACTCGGAGACAGAGCGGTGTAGTTGTTTCAAGTCACGGAACTCACGTCTCTTTAGTGACATGACTCCTGTGGCTATGTGATGTGTACGAAAGGCCGCCTCGAACTGGTTCCAGGTGATAGCCTCAATCTCGGGGTGGGTGACCTGGTAATTATCCCACCATTCAGCAGCTGGTCCCTCAAGTTGGTGTGCGGCGAAGCACACCCTGTCAGCTCCCACAACTTGGACGGTGCTTAACTTCTTTTTGGTGGTGCGGAGCCAGTCATCTGCCACAATTGGCTCAGAACTACTTGAGAAAATTGGAGGGTTCAACCTCAAGAACCGAGTCAGGCGATCCTGTTGGGGCGGTGGAGGTGGTGGAGGCGGCGGGTTGTTGTTGTTTTGCATGTTTTGAGTGAGGAGTTGAATCAGCTGATTCTGGGAGTTCAGAAGTTGTGCTATCTCTGGGGGCAAGTTGTTGTTGTTGTTTCCCTGTCTCGCCATCTGTGGGGGTTTGGGAAACAAGTTAAGAAGTGGATAGAGAGCCTATGGAATAAAACTCCTACCCTTATGTAAACAAGAGAAAAACACACGAGAAAGCAAGGCACACAAAGCACATAGTTTAACACACTCAACCAAGTTTAACTAAACCAAAATAATAATTTTTTTGGTACTCATTACAATCGTGAACAACGTTTGACTATAGAACTAAAGGTGGTCCAACTACTCTACTCATCATCCACTTCCTCATCCTCAATGATGAAGCCTTCCTTTTCCAGCAGTGACTTGTATAACTCCATGTCCCTCGTCGTGGCTTCAAGCGTCTCCTGAAGTTCCTTCACCTCCTGTGGCTCTGGTGTAGCAGCTTCGAGCCTCTCTTGAAGTTCCTTCACCTCTTGCAGCTCCTGGGTAGCAGCTTCCAGCTTCTCTTGGAGTTCCTTCTTCTCCTTCTGTAGCTTCTTGATCAAACTTGACCCCATAGTCACGGGCGTGATCTTCTCCTCCAAGCTCCTCTTGGCTGCTCGCAGGTCCTTCAACATGGTGGCAAAGTTCTTGAACTCCATCTCGTTCTTTGCGAGCATGAGACTTTGCTCCCTAATCCTCTTGTTCTTATCTTGCACCCTCTTCTCTTGATTAGCAAACCTCTTTTCTTAGGCGGTGAGCTCCCCTCCTAGGGACTTGATCTTCTCTTCCAGCTCCTCGATCTTCTCGTTCTTCTCCTTGAATAGGGCACAAAGATCATCATTCCTCATGATCTCAAGGCAGCTCCCCTTCTGAAGGTCATTGATGTGGGACTCCAAGTCTTGATATTGGATTCTTCGACGCTTGCATGTCTTCCTTTCCTCCGGGGTTAACTCGATTGGAACTCCCTTCCCATCACGTCCCCCAAAGAGTTTGATGTAGTGGCCTTCAACCTCTTCATGGTGGCGTCCGCAAAGGCATCCGATGAGCTCCTGCAAGCTGATGCTAAGTCCTTTCTCTTTGGAGTCGCTGGTGACGTTGAGTACGATGGCCTCTGTCTTGGGTTCTGTCTGGCTACACCCTGGTTGGATGACTTCAATCGCCCAGCATCCTTCCTTGTGAATCTTCCTCAACTCGCTTCCCTTGATTGACGGCATGGGTAACTGCAACGTCTTGATGATGTCCAGAAGGCATTCCCCAAAGCGCAGGAACTTGATGTCTTTGGCGGTGTCGTAGTAGAAGGCCGTCATCTTTAGGTTAGGAGAAAGAAAATTAGGCACAAGGTGATAAGGAAGAGAATTACTAGAAGAATACAAATAACTTAGAAGAATATGGAAAGCAAAAACCCACAATGGTAAAGGTGGTTTCCAATCCTAGGGGTCACGTCCTACAGACAACTTTATGCTCTGATACCATCTATTGTGACCTCGGATCGTTAAGGATCCTAATTCCCTGTGATTAACATGCTAGTCCCTGGATCAATAGCTAGCACTTCACAGTCGATGAATATCATGTAAAACACAAGTCATTATTACACGAATAATCCAGAGTATAATTATTACAACTTGCATAGCTTATAGCTAGCTCAAATAAAACAGCGGAAACTAAGTAAAACTTGAGTCCATTAACGCCTCAGGCTAGCTGCGTGAAGACCCACGATCCCTACGCACCTTTCAGTCTTCGGATTCTGCACATAAGACGTGCAGCGAACAAGCTGGGTCAATACTTTGAATGTATTGGCAAATTACACCAAGGAAAGAGTAAGTCTATCTCTACATGCAAGGCTAAGAGCAGGCTTTGGGGTTCATTTGCTTAAAGCCAATTTTCTCAATGTAAGAAGAAAGGAGGAAGATATTTTCCCTACTTTGTAAACTTTGATAAGTAGTATAGGGTCGAATGGAACACGTGGATATTACTCACCAAGTGCCCAATCAACCTAGCACTTGGATATTACACACCAAGTTCCCAAAATCCCACCCAATGGCGATATTACTCACGCCTTGGGGTTTATAAAACGTTAGGTTTGGAAAAGAGAGAGGAAGATCTTTCAGAGGCTCCATCCTTCAGATGCTCAAATGTTGTTCTATTCCGTGAACACGGCTGATCGATCAGTTCGCAATACTCTCGAGAGGTTGTGCACTTTCCCCACAATCCACGATCAAGTCCTTTTACATACAAGACCATGGCGAGGCCTTCCCTTAGTAGCCCTCTACCAACTGGATCCAACCGTGCCAAGAACCTCCAAATGTTGGTACCCCGGTGAGGTTTCCCACTAAGTACTAAGCAAAGACAGAGCCCATATGTATTGTGGTTGCACGGGAAGCTTCTGAATTCTAAAACATGGTAGACTTCTTTGAATCCCGGGAGGCCGTCCTCCACAAAAATTCCACTCATTGTCCCGACAACCATTCCGCCCAGAAGAAAACTTAGTTTTATTTTGAAGGGGTTTTGAGAGGAAAAAGGTTCGCTCGAGAGAGCTTTTATACTTAGAAAATTTTCAGTCTTTCGAACCCTCCCAACGGTACTTGATATAGATAAGTATAGCATAGCAAGCGTAACTTAGAAAAACAGGATAACCTATTGGGATGGAAAATACTAAGCATAGAGCTACTCATGGCATACTACAAAACCGCACTTGCAAAAATAGTACTAAGAAAAACTACCAAAATCCTACACATGCATACTACAGAATTTGAAGAGTGAAAACATGCATAGTCAAAACTGGGACATAAACATGAACAAGTGGTGTAACTTGCCTTGATCTGAGCAGCACTCTACACAATAGTACTCCTCAGCGCACTCCGAGCAATCTAACGAAACAAAACATAGATTCCAATCACAATTTGCACAAAACAATGTCACGAAGGCAAATATGCATGCATGCAACATGGTAATATGCAAGGATGGATTCGATTTTGACCAAGGGTTTTATTTGGGGATGTTGTTGAGTTCGGGGTGTCATGAGAATCGATTTCCCACAGGTTTTAAGTATTTTGGATTAAACCCTAAATAACCAAGCTCAAAACTAGATCTACAACTCCAATCTACCTCGAGACAGATCTGAACACCCTAAGCAAGATATAACAATTTTGTACAGAAGGCCTCGTAGAAACAAGGCCAACGCAACAAGAATTAACTAAAACGGATCTACGGATAACTTTCTAGAATTAAAATACTCTAATCTAAACTTTAAATCCTACTGCAAGATTTCTGTGGTAAAACAGCAATATTATTGTATATCGGTGTTCTACTCAAAAATATGAATCCAACGGTATATTATACACAATTTTTGGAATAATACTCGAATTACTATGAATTTTACAAGATTAAATTGTTTTCTGCCTATTTAAAAGAAAACAGGACGGTGGCCAGCTGTGCAGCGCTAAGTGGCGGCGCGGGATTGGTCCTGGGCGGGTACGCGGAGCTGGAGCGGCGGCGACGCGACGCTGACGCGGCGCTGATGCGGCGTGCCACGCGGCGAGGTGTGGTTGGCCGATACCGATTCGGCGACCTCTCTAATCTGGGCCGTTCTTTGCGATATAACGGACGGAGGGGGGACGCAGAGGCTTACCTGGGCGATGACGGCAGCGGCTCGACGGCGACGGTGGACGGCGGTGGTGTGTCGGTGGCGAGGCGAGGCGGCACTTCCCTGGTTCGGTGGAGTAGACGACGGCGGCCGGTTCCTCGCCGCGGTTCCGTTCCCCAGGACGGCGTCGGCTCTTTTCCTTCGAGGCGGCGGTGAACGACGGCTGGAGCTCGCGGATTCCGGCGAAGCTCTGGCGAGCAATTGCGGAGGCTACGGTCCACTAAACAAGGGGAAAACAATGTGAGGTGAAGAGGTACTAAAAGGTAAAGGCAGAGAGGGAGAGAGAAGGGGAAGGGGCGCCCTCGAACCTGGTCAGGCGAGCTTGGCGACGGCGGCTCCGGCGAGATCCGTTCGAGCTAAAAGGCGGCAGCCCAATGGCAATCGGCGTAGAAAAGTTTAGGGTTTTGGGAGGCATGCCGAGGGCTTTAAATAGGGGGTCTTGCTTGGCGCGGGGGCTGCGGAGTTCGCTCCGATTCGGCCGGAGGTGGTTGCCGACGCGGTGGCGTCCGTGTCCGACCGGGACTCGACAGGGGAGAGGGATGACGGGTGGGGCCCGCCTGTCGGCGGCTGCAGGCGCGGGAGGGCAGAGTTGGGCTGGCCCATGCGCTGTGCGCTGCCCGCTCTTCCAGGCGCGGCGGTAGTTAGGTCGTGGGCTGGTTTAGCCGGCCCGTTAGGCTAGGTCTCTTTTTTTTGTATTCTTTTTATTTATTTCTGTTTCACCAAAAGTCACATAGCTTTTGCAAACGGACTCCGACTTAAATGAAATTTGTCTCTAAAATTTTGTAAAAAGCAGAGGAGTAAAAAGGGGTTATAAAATAACACCTTTGCAAGAGTTTTGGAGGATTTATAATGTTTAACCCTTTTTGTCTTTTATATGACTATGGGGTTTTGGAAAATACCTGATGCAGTTTTTGTTATGTGATGCCAAGATGCAAGGATATGATGCATGCTTCTAGTAACATCTGAAATTGCAAAATTTGGGATGTTACAATTTTTGTTCTTCTGCCCCAGGTTGTTACCTAACTTTCGTTAGTTCAACACTTTTTGATTTGAGCAACAAAAGGTCTTCGAAAAAATCCGTCTTTACCTGCTGGTCTGTTTTGATAGATTTCTGCCATTATTTGCATTTGCTTCTTGTTGGTTCCTTTTTGGGTTCTTTTGAGGAATTGATCTTTTTGAAGGAAGTGCTACAGTAGCTTGTGTTTTATTGGAAGTTTTATTTGTGTTTAAACTGAACCTAAGGACTTATTATCTTGAGTGCACTAATGTTGCTAATAAAGATTGTGTGAAGTTTTGTATGAAGGAAAAATTTCAAGTGTATAGAAGGAATGAGTAATGAGATGAAGGATGGACTAAAGCTCAAGCTTGGGGATGCCACGTGTGTCACCCCAAGAAATATCCAAGAAGTACAAGCGTCAAAGTTTGGGGATGCCCAAGGCATCCCCTTCTTCATCAATAAAAATCCCAGGTTTCTTCCAAACGCTTCATTTTTATTGTTTCATGCACAGTTGTCTTTTTCTTGGAGCGTCTTCTTTTTCGTTTTTGTTTTGGTTTTTAGTTTTCTTGGTTTGCTTAGTTTTCTGAATAAATTGGTTGGACCCCCTCTTTCATACATTTTTGGTTTGCAAATAGTTTGCCTTGGTTTGGAAAAGAGTAGGAAAGTTCATGCTTATGTGGTAAAAAGAGCTTGTTTTTGACTGTGGCCTGTGCTTTGTCATGCCATGCTTGATATTGTTTTGGCTTTATGCTTAGTATTCTTTGCTGTAGCATGACTTGTCATAACAATTGAGATTGCTTAATGTGCCTTGATGAATCATGCGTTTTTTTAGCATATTAAAGCATATTATAGTGGTATTCTCCTTTGATGCTTTATTTGGGTTGACTTGGCACATGCTCACACCATGTTATGACTATCTCAAGTCACCATAGCCTTTATGATCCTTTAGTTTTCAACTTGTAGTATCACTTTATGCTTTGATCAATGATGTTTTGTCACGCTGCATGATTATGGTCATTATTGCTCTCTTAGTTTGTCGCTCCCAGTCTTTTGCTAGCCTCCACAACCAAGTATGAGTTCCACTCATGCATCCAACTCCCTAAACCAAGTTATTGCAAAGAGTCCACCATACCTACCTACTAGCTTATGCTATTCCAAGTATATTCATGCTTTTGTTTATCTTCCAAATTAAACTTGTTATGAGAAAACTAGTGATTAAAGCTCTCACGAACTTGATGGCACACTTTACTTTTTGCATCTAATAAACTTGAACCATTGGTCCTTCTTTGTTGTGTATATGCTTTTGCTTTATAAGTTGAAATTAGCAGAACCATGTTTCATGGGGAACGCTTTCAACATTGCACTTGTACTTTGTACCCCGTTGATATCATGTTCTTTTGCTTACGGATCCCGGTGATGTGAAATAAAAGTGGAACTTGTAAGATCATGGAGTTTGTATGTGTGTTAGAGAAACGCCTAGGCCGCTAGCCTAAGCCATGCCTAATCATGGTGGAAACTTGTAGCATCACCATAATGAGCACTCTATGAAGCATCCTCAATAAAAACCTATGCAAATAGCAAATAAAAAGATCGCTGAGATGCTCATTGTCTGCTTGCCTTGTCATTTTGGTTATGGGATAGCTCCTATATCATGTACAATGACAAGAGCTTACTTGTGACTAAAGTTGAGTAGCATGAGGTTCGGTCTTCGTAAGTAAGGGGCATGAGATTTCGGTTTATAACTTGTCAAGCATATCCTCTTAGTTGTGTCACTTTAACCTTAACCACTTCAAGATGCCTATGATAGGGGCAATTAGAGCTGAAAGCTACAAGTACCATAATTTTTGGAAGCTCTTTATGAGACTTGAATCCCTACTTCCTTTTACAAAGGCCTTTCTTCCACTATATATATCGAGTCTCCACCTTCTACCTTTATGCACCTACTTTGAGAGCATAGTGGCCATTCTTAGTTCTATGTGCATTGTCCCAAGACTAGCTGATTGATGCATAACTTGATATTGCTTGTTTTAAACTATTGTATCTAGTCACTCTTATGAACTTTGAAGGTGTCCTATGCATTTATATTTGCTACTCTACGAGGGACAAGCTGAATGCTATTATGCTATGTTTTCTTTAAGTGAAACAAACAAACGTCTTGCAAAGCATTGTTATTCATAAATCTTTTGTTTGTGCCTTTTCATGGTGCAACATAGTTCCTTTCTCTTTTTGCTAGAACTTTGTCTTTCATGCTATGATTGAAGTACTATGACCCCAGCTTTGAATGTTTCACAAATACTTTGATCAAGTTTATGATGGTGCATGTCACTTCAAAAATTATTCTTTCTTTTTATCACTTACCTACTCGAGGACGAGCATAGCTTGGGGTTGTTGATACATTGCAAATGTATCTATAATTTTTGATGTTCCATGCTTGGTTTTATCTACTTTCTTATGTTTTGTTCCAACTTTGGAGTACTTTTCATATGATTTCTTGGACTAACCTATTAACAAGAGCCACAGTGCCAGCTGCCTGTTTTCTGCTGTTTTTGGTTCCAGGAAAGTAAGAAAATCAATATTCTCGGAATTGGATCGGACAAAATCCAAAGTTGATATTTTCACGAAAGACTCACGGAGCCAGAAGGAGAGTCGGAGAGGGGCCACAGGGTGGCCACACCACCCCATGGCGCGGGTCCCCCCAGGCCGCGCCAGGGCATGGTGTGGGCCCCCTGGCCGCCCACCGACCTTGCCCTCTGGCCTATAAGAAGCCTCCTGAGGCATAAACCCTAGATAGTCAAGCCTCCAGGCACGAAAAGTTCCGCAACGCCGCCACCACCGAAAGGGAGATTCGATGGATAGAAAGTCTCTGTTTCGGCACCCTGCCGGGATGGGAAGTGCCCCCGGAGCCATCTCCATCGATCTCCACCACCATCTCCATCACCATTGCTGATTCCCATGATGATGAGGGAGTAGTTCTCTCTCGAGGCTAAGGGTTCTACCGGTAGCTATGTGTTCATCTCTCTCTCTATGCATGATCATATTGTGATCATGAGCTTGTAATCTATAGATCTATTCTGCTACTCAAGTGCTTTAATGAATCTCTGCTCTCCCCATGTGTGTGAAAGTGATAGCGTGCTCACCATGGTGGCACTTAGGCTAGAGATTACAAATACTTGTTATGAGTTATATTTGGAGTTGGATGTTTCTATGAAATTGTGGTGTTTGTTGGACTCATCTAGTACTCAAGGTGACAGTGTGGGGTTTCTAGATGGGAAAGATGAACTTTGAGGTGTGCTGTTATAGCCCTACCATTGATTAGAGTGTCCAACCAGAGAGTAGTTCAGCGTAGTATCATAAAGAAGAATATATTTATATGAGAGTGTTCACTAGTGAAAGTATGATCCCTCGGCCTTGTTTCTAAGCATTGATACACCGTTTGCAATTAGATCTATTACATGTTTGCTTGCTTCCATCTTTATTTCAGTTTGCCTTTAGTCTCTTCCACGCCATCAATCTATTTTCTCGCACCGTTGTCTTATATCCATACCACTTGTATTTCACTCTCTCTTCGCCGAACTAGTGCACCTATACACCTGACTAGTGTATTGGGTGTGTTGGGGACACAAGAGACTTCTTGTATCTTGATTGCACTGTTGCTTGAGAGGGGATACCTTTGACCACTTCCTCCCTGAGTTCGACAAACCTTGGGTAATCCACTTAAGGGAAAACTTGCTGCTGTTCTACAAACCTCTGCACTTGGAGGCCCAACAACTGTCTACAAGAATAGAAGTGCGTAGACATCACCAGATCTAAATCATGGGTAGGATAGTTCCGCTTATGTTGCTTCAGTTATCTAGATAGATATGATATGACTTTGCCTTCTTGCATCAACACACATCCGAGACCAATCTTGGATGCGTCACAATACACATCAAAAGGCTTCTTGATATCCGGCATGATCAAAATTGGGGTTGAAATCAATCTCTTCTTGAGATCTCGAAAACTTGCTTCACATTTGTCCGTCCATTCAAACTTCTTGTATTTCTTCAACAACTGAGTCATCGGCCTTGCAATGCTTGAAAATCCTTCAACAAACTTGCGGTAATATCTGGCTAATCCAAGAAATGCGCGGACTTCTATTTGGGTAGTTGGGGCTTTCTATTCTGCGACATCTTTAATGTTGGCGGGATCGACATCAACTCCTCCTGCCGAGAAGATATGGCCTAGGAATCCTACTTCCTTTAACTAGAACTCACATTTTCTAAACTTGGCATACGACTGATGTTCCCTAAGGGTTTCAAGGATGGCTCTTAGGTGCTGTTCATGGTCTTCTTCTGACTTGGAGTAGATCAGAATGTCATCGATAAAAACAACGACAAATTTATCCAAGAAGTTCATAAAAATCTTATTCATGAGATTCATGAAATAAGCAGGGGCATTGGTCAATTAAAAAGACATGACATTGTACTCAAACAATCCATATCTGGTGGTGAAGGCGGTATTTGGGATATATGTTGCACGAATCTTCAATTGATGATAACCAGTTCTAAGATCAATCTTAGAAAACACTCTAGCACCAGTCAGTTGATCAAACAAACCTTCTATCTTCAGAAGTGGTACTTATTCTTGATGGTGACGTCATTCAGCTTCCGGTAATCCATACACAAACGGTTGGCACCATCCTTCTTATCAACAAACAAAATAGGTGATATCCATGGTGATGCACTTGGTTGTATCAAACCTTTTCCCAACATATCATCAAGTTGCTTCTTCATCTCCACTAATTCAGATGGGTTCATACTATAGGGTCTCTGAGCTATGGGTCCAGTTCCAGGAACTAGTTCAATGATAAACTCGATATCTCGATCTGGGGGCATACCAGGAAATTCATCTGGGAACACATCGGGGTACTCACAGACTACTCTGACTTGGTCAATGGTGGTTTTGGCTAAACTCTTGTTGCACCTGAATTGACGGGGCAGCGTCTCAGATACATGCTCTACTAATACTCCGGTGCTACTGGTCATGGTTATGGCTTTCTTGGCACAGTCAATTAATCCTTGATGTTTGGACATCCAATCCATCCCTAGCACTACTTCCAAACCTTTGGTTCCAAGTACTATTAGATTGGCATAAAATTCTATCCCATCTATTCTGATAGGTACGACCTTACAAAATTTTCTAGATTTGGTGGTTGAACCAGGTATTTGAACTATCATAACATGCTTCAAATTTGTTGGTTGAATCTTACTAGTGCATAAAAATTCTTCTGTAACAAATGAGTGCCATGCTCCAGAATCAAACAACACTCTTGCAAGAACCGAGTTAACAGAAAACATACCCAGCATGACATCTGGTGCTTCCTGGGCTTCCTCAGCATTCATGTGGAACAGACGGCCATTACGATTGTGCGGGTTTCCTAGGGAAAATCTCTTTCCAGGCTAGACACGGGGTTGATGCTGAGCAGGTGCAGTCACATTGGTTGCTGCGGCAAGCTTCTTGGGGCACTCGTTGGAGTAGTGACCCGTGACTCTGCATTCAAAGCAAGTGATCATTGACTTGTCTTTCCCTGTGACAAGCACATCATTGCTTCCAGTCCTTGTGGCAGTATTGTTGTTGTTGTTGGACTTTGGCGGTGCACGGCTGAAGTTATTGGGGTTGTCGGGGTTGTTGTTGTGGTTTCCTCTGCCACGGTTGGGTAGTTTGGACGGTTCATTGGTGGCCTGTTGTTCCTTGGGGCATATCCTGCAGATGGGTTGGGGCGATACTTTGGGGTATGGTGGGGTCCTGGTTGGTGCATCATCCGACGCTTACGGTTCTCACTCGCTTGGTTTATCTTTCCTTCCATCTGGATTGCAGAATCCACAAAGGCTTCGAGGTCATCAAATGGGATGTTGACTAGCACTGTTTGCATCTCATCATGCAGACCATTCAAGAATCTCTCCTTCTTCACTTCATTGTCAATCTCATCAGGGGCATACCTAGCTAGTGCCAGAAATTTGTCACGGACTCTACCACAGTCATCCTTCCTTGCTTCAAATCTCTGAACTCATCTCTCATCCTCTTGATCAGACCCGGGGGCACATGGGTCCTACGAACTTGAGCTTGAACTCCTCCCAAGTCATCATCTGACCTCCGTTCATCATACGGGTACTATTCCACCATGATCTGGCATAGCCGGACAGATAGTTGGTAGCAAACAACACCTTCTCATTAGCATGAACTCCGGCAACTTCTAGATTGTTTTCCATGGTTTGCAGCCAATCATCAGCATCTAAAGGTTCTTCCGACTTGCTAAACATAGGAGGATTTGTATTCTGGAAGTTCTTGAGCTTGGATCCATGGTGATCTTGGTTTCCATGGCCTTGATTATAGTGGGCCATCTGGGCTATCTGTTTAAGAGTGGCTAAGTTGGCTTGACGTTCAGCTCTACCAGCTTTGCAGTCTGAAACTAACATCTGCAGAATCTGAAGCATTGGGTCCTGATATGAACTGCTTCCTCCGGGGTTACCGCGTGTCATCTAAAGATTGAGATAGATAATGAGACAAGAGGGAAATTTCTATGGTTCATGGGTTTGTTTAAAAAAGCGTTAAACTTTGAGTTTGACTCAGGTTCTGAAAACTAACAACTTCTTCTCATTCATTCATTCCAAACACATAATACAAACACACACCACAACTAGAAAACAGATGGTTTTAAGAACCATTCTAGGAAGCTACAATACAGTGGGACCGGGTACAACTCACACCTATGATAGTGCTCAGGTGCGACTACTCATCATCGGGGGTGTCGGGCTCCTCATCATCAATGAAGTCAGCATCATCCTCATCAGTGTGGTCCTCCATGGCTATGTCCTCCAGGTAGTCATTGTCATCACTGAGGTACGAGTGAATATCACCACAGATATCTTCACCTTCCTCCTCCTTCTCCTCTAGCTGGATCTCCTGGTCATGGATGGTCTCCTCCAGGGTGGCTATCTTCTGACGAAGACGGGCGATGATGCGATCCTTTTTATCGCGCTAGCGACGAAGTGACTTCCGCTCCTTGGCGAGGATGGCGAGGGTTTGCTTACTTTCAACATCTTTGGCATGGTTCTGATTGGCGTAAGCACGTGCATTGTCCAACTCCTTTTGAGTCTCATGCAACATGAAGTCCATGTGGTCCACATGATGCCTTAACTCCGGATGTGACGGCATGGCCAAAGGCTGTCCAGTAGAGTCACGTCTTGCATAGTGCGCATGGCGGGTGCCACTAATCTGGTTGATGTTCTAAGCACACAAGCAAGCAAGTGCCTCCTGCATTGCCCCGGCTAGACCGTCTAACTAGTTGTTCTCCCTGACGCTGAACTGAATCTTCTCTGAAAGCGGTGGCTCCATTTTGCCTCTCAGGTCGGCAAATATCAGCCACTGTAGGTCCCCTCCAGCTTGGTCATTGAGCTGTGCTCCGAAGAACTCTGGGTGCGGGCATCCAAGATACTCCGAGAGCTGGTCCAAATCCCTCTCAAAGATCAGCTCCCCTCCATTGCCCAATGGGTAAAACTTGCTATATTTGACCTCCATCTATAAGTAATGAAGATGAGTAACTTAGTGAGGTGATCAAGTGTGTTAAATTTTATGTAGAATTGTAAGAGTTTTGAGTAACAAGTGATCTCTTTTTGAAAGAATCTCAAGGATAAGAATGAGAATAGGTTTTTGTAAATACTCACTTTCTTTGTTTTGAAACTAGGTTTTTCAGGCATCAATTCTAACTAGGGTCTCCTATGGTCAGGATGGCTCTGATACCAACTTGTCAACACCCAGTTTTTTAAGTCCAGATGCCTATTATGCCGTACATCGCAATCCCAAGATTACCATTTTTGCGAGACATAACAAAAGTGGTACCATAGTACATCATCCATTACAAACCATAATAAAGGTCTTACAAATAAAGGATCTCATGATCCAGTCTTAATACAATCAAAGTAGCGGAAAGTAAACGTAGTAAGCTCCATCTTCATGGTCACAGGCAATGCTGACGATGGGAGATGATCCTAGTTATCATAGGACTCATGTTGTCCATCTTCCGGGTAATCCTCCTCATAGTCTGGCCATGGGAATAGCCAGGGACAAAGCCATGAGTACTCTTTAAGTACTCACAAACTATTACTAACATAAGCAAAGTAAGACTAGTAGGAATTTTAAGCTCTAGGTTTGTTTGCAAAAATCTAGGTTTACTTCATAAAGACTTAAGAGTAAAGACCTAAGTTTAGTTCTCTACATTACTTAAGTGGGAACTTAGATTTCATGTCCACAACTCTATTGTGGTCAAGTCAAAGTCATCTTTCAAGTCACAAATCATTTTGAAAACATCTGACAACGAAACAGTATGGCCACTCCAACTATCCATAACCGCGGATGCGCTATTCGAATAGTTTGACACTCTGCAGAGGTGGTACACTTTCACCACAAAATTCGATACATCCGTCAGGGGTAACCCTGAATCATCATACTTGGTATGAAGATAATCAATCCTAACCTTTCAATGACACACCCTAGTATAGGCACCTCCCCTATGAGCTTGGCCTCCCAACCATGACCAACTATCATCCCAGGAATTACATAGGTGGACATTCATTCACGAGGTAGCCTTAGCTCAACCCCTTCCACAAGGGAACCCATACTAAGACATATAAACTTCCAGTTAAGCCCTACCCAACTCAGGTATTGTGGTTGTATGGTAAAATTGGAATGGTATCGCATCCGAACCCAACCATCAGTTTTTATCAAAGTCAAGGCTCATGCCTCATTCATTTTCATCATCAAACCATTGCATATCATAACACATGTCAAAAAATTTCAATAGAATGAATCATCATTCCAAGGTTTTCATAATCCTTTTCACCAAGTATTCCCATCTAAAGTAATCAAGTTTAGTTTAGCACTAGCCACTAGTATTGAGGGTATCACTATTGGGGGTGCTAATCAAGTATAAGTATCCATGACTAGTTCTATAATCTTGATGGTATCCATCCTACTTTTCCACTAATCACAATTCATTAACTAGAGAAGAAACTTCAGTAAATAGAAAAGTAAAGCTGGTAAGTAAAAACCGGGATTGGTATAATCAAAGTTGCATAACCAAGCATGCCTAGTGCATCTGGTATAAGGGGCTTGCATAGATAGCATGCATAGTTCTAGCTTGACTTGAGCAGTGCATATTTTGAAGTTCTCTTCTTCTTCCTCGAAGTACTCCTCCACATCGTAGCCCGGGTTGGTACTAGCATCTATAAATACATACAATGTACACAACCACCAAACAATCCTTAACTACCTCTATTTAGCACACGTGGGCTCATATTAGATGATCTAGCATCATCTCAATTATTACATGTAATAATGGCACATTTTTATTTATCTTATTTGAGAAAAGTAATTTCTACTCATTGAAAATACTTAAGATTTAATATTCTCCGATTAAAATAGTGGATCAAGTTGACACATGTCATCACCACATATTCCAATACTTGGGAATGTGATTTAAAAAGGGTAGTCATGCATTACAAGATTTAATATTACTATTTAATAATATTTAAGTGACTAGAAATGCCTATATAGAATTCTTTTAATACTAGTCCATGTTTACTATATGAAAACTGAATATTTTTGCTTATTCATATAGAGCATGGCAAATGTGATTTCTGAGAGTTCGAATCAACTCAAAAGGTTTTATGGTTGATTTTATAAAAATGTTTGAAGTGGTAAAAGTCTTTGACTTGTTATTTCTAGTATAGGTGATCCATAGTTTCAGTTGCTTTGAATCCAATGGGAGCGATTACCTATTTTTAATACCTTTCCAACAAAATAGGAATCATGCATTTTGGATCAGTACATCTCTTTGAATTTAATTTTGAATACAACTACAGAATAGGGTTTTAACTAAATAGACAAAATTCTATTTGAACTGCTGGGCTCTGCGCGGGAAAAAAATGGGCCGACTCAACTGCATAGCACATGCGCAGTGGGCTGCTGACATAATAGTCCCATGCGTCAGCGACTCATCTAACCCGAAACGGTATCTACCAATCTCAGCCTTACGATTAGAATGAAATCTATAGCTAAGGTTCATCGTCTACGGCGAACTGCTCCGGCGAGATTTGAAACCTAACGCGACGGTGGGGGTCACTGGGGACTTACCAGGGCTCTAGCTAGGTCCGGTGATGGGGGCGAACGGGCTGGTCGTCAATGTCGAGTCGATTGGTGGCCGCAGTGGCTCCTAGGGTAGCTTCAACCGATGGATCCCTTCCTTCATTACAGCGGTAGACTCCGGCCAAATTCCAGCGTCGTGGTGCTCGCCTTGCTCTAGGAAGGGTCAGTGAGGTTCGTGGGTGAGTGGGGAGTGAGATGGTGTGCCGTTTGAGGTCTGGGGTGGCTCCTGTTTATACACCGGTGTTGGAGGCAGGGCGGCATGGTCAGGCTTCACCGACGACGCTGCTACAGGTCGTGCTAAGCATGGTGGTTGGCATGGGTCAACGCGGGGGACTGCGGCGATCGTCACGCGCGTGATGGCGTGGCATGGGCCGGTCTTAGTCGGTCGGGCGACATCGGTGCTCTGTTTAGGTACGGAGGTGTTCGTCACTAAATTCGGTGGTCACAGGGCACGCAGCGGCAAATGAGGTTGTCTGGGAGGTCACTGGTGATGCGCGACTGCGGGTACGAGTGGAGAGAGCAAGGCGCGGCATGTTGGTGCGAGGCGGCTGTGGCGCTCCATCATGCTCTCGACATGGCAGGGTGTTAAATGATCACGGCTATTATGGCTCCTCCACTCGTTGCCGTTGGTCAAGGGGTGGACAAAGAGGGGAGGCGAGGTCACGGCTAGCATCTAGGCATCGTGGGCGAGGGCGGCGCGGTCTGAGGCATCGTGACCGTGGTCGACCGGCATGACCTCGCTCGGGTACGGCTTTGCACTAGTGCATTGGCGAAGGTGAGCTCCTCCACTGAATGGCCAGGTACTGGGGTGATCGTGGGCGATTGATTGCAGTACAATTGAGGAGCAATTGAGTGATCACAAATAGTGAATAGTTGGTAGCTTGTACTTTATCTTCTAGGTGTTCGACCAAATGGCCACATGAATTCATCGTTGGATTTTTTCAATGATTTTTGGTGGGTGATCTGATCATATGCTTGGTAGTATATGGTTGCTGGGAATTGTCAAGTGGTGCTGATTTGAGTGGTTTTTGAAAAGTGGTGATCTATGCACCTACTCTTGATTCAATTTTGAAATGCCTCTCAAATGGGTTTGAAAATAGTTTCTGCAATTTTGTAAAGTTTGCTTGGGTTTACTTTTACTTGGTCTAGCAAGGGGTGAAAAGATGTAGAATTGTTTCTGTTGGAAATCATTTACTAGAGACACCTAAAGTGGGCTAGTGGTTAATTTTCGCCAAAATGACCATATGCTCATATGATCCATATTTGACTTTCGTTTCATTTGATTTTGCTTAGAACTGATCTAGATGATGTGGTAATCCTTTTTAAACTAATCCTTACCATTGGTAGCACTCAAACATGGCAATTGCAAGCATTCATGCATTAATGGAAATCACACATGCACTCATATCAAGTTTAATAATAAATGTTTTTGTTAACCCTAAACTTGGGTGATTAGAAATTGATAAGCGTGTTTAATATTTTTGAGGTATTACAGCCACCTCTCCCATCCAATTGATCAGAGTAGAGGGAAAATATCCTGATTAGGTGATTTCGAGGTGAGTCATAAACAACAACTCCACAATCAAAGCATACCAAATACTACTACTAATAGTACCCCTAATGGCCCAATCAGAAGAAAATTAAACAAGCTGGATTTAGAGGTGAGCAAATACACCCACCTATTTCAGCAAGAACTCCCCAATCGGAGGTTGCACCAGTTCCAACAATTGCTTGCTAGATGGGAGCTAGCTAGTGGTGGTTTCTTGTCTTGTCGGTAGAAAGGCATGGGCACCAGAGTAGTAGTGCTAGTAGTAGTAGGGCTAGGCAATACACTTTTTCTATAGTAATATTTTTAAGTGGAAGTGGCGGGAACATTTTGTCGAGCGATTTTCGAATATTTGGTCCCAGCTATCACATGGTGGCCTACACCTATTTCAGGGGATAAGTTAAAGCGGGACCCACGTCAAGGGGATGAGTTAAAGCGGGTCCCACCTAAAGGGGGTGAGGTAAATAATTGACCGAGCCAACCTCCTCCTTCCCTTGGTACTACTAGTTCTCCTGGGTTCCTCTCCTAGGACCGAGAAAATCGCCCCTCTTCGGATCCAATTGATCCCAGCTTATATATCCTCTTGCTGATTCGGCTCATGTAGCATTGCATAGGGCACCAGCACTGGGGCCTCAAAAACCGGTTGGGACAAATAAAAGCATAAGATCGGATTTCATACTATAAACACACACAAACACACATATATATACTAATATACGGATTGGTTTTCGATTATAGTTATGCTAACAAAGGCCTATAAATCATAAGGTAGCTCCATATTACAGAACTACGAGATTAGCGAACAAATCATGGGATAGATCTACACCCCAAGAGTTTTGCAGCTGGGCTAGTGGTCATGAGACTACCCAGACAACACCAAAATTACGCCCCTGATGCTCAACAAACCTGCATCAACTCCATCCAGAAGCAATGTACCCGATCCACAGCCTCAAGTGTAGGATCATCAATGAATAGGTCATTATCATTACCATCAAAGTCCTCTTTGGTTGTCTGCTTCTATGATTAGTAGATTAATAGATACATTTATAGAGAAACATCAAATACAAAAAACCTAAACATTTGTTGTTCTACAGATTACCTTATCATATGGCATAGCAGAAGTACTATAAATTAAATCTGTTTCATGCAGCTTGTGCTTTTTCTCTCCTCCCCCTTCTCCAAGTTGATATAGATGCTTAGGAGCTACCTCTGTAAGTTGATCTAGATGATCAACATCTGCTTCCCCTACCTGATCTTGATGATAAAGATGTGCTTCCCCCAGTTCATATGGAGGATCATATGGTTCACCATGAAATACCCATCTAACATATGTGCTTAGCATCCCAAATATAAAAATATGGTCTTCCTCTATACTTTGAGAAAGCACCCTACGATTCACACACAACCGGCAGGGGTAATGTACTTTTGAGTTGTCACAATGAGCTCTAACAAAGTCCATAAATCATAGAACATCAAGGATATGTTTAGCACTGCCTAATGGGGCAACCTCTATCCAAAATTTGTCCATTTGTTTAATTATGACATACAAGATTGGTTTTTATTAAAAGAAAAGCAAGAAACATATAGATGGAGTACAAAATATATATTCCTATGCATTTCAGCAAACATATTGATAGCAAAAATCACCGAAGGTATTTAAGAACATAGATTGAGTGCAGAATAAACTATGGCCATGTAGATTGAGGAAAAATTACACTACGTATTTGAGGAGGCAGATTGGGTGAAAGGGCAATAAAATGCCAACCAAATTGAGCTAGAGGTGCATCTCAAGAAGACTGATGTGTAGGGAAATCTTCTTCGCACACGGTGGTGATGAGGAGCGGTTGTGAGTGCGTCTGTTTTGTGGGCAACAGGGTGAGGGTCTAGGCGACAAAGGTTGGAAGTTATTACACAACACGAAAGGGTGGAGAGGGATAACTTTAGAAATTCTGACCTACGCTGCTTTGGACACCACCGTATACGTGGCCCAGCTGCCAGTCACCATAGATCAAAATTGATCCAAAAGTTGACAAAATACAAGTTTATGTTTTACCATGGAAACTAACACACATAGCATTGCACTTTGTGAACGAATGGTTTTATTTCAACATATATTTAATTTTGTCCCTATTTTTTTTGAAAAGGGACCAAATTTGGAAATTCAAAAATAAACTTCAAATTTGGAACCAAGCATATTGGTTGATATGCCAAGATGCACCGATATACCAAATTCGGACATGTCATCATAAATTATTGCCATGACCTTGGTCACCTTTTTTTGGACGATGGTCATATTTTTGAAAGCCTTGAATTGTTCGACAATTTCAGCAAATGCCTAAAAACGCATTTAATTAAATGTTGGAAATCAACTCTCGTTGGCTTGTGGGTCTAGACGATAACAGCGCATCTGAGTGGCCCCACGTCGAAGCAGGCAATGTTAGAAGCTCCGACCTCAAAATGTTGGTATGGCACCCAAACATCACACACATCCATTCAAAAATCACACGCATCCATTCAGACATACTTCATCTTTTTTTAGAATACAAAATTCCTCTTCTATCCTTGCTCCAGAAACAAGAACCTGAAGAACTCGAGGAGCACCCTAAACCCTAGAGGAATATAGGCATAAAGCAGCTAAACCGTAAACCCTAAACAACCCATAAAACCTAAACCGTAAGACCCTAAAACCCTAAACCCTCAACCCATAAACCCTAACCAAGCAGGTACTGTGCACTTATATATCAAAATTTGAGATACTTTCGTTAAATTGCGGTAACACCATTCTATTCCACGAATATAAGCATAAGGCTTGAACATTATTGAAAATTTCCTAAACCCTAAACCCTCAACCCCTAAATGACCCTGGCAAAGTAGGTATCATGCACTTGTAGATCAAAATTTTAGATATACTTTCATCAAATTGCGCTAACGCCATTCTATTCCATGAATATAAGCATAAATCAGCTTGAACATTATAGAAAATTCCCTAAAACCTAAACCCTAAATCCTTAAAACCTAAACCCTAAAAACCATAAACCCTAGAACCCTAGAACCCTAAACCCTCAACCCCTTACCAAGCAGGTATCATGCACTTATAGATCAAAATTCGAGATACTTTCATTAAATTGCGATAACACCATTCTATTCCACGAATATATAAGCACATATATATATATATAAAGCTTGAACATTATTATTGAAAATTCCCTAAACCATGAAACCTAGACAACCCTAAACACTAAAACCCTAACCCTAAATCATGAGCCCTAAACCCTAACTACTGAACCTTAAACCCCTAAACCATAAACCCTAAAATCCTAAACCATGAACCATAAACCTAAACCCTAAACCCCTAAACCCCCAACACAAAAACCCTGAACCCTAAACCCTAGGATATTTATATCTTTTGTGAAAACTGGGGCAGTGGGAATTTGAGCCATACTTATTTGTAGTTGCTTCACGACAAAAGCTACTATCGTCGCTTGGAAAATTGAAAATAACTTGAAATTTGGAAGCTTCCTTTGTAAATAATATTTTAAATGCCAATACGCACAAATCTGCCAAATATGGACATGTTATTATAAACTAGGGATTTCTATTTTAATTCCCTTGGTTCGTTAGTTGTACTCAGTTTTCCCCAGCCGCTTAACTTTTCCCCACTTTTGCCCCTCTCCTTGTAGGAAGCTCATCAAAGAGCTTGAATGGCAGCTACCATCAGGTTCATTGGCTGACGTGTGGGGCCGCGCGGTCTGGGACCACGTGGGGCCGTTTGGTCAGGAACACATTATGCTAATGTGTGGGGCCATGCCATGTGGGACTGCGTGGGACCAGTTTGTTGGGAACGCGTCATGGGGGACGTGGTGTGGGACCGTGGGGCGCGTTTTGTGGTTACGTGTGCCTTGTCGCCTAAATTGGAAGTTTTATTTTTTTTTATTTCTATGATTGGTCTTTTAAGAGCGCCTTTTCCCGTCTCTCTCTCGCTAATAGTTGTGTTTTTTTGCCCAAAAAGGTAGTGAATCTAGATTAGCTTCTCTCTTCATTCATTGTTCCTTTTGGCTCTCGTTTTTCCCCAATTTGATAGAAAATCTAGAGCAGCAAATCTAACCAGATTGTTCAAGAGTTGTGTCATTCTCTTATTTCTTATACATTCATCTCCCTAGATCTCAAAGTTTGACTTTCACCTCATAGATTCACTTGATTGCAGCCGAGACATTAACTCGATAAACCAATTAAATCATCGTAATGGTTCACCGGCCGCATTCTCCACATGAAAGCGCGTGCCCAATTGAGCTCCTGAGTTGCGACAATTGATTGTCCACAGCAAGCGCATGGTTTCCATTGTCATCCTTCATACAGGTCAACGGGACGACACCATACTACTGCCAGGATGAACGGGAGGCCGAAGTGAAGCTAGAAAAAGGGTCGACATCACCGGAGAAGAAGAAGAAAGGGGAGGCAACGACACGGGCACATGCGCAGGGCTGGTCGGGGTCCCATCTTGCAACGCCAACCTAGGTAAGCTGTGGGTCTGACACTCATGTGGATAAGGTGTGGGTCCCATGCTGATCTAGATAAGTGGAGAGAGGTGTCCACTACGGGAACCGACTGAACGTGTCCCTACTTGTCAGCATGTAAAGGCAATGGTCCACTATGGGACCCGACAACATGCGGCCTCACTTGTTAGCACGTCAAACAACGAGGGTCCACTATGGGACCTGACTGAATGCGGCCCCACTTGTCAGCACGTAACGGCAAGGCTGACGGATGGTGATTTTCAATAGTGAGAAAAAGTTAAGCGACTAGGGAAAACTGAGTACAACTAAGGAACTGTGGGCATGAAAATAGAAATCCCTATAAACTGTAGCAAATATATGGCCATGACCTTGGTCATCTAGTTTGAAAGCCATGCATGTTCATACATGGTATTCCATATATCGTATGACAAAATTAAAGCCATTATTATCGATTGGGGCTTTAAAATAACTTCAAATATGGAAGCCCTTTTTGTAAACAATGTTTAAATGCCAATATGCACCAATCTACCATACATGGTTACATTATCATAAAGTATGGTACACATATGGCCTTGACATTGGTCATGTAGTTTTTTAAAGCCATGAACATGGTACACCATATAGTGAAACAAGTTTTTCAAGAGTTATAAAATTTTAAGATTTTTTTTTCATGGAAACTAGCTAGTGCGCACAGTGAGACACCAAGAGAGAAAAGAATGGTTGTATTTCATTTTTTATTTTGTTTCTTTATTTTTTTAAATGGCCCAACTTGGTGTCATTACCATTCATATCAAAAAGTTAAATCTTGCAAAACTCTTGGTGTTTCTCCAATATTTGACTAATTTGACACCTTTAAATTATTTTTAAAAAGTCAAGAGCAAGCTATATTATACACTTTGTAGTTAGAAATTAGACATACTTACTTTAAATTGTCAAAAAGTCATTTTATTGCATATATTTAGCTATGAAGCTTGGAAATTCATGAAAGTAGGGCATTATCCATCAAATCTGGAATCTCCTTTTGTAAACATTGCTTGAAATGCCAAGATGCACCAATCTACCAAATATGGACATGTTTATAATCTTGATAGGCGAAGATGCATCAATGTATAGAGTAGTACAAAACATGGACACAGTACAACAACTATGGCTGTGACCTTGGTCACCTTGTTTGAAAGCCTTGAATTAATGTTCATTAATTTCGGCAGATGTCTATAAACTCATTAAATGCTAGAAACCATACAGGCGTGTGGGTCTACTAGATGGGGACAACATCCCAAGTGGGGTAGCATATCTTAGAAGCTTCAACTTCCAACTTTCGGCAGAGCGTCGAAATATCCTGCCCATCCATTCATACATCCAGCCCCAAAAATAGCCTAGCAGCTTGAAAGGGAATTGTACATTGTGTGAAAATGGGGGCGGTGACATTTTGAGCCATCATCTTTGTAGTTGCTCTACAACAAAACACATTGTTTTTACTTGGAAATTCGAAAACAAACTTCAAATTTGGACGATGGTTATCTTCTTGAAAGGCTTGAATTGTTCAAAAATTTCATCAAATGCCTAGAAACTCATTTAAATACTGGAAAGCAACTCTCGCTGGCGTGTGGGTCTAGACGGTGACATCGCATCTGAGCGACCCCATGTGAAAGTAGCGTATGCTAGAAGCTTCGACCTCAAAATTTTGGTACGACGCCCAAACATCACACCCATCCATTAAAATATCCCGCGCATCCATTCAGACATACTTCACCTCTTTTTAAAATGCAAAATTTCTCTTCTATCCCTGCTCCTAAAACAAGAACTCGAGGAGCACTGCAATAACAGAGGGATATAGATGGTAAATTTGTGTTCTCCCAAGTGCATCACCCATTGACGTTTCCCTGCCCTTCCTCAATATTTACCGGCCTGCCCACTACGACCTACACTAACTTTTTGGACCCATCATGCAAGTGACCCACATGTCAGTGAGCCAGAATTATGAGAAGTAGAGATTCCCATCTCTTGTTGTTCAAAATTCGAACATTTTTTGCTAAACCGAGATAAAATCATTAAAACAGGCGAACCTATCTCGAAAGATTGAAAATTTATGAAACTTGGACATTATTCGTCAAATTTTATACTTTGTGAGGAAATTGGTGCGGTGATATTTTGAATCACATATAGCCTTTGTAGTTTCTTTACAACAGAAGCCATTGTTGTCACTTGGACAATTTAAAATAACTTCAAATTTGTATGCACCCTTTGTAAACATTGTTTGAAATGCCAATATGTAGTTATGCACCAATCTACCAATCATGGACACATTATCGTAAACTATGGCAAACTTATGGCCATGACCTTGGTTATCTCGTTTGAAAGCTATGAATGTTCATACATGGTATGCCATATTGTGAAAAAAGTTTTGTCGAAAGTTGTCAAGTTTTCGCATACTCTTTCATGGAAACTATGCAGCGCACATAACAAGATACTCTAAGAAAGAAAGACATTGCTTAAATTTATATATATATATATTATTTGGATTTTTCTTTCAAAAGGTCCTAAAT
Source organism: Avena eriantha (assembly GCA_910589775.1). NCBI lineage: Eukaryota > Viridiplantae > Streptophyta > Magnoliopsida > Poales > Poaceae > Avena > Avena eriantha. The sequence continues at coordinate 219,125,598 of OU342740.1, forward strand.
TTGGTTGCATTAGTATTCATATCAAGAAGTTGAGGAGTTATTTGGTTAAGCTTATCTATCGCTTTTAGCTTTATTTTATAAGCCAGTTTAGATTTTGGCTTTTGGATTATACGCCACACGTTTGTTACACCCCCTAGTTTTATTAACACTAACTAGGGCTTGTTTGTGCATCCATGAGTACCATCTTTTAAAATGCATAGAAGGAAAAGAAAACAAAAATGCTAAATCCTATCTTTACTCCCTCTTTGAATCCATTCAAAAGGTTTTGAATTTTGAAAATTATCAAAACCTGTGGAACCCAATTGGAATAAAAGGGCCCCACAATATTGTAACACTTTTACAAAACTCCAGTACTTTCAAACTGTTCAATACTTAAAATGATTTGAAAATACAAAAAAAGAAATAGAAAAAGAAAAAGAAAAATGGTTTTCATAATAAAAACCTAACCCTAGCTCTATCTGGGCCGTATCTCGTCTCTCTTCTCTCCTCTCTACTGCTCGTGCGCAGCCGCCAGTAGCCGCTGCCCTTGCTTTGCCACGGCCCGTCTGCATCCCAACCTGGCCCAAGCTAGCCTAGCCGACCCATACCGCTTCAGCGTGCTTCTTCTTTCTTCTTCCTCGCGCCGAAGGAGAGGCTACTCGCTGTGAGCCACCTCACCTTTGATATCCCTCGCGCTGTGATGCGCACCGCCGCCTGCAAAGAGGATGATAAGAATCGCCACGTCATGCTCTCTCCCGATTCCCATTCCCCCTCTCTCTTGCTCTGTGTCACTCATGCGCAACAGCCAAAACCCTAGCCCACGCAGATGCCGCTCGTCGCCGTCGTTCCGCACCATCCCGTGCGCCATCCCGTGCCACGCCACCGTGACTGCCTCACCGTGCTGAGCATCCTCGTAGGAGGAATCAACCCGGCGCGCCATGAATCGTTGCCGCTAACCTCACCTCTCCTGACGCTGGCCACCATCGATTTTCCTCTGTTCAGCCTCCCCGAGCCTCACCGACCCCAACGTCACAACCCTAGTGAGCCGTCGGTGCTCACGTACCTCTCTTCTTCCTTCCTCTTCCTCTAGTTCACCTCCTCCCTGACCACTTGCAGCCTCCGTCATCGGCTGCCGTTGTACTCGCTGCTCCGGCAACCATTTCTTGGCGGCGCCAACAACGTTCGACACCACTCGACGCCCTCTATCCAACGCCCCCACCCGCACGTCCAGGCGCGCACGGAATCGACATATCCGTGCTCGACCTAGGGGCTCCGCCATTGCTGACGTCAGCATGACGTCATGCTGGCGCAGTAATCCCCTTTTCTTTTTTATTTAAAATGTTTCTGTAATTATTTTAATAAATAAGAAATATATGACAGGTGGGTCCCTAATGTTAGGTTTTTAATCTTTTTGGAAATGATTTCTAAAATTATTAAAAGTCTGACATGTGGGGCCAGTTGGAAAAATATTTAATATATCCCAAAAATGTTTAATTATTTTAAAATGATTTAAAATGAATTAAAATTGGGAAAAATCATAACTAATTCATTTTAAATCAGAAAAATATGTATAATATATCAAAATGTTCAGAAAAATGATATCTACACGATAGACTAATAATCATGCATTGTTAAGAAACTTACATGACAAGTTTAATTAGAAAAAATAATGAACCCTAGTAGGTGACTCCGAGGTTCCTCCAGTTCTAGGGTTTGTACCCCTCGGACCCTATTTAAAATGACCAAGCATGTACTAGGGTTCATTTAAATACATTTTAAATTGTCATATCATCATTCCTGTTTAGCATTGCACCGATGCCATGTGTTGATTGTGGCCTTCTTTTCCGGTGTTTCTGCTTCTTCTCGGTAGACCTCGGAGTTGATGTGAGCAACGAGATCGAGTCCATGGTTGAATATCGAGATTAACACCATCAAAGGTTATCTACAAACAAGTCCATCTGATGAACCCTGAAGATCTATAATGGGTATCAACAGGCAAAGGAAAGCATAGCCCCACACATGATACAATCCTATGCTTTCAAAGTATTTCATTCTTTCCATGTGCATACGATTCCAAAGTCTTTGATCCATAAAAGAGTAATCCTATCTGATGCATGTTTCCTTATAGCCTATATTCCCTGATCCATGATACATCGTAAACGTATCTATAATTTTTATGTTCCATGCTTGTTTTATATCTACTTTCTTATGTTTTGTTCACACTTTGAGGTATTTTTATAAATTTTCTGAAACTAACCTATTAACAAGATGCCACAGTGTCAGTTGCATGTATTCTGCTGTTTTTGGTTTTAGAAAAGCTAGTAAGGAAATATTCTCGGAATTGGACGGGACATAAGCCAAAGTCAATATTTTACCCGAAGCAACACGGAGTCTGGAGGGGAGACGAAGTGGCGCACCAGGGCAACGACACCTGGTGGCGGCGCGGCCTATGGGGGCGCCACCAGAGGTGTGGCCCCCCTGGTGCACCACCGACCTTGCCCCTTCGCCTATAAAAGCCTCCCGAAACAAAAACCCTAAGTACCCGATAAAAGACCCAGTCAGAAATCCATGGAAGAGTCTGTAGCCGCCACCATCTCCATCCCTAGATTGGGGGGGGGGGGTCCGAAGCTCTTCCCGGCACCCTGCCGGAGAGGAGAGATCACCCTGGAGGCCTTCTTCATCACCATGACTGCCTCCGATGTGATGCGTGAGTAGTTCATCCTTGGACTATGGGTCCATGTAGTAGCTAGATGGTTGGTTCTCCTCTTTTGTGCTATCATGTTTAGATCTTGTGAGCTCCGTTCATGATCAAGATCATATATTTGTAATCTTACATGTTGTGTTTGCAGGGATCTGATGGATATTGAGATGCTATTTCAGATTGATTATTGATTCTATCATGTCTATGTTATTTGTGATCTTGCATGCTTTCCATTGTTAGTAACTATCTTGGCCAAGTAGATGCTTGCAACTCCAAGAGGGAGTATTTATACTCGATAGTGGGTTCATGCCTCTAGTAATCTGGGGAAGTGACAGGAATCTCTAAGGTTGTATATATGATGTTGCTACTAGGGAGAAAACAACAATCTTTTGTCCATGGGACAATTGTATTGTTTACTTTACACACTTTTCTTAATGAAATTATCTGTTGCTTGCAACTTAATACTGGAGGGGGTTCGGATGATAACCTGAAGGTGGATTATTAGTCATAGATACAGTTCGATTACGATCTATGTATAATGTTGTAATGCCCAATCAAATATAATAGGAGTCAAGATGCCTAGTATATGCATTGTATGCTTTCTCAAATCTATCAATTGCCCCGCTGTAATTTGTTCACCCAACATGCTATCTATCTTAAGGAGAATCACCTCTAGTGAACTATGGACCCCAGCCCATTCTTTTACCATTGGTATACCATCTACTATTTACCGTTTACTGTTTACTTTCTACAAGAAATTACTATCTATTAAGACCCGAACCTAGCTTGGTTCGAATCCCTGTGATTATAGTGCTATTCCCTCGATCGAATAATTAACACCCACAGATTAAGATGTAATATCAAGATACAAAGGTCATATTACATCACATGATCCAGAATATAAATACTTTATTACAATCTCATAGCCATAGGCTATCCTATTACAAAGCAACAGAATAAAGTAAAACATGGTGTCCTTCATCTTCATGTGCCACAGGCAAACATGTTGGGTGCAGACTCATAACCCCTATCATCGTTCCTTACTCATCAATAGAATATACCTGCAACATGATAGGTTGCAGCCACAGAGGGTCAATACTTTGAATGTATTGGCAAGTGTCACTAGTATGTGGATATAAGTTGGACTATCACTACATGCATATTTGGCTAAGTAGAGCTTAAGCTTATTTGCAGAAAGCAATATGGATTTATCCTATCTTTGTAAAATACTTTTGATATTTCAACAAGTTTCTGAACTCCTTGGAAAACTCCAAGTTATTCTAATCCCTTGTTGACACCATCAAGTTTTACTTTGAGAAATTAGAATGTCGAGATCTTCCATAGCTTCAGGCCTTAGTTGCTCAGAGTTGTCCGTAACTAGGGATACGGCTAAGTACTTAGAATTTGATCTTCTGCAGAAGTAGTACACTTTACCCACATGACACAATCTCGGCTTGACGTCACCAGTGGTCGCTGGATTAGTACACACCAAGATAGAGTACCGATAGATCAAGAATGTGCCAAAGTCTTTCCATATAAGTCCTCCTATTACAAAATGCTAGCACGTCTACCAGGCACCAATGCAAGGATATACTTCCAATACATAATTCTAGTTAACCTAAAGAGGTACCAATGCAAGGGTCTTCCACTATGTAATTGACTAAGCCAGAGCCCATTTAGCATGTGGCTGTACACGGAAGCCACTGTACGAGAAACATGTCCAATCTCTAAATTTCTGGGTGGTATTCTTCTAGTGCACACATGGAAGAGATAGCCATAGATATGGTTCCCTTTGTTGCCACCTTATTCACTACTTAGTATCCACATTCCACCCAGGTTATTCATTGAGTACTTGTTTTATTTAATAAAACATATATTTTTCCAATACTTCATATAATCATAATATGATATTCCACCCGAAACTATAGCAGGGCTAAGCATACTACAACTATGATGTTTCCACTAAGGAAGACATAAAGGATATCGTAATAGGACATAGCATAGCATCGTAACATAATGTTCGCAACACATGCATTTCTACTAAAAATTTCTACATGTATAGAAAATAATTTGACATCATGATAGTGTCACTTGCCTTAGTAGTTGGTGGTAGAGTCACACACTTCGCAATAACAGACGTTACACTCCGTACAATCTACAATACAAGCACTCAAGATAAGCACACTAGCAATACATAAAACAATGCAAGTGCATGTATAAATGCAAAACACACTTTTTATTGTGCAAATATACTCTAATTGTTTTCTGGTCACTAAAGTTACTTTCTGATTATTTGATATACGCATGGTGCAATATGCAACATATTAATGTATTTTGATCATTAAAAAAATATTTTGCAACACTAGAGATGACACAACTCACCAAAAAGTAGTGCACTAAATAAATTTGGTTTTGCTCACATTATTCATAGTGTTCAATTTTCAATTAAATACCTCAGAAATCACTCAAAAATTACATAACCATTTTTATAGTAAAAAAATACTCGTTTAAAGTTTCTATGTAAATTATATTTTTACTAGATATAAATGTGCAAAAAGTACTATATTCTACTCATTATTCTGAATCCAAGGATACTGAATTTGCTAAATTTACATTACCAAAACTTAAGTTATGAAGCTCGGAAATTTGAATGAAATAGACATGAACTGTCATGGAGACGTGATGGATTTCTACTTGTGGATATCGATTCCATAACTGAATTAATAGGCATCCAGATCCTAGGGTCACTTGCTAGTTTTGTTTAGCTCTAGTTCCATCTATGTATGAGAGACTGAAACTCATGGAGACAGCAGTACATGCTACACTGACTGAATAACACTGCCGTGATACATCATTACATGCTACACCAGGTAACGATCATCTAGATCGTGAGAGAACATGCAGGGACATGAATGCATGCATGCAAAGATTGACTAGGCGAATCCTAGGTACTAGGATCAGTATTACACATAGTACAACGGTACAATTACTTGGTTCAACAACAACGCGACCTTACCTGTAGTGGCACGGCTGGGCGATGGTGATGTCAGAGATAGTGTTGCAGCAATGACAGTGTGTAACGGGAGTTAGTCAAGTTGTGGACATCGTAACTGGAGTAGTAGCCAAGACGATGGATCCTTCCACGTGCTCCTCGCGGCAATTAAGTATAGCGAGAGTAGAACTCCGTCGTTCGTCGTGTAGGGTCGTAGGCTAAACAATAAGATGATTTTCTGATCAAAATTGATGCGATTAGTCTATAGGAGTTGAAAGAAAGAAGAAACGGGGCCTTAGTTCCTCTGTACCGAGTGGAATCGATGATCGAGTCCACCGTTGCCGACACTTTGACAAGGGAAACCAGCTGCGATGCGATAGTAATTGGGAGAAAAGTTGGTGGAGAGACGAAATGAATCGATAGGAGTCTCGCAAGCTGCTTATACAGAGAGGAGAGGAGCCGACCGACGGGAAGCTGACGCTGAAACGACACAGGTTCGACGGACCTTTCAGCTGCAATGTGCAGATGATTTAAGTTGTATAGGAGTGGGGATTTAATCCTCTGAATGGAACTATGGATTAATGGGGAATAACTTTCGTGTTTGAGGCGAGACGTTTAGAGATCTAATATTTATGGAATTTTTAGGAGAAGATATGTCCATGGGTGTATTCAGTTTTAGTTTATGAACGTTCTGAGGAAGAAGACTCGGCCCTACCGTGAGCTGGTTTGGTTAGATGGGCTAGAAACAGGATGGACCTTAGAGAAAAACTAATGAAAATAAAATAGAGATAAGGGAGTTGGGCTGGCCTAGGCCGTTTGGTCTCTTTTATTTCTATCTCCTTTTTTTATTCTTTTCATTTTTCCTTTGTCTAATTTCTTTTCTAACTTTTGATTTAGGGTTCGAAAAGGCCAAACCAATTTCTATAGTTGTATATAACCGTTATTTATCATTATAGATCATTTAGGAATACTTTTACACACATTAAATATGGAATATATCCATAGTCTTGTGTTGTTCTTGAGTGTTAATAAATAATTAGAGTTTTAGGGTTTTGAGATAATTTCCATTTCTCTTAGGTTTTAAAATGCAACCAATTCAAGATGCTCATGCATGCTTCATGATTTTGAGGTTTTGAAAATTTGCACAACACTACTCAAACAAGATTCATTTTACTGACTTGGTTTTTGGAGACTTTATATTAAATGTTCCACAAGTTTTTTTCGTTCTAAATTTTAAAAAACTTGATTCTTCACTTTGTTTAATTTTTTCACATTTCAAAATTTGGAAAATTTTGGGATGTGACAGACTACCACCCTTAAAAGGAATCTCATCCTGAGATTTGAGAAGGCTAGAAATATTATGTTGGGTTTCTGGATAACTAGGGTGCCACCACCCTTAAAAGGAAACTTTGTTGGGTTGCCTTCGATGGTTCACTTGGCTAAGGGTTCAATGATTAACATCCAAAGGTTGTTAAAATTTCTTCATCTTGAGATTCTTATACCACTGAATTGAGTTAGCTAAAGCTTACCATCCACATCATCTAGTTCTTCAAGGGTTCCATACATGTTGATGTGGTTCACATGTCCTTTCTGGGTCACATTAGAATTGCTCCCATTAGAGTCTCCAACATTCTTATTCTTCTTCTTCTCAGGACAGTCTGATGCATAGTTTCCAAGTTGCTTACAATTGTAACACTGCAACTGGCTAATGTCCTTCTGGGATCATTATGTTGATTCTGACCAAGGTTATCTCCATTGTTAGTACCATTCACATTGTTACTACCACTTCCATTGTTGGTGTGGTGATTCTTGTGATGATGGTGATTATGTCCATTTCCTTCATGCTGATGTGATCTAGAATCCCCATTGTCCTTTCTAAATGAACGCATCTTCTGTGATGATCTTGAGTGATATTTGTCAAAGCGATGCTTCCTCTTCCTATTCTCAACTTTATCTTTCTTACTCTCTAAAATTCTAGCTTTGTCACACAATGATTGATAAGTTGGAACATAAGCAACTGATAATTGCATGGAAAGCTCATCATTCAGTCCATCTAGGAACTTTTCCTTCCTCTTAGCATCAATGTCAGTATCATCCGGAGTATAACGTGACAGACTGCTAAATTCCTCAATATATTCAGCGACACTTCGGTGACGCTGTTTAAGGTTGTGAAACTCCTTCTTCTTCAGACTCATCATGCCTGAAGAGATATGATTAGTGCGAAAAACATCTTCAAATATTTCCCAAGTCACTTCTTCAATGGGGTGAGTGACTTGAAAGTTGTCCCACCATGTAGCTGCATGGCCTTCAAGCAAGTGCGCTGCAAATCTCACTTTCTCAGCATCAGAGCATCCAACAGTCACTAGATCCCTGTTCACTGAACATAACCAGTCATCGGCTACCATTGGATCAGAAGTACCAGAAAACTTTGCAGGTCTCAACCTCAGAAATCTAATGAGCATATCCAGAGGTGGTGGATTGTTGTTGTTTTGGTTGTTATTGTTGTTGTTCTGATTCTGATTGTTGATGGTTGCCACGAATTGTGTCATCATCTGCATTAGCTGAGTCTGTGCAGGCATCATCCGTTGCATTTCATTTCCATTGTTGTTGTTGTCTCCAATGTTATCACGGTTGTTGGCGCGTCTCGCAGGCATCTGTTGGTTTAATAGGGATAAGTAATGATAGATAGATAGATCTAAGGAAGTTCTAACACACTCAACCCAAAACAACCCAGTTCAATCAAACATTCATCAAGCACCCATTCACTTAGCAACTTATGAATTTAACTCATTATAGAAGAAAACATTAAGTTCTCTTGAAACAAGCAACCTAGTATAGTCACACCACATAGGTTGGTATGATCCATACGCTAACACAATATCGATAACTCAAACATGATAGTTGGTAGGCAATCTAATGTCTCATGGGTCGCACTATGATAATATTAGTGGGAGCTCTCTTTTGAGTTGGGCTATCATCGGTGAAGTGTCCTATCTTCCGGCAGCGATGGAAAAACACTTTTGTCATGTCTCGAGTCCTTTTCCTTGAAGGGCTGGTGTGGTTTTCTTGAAGTTCCTTCTCTTGGCATTCATTGATATTGTGTCCTTCTTTCTTGCATTTGAAGCAGGTGATATGGCTAAGGTTTTCTTCTATCTGCCTGAGAGCTTGATACATTCCATCCTTGACTTGTTCTTTCACTTGATGCACTATGAAGTCGAGATGGCACTTGGCAGGAATGTGGTTGGTTCCTTCACATAGGAAAAAAGTGACTTGAGATGTAGGACATTCTTCAATTGGATGGTTGGAATCACAATAGGGACATTGATCTTGATGTTCCTTAGATGTGTGGCCTACTTCTCCACATATTTTGCAAGCTCGAGGACTTGTCGCAACTTGTATCTTGAACTTCTTGTTGACATGATCCATCTTTAAGGTCCTTAGAGAAAGCGAAAGGCTGGTTTTCTACATGTTTGAAGGAGAAGAGATTCAGTAAAGAATGATCAAGGTATACAAGAAAAACTAATAAGTATAAAATTATAAGTTCATTCCTAACAAGGGGTTTGTCCAATTCCTAGGGTTACGAACCTACAGGCAACACAATGCTCTGATACCATCTGTTAAGACCCGAACCTGGCTTGGTTTGAATACCTGTGATTATAGTGCTAGTCCCTAGATCGAATAGCTAGCACCCACAGTTTAAGATGTAATATCAAGATACAAAGGTCATATTACATCGCATGATCCAGAATATAAAAACTTTATTACAATCTCATAGCCATAGGTTATCTTATTACAAAGCAGCAGAATAAATTAAAACATGGTGTCCTTCATCTTCATGTGCCACAGGCAAACATGTTGGGTGCAGACTCATAACCCCTATCATCGTTCCTTACTCATCAATATAATATATCTGCAACATGATAGGTTGCAGCCACAGAGGGTCAATACTTTGAATGTATTGGCAAGTGTCACTAGTATGTGGATATAAGTTGGACTATCACTACATGCATATTTAGCTAAGTAGAGCTTAAGCTTATTTACAGCAAGCAATATGGATTTATCCTATCTTTGTAAAATACTTTTGATATTTCAACACTTTTCTGAAATCCTTGGAAAACTCCAAGTTCTTCTAATCCCTTGTTGACACTATCAAGTTTTACTTTGAGAAATTGGAATGTCGTGATATTCCATAGCTTCGGGCCTTAGTTGCTCAGAGTTGTCTGTAACCAGGGACATGGCTAAGTACTTAGAATTTGATCTTCTGTAGAAGTAGTACACTTTACCCACATGACACAATCTCGTCTTGACGTCACCAGTGGCCGCTGGATTAGTACACACTAAGATGGAATTCCGGCAGATCGAGAATGTGAAAAAGTCTTTCCATAGAAGTCCTCCCATTATATAATGCTAGAAACGTCTACCAGGAACCAATGCAAGGATATACTTCCAATTAATAATTCTAGTTAACCTGAAGAGGTACCAATGCAAGGGTCTTCCACTATGTAATTGACTAAGCCAGAGCCCATTTAGCATGTGGTTGTACACGAAAGCCACTGTACGAGAAACATGTCCAATCTCTATGTTCCTGGGTGGTATTCTTCTAGTGCCGACATGAAAGAGATAGCCATAGATATAGTTCCCTTTGTTGCCACCTTATTCACAACGGAGTATCCACATTCCACCTAGGTGATTCACTGAGTACTTAATTTATTTAATAAAACATATATTTTCCAATACTTCATATAATCATAATATGATATTCCACCCCGAAACTATAGCACGCCTAAGCATACTACAACTAAGATGTTTCCACTAAGGAAGACATAAAGGATATCGTAATAGGACATAGCATAGCATCGTAACATAATGTTCCCAACACATGCATTTCTACTAAAAATCTCTACATGTATAGAAAATAATGGGACATCATGATAGTGTCACTTGCCTTAGTAGTCAGTGGTAGAGTTACACTCTTCACAATAACAGACGTTACACTCCGTACAATCTACAATACAATCACTCAAGATAAGCACACTAGCAATACATAAAACAATGCAAGTGCATGTATGAATGCAAAACACACTTTTTACCGTGCAAATATACTCTAATTGTTTTCTGGTCACTAAAGTTACTTTCTGATTATTTGATATACGCATGGTGCAATATGCAACATATTAATGCATTTTGATCATTAAAAAAACATTTTACAACACTAGAAATGACACAACTCACCAAAAAGTAGTGCACGAAATAAATTTGGTTTTGCTCGCATTATTCATAGTGTTCAATTTTCAATTAAATACCTCAGGAATCACTCAAAAATTACATAACCATTTTTATAGTAAAAAAAATACTCGATTTAAGTTTCTATGTAAATTATATTTTTACTAGATATAAATGTGCAGAAAAAGTACTATATTCTACTCATTATTCTGAATCCAAGGATACCGAATTTGCTAAATTTACATTACCAAAACTTAAGTTATGAAGCTCAGAAATTTGACTGAAATAGACATGAACTGTCATGGAGACGTGATGGATTTCTACTTGTGGATATCGATTCCATAACTGAATTAATAGGCATCTAGATCCTAGGGTCACTTGCTAGTTTTGTTTAGCTCTAGTTCCATCTGTGTATGAGAGACTGAAGCTCATGGAGACAACAGTACATGCTACACTGATTGAATAACACTGCTGTGATACATCATTACATGCTACACCAGGTAACGATCATCTAGATCGTGAGAGAACATGCAGGGACACGAACGCATGCATGGAAGGATTGACTAGGCTACTCCTAGGTACTAGGATCAGTATTACACAGAGTACAACAGTACAATTACTTGGTTCAACAACAACGCGACCTTACCTGTAGTGGCACGGCTGGGCGATGGTGATGTCAGGGATAGTGTTGCAGCAATGGCAGTGTGTAATGGGGGTTAGTCAAGTTTTGGATGTCGTAACTGGAGTAGTAGCCAAGACGATGGATCCTTCCATGTGCTCCTCGCGGCAATGAAGTATAGCGAGAGTAGAACTCCGTCGTTCCTCGTGTAGGGTCGTAGGCTAAACAATAAGATGATTTTCTGATCAGAATTGATGTGATTAGTCTAGAGGAGATGAAAGAAATAAGAAACGGGGCCTTAGTTCCTCTGTACCGAGTGGAATAGACGATCGAGTCCACCACTGCTGGCACTTCAACAAGGGAAACCAGCTGCGATGCGATAGTAATTGGGAGAGAAGTTCGTGGAGAGACGAAATGAATCGATGAGAGTCTCGCAAGCTGCTTATACAGATAGGAGAGGAGCCGACCGACGGGAAGCTGACGCTGAAACGACACAGGTTCGACAGACCTTTCGGCTGCAATGTGCAAATGATTTAAGTTGTACAGGAGTGGGGATTCAATCCTCTGAATGGAACATTGGATTAATGGGGAATAACTTTCGTGTTTGAGGCGAGATGTTTAGAGATCTAATATTTATGGAATTTTGAGGAGAACATTTAATTTTGAGTTGGGCTGGCCTAGGCCGTTTGGTCTCTTTTATTTCTCTCTCCTTTTTTTATTCTTTTCATTTTTCCTTTTTCTAATTTCTTTTCTAACTTTTGATTTAGGGTTCGAAAAGGCCAAACCAATTTCTATAGTTGTATATAACTATTATTTATCATTATAGATTATTTAGGAATACTTTTACACACATTAAATATGGAATATATCCATAGTCCTGTGTTGTTCTTGAGTGTTAATAAATAATTAGAGTTTTAGGGTTTTGAGATAATTTTCATTTCTCTTAGGCTTTAAAATGCAACTAATTCAAGATGCTCATGCATGCTTCATGATTTTGAGGTTTTGAAAATTTGCACAACACTACTCAAACAAGATTCATTTTACTGACTTGTTTTTTGGAGACTTTATATTAAATGTTCTAAAAGTTTTTGTTCCTTCTAAATTTTAAAAAACTTGATTCTTCACTTTGTTTAATTTTTGTCACATTTCAAAATTTGGAAAATTTTGGGATGTGACACTATCTTCCACACTATACGTTTAGTCCTTTGTTTTCAGCAAAACCGGTGAGATTGACAACCTCACTATAAGTTGGGGCAAAGTTCTGTGGTTGTGTTGTGCGTGATTCCAAGTTGGTAGCAATACCTTGGGGTTTTTCCTTGCTCCTACTAGTTCGATAACCTTGGTTTCAAAACTGAGGGAAACTTGCTGCTGTGCTCATCATACCTTCCTCTTGAGGTTCCCAACGAGCTCTAGGTATCTTGATCCATCAAGCCTTTTTCTGGCGCTGTTGCCGGGGATTTAAGGACAACTTCACAAGGGTAGTCCGTCACAACCAATATCTTTACTTTGTTTTTGTTTTGCTTAGTTTCTCTACTTAATTTTGTTTGCTTCTTTTTATCAAAAATAAAAAAAATTAGTTCCTACTATAGTTGTTATTTTTGTTGGTCTGTTATTGTATTGCTTTATCATGCTTTCTATCAATGGTTGGTTTCTTTGAAACTAGATCTTATTGGCCAGGTGGGTTCACAGAAGAACAAAAATATTATGAGGAACACCGCTTGTCACAAAAAGGGAAACACTTATGGGAACAAATTAATAAATTGTATACCATTGCTAGAAATGTGTGCTCTACTTATAATGTTACTTATTCCTTTGATAAATCTTCTTGCTGTAGGAGGTATAAACACCTCCCTTTTCAATGTGAGTATAATGATAATGTTACCATATCTTCTTATGTTAAGGAAAATTATGACTTTTATGATGTGGAACAAACTGAAGAATTTATTGCTTGGAAGGGTGCATTCGAACTTGCTTATTTGCTTGAAAATACCGATGATGCACCTTATAAATATTAGGTTTATGATATACTTAAATTTTTCTTTGATAATTACAAGAAAGAAAATGTCTATATTCTTAAATATCTTAATAGATGCTCTCCACCAACGGAAGAGACTAATGTCTTGCATGAGCCTATGGAAGAAGAAATTGCTGAAAGTGGAAGCTCATTGGATGAAAAAGAGGAGGAAGAATGGAGTAGCTACCCATGTCTACCTCCCAATAAGAGTAACTCTTTAACTAATACCTTATTTGATCGCCCTCCATGCTTACCAAAGGAGGATGAGTGTGATATTTATATTTTTTAGTTTGTTTATGATGCTACTGAAAGTTATTATGAGAGAGGGAAACATGGTTTTATGTATCTCAACAATATTAAGTTTCCCCTCTTTATGTTGAAAATTTTGAAGTTGCACTTGTTTTCCTTTCCTATGCTTGTTGCTTTGTGCTTTCATGACTTGTTTATTTACAATATTATTTTTCATAGGAAGTGGGTTAGACTTAAATTTGTTCCAGATTTTCTTCTTGATGCTCTCTTTTACTTCAATTCATATTTCTTATGTAAGCATCATCGAAATTATCATGCCTATCTTAATGGCTATAAAGAAAGAGCTTTTGGGAGACAACCCATTATATTTTACTTTCAGTTTATTTTTGTTTTGTTGAGTCTTGCAAGTTATTATCTCTATAATAACCTCTTCTTATCCTTTTTGTTTGGTTTTTGTGCCAAAAATAACCCTAATGAGAGAGAAGTAAAACTTGGAAAAGTTGCTGTCTCGAAACAGATTTTTGTGCTTCAATGTAAAAAATCATGAAAAATCCCTGTACATCGGATTGAGCTGTAATTTTTTATGCTTATGCCCCAGGTTGTTATCTAACTTTCATTAGTTTAACACTTTTCAATTTGAGCAACAGAAGGTCTTCGAAAAAAATCGGTTTTTACCTGCTGGTCCGTTTTGACAGATTTCTGCCATTATTTGCATTTGCCTCTTAATCTCTTTCTCTTTGATTTCTCTTTGATCATTTGAGCTTTTAGAAGGAATTGCTACGGTATCTTGTGTTTTAATGGAAGCTTTACTTGTGTTGAAACTAAACCCAAAGACTTATTATCTTGAATACACTAATGTTGCTAATGAAGACTGTGTGAAGTTTTGTATGAAGTAACTTTTTAAGTGTAGGGAAGAATAATGTGATAAGATGAAGTATGGATAAAAATTTCAAGCTTGGGAATGCCACCCGTGTCACCCCAAGAAATATTCAAGAAGTACAAGCTTCAAACCTTGGGGATGCCAAGGCATCCCTTTCTTCATCAATAAAAATCTCAGGTTTTCTTCTAAACACTTCATTTTTATTGTTTCATGCACAATTGTGTTGTTCTTGGAGTGTCTTTGTTTTTTTAGTTTTCTTTTGTTCGGTTTGCTTAAATAAATTGGTTGGACCCCCGCATTCATATATAGTTTCAAATACGTTGATTTGTGTTAGAAAATAGTAGGAAGTTTCATCTTATAAGTGGTACAAAAGGAGCTTGTTTTGACTGTGGCCTAGACTTTATCATGTCATGTTTGATATTGTTTTGACTTTAAGCTTAGTGATTATTGCTATATCATGACTTGTTACAAACAATTGAGATTGCTTAATGTGCCTTGAAAGAATCATGCGCTGTTTTAGCATACAAAAGCATAATATTGTGGTATTCTCATTTGATGCTTTATTTGGGTTGACTTGGCACATGCTTACACCATGTTAAGACTATACCAGTCACCATAGCCTCTATGATCATTTAGTTTTTGACTTGTAGTATCACTTTATGCTTTAATTAACAATGATTTGTCGCTTTGCATGATTATGGCCATTATTGCTCTCTTAGATGGTCGCTCCCAGTCTTTTGCTAGCCTCCACATGTACCAAGTATGAGTTCCACTCATGCATACAAACCCAAATAAAACCAAGTTATTCCAAAGAGTACACCATACCTACCTACTAGCATTGTTTCTATTCCAAGTATATTCATGTTTTAATCTACCTTCTGAATTAAACTTGTTATGTGAAAATTAGTGATTAAAGCTCTCACAAACTTGATGGCACACTTTACTTTCTTGCACTTAATAAACTTGAACCATTCTGTCCATCTATCTTGCGCATATGCTTGCACTTTATAAGTTGTGAATTAGCAGAACCATGTTACCATGGGGAATGCTTTCAACATTGCACTTTATTCAATTGATATCATGTTCTTTTGTTTATGGATCCCGGCGGTGTGAAATAAAAGGGGAGCTTGTAAGCTCAGGGAGTTTGCATAAGTGTTAGAGAAACGCCTGGGTGGCTAGCCTAAGCCATGCCTAATCATGGTGGAAACTTGCAGCATAACCATATTGAGCAATCTGTGAAGCGTCCTCAATAAAACCTATGAAAATAGCAAATAAAAATATCCTGAGATGCTCATTGTCTGTTTCCTTGTCATTTTGATAATGGATAACTCGTGTATCATGGGGAAAGGGGTACCCTGTTAGCGGTTCTCTATGATACACATGTACTTACAATGACAAGAACTTACTCGTGACTAAAGTTGAGTAGCATGAGGTTTGGTACTCGTAAGCAAGGGGCATGGGATTTTCAACTTATAACTTTTCAAGCATATCCTCATATTTGTGTCACTTGAACCTTAATCACCTAAAGATGCTTATGATAGGGGCAATGAGAGCTGAAAGCTAATAAGTACCATAATTTTTGGAAGCTCTTTATGTGACTTGAATCCCTGCTTCCTTCTATGAAGGACCTTTCTTTTACTTTTATGTTGAGTCTCCATATTCTATCTTTATGCACCAATTGAGAGAGCATAATGATCATTCTTAGTTTAATGTGCATTGTCCTAAAACTTGTTGATTGATTCATAACTTTGATATTGCTTGTTCTTAAATTATTTGTATCTAGTCACCCTTATGAACTTGGAAGGTGTCCTATGCATTTATGTTTTGCTATACCATGAGGGACAAGCTGAATACCATTCTTATTATGTTTTCTATATGTGAAACAAACAAACGTCTTTCAAAGCTTTGTTATTCATGAATCTTTTGTTTGTACCTTTTCATGTTACAGCATAGTTGCTATGTCTTACTGTTAGAACTATGTCTTTCATGTCTATGTTAGAGTACTATGATCCCAGCTATCAATGTTTTAGAAATACCTTGATCAAGATTGTGATGGTGCATGTCACCTCAAAAATTATTCTTTTTTATCACTTACCTACTCGAGGACGAGCAGGAGTTAAGGTTCGGGATGCTTGATACGTCGTAAATGTATCTATAATTTTTGATATTCCATGCTTATTTTATATCTACTTTCTTATGTTTTGTTCACACTTTGAGGTATTTTTATACATTTCCCTAGTGCTACACCAACCTTGCCCCTTCGCCTATAAAAGCCTCCCGGGACGAAAACCCTAAGTACTTGATAAAAGACCCAATCAGAAATCCACAAAAGAGTCTGTAGCTGTCGCCATCTCCATCCCTAGATCGGGGGGATCCGGAGGTCTTCCCGGCACCCTGCCAGAGGGGAGAGATCACCCTGGAGGCCTTCTTCATCACCATGACTGCCTCCGGTGTGATGCGTGAGTAGTTCATCCTTGGACTATGGGTCCATGTAGTAGCTAGATGGTTGGTTCTCCTCCTTTGTGATATCATGTTTAGATCTTGTGAGGTTCGTTCATGATCAAGATCATCTATTTGTAATCTTAAATGTTGTGTTTGCGGGGATCCGATGGATATTGAGATGCTATTTCAGATTGAGTATTGATTCTATCATGTCTATCTTCTTTGTGATTTTGCATGCTTTCTGTTGTTAGTAACTATCTTGGCCAAGTAGACGCTTGCAACTCCAAGAGGGAGTATTTATGCTCGATAGTGGGTTCATGCCTCTTGTAATCTGGGGAAGTGATAGGAATCTCTAAGGTTGTGGATGTGCTGTTGCTACTAGGGATCAAACAGCAATCCTTTATCCATGGGACAATCATATTGTTTAGTTTACACACTTTTCTTAATGCAATTATTTGTTGCTTGCAACTTAATACTGGAGGGGGTTCAGATGATAACCTGAAGGTGGATTATTAGTCATAGATGCAGTTCGATTACGATCTATGTTAAATGTTGTAATGCCCAATCAAATCTCATAAGAGTCAAGATGCCTAGTATATGCACTGTATGCTTTCTCAAATCTATCAATTGTCCCGCTGTAATTTGTTCACCCAACATGCTATCTATCTTAAGGAGAATCACCTCTAGTGAACTATGGACCTCGGCCCATTCTTTTACCATTGATATACCATCTAATATTTACCGTTTACTATTTACTTTCTGCAAGCAATTACTATCTTCCACACTATACGTTTAATCGTTTTTTCAGCAAAACCGGTGAGACTGACAACCTCACTGTAAGTTGGGGAAAAGTTCTGTGGTTATGTTGTCTAGGATTCCAAGTAGGTAGCAACACCTTGGGGTTGTTTCCTTGCTCCTACTGATTCGATAACCTTGGTTTCAAAACTGAGGGAAACTTACTGTTGTGCTCATCATACCTTCCTCTTGGGGTTCCCAACAAGCTTGAGATATCTTGAGCCATCAATCCACTGCTCCTAGCATAACTAGGGTTTGGCTTTATGGGCTCCGCTAGAGCTATTTATATCTGCTGTGCTTAGCCATGCTGAGTTGTTACCACTGGTCCATCCGGTTGATGAATCCGAGTTATGAATGAACCTACTTGGACATGATGGCGTGGTATGATCAGAGGTGTAAGTGAAACATGCTAAGGCTTGTATGGGAGGCCATGTCGGGTTGTGGTTTTTGCCTACTTGGACAGTCCCATACTTGCCACCACTAGGATCTGAGTTCTTGCCTCTTGAACCAAGACGAGCGTACAGCCACACGGGGGCCTAGAAACCCCCTCGACCAACTAACTTGCCTAGTAGATTCCATGAGTCACATAGTTCGGGCGTTCCATTCGACATATGCACTTTGGCTAGTCTCGAAGGCGGTGAAAGAGGTGCATTCATACAGGTAGGTAAGCATGGCCGGGAATAAGAGAGGCACAACCTCCATAATCTTGAACCCTACGCACATCTCTAGGGCCCAACTTCGGGACTTGACCCGTTATGGCGGCATCTCCTTAGGGAGTGACTCATGGTCCCGACGAAAGCAATGTAAAGGTCGTGGTCAATCACTCTCTATTCACCTTCGAAGGAAGAGGGCTTATAGCTTGGCATTAAGAATCGGTTGGTATGTGTGGGTAAAGTTGTGCACCCCTGCAGGTTAAAAATATTTTCGAAAAGTTGTGTCCACGATTATGGACGACTTGCTAACAGATTCAAAGATCATAGAAACGAATAACCTAACCGTAAAACTTGAAAAGAGAAGGGAGGTTGAGATGATAAAGATTCGGTGTATATCAAAAGAAGATCAAAGCTAGATATGTCAGTTTCTTATCCCCTTTTAAAAGGTTCTATTAATCGAGCTTCTCCTCCCTCTTTTACAAAGAAAGTTAGCTTTATGAAAAATAACCCCACCAACCATAAGTCTTGCGGAGTACACTGATACGTTCGATCTGGATTATGGTTGTAGTATTGCTCCTTTTCCCTAGTAGACCTAGGTTATCAAATCCTCAGGAAGCAGAAAGCGTAGTTAAGTTACTTTAACGAACCTTTGGGAGTTATAGAATTCTTTTTGTGTTTTACCGGACCAAGAGTTTGCTGTCTTTTATTGTTGTTGATGATGGAGAGAGAGGTCCTAGGGCTATCGGTTTCACTTGTATCTGTGCAAAACATCTGATGGGAATAAAATATAATAATAAAGTATGCATGTAATTGTTAGAGCAAGATAACTATATGTGGGTAGTGCATCCATAATTGCTATTTCCTCTGCAACCGCTTATAGCAATAACCTACTAGTCTCATCCGTAGAAGAAAGATAACTATTGATATGGATAGTGATGTCACCGTTAATCCCAAGTAAATTCCTCACATACAGCCGTACTACCCCTTCTGTCACTGGGGTTCCCAACCTACAGATTAGTCATTACACATAGTCCCTATACCTGGCTCAAACCTCGGGAACTTGGGTACCTGACAAGTGCTTGGATTGAGGCAAGAGAGGATATAATAATCATCATGTCATACAAACTAATGCATGATCCCATCTATGATAAACAACATGCACAAAAGCTACATGGCTAGGCTGAAGCCCTTAGCCCAAAGAGAATTACTCACGCATAGAGATGAAATCAACAAGCCTAGAGATGAAATCAACAATCATAGACATTGCAATAGAAAACATGATATTGTTAGCAAATAGTCTTACAATGTCTATGGTGGTCTACTATTACAAAAGGTGGAATATGGCTATGGTGGTGGAGAAGGGTTTGGAGCTTAGATCTAAGTCTATTCCTCCGGCGGCTCTCCGGTGTTGTGGATGCAGGTTTTTGGAGTTCTGGGGGTAGCTAGCGAGGCTGCTTCTCGTCGCCCGAAGCCTCTTTATATAGGGACCCCTTCATGAAAGTTGTTCTGTTTGACCTTGCGATGTCGATGACAACTATACGACCGGAACTATACAGCCAGAATTTTATTCCCACCGTATAGTTGATCGTTAAAGCATCTATCTTCACTTCATGACCCCTGGTTTCTTCGGGTTGATGGAAATCTCGTATCTTTGACTTTAATGTTGTTCTTCCATCATCAAACATCATTATCTGCGTAGGAAAAAATAGAAAGAAAGGATTGCATGCCCTTTTGATCATTAGGCATTAGTGGCAGGTTTAGAGAGAAATTTCATCAAAAATATGAATAATAGCTAGTTTAAATGTGGATGTAGATGGCTATATTTCACAACCATCAACCTCCCCGAGCTTAAACTTGATCGTCCTCGAGCAAGAAAACCAAAATCAAAAAAAGAAACTCAGCATTTAAACTGAAATAACGAGATGATGATCTTACTCATGATTGGTAGTCTCATGTTTCCTCCACTTTATTAATCTGAAAAACTTTAGCATAGATAGAGTAATGGCAAGCATATAATACAGGTTTTTATGCATCCTTATAGCGCAGCAAATCTGTTGTTAACATGGATGATTCAAATGAGTAAACCTTATTCCATATCATGTAATCAACTCAGAGGCTTGCCTTTGAACAAAAAAGTATAATCATGTAAAATTGAGAGTGTGAAAGTGATTCCATCATGAACAACAAAGTATAATCTTTTGCACAATGATTACTCATAACAACCAGAGGAGAGATTCCATCATGAACACAGTTACCCAGGAATGGCAAGAATCTCACCCATTATAGCATTGCTGCTACATATGTTTAATCAACTCATAGCCGAAATCTATGAGTTTCCTCCATAAATATCGTTCGTAGGCTAGAGGAGTTGTTGGCATCCCATGAAGTTTGACACACATAAAGCTATATCATTCTTATGATTCACAAGTCAAACTTTGGCATGCTCAAAAAAACTGCTAAACATTAATTCAATTGAACAAATCCTTTTAAAGAGAGCTATCAAGTCAATCATTATTTTCTGTGGTGTTGAGTGTCTCTAGAAATAAGCCTTCAAGACTAAACACTACAACACCCAGGCCTTCAATTGTGAGACTTTGCTTATTACAATTATTTAGCAATTTTTAGGAAAAACTTGGTTAACTACAAGAGCTAGAACAAAACATACCCAACTAAATACCCATGCAAACAAAATTTTACTACAATATAAAGACTCACTCCACCAATATAACATATTATGATTTACTACTAACTAGCATGGGTTTCTCAAATTTCAAAAGTGGGGAGTCTTAAGGCATACCTCTCATGATTGGTTTCACTTCTCTCTTCCCTTTTGATTTGCTTCTTGGAAACTCGAAGTCGATCACTCTCCTGCAAATATGTGAAAGCCACAAGGAGAATAGAAAATAAGTAAGAGGCAAAATAAAGATAAATGGAAAAAATCTTTTTGTTATTTTTAAGAGAGGGAATCAAAGAATAGAAAAATTGGCGGCAAAGCTCGGCTAGAAAGTTTCAAATACAAATAGAAATAAGTAAAGATAAAGTGTTCGGGAGACCAACATGAGTGCTTATAAAATCGAATTAAAAAGATAACCTCTAAATAAATAAAAACAAATGAACGCCAAATAATGATAATGAGGAAACTTCCCCAAGCTTAGGCTTTTGCAAGCCCTTCAATTCATTGTGGTGGCGGGAAAAGTTGTAACTCCAGTTCACAAATTAAGTTGATAAATTACTAGTTGTTTCTCGGAGGTTCAACGAGAGTTTTTGCATTCTCTCCACAGTTCCTCCAAGTTCTTGGAAGTCTTGGTATGTAGAAAACCGGGTTGATGGCTGCTCCTCTTCTTGGTCCTCATCCTCATCCAAAATATCCTCCTCGGGTTGGTGTTTCTCAACTTGCAAGTCATATAGCAAACGTCCTTCCTTGATAGGGAAAAGACCATTAGGCAAAGCAGCGGGGTAGAGATGCCCAGCTCCAGCAATATGCAAGTAATAAACAACACCTCTCCTAGTGAGCATTCCACAAGCTTTTAAAGTAGAGAAACCAACACGTCGCTCACCTAGCACTGGTTGCAACACACCTAGGTCGATGCCTAGGGAAATGGAAAGCACGGTGATGACGCCTCCACCTGTGATTGGTCCTTGGCTTTGGGAGGATTGGTACACCAGGTAGAGCACAAGAATTGCGCCCAGGTTGAGTGAAAAGTCAATGTTGTTGAAAATAGCTTTCGCGAGGACTAAGATGTCCTCCTCATGGAGTCTCGTGAACTCATTTCGTGCATGCAAAGTGTTAGCAATAACATAGAACAAATTGCAAATTGCAAGATGTTGAATATTCTTCCCCTTGCTTACTCTATAAGTGAAACTCATTCCATTGTAATATTCTTCTAGGGAAGGGTCTAAGCCAGTAAAGGATGCGCGTAGGTCATTAGCATTATTGCTTGGAAAATTAAAACATGCAAACCATTCATCTAGTGATAAAACATAATTGTTGTTCATAAGTTGGAAATAAATCATGTCCTCTCCTTGCCATGCTTTAACGGTGCTTTGCAAAGAACTTAAGAATTCAAGAGTTAACCGGCGATAGGTAGGCACGTCATTAAATACAAAGTTTAGCAGCCCAACTCTATTGCAAAGTAAATTGAAGTCATTAGAAATACCGATTTTATTCAATATTACGGGCCAAGCCCACTTAGTTTCCTTCACTTCTCGGTTCTTGATCCTGTTGAAGCGATCACGTTGGAGCTCATACCTGAATTGTATCCCCATGCGTTCTTGAGCGGCATCCCGAGAAGCACTAGCGGCGGCACGAGCACGAGTTTGGCTCCTTGTGTTCATCATCTAAAATCATAAGGAAAGACAAAAAATAAAACTTTTTGATCCAACAATAATAAGCATAACATATTCCTCATCTTAGCACACTAAAGAGTCCCCTCAAAATAATAATCTAGGCAAGAGAATCATGGCAATTAGTTCATAGTATGTCTCACCCTAGATTGATAATGATAATAGATTGAGAATGAATTTGCAAAAAGTAATTGGAGGATCGGAGAAGAAACATACCGTAGATCACTTGTGTGCGAGGAAATCGAACGAAATTAAGCAGATATGAAGATCTCTTGAGGTTTTGAGAGAGTTCGGAGATAGAAGAGAGAAAAAGGATTAAAACTTTGGTGTTGGAGCTACCTTCCCGTGGCGATTTTGTGGTCGGACGCATCTATACGGTCGCACTATACGGCCGATACAATTTGTTCCCACCGTATAGTTGGTCTGATGTCAAAAATTTAGGGTTTCCACCTAGCGGCGTGTAACATCCCAAAAATATTAATCAAGCTTATCAAGCTCTAATCACCCAAGTTTAGGGTTAACAATTTTTTTTTATTAAACTAATATGAGTGCATGTGTGATTTGCATTAGTGTATGAATGTTTGAAATTGCCATGTTGGATTGCTAAAAATGGTAGGGATTAGTTTGAAGATGAATACTAAATCATCTAGATCATTTCCAAGAAGAATCAAAAGAAAAGAAAATCAAATATAAGACATATAAGCAAATGGTCATTTTGGCCAAACTTATCCACTAGACCACTTTGAGTGTTTCTAGTAAAGGATTTCTAACAGAAACATTTCTCAATCTTTTCACCCCTTGCTAGACAAAGTAAAACTGAATCCAAGCAAACTTTACAAAAGGATAGAAACTATTTTTAAACCCCTTTGAGAGACATTTCAAAATTGAATCAAGTTCATATGTATAGATCACCACTTTTCAAAAACCACTCAAATCAATTCCCCTTGACAAATCCCACTAACCATTGACTACTAAGCAAGTAACAAGATCACTCACCAAAAATCTTTCAAAAATTCAAAAGATGAATTCATGCGGCCATTTGGCCGAACACCTGGCAAGCACAGTACATCTACCACCGATCTACTGTTTGTGATCAATCAATTGATCATCTCTTGTACCTCATTTCCACTCCACTACATGTCCACGATCATCCTTAGTACTTGGCCATGTAGTGGAGAGCCTCCTCTCCACCGTTGCACCAGTGGCACACTCGTACCGAGCCGGCCATGCCGGTCGAGCATGAACCACTCGTTGCAGACCGTCCCGCCCTCTCCCACGATGTCTAGCAAGTAGCCATGACCTCACCGCCACCCCCTGTCCACCCCTTGACCAACGGCAAGGCGAGAAGGAGCTAGACCAGCCACGCCCATTTAATCCCTGGCCATGCCGAGAGCATGACGGAACGCCGCAGCTGCCTTGCACGCACATGTCATGCCTCGCTCTCTCCGCCCGTACCCACGATCACCGTAGCACTAGTGACCTCCCAGAAATGACCGTTCGTCGCCGCGAGCCCCGTGACCACCATACCAACTGACGAACGCCTGCGTACCCGCCTAGAGCACCGACATAACCTGACCAATGGAGACTACCCCTTTTTGTGCCATCACTCACGTGACGATCGCCATAGTCCACTGCACCGACCCATGCCCTCCGCCATGACGAACACGACCTGTAGCAACGTCACCGGAGAAGCCACCATGTCGCACTGCCTCCACCCTAGGTGTATAAATAGAGGCTACCCCAGCCCTCATTCTGCACACCATTCCACTCCCCACTCACCTAGGAACCTCACCGACCCTTCCTGAGAGCAAGGCGAGCACCACGACAATAGAATTTGGCCGGAGTCCGCCGCTGCAGTCGAGGAAGGAAGCCGTTGATTGTGGCCACCCCAGGAGCCACCGTGACCGCGCCTCGAATCACCGTCGATGACAACCTCATTCGCCCCCATCGCCGACCTTAGCTGGAGCCTAGGTGATCCTCACGCGACGCCCACCGCCACATTAGGGTTCGTCTCTTGCCGGAGCAGTTCGACATAGAGGATGAACCTCAGTCGTTAGATCCTAGTCTAATCGTAGCGTTGAGATTGAAAGATACCATTTTGGCCTAGTATATGCACTGTATGCTTTCTCAAATCTATCAATTGCCCCGCTGTAATTTGTTCACCCAACATGCTATCTATCTTAAGGAGAATCACCTCTAGTGAACTATGGACCTCGGCCCATTCTTTTACCATTGATATACCATCAAATATTTACCGTTTACTATTTACTTTCTGCAAGCAATTACTATCTTCCACACTATACGTTTAATATTTTTTCAGCAAAACCGGTGAGATTGACAACCTCACTGTAAGTTGGGGCAAAGTTCTGTGGTTATGTTGTCTAGGATTCCAAGTAGGTAGCAGCACCTTGGGGTTTTTTCCTTGCTCCTACTGATTCGATAACCTTGGTTTCAAAACTGAGGGAAACTTACTGCTGTGCTCATCATACCTTCCTCTTGGGGTTCCCAACAAGCTTGAGATATCTTGAGCCATCAATCCACTGCTCCTAGCATAACTAGGGTTTGGCTTTATGAGCTCCGCTAGAGCTATTTATATCTGTTGTGCTTAGCCATGCTGAGTTGTTACCACTGGTCCATCCGGTTGATGAATCCGAGTTATGGATGAACCTAGTTGGACAGGATGGCGTGGTATGACTAGAGGTGTAAGTCAAACATGCTAAGGCTTGTATGGGAGGCCATGTCGGGTTGTGGTTTTTTTGCAGTCCCATACTTGCCACCACTAGGATCTGAGTTCTGGCCTCTTGAACCAAGACGAGCGTACAACCACACGGGGGCCTAGAAACCCCCTCGACCAACTAACTTGCCTAGTAGATTCCATGAGTCACATAGTTCAGGCGTTCCATTCGACATATGCACTTTGGCTATTCTCGAAGGCGGTGAAGGAGGTGCATTCATACAGGTAGGTAAGCATGGCCGGGAACAAGAGAGGCACAACCTCCATAATCTTGAACCCTGCGCACATCTCTAGGGACCGACTTCGGGACTTGACCCGTTATGGCGGCATCTCCTTAGGGAGTGACTCATGGTCCCGACGAAAGCAACGTAAAGGTCGTGGTCAACCACTCTCTGTTCACCTTCGAAGGAAGAGGGCTTATAGCTTGGCATTAAGAATCGGTTGGTATGTGTGGGTAAAGTTGTGCACCCCTGCAGGGTAACAATATTTTCGAAAAGTTGTGTCCACGATTATGGACGACTTGGTAACAGATTCAAAGATCATAGAGACGAATAACCTAACCGTAAAACTTGAAAAGAGAAGGGAGGTGTGCTTAAGGATGCTTCCTCAAGGATCGAGGGGGATGATCCTAGTTGGTAGGTTGAGGTGATAAAGATTCAGTGGATATCAAAAGAAGACCAAAGCTAGATATGTCAGTTTCTTATCCCCGTTTAAAAGGTTCTATTAATCGAGCTTCTCCTCCCTCTTTTACAAAGAAAGTTATCTTTATGAAAAATAACCCCACCAACCATAAGTCTTGCAGAGTACACTGATACCTTCGATCTGGATTATGGTTGTAGTATTGCTCTTTTTCCCTAGTAGACCTAGGTTACCAAATCCTCAGGAAGCAGAAAGCGTAGTTAAGTTACTTTAACGAACCTTCGGAAGTTTTAGAATTCTTTTTGTGTTTTACCGGACCAAGAGTTTGTTGTCTTCTATTGTTGTCGATGATGGAGAGAGAGGTCCTAGGGCTTTCGGATTCACTTGTATCTGTGCAAAACATCTGATGGGAATAAAAGATAATAATAAAGTATGCATGTAATTGTTAGAGCAAGATAACTATATGTGGGTAGTGCATCAATAATTGCTATTTCCTCCGCAACCGCTTATAGCAATAACCTACTAGTATCATCCGTAGAAGAAAGAGAACTATTGATATGGATAGTGATGTCACCGTTAATCCCAAGTAAATTCCTCACATACAGCCATACTACCCCTTCTGTCACTGGGGTTCCCAACCTGCAGATTAGTCATTACTCATAGTCCCTATACCTGGCTCAAACCTTGGGAACTTGGGTACTTGACAAGTGCTTGGATTGAGGCAAGAGAGGATACAATAATCATCATGTCATACAAACTAATACATGATCCCATCAATGATAAACAACATGCACAAAAGCTACATGGCTAGGCTGAAGCCCTTAGCCCAAAGAGAATTACTCACGCATAGAGATGAAATCAACAAGCATAGAGATGAAATCAACAATCATAGACATTGCAGTGGAAATCATGATATTGATAGCAAATAGTCTTACAATGTCGCCAATCGAAGATGAGATCTACTATTACAAAAGGTGGAATATGGCTATGGTGGTGGAGAAGGCTTTGGAGCTTAGATCTAAGTCTATTCCTCCGGCGGCTCTCCGGTGTTGTGGATGCAGGTTTTTGGAGTTCTGGGGGTAGCTAGCGAGGCTGCTTCTCGTCGCCCGAAGCCTCTTTATATAGGGACCCCTTCATGAAAGTTGTTCTGTTTGACCTTGCGATGTCGATGACAACTATACGACCGGAACTATACAGCCAGAATTTTATTCCCACCGTATAGTTGATCGTTAAAGCGTCTATCTTCACTTCATGACCCCTGGTTTCTTTGGGTTGATAGAAATCTCGTATCTTTGACTTTAATGTTGTTCTTCCATCATCAAATGTCATTATCTGCGTAGGAAAAAATAGAAAGAAAGGATTGCATGCCCTTTTGATCATTAGGCATTAGTGGCAGGTTTAGAGAGATATTTCATCAAAAATATGAATAATATCTAGTTTAAATGTGGATGTAGATGGCTATATTTCACAACCATCAACCTCCCCGAGCATAAACTTGATCGTCCTCGAGCAAGAAAACCAAAATCAAAAAAGAAACTCAGCATTTAAACTGAAATAACGAGATGATGATCTTACTCATGATTGGTAGTCTCATGTTTCCTCCACTTTATTAATCTGAAAAACTTTAGCATAGATAGAGTAATGGCAAGCATATAATACAGGTTTTTATGCATCCTTATAGCGCAGCAAATCTGTTGTTAACATGGATGATTCAAATGAGTAAACCTTATTCCATATCATGTAATCAACTCAGAGGCTTGCCTTTGAACAACAAAGTATAATCATGTAAAATTGAGAGTGTGAAAGTGATTCCATCATGAACAACAAAGTATAATCTTTTGCACAATGATTACTCATAACAACCAGCAGAGTGATTCCATCATGAACACAGCTACCCAGGAATGGCAAGAATCTCACCCATTATAGCATTGCTGCTACATATGTTTAATCAACTCATAGCCGAAATCTATGAGTTTCCTCCATAAATATCGTTCGTAGGCTAGAGGAGTTGTTGGCATCCCATGAAGTTTGACACACATAAAGCTATATCATTCTTATGATTCACAAGTCAAACTTTGGCATGCTCAAAAAAACCGCTAAACATTAATTCAATTGAACAAATCCTTTTAAAGAGAGCTATCAAGTCAATCATTATTTTCTGTGGTGTTGAGTGTCTCTAGAAATAAGCCTTCAAGACTAAACACTACAACACCCAGGCCTTCAATTGTGAGACTTGCTTATTACAATTATTTAGCAATTTTTAGGAAAAACTTGGTTAACTACAAGAGCTAGAACAAAACATACCCAACTAAATACCCATGCAAACAAAATTTTACTACAATATAAAGACTCACTCCACCAATATAACATATTATGATTTACTACTAACTAGCATGGGTTTCTCAAATTTCAAAAGTGGGGAGTCTTAAGGCATACCTCTCATGATTGGTTTCACTTCTCTCTTCCCTTTTGATTTGCTTCTTGGAAACTCGAAGTCGATCACTCTCCTGCAAATATGTGAAAGCCACAAGGAGAATAAAAATAAGTAAGAGGCAAAATAAAGATAAATGGAAAAAATCTTTTTGTTATTTTTAAGAGAGGGAATCAAAGAATAGAAAAATTGGCGGCAAAGCTCGGCTAGAAAGTTTCAAATACAAATAGAAATAAGTAAAGATAAAGTGTTCGGGAGACCAACATGAGTGCTTATAAAATCGAATTAAAAAGATAACCTCTAAATAAATAAATAAAAATGAACGCCAAATAATGATAATGAGGAAACTTCCCCAAGCTTAGGCTTTTGCAAGCCCTTCAATTCATTGTGGTGGCGGGAAAAGTTGTAACTCCAGTTCACAAATTAAGTTGATAAATTACTAGTTGTTTCTCGGAGGTTCAACGAGAGTTTTTGCATTCTCTCCACAGTTCCTCTAAGTTCTTGGA
This sequence comes from Avena eriantha, assembly GCA_910589775.1. Taxonomy (NCBI): domain Eukaryota; kingdom Viridiplantae; phylum Streptophyta; class Magnoliopsida; order Poales; family Poaceae; genus Avena; species Avena eriantha. The sequence goes on from OU342740.1 coordinate 219,154,799, forward strand.
AGTCTTGGTATGTAGCAAACCGGGTTGATGGCTGCTCCTCTTCTTGGTCCTCATCCTCATCCAAAATATCCTCCTCGGGTTGGTGTTTCTCAACTTGCAAGTCATATAGCAAACGTCCTTCCTTGATAGGGAAAAGACCATTAGGCAAAGCAGCGGGGTAGAGATGCCCAGCTCCAGCAATATGCAAGTAATAAACAACACCTCTCCTAGTGAGCATTCCACAAGCTTTTAAAGTAGAGAAACCAACACGTCGCTCACCTAGCACTGGTTGCAACACACCTAGGTCGATGCCTAGGGAAATGGAAAGCACGGTGATGACGCCTCCACCTGTGATTGGTCCTTGGCTTTGGGAGGATTGGTACACCAGGTAGAGCACAAGAATTGCGCCCAGGTTGAGTGAAAAGTCAATGTTGTTGAAAATAGCTTTCGCGAGGACTAAGATGTCCTCCTCATGGAGTCTCGTGAACTCATTTCGTGCATGCAAAGTGTTAGCAATAACATAGAACAAATTGCGAATTGCAAGATGTTGAATATTCTTCCCCTTGCTTACTCTATAAGTGAAACTCATTCCATTGTAATATTCTTCTGGGGAAGGGTCTAAGCCAGTAAAGGATGCGCGTAAGTCATTAGCATTATTGCTTGGAAAATTAAAACATGCAAACCATTCATCTAGTGATAAAACATAATTGTTGTTCATAAGTTGGAAAGAAATCATGTCCTCTCCTTGCCATGCTTTAACGGTGCTTTGCAAAGAACTTAAGAATTCAAGAGTTAACCGGCGATAGGTAGGCACGTCATTAAATACAAAGTTTAGCAGCCCAACTCTATTGCAAAGTAAATTGAAGTCATTAGAAATACCGATTTTATTCAATATTACGGGCCAAGCCCACTTAGTTTCCTTCACTTCTCGGTTCTTGATCCTGTTGAAGCGATCACGTTGGAGCTCATACCTGAATTGTATCCCCATGCGTTCTTGAGCGGCATCCCGAGAAGCACTAGCGGCGGCACGAGCACGAGTTTGGCTCCTTGTGTTCATCATCTAAAATCATAAGGAAAGACAAAAAATAAAACTTTTTGATCCAACAATAATAAGCATAACATATTCCTCATCTTAGCACACTAAAGAGTCCCCTCAAAATAATAATCTAGGAAAGAGAATCATGGCAATTAGTTCATAGTATGTCTCACCCTAGATTGATAATGATAATAGATTGAGAATGAATTTGCAAAAAGTAATTGGAGGATCGGAGAAGAAACATACCGTAGATCACTTGTGTGCGAGGAAATCGAACGAAATTAAGCAGATATGAAGATCTCTTGAGGTTTTGAGAGAGTTCGGAGATAGAAGAGAGAAAAAGGATTAAAACTTTGGTGTTGGAGCTACCTTCCCGTGGCGATTTTGTGGTCGGACGCATCTATACGGTCGCACTATACGGCCGATACAATTTGTTCCCACCGTATAGTTGGTCTGATGTCAAAAATTTAGGGTTTCCACCTAGCGGCGTGTAACATCCCAAAAATATTAATCAAGCTTATCAAGCTCTAATCACCCAAGTTTAGGGTTAACAATTTTTTTTATTAAACTAATATGAGTGCATGTGTGATTTGCATTAGTGTATGAATGTTTGAAATTGCCATGTTGGATTGCTAAAAATGGTAGGGATTAGTTTGAAGATGAATACTAAATCATCTAGATCATTTCCAAGAAGAATCAAAAGAAAAGAAAATCAAATATAAGACATATAAGCAAATGGTCATTTTGGCCAAACTTATCCACTAGACCACTTTGAGTGTTTCTAGTAAAGGATTTCTGACAGAAACATTTCTCAATCTTTTCACCCCTTGCTAGACAAAGTAAAACTGAATCCAAGCAAACTTTACAAAAGGATAGAAACTATTTTTAAACCCCTTTGAGAGACATTTCAAAATTGAATCAAGTTCATATGTATAGATCACCACTTTTCAAAACCACTCAAATCAATTCCCCTTGACAAATCCCACTAACCATTGACTACTAAGCAAGTAACAAGATCACTCACCAAAAATCTTTCAAAAATTCAAAAGATGAATTCATGCGGCCATTTGGTCGAACACCTGGCAAGCACAGTACATCTACCAACTATCTAATGTTTGTGATCAATCAATTGATCATCTCTTGTACCTCATTTCCACTCCACTACATGTCCACGATCATCCTTAGAACTTGGCCATGTAGTGGAGAGCCTCCTCTCCACCGTTGCACCAGTGGCACACCCGTACTGAGCCGGCCATGCCGGTCGAGCATGAACCACTCGGTGCGCACCGCCCCACCCTCTCCCACGATGTCTAGAAAGTAGCCATGACCTCACCGCCACCCCCTGTCCACCCCTTGACCAACGGCGAGGCGAGAAGGAGCTAGACCAGCCACGCCCATTTAATCCCTGGCCATGCCGAGAGCATGACGGAGCGCTGCAGCTGCCTCGCACGCACATGCCATGCCTCGCTCGCTCCGCCCGTTCCCGCGATCACCGTAGCACTAGTGACCTCCCAGAAATGACCGTTCGTCGCCGCGAGCCCCGTGACCACCATACCAACTGACAAACGCCTGCGTACCCGCCTAGAGCACCGACATAACCTGACCGATGGAGACTTCCCCTTGTTGTGCCATCACTCACGTGACGATCGCCATAGTCCACTGCACCGACCCATGCCCTCCGCCATGATGAACGCGACCTGTAGCAACGTCGCCGGAGAAGCCACCATGCTGCACTGCCTCCACCCTGGGTGTATAAATAGAGGCCACCCCAGCCCTCATTCTGCACACCATTCCACTCCCCACTCACCTAGGAACCTCACCGACCCTTCCCCGGAGCAAGGCGAGCACCACGACAATAGAATTTGGCCGGAGTTCGCCGCTTTAGTCGAGGAAGGAAGCCGTTGATTGTGGCCACCCCAGGAGCCGCCGTGACCGCGCCTCGAATTGCCGTCGACGACAACCTCATTCGCCCCCATCGCCGACCTTAGCTGGAGCCCAGGTGATCCTCACGCGACGCCCACCACCACATTAGGGTTCGTCTCTTGCCGGAGCAGTTCGACGTAGAGGATGAACCTCAGTCGTTAGATCCTAGTCTAATCGTAGCATTGAGATTGAAAGATACCGTTTTGGCTTAGTTGAGTCGCTGACACGTGGGACCGTTCTGGCAGCAGCCCGCTACGCCAGGGCTGTGCAGTAGGGCCGGCCCATGTCGTTTCCCGCGCAGAGCCAGTTGATTCAAATAGACTTTTTCCATTTTAGTTAAAACCAGATTCTGTCAATAGATTCAAAATTCAATTCAAAGATATTCACTGAACCAAAATGCGTGATTCGAATTTGGTTGGAAAGGTATTGAAATTCTCTAATCACTCACATTGGATTCAAACCATTTCGAATTATAGATCACGTATACCTAAAATAACAAGACAGAGAGTTTTGACGCTTCAAACTTTTTTATAAAATAAACTTAAATGCTTTTGAGATGATTCCACCTCTCAAAAATCACATTTTCCATGCTATACATGAATATGTAAAAAGATTTGGTTCTACAAATATGAAACATGCCTTAGTATTAAAGGAGTGCTATATAGGCATTTCTAGTCACTTTAATATTAATAAATAGTAATATTAAATCTTGGAATATAATCACCATTTCAAATCACATTCCCAAGCTTTTGAATATATGGTGAGGACATAGTCCATATGAACCTATATTCTAGTTGGAGAATATTAAATCTTAAAAAAATTCAATGAGTAGAAATTACTTTTCTCAAATAAGATCAATAAAAATGTGCCATTATAACATGGAATGATTGAGATGATGCTAGATCATCTAGGATGAGCCTTGTGTGCTAAATAGAAGTAGTGAAGTGTTTTTTGGTGATTGTGTTCATTGAATGTATTTATAAACGCTAGTACCGACCCGGGATTCACCGAAGAGCAGTACTTCGAAGAGGAGGAGGAAAACTTCAACGACTGCAACAACTGCTCTGCTCAAGGCAAGCCCACTATGCAAGCTATCCATGCAAGTTTAGCTATGCAAGCTAAGTTGTACAGATACCATATACACATATTTGAGATGCAACTTTACTAATTCGCAGTTTTACTCCAAGCTTTACTTTTCCCTTTACTACTTTTCTTATCTAGTTAATGAATTGTGATTAGTGGAAACTAGATTGGATCTTATCAAGATCATAGGATTAATCTTGGATACTCTTACCAGATTAGCACCCTCAAATAGTGAATACCCTCAAAATTTAGTGGCTAGTGCTAAGTATAAAACTTGATCACTTTAAATGGGAATACTTGGTGAAAATGATTATGAAAACCTTGGAGTGATGATTAATTCTGTTAAAATGTTTTGACATGTGTTGAGAAACACAATGGTTTGATGATGAAACTGATGAGGCATGAGCCTCGACTTTGATAAAAACTGATGGTTGTGTTCGAATGCGATACCATTCTAATTTTTACCGTACAACCACAATACCTGAGTTGGGTAGGGCTTGACTGGAAGTTTATATGTCTTAGTATGGGTTCCCTTGCGGAAGAGGTTGAGATGAGGCTACCTCATGATGAATGTCCACCTATGTAGTACCCAGGATGGCAGATGGCCATGGCTGGGAGGCCAAACTCATAGGGGAGGTGCCTATACTATGGTGTGTAATTGAAAGGTTAAGATTGATTATCGCATAACAAGTATGATGATTCTAGGTTATCCCTAACGGATGTATCAAATTTTGTGGTGAAAGTGTACAATCTCTATAGAGTGTCAAACTATTCGAATAGCCGCGTTCGGGGTTATGGACAGTTGGAGTGGCCATACTGTTCCGTTGTCAGATGTTTTCAAAATGACTTGTGACTTGAAAGATGACTTTGACTTGACCACAACAGGGTTGTGGACATGAAATCTGAGTTCCCCCTTAAGTGATGTAGAGAACTAAATTATGCCTTTACTCTTAATGTCCTTATGAAATAAACCTGCCTTTTTGCAAACAAACCTAGAGCTTAAGATTCCTACTAGCTTTTACCTTACTTATGTTAGTGTTAGTTTGCGAGTACTTATAGAGTACTCAGGGCTTTGTCCCTGGCTATTCCCATGGCCAGACTATGAGGAGGATTACCCAGAAGACGGACAGCGGGAGGTCTATGACAACTAGGATCATCTCCCATCGTCAGCATTGCCTATGATCATGAAGATGAAGCCCCACTACGTTTACTTTCCGCTGCTTTGATTGTATTAAGACTGGATCATGAGATCCTTTATTTGTAAGACCTTGAATATGGTTTGTAATGGATGATGTACTATGGTACCACTTCTATTATGTATCGCAAAATTGGTAATCCTGGGATTGCGATGTACGGCATAACAGGCATCTGGACTTAAAAATGCGGGTGTTGACACGGCGCAACTATACGGCCATAACTATACGACTGGGATTTTTCATCCCCGCTGTATAGTTGGTCGTCAAACCTTCTGTACCTGGAAAAGAAATCTTACAAAGGCATCGATATCTATACAGCCGGAACTATACGACCAGAATTTTTATTCCCACCATATAGTTGTTGTTAAACCTTTAGTACCTAAGAAAGAAAATTTGTCGATGGCAAAGATATCTATACGGCCAAACTATACGGCCAAAATTTTTATCCCCGCCGTATAGTTGGTCGTTAAACTTTCTGTATTCATCAAAAAAATTCTGTTTCTTCGAGAATTCTTTCTTATCCTGAAACTTAGCGGAACACCTTGTTTTTGATAGAAAAATGATAGTACAAATTGTCGACCAACATCATCATGTATAAAGCAGGACTTTTAGTACTACCAAACTTCTTCTCCTCATCTGGAGCTTTCTAACACTCTTTATTAAACATAAAACTTAAACTAAAACTTAAAAACTTCACTCAAACCTTTATTTCACATGGGTTGCCTCCCATGAAGTGCTCTTTTATGGTTAATAGCTTGACCTTGATATTGCTCACTTAGGCCAGATGAGTCGAACACCCACTCCAAAATAGTTGGCCTTCAAAGTGATGGCCTCCTTTTCATCATGCTTGGCTTTCTTCTTCCTGTGAAAATGAATAACAAAAGGATCCCGCGAAGGCAGTTGAAGCTTCACGTCCCCTTCATATAGATTAATCAAAGCCTTAATAGTTCTTAAGAATGGAAAGCCTAATATAATAGGAGCAGTAGCATCTTTAGGCATGTCAAAAATAACAAAATCAATAAGAGCAGGACAACCTTTAATGTATACTAAAGTATTTTCTTTAATCCCTACAGCTTGTTTGTAGGTAGAATCTGCTAGATGTAATTTTAACTTGGTGATTTCAAAAGAGCCAAGATTTAACTTATTAAAAATACTTTTTGGAATTGTTGAAACGCTTGCACCTAGATCACAAAGTGTAGCTATCTCATTGGTCCCAATTTTAATATTAATAATAGGCTCAAATATATCATCAAACTTCACAGGTAATTTTTCAGCAATGTTCTTATATTCTTCCTCAAGCTCACGTACCTTTATTGCTACCTAATTAACAAAGTGTTGATACATAGATTCCTCATTTCCTTCACTTACCGGAATCTTGATATTGATCCTTTTTACAAGATCTTCAACGATGTAATTTGGTGAAGGATCATTACTATAATCAACTTCTTCAAGCTCCTCCCTTTGGATTCTTATCATCTTATGGTCTTCAACATGATTGGGCTCAACTTTACCTCAAAATTTAGCTAGAATGAGAGTTTGACTCTCGGTTATCTTACCTAGCAGTGCCTCAACAATCCTTGTTCTTTCTTGGAGGGCCTGCAAATCATTCCTCAAACTTATAGCTTGGTTAGATAATTTACCAAACATAGCATCATGGTTCTCCATTATTTTAATAAGGATATTTTTTTGCTCATTTTGTGAGTCTATAAAGGACTTAAGTGTTTCCTGGAGACTACCATTACTTGTTCCCATATTATTATTAGAGTTACCTGCAGGACTAAAATAATGTTTCTGAAAATTAGGATTATAATTCTTCTTCCAAGCAGGGTTATAATCATTACGAGCTATGAAGTCTATTTCTTCAATATTTGATTCTGGGATAAATCTTACCTGATTTTCCTTACCTTTTACTGCTAATCTGAGCTCATCCAGCTTAGCATTAAGTTCTTCATTTTCTTGTGGTGAGACGGAGTTCACCTTCTTCGTGTTTGATCTATCCACATGCCACTGGGCATGGTTGTCTTGTATATTGTCTAGCAGCTACTTTGCTTCAGTAATATGTTTGCCCATAAATGTTCCTCCAGCTTCAGTATCAAGCATAGACTTAGACACAAGGTTAAGCGCAGTATAAAATAAATGGAGAATTAACCAATCTTCCATCCCATGACTGGGACAGCTTCTCATGCATTCTTTCATCCTCTCCCATGCAAGCGCTAGTGTCTCACGCTCTTCCTATCTAAAACCAGTAATATTAGATCTTAGTTGCATAGTCTTTGCAGGTGGGAAAACTTTAGTCATAAATAAAGAAGTACACTCCACCCATGATGCAATAGTATTTTGAGGCAAAGCTAGCGACAATTCTTTTGCTCTTCCTCTAAGAGAGAAAGGAAATAAGCACAATTTAACCGCATCGGGGTCAATATATTTTATGCACATCATATCACATATTTCAGGGAAAGTGTTCAAGTGCATACCTGCATCCTCAACATCAGAGCCTCCAAATTTATTATGTTGAACCAAACTTAAATAGTGGGGCTTAATTTCATAATCATCGGCAGTAAATGCTGGCTAAGTAATAGAAGTACGCGAATAATCATTGTTGGGAGTTGCAAACTCCCCAAGCTTATTTTCAGCCATATTTCCTATGTTTTTGGGTTTTCTTAAAAAAAATTATGATAGTAAAAACAAGAATATAAAGACTAACTAATTGTTTTGATTTTTCAAATAAAGACTAAAAGCAAACTAACAAAATTAAAAACAAGAATTAAAAATAGCAAGGTTCCTACAAACCTCACCAGGGTAGCTATTACTTCCCCGGCAACGGCGCCAGAAAAAGGGTTGATACCTTCAATCCGGATTACGGATGTAGTATAGCTCTTTTCCCTAATAGACCTAGGTTATCGAATCCTCGGGAAGCAGAAAGTGTAGTGAAGTTACTTTAATGGACCTTCGGGAGTTTTAGAATTATATTTGTGTTTTACTGGACCAAGAGTTTGTTGTCTTTTGTTATTGTCGATGATGGAGAGAGAGGGCCTTGGGCTTTCGGTTTCACCTGTAGCTGTGCAAAACATTTGATGGGAATAAAAGATAATAATACAGTATGCATGTAATTGTTAGAGCAAGATAATTATATGTGGACAGTGCATCCATAATTGCTATTGCCTCCGCAACCGCTTATAGAAATAACCTACTAGTCTCATCCGTAGAAGAAAGAGAACTAATGATATGCATAGTGATGTTATCGTTATCCCAAGTAAATCCCTCACATATAGCCGTACTACCCCTTCTATCACCGGGGTTCCCAACCTGCAGATTAGTCATTACTCATACTCCCTATACCTGGCTCAATCCTTGGGGTCTTGGATACGTGACAAGTCCTTGGATTGAGGCAAGAGAGGATACAATAATCATCATGTCATACAAACTAATATATGATCCCATCTATGATACATAACATGCACAAAAGCTACATGGCTAGGCTGAAGCCCTTAGCCCAAAGGGAATTACTCATGCATAGAGATGAAATCAACAAGCATAAACATTGCAATGGAAATCATGAGATTGATAGCAAATAGTCTTACAGTGTCGCCAATCAAAGATGAGATCTACGATTACAAGAGGTGGAATATGGCTATGCTGATGGAAAAGGGTTTGGAGATTTGATCTAAGTCTATTCCTCCGACTGCTCTCCGGTGTTGTGGATGCAGGTTTCTGGAGTTCTGGGGGCGACTAGCGAGGCTGTTTATCGTCGCCTGAAGCTTCTTTATATAGGGGTCCCTTCACGAAAGTTGTTCTTTTTGACCTAGCGGTGTCGATGGCAATTGTACGACCGAAACTATACGGCTAGAATTTTATTCCCACAGTATAGTTGGTCGTTAAAGCATTTGTCTTCACTTCACGACCCCTGGTTTCTTCGGGTTGTTGGAAATCTCGTATATTTTACTTTAATGTTATGATTCCAATCATCAAACGTCATTATCTGCGTAGGGAAAAATGGAAAGAAAGTATTGCATACCACTTTGATCATTAGGCATTAGTGGCAGGGTTTAGAGAGATATTTCATCAAAAATATGAATAATATCCAGTTTAAATGTGGATGTAGATGGCCATATTTCACAGCCATCATACACCCTGTACTCAGCCTTGCTTTGTTGATACCTTTGTAGTAGGTAAGTGTTACCATAGAAGAAGAGTTTGTTATAGCATTGACATTGACGAGTAGCTTGGGGTTCCTGGTCGGTAGCCTGGAATCTATGGAATGGGACGTCATCATTATGCTACAGGCCTCTTAGGCCATTCGTTAAGTTTGCTATACTTAATAGCATAATTTGCCTTCCATTGTTTGATGTTTGTGGCCAGTGACCTCTTCTTGTAATATTTTGGTTCTTTGCTCAGTTATGAGGTTGCTGTAATAACTTTTGTGTCGTAGGGTCACTGTAATGTTACCGATTCTTTCTCTGTACGCTTCTGAGATTTAGGTTAGGCTTATATCAGACAGAGGTCTGGGATTTTTCTAGCCCTAATCCTGGGGGTGTCACAGGTTTTTGGTATTAGAGCAGTACCGTCCGTAGGAAAACCTTTCTACTAGTCGATGTTGAGTCTATTGCTTGTGAAAACTACTTTAAAGATTAAAATTATATGTGAAAACTCTGGTATGCTTCTTTTTCTTCTTATCTAGTTTTGCTCTAACTCTGGGTCATCTTATCTTGTGTTGATTTGGAAAAGTTTTGCTACCTCGTATTGTCTTTCGAAACTTAGGTGCCTTTTTGGCATGTCGATTCTGAACTAGTTGACCTAGTGTTGAGTTTCTATAGTTAGTGTGTGTGTTCTTTGTTCCCTTTGCTTGTCTTCGGCTGAAAGATTTCTTTCCATCATGATCTCTCTATCTTATGGGCCCACAACATCATGTTGATGGTTCCATAGTGGCCTGTTCTAGGCCTCAAAGTTTCCTTTCGCCTTGTGAGCCTCCTTTCCATTTGTTTGGGTACTTTAGAAGTTGTTTCTTATCTTGGAAGGTACCTCGTGATTACTACCTTGTGGTACCCTTTGTGCTACTAAGATAGTAGTTACTCCTTTCTTTGGGTTTTAACCATGGGCTTGAACCGAAGATCCTTGAATGTGCTAGATTCTGGTGTTGTGAATTTTGCACATGAAGCTGACCTTTAAACCAAGATCCATTTTGTTGATCCCTGTTTTTAATGTTTATGCATTACCTTTGGATGGCTAACTTCTAGTACAACCTTCAATCTTATGGTTATTTTCGCAATTAAATTAAGACAAACAAAGGACTTCCCCTACCACATGTTATAGAAGATGCTCTTCAATGGAACCAAATAGATCATGCCAAGAGTTGTCCTAATGAGTCCCACATTTATACTCGTGACTCTACCACTCTTATCTTCTACACATCGGTCCTCGGAAGATTGTTGACTTATGCATCCACATCTCGGGATTCTATCCTGAGCATGTTCCTTTTTCCCTCGTTGTTTCCGACCACTATCTACCAGTTGGTAGCCAAGTAGTACATGTTCATTGGTGTATTCTAGTGCAAGGTATTCTTGTGGTCTGTCTAGACAAACCATTTTGGGATGTCAGGAGAAACAAACTCTAGTACCTCGCTCATTTTCAGGACTAGGTCAAAGTGTTGTATTCCACAGATTAAGAGGTAATGATTAACTTCTGATCTATTCTACCTTAAAGTATCACACTCTTATATACTAAGAGGTTGTGCTGAGATACATGACTCTCTTAATGAAGTGATTCTCCTACATATTTTTACCCACCCTTCCTCTGAGCCTTCATGTTCGTGAATGATGTGTGTGCGTAATAATGTGACCATCAGAGATTCTTAGCAATTTTAATTGCTTTGAGCTTAAGGACATTTGTGTCATTCTTAGCGTGATGGTTAGCCTATCACTAAGAAAAGTTTGACTATGCTACCTTGTCCATTATTCTGGTGCACTCTCTTCGGTCAAAGTGTTAGGCTTGTGCCGAAGCTCCGAGACTATGGCTTCTTGCCTTGCCAAGCAAGTTTCCTCTCGAACTATGTGACATATCGGTGGTCCGTGATGTTCTAGATGTCTTCTAGAAGTATCGCCATGTTGCCACATGACTGTGTTGTCAAATTCTTGAGTAAGTCAGTTCTCTGAACTGCTATTTTCTCCAAGAATTCGTATTGGATACCCATGAACTAGTTGGTTGAGCTTAAACAAAAACTTGGAGAGTTGTAAGACAAAAGTTCTACTCAACTTTGTTCTTCCTAAAGGGATGTCTAGTTTTGTTCGTGCTGAAGAAAGATAGCATTCTCCTTGTGGAAATGTTATCGTCCCTACCTTTGATTTGATTTGGGCTATCGTTAAATCAAATTCAGTCCTAAAGAACTATCCTGATCATGTATCTATTCGTGATGTTCCACCTGGGTACATCTTCGTGTTCTTTGGTCTGACCAATATTGTTGTTCATTCATATCACATATGAGTTCACCTTCTTGGAATGTCTTGATAAGTTTGTTATAGAGCCCATCGATTACATTCTTATCTTCTCCATGCTAGATTGATTCATATGGAACAATTGGCATTAATTTTGGAAACTTTTGAGAACCGACTTCATGTCACCTTGAAGTATGTGTTCTGGATGTTAGAAGTGACTTTCTCCGATTCACGTGCAATTGCTAAATGATGTCACCATGGATTTGAGTAAGAGTTATGTTTATTTCCTCAGAAATTATTTCAAGTGACGTATTGTTGATATGGTAGGTTTATACCTTCACATCTTGAGAAGATTCTTAAAGCACACCAAGCCACTGATGATTAATCATGGAAGAGAAGAAGTTCTTAAAACATCAGTATCCTCCTAAATGTAAGGATTCTGTTGTGTTTCGTTACAAAACACTTTATGCAGGAGCAATTATCTTTTGGATAACTTGTTAATACATGGGTGTCACAACCTAGCTCATCTTTTGGAGCTTGACTTTGTAGTCAGTGTCTTGAGAATCTAGTACTTTATCTTTGTGTTAAATGTTGCAAACTTTCTATTCGGACATCATAAGTCTAAAGTATCATTCCACCTAACCAGAGTTGAATCTCACAAAGCAATCATGGTTGGTGTTCTTCAAGTGTCTTAACATAGGTCTCTTTGTAAATTTGGAAACAATTGATGTAATGGTTGACACCATTACCCAAAATACCTATTGTCATATTCTCTTGATTCAGCAATAACAACCACTCTTCATGAGGCATCTTCTATGATTTGTTATGGAAGTTGTGCTTATGATTGCCTTTGTATCTGATGTCGGACCTTCACTTGATGCCTCATGGCTCGAACATCAAGGAGAACATTTAAAGTAGAGCCGCTAAATGTCTCTCAGTCGATCCTCTAGACCCTTGATGTTGGCAAACCTCTTGTTGTGCCAAGTAACTGAAGTCTGAGAATGAAGTTTCTTTTTCCTTGTGTCATCAGGAATCTTCTTATATATTCATATTACTGGTGTAAAGTGATGTCATGATCTATGGAATTTTTTTGGTAGACTTGGATGAATAAAGAGTTTCCTTCGGTCCCTCTACCATGTTCAAAGAGCGACTATTTTGATAATCTAAAGTTCCTCTTGTTACATGTTCTTGTGACTCTTATGAGTCCTCTCCACCAAAACAACCCTTCTGTCTGGACCATCTGTTGAACCAAAGAGTGATCCTTCTGTATCAAAAGTAGTTCAATAGCTTGGTTATTTGTTTCTCCGTACCCGTGAAATCTCTACTTAAGTTGTATAGTGGAGTTTCATCTCTCGAAGTCCGTGGTCGTGTTATTTTCATCATATGCTCTCCTTTTTAGAAGCTCAAACTCTTCTGAAGCTCCATGGTCTCAATCCTTATGATGGCCAGCTATCTAACACCTTGAAACCATCTCCTTTTGTTCCATTTGTTACCTTGACATGTTTAATGCTCGTTGGCTCTAGAGATGTTAAGAAACATCTATCCACGAGTTGACCATGAGATACTCTGTGTGTGGTTCTGTGTCCTTCCCTCTCCTCTTTAGTGTGTGCAGCTACCCCGAAGAAATGAAGCGCTTCATTCATTCAATAATGGTGGAATGGATCGAGCCCTTCATGAAGATTGTTCTTCCAAAACCTATACAACATATATGACCTTCGTGAATATCCTAATCAACGTGGACCTCTGTAGCATACATCTGGTCATCCTTCTGGCCCTCAAAGTCTAGCAAGGGGTTCAAAGGAAAGAGTGACTAACAACATTACCTAGAAAGTTCATGATATGCAAGGTGGGATGTTTGATGCTCTAACTACCACTTCGGACTATAACTCCTTGGTACTATGCAGCTTTAGTAAACATTTCTTCAAAGATTGATTTTATTATCCAAAAACTATGCCCATCAGCCTTCAAAGGTTGACCAGAGCTTCATGGAGTCCCTTTCCTGCCACGTTCGTAGCTCCTTCCCGGAACAGGGAGTAACATGTCACAATTCTTACACTCTATAGAGGTGTGTTGCTTTATCCATAAGAGATCACCTCCTTGTTGCACAACCGGGCATACTTTCCTGTCTACAATTCCGTGATGTGGGGCCCAGTAGGTGATCCAAGCGAATCATTGCCCCTCTCCACGACCCCGCATGAAGATATGATCCTCTAGGACATGCCCCACCTTTGTCAAGCCCCTTATAGGACCGACTATAACTCTGGTAGGCACTTGAAGACTCTATGAGACGGTTATGCCCTATCAAGGTACCTTAAAGGACCAGCTAAACCACTAACAACCTATCAAGATAATCTAGACACCAAAATCACAGGAAACTACGCGGTTCCACTCATGTCCTAGGTTTCTCCACGAAAATCCTCAGCCTCATGATCAGGTCATCCGTCCATGTGAAAGGAAGAAGATCCAGCTGACTTCTCCGTCTCATTCCAAATCTTATGGTTAACACGTAATATACGGTGCTAGAATCACTGATGTCTTGGGTTATTAAGTCATATCTATTCTGCAACTGAAATCTTAGATTCCACTTTAATTCTTAGTATTTATCATCACTTAGGATGATAATAGCATTTCATTTGTTTGCTAAAATACTTCTTTTCTGTCTCTTTTAGAACATAGATGATAACACACAATTTTCAAATACTTTCATAAAGACTCTTCAAAGGACATGAGCAAGTGACGAACTTGTCTTGTGACTGCAAGGTACTGAATTCAGATACTTCCACTTGACCTTGAGCTCTCGTTTCTACAGAAAACCATTATTGCCCGATAAGGACAATATTTATAGAAGCAATATGCAATGCATAGTAATGTCATGCAATGGTTTATTATTGTCCTTGTTTGCGTGTTTTACCCACCTTATAAAGGTTTTATGCTTCTTTTAATTAATAAAAGAAAAGTATTACTCAAAAAAATCATTAAATTCATATTATTTTTATATTTAGCATTATTATAGTAACTAGTATTGTTCTAAGAGCTTAAAAAATTATTTAATTTTTAACTCTTTTAAATATTTAACTAAAATTCCTTTAAGGAAATAAGACTTTATTTTTATCACGGTTGATTTACATTTCAAAAATACAAACTAGTATTTTTCTATAATAGTACTTCCTTTTAGGATCTTAAAAATGTAATTTATTCGATTTTAAGTGTTTTATATATTTTTATAAAATTCTAGAAGAAATATATATATTCATAATAATAGTTCTAAATTTAATTACCTAAAATGATCTCTATTAATATTTTTTGGATAGAGGATACTTTTTTGAGTTCATTGGTTTTTTATTTATATTTTTAAGATTTTTATTTTATTTATTAGAACCTTTTATGTCCTAGGGGTATTTTGGGCTTTTGATAAATTATTCAGTCTTTCTTCTTTTAAAACTGGACCAAGCCCATTGGAATGGCCCAGCCCTGACTCGGCACATTTGGGCTGGCCAAATCTTTGTTGAATGAGTGGCCCACTACCACTCGCTTCTCTCCCTCTCACGCATTCACTTTCCTCTCTCGCTCCCCCGTAGAGACGCAGTGCTGCTGACGCCGCCGTCGTGCGATTCCAACGTGCCCAGGCCACTCCAGCCACCGCCCTGGTGCACGATGGGGTACTAGACGCTGCTCCATCGATTGGTCCAGTTCGATTCGTTGTTAGGCGCTCCTTCGGGCTAGGTCGCCTCCACTCCGAACCCTAGGGTTTGGTGATTGCCCGTGATGTGGTGTTCCGCCGCCCCTGCGGTGTTGTGCCACGACTCCGGTGGCTCTATGGTGCCGCCGTTGCTTCCCATGTGACTATGGCCACCGCCACATGGCTCGGTGCGGATTGCAGCACCCTCGGGTGCTCCCCGTGCCGCCGTGTGCGCTCGCCGGTGATTCTGCTTCCTCTTCTAATCATCTGTAAGACTACAGGTAAGTCTACCTATCTCACCCCCTCTGGTCCTCCCTTGCAACTCTGTGGTGCCTATGGTGTGGAATCCCTAATCAGGGTTCATCTGTGCTGCTAGGGTTCTATCCCTCTATGTTGATTATTGGGTTTAATGAACAATGTATAAGTACCTGTGGTGATGATATGGTGCTAACTGTTGGCTATTGATTCTAGTGATGTGGTTTTAACTTACTGCTTAATGTTATTTGTACTGACAGTAGTACTATCAGTTATGTTTCACTGAATTCTATACACTGACCTATGTTGATATGTTTATATTGGAGTTAAGTTGATACTCCATATGATTCTCTGATTAGGATAGTTTGTGTAGATGAATATGATTAGGTATGTACATAGAAGAAAAAGAAAAAATGGTTTTTAGAATAAAAACCTAACCCTAGCTCTATCTGGGTCATAGCCCGTCTCTCTTCTCTCCTCTCTGCTGCTCGTGCGCAGCCGCCAGCAGCCACTGCCCTTGCTTTGCCACGGCCCGTCTGCAGCCCAGCCTGGCCCAAGCTAGCCTAGCTGGCCCATAGCCCTTCAGCGTGTTTCTTCTTTCTTCTTCCTCGCGGTAGAGGAGAAGTTGCTCGTTGTCAGCCGCCTCGCCGTCGATCTCCCTTGTGCTGTGATGCGTGCCGCCACCTGCGAAGAGGAGGCTAAGAACCGTCGTGTCACGCTCTCTCTCCCCATCCCCATTTCCCCCTCTCTCTCTCGCTCTGTCTTGCTCGCGCGCGAACCCTAGCCCGCGTAGATGCCGCTCGTTGCCATCGTTCCGCATCATCCCACGTCTCCTCTAGCACGCCATCATGACTGCCTCGCCGTGCTGAGCATCCTCATAGGAGGAATCGACCCGGTGCACCGTGAATCCTTGCCGCTGACCTCACCTCTCCCGATGCCGGGCACCATCGATTCGCCTCTATTCGGCCTCCCTGAGCCTCATCGACCCCTACGTCGCAACCCTGGTGAGCCGCCGGTGCTCACGCACCCCACTTCTTCCTTCCTTTTCCTCTAATTCGCCTCCCCGCCAACCACCTGCAGTCTCCGTCATTGGCCGATATTGTACTCGCTACCCTGACAACCATTTCTTAGCGGCGCCACCACCGTTCAACCCCACTCAATGCCCTCTATCCAACGCCCCCACCCGTGCGTCCAGGCGTGCAGGGGATTGACGGATCCGTGCTCGACCTAGGGGCTTTGCCATTGCTGACGTCAGCATGACATCATGCTGGCGTAGTAATCCCCTTTTCTTTTTATTTAAAATGTTTCTGTAATTGTTTTAATAAATAACAAATATCTGACATGTGGGTCCCTAATGTTAGGTTTTTAATCTTTTTGGAAATGATTTCTAAAATTAATAAAAGTCTGACATGTGGGGCCAGTTGGAAAAATATTTAATATATCCCAAAAATGTTTAATTGTTTTAAAAATGAATTAAATTGGGAAAACTCATAACTAATTCATTTTAAATCATAAAAATATGTATACTATATCAAAATGTTCAGAAAAATGATATCTACATGATAGACTCATAATCATGCATTGTTAAGCCACTTACTGTCAACACCTGGATTTTTAATCCCAGATTTCTGTTATGTCATATATCGCAATCCCAGGATTACCATTTTTGCGAGACATAACAGATTGGATATCACAGTACATCATCCATTATAAACCATAATAAGGTCTTACACGAATAAAGGATCTCATGATCCAGTCTTAATACAACAAGCAGCGGAATAAATAATAAGCGTAGCGGTGGGGTCCATCTTTAGGGGCACAGGCAATGCTGACGATGGAAGATAGTCCTAGTTATCATAGCCGCCCTGTTGTCCTTCATCTTGGTAGTCTCCTTCATAGTCTGGCCATAGTAATAGCCAGGGACAAAAGCCATGAGTACTCTTTAAGTACTCGCAAACTACCACTAACAAGTAGTATAGTTCTAATGTTAAGTGCTAACTCTAAATTTAACTATAAGGTTAAATTTGAAACCTAAGCTGAGTTCAGAAGCAAAGAAAGATAAAATAAAGTGCTAGAATCACTTAAGTTGGGAAACTAGTGTCATAGTGACAACCCTGTTGTGATCAAGTCAAGATTCAACATTTCATAAGTTATTTTGAAAACATCTGACAACAAAACAGTATGGCGATTCCAACTGTCCATAACCGCGGACGCGGCTATTCGAATAGTTTGACACTCTGTAGAGGTGGTACACTTTCACCACAAGATTCGATACATCTGTTAGGGATAACCCTGAATCATCATACTTAGTATGCAGATAATCAAACATAACCTTTCCTTTACACACCCTAGTATAAGCACCTCTCCTATGAGCATGGCTTCCCAACCATGACCATCTATCATCTTGGGCACTGCATAGGTGGACAACATTGAGAGGTAGCCTCAGCTCAAACCTCTCCCACGAGGGAAATAATACTAATGCATATAAACTTCCAGCTAAGCCTTGCCCAATTCAGGTATTGTGGTTGTACGCTAAATTTGGAATGGTATCGCATCTGAATCCAACCATCAGTTTTGTAAAAGGGTTAAGGCTCCTGCCTCAACATTTTCACCATCCTAAACCATTTTTGTTTCTCAACACATGTCAAAACATCTCAATAGAACGACTCATCATTGCAAGGTTTTCATAATTCATTTAGAGTGACTCAAATTTTTTATCTACTCTAAACTACTAAGTTAAGAGTGTTCACTAAGGTGAAAAGATGGGGTCAATCTAATGCCATAGAATGACATATAAAGTTATCTAAATAGGTCAAGTTTTATACTCGTTATGCTACCTTCAAAACAAGAAGAGGACTTTGGTAAAGTAAAGGGAGTAAAGCTTTGAAAATAACACTTGGGGTAAGTAATGGTCAAAGTGGTATAGCCAAAGCATGCCTAAAGCATCTACTTAGATTATCTAGCTTGCAAGGCTTAGCTTGCATTGCTAATGGTGGCTTGCCTTGTGCAGTGCAGTGGTTAAAGTTTTCTTCCTCCTCTTGATATAACTCCTCCTCCTCGAAAGCTTGGTCGGTACTATCGTCTATAAACACACACTGAGTACACAATCACCAAACAATACATACTAGTTTAATTAGCACTCTAAGACACACATTTGATGATCTATTATCATCACAAGCATCACAAGTATTATTAACTAGCTACATTCTTTTTATTTAAGAAAAGTAATTTCTACTCATTGAAAAATAACTAAGATTTAATATTCACCACTTAAAATATGGGATCATATGGACACATGTCATCACCACATATTCTCACATGTGGGAATGTGATTTAAGGGTTGGGTCATATTTACTTAGGTTTAAGTTTACTATTTAATGATTTAAAGTTACTGGAAATGCCTATATAGCATTATTTTATTACTAGTCCAAAGTCACTACATGGAAACCCTAATATTATTACTTATTTAGATAGGTATGGTGAAATGTGATTTTTGAGAGTTGGAATCAACTCAAAAGCTATCATGGTTGATTTTATAAAAATGTTTGAATGTGCAAAAGCTTCTGTCTTGTTATTTTTACTAGGAGAGATCTCTAATTCTAATTGAATTAAATCCAACGGGCTTGGGTAGATCTTTTTAGTAGCTTTCTAACAGAATTGGAATTACTCCATTTGGATTTGTAAATCTCTCTGAATGTATTTTTAAACTAAGGGACAAAACTAGGTTTAAACTAAATAGACAAAATCTAAGTTTGAAATAAATGGGTCGCGCGGGAAAGAAAACGCGCCGGCCCAGTGGCGTTCCGCGGCACAGAGGACAGCTGAAAGGAGGGTCCACCGGTCAGCGGCTCTTTACATGCGAATCGTTACGGGGCGATGTGGGCCATTAGATTAGAACTAGGATCTACAGCTGGGGCTCGTCGTCGACGACGGAGAGGTCGCCGGTGAGGTCTAATCTTAGCGGCTCGGTGGGGGTGCTCAGGGGGCATACCAGGGCTCTAGCAATGATGGTGAGGCGGGCAAACGAACGTGCTGTCAACGGCGGGCTCTGGGTGGTCGCGGCAGCTCCTGGGGTGGACGAAATCGACGACACCTTCTCCTCCTCTGAAGCGGGCTCCTCCAGCGAAATTCTGGCGAACCAGTGCTCGAGCTGCTCCGGCTAGAGGTGGGGAAGGACTAGTGAGGAGAGGGGAGTGGAATGGTGTGAGTGGTTTGTGCTGGGGTGGCCTATATTTATAGCTCGACGAGGCGACTGAAAGGGATGGGTGGGCGACTCCGGCGAGGGCTGCACATCATTCTAGCAGCATGGCTTGAGGTAGGAGGCGGTGGCCTGCCTCCTGGCGGTGCTCTATGGCTTAAATGCGTGGCTAGGGGTGGTGGCAAACGGTCGGGCGGTGCTCACGCTCTGCGCGGCAGAGGCGGCGTTCGACACGGCGTGCGGTGGCTGCGGGTCAAACAGCGGCGACCGGGCATGTCCGGGCGGTTCTTGGGGTGGTGGAGAAATAGTCAGCACGGGCTGCGGTCGTGGCATGGCGTGTGCACGCTTGTCGGGCGCGGCACTCTGGCGCGTGCTCGACATGGTGCAGACGCTCTCGTCGCGGTGCTCTGCGGGTGGTCCATGGCTCGGCTCTGCTCGGGGAGGGGACAAAGGGCGACGGTGTGGTCTGGTCTAGCTCATAGACATGGCGAGAGAGAGAGGGGCGGTTTGCTGCTGTGTTGGCAACTTTGGCCGGTGAGCATGTCCTCGGGGTGGCGTGGTACTGGTTCTAGGGACAAAGGGGTGGTGTGATTAGGCTTTGGTTAGAGCTAGAAGGGACAAAGGGAGCAAATTGAGGTCAAATGGGTGGCCAAACCCTGTAGAAATAGTGAGCTAGGATTAGAGTGTGATTCATGCCTGCCAGGTGTTCGACACAATGGCTGCATGAACTAAAGTTTGGAAATTTTTGAATGAATTTTGGTGAGTCTGCTATACACATGCTTAAGCCTCTGAACAAGTAGGGTAGTTCTAGTAGGATTGCTAACTCTAAGTTTATTTGTAAAGTTAAGTTTGAAACCTAAGATGAGTTCAGAAACAAAGAAAGATAAAATAAAGTTCGAGAATCACTTAAGTTGGGAAGCTAGTGTCATAATCACAACTCCGTTGTGGTCAAGTCAAAATTCATCATTGATATCATAAGTCATTTTGAAAATATCTGACAACGGAACAGTATGGCCACTCCAACTGTCCATAACCGCGGACGCGGCTATTCGAATAGTTTGACACTCTGTAGAGGTGGTACACTTTAACCACAAGATTTGATACATCTGTCAGGGATAACCCCGAATCATCATACTTAGTATGTAGATAATCAAACATAACCTTTCCTTTACACACCCTAGTATGAGCACCTCTCCTATGAGCATGGCCTCCCAACCATGACCATCTGTCATCTTCGGCACTACATGGGTGGACAACATTGAGAGGTAGCCTCAGCTCAAACCTCTCCCGCGGGGGAACTAATACTAATGCATATAAACTTCCGGCTAAGCTTTACCCAATTCAGGTATTGTGGTAGTATGGTAAATTGGAATGGTATCGCATCCAAACCCAACCATCAGTTTTGTAAGAGGGGTAAGGCTCATGCCTCAACATTTTCATCATCATAAACCATTTGTGTTTCTCAACACATGTCAAAACATCTCAATAGAATGACTCATCATTCCAAGGTTTTCACAATTCATTTTCACCAAGTATTCCCATCTAAAGTGAATCAAGTTTTGGTTTAGCTCTAAGCTACTAAGTTAAGAGTGTTCACTAATAGGGGATGCTAAGGTCAATCTCATGCCATAGAATGACATCTAAGGTCATCTAGATAGGTCAAGTTTTATACTTTTTATGCTACCTTCAAACAAGTAAAGGACTTTAATAAAGTAAAGAAAGTAAAGCTTGTAGATAAAACTTGGGGTAGGTAATAGTCAAAGTGGTATAACCCAAAGCATGCCTAATGCATCTTGCTTAGGTTATCTAACTTCCAAATTCACTGCATGTAAACCTTAATATTATTACATATTCAGATAGGTATGGTTAAATGTGATTTTTGAGAGTTGGAATCAACTCAAAAGCTATTATGGTTGATTTTAGAAAAATGTTTGAATGTGCAAATGCTTCTGTCTTGTTATTTTTACTAGGAGAGATATCTAACTCTAAATGAATTAAATCCAACGGGATTGTATAGATCTTTTCAGAAGCTTTCCAACAAAATTGGAATCACTCAATTTGGTTCAGTAAATCTTCCTGAATTGATTTTTTAACTAAGGGACAGAAATAGTTTTAAGTCTAAATGGAAAAACACCTATTTGAATTTGTGGGCTTGCGCGGGAAAGCAAATGGGCCGTCCCACTGACACTCAGCGGCGAAGAGGGCGACTGACAGGTTGGTCCCGCTTGTCAGCGAGACTTAAAACCCGAAACAGTATCAAGCGATCTGGGCCACACGATTAGAACGCGGATCAACGGTCCACAGTCATCATCGACGACGCACTCGTTGCCAGCGAGACTGAACCCTAAACGGACGGTGGGGGTCTACTGGGGACGTACTAGGGCTCTAGCTAGTGCGGTGAGGTGGATGATCGAACTGGACAGCGACGGCGGGCTCAGGCGAGGTCGCGGCAGGGGCTGAGGTGGACAGAATCGACGGCAACGTCTCCTCCTCTGCTACGGCTGCCTCCGGTGAAATTCCGGCGGCCTGCTGCTCCAGCTGCTCCGGTGAGAGGTGGGGAAGGACTGGGAGTGAGAGGGGAGTTGAATGGTGTGGGGATTGAGGCTGGGGAAAGCCTCCTTATATAGGCTCGAGGAGGGGACCGAGGGGGCAACATCGAGCTCATCGGTGATGACGATACAGGGTGCTATCGGCATGGGCGGCGTAGGCGGACGGTGGCTTGCCTCCTGTCGGTGCTCTACGGCTTAATGGCGATGCTAGGGGTGGTGGCATTTGGTCAGGAGCGTCGCGCGCTCTGAGGGACAGAGGCGGTGCTCGACATTGATCACGATGACTGTGGGTCGCGCAGCGATGCACGGCCGTGTCTGGCTGGGTGCTGGGGTCGAGGCGGAGCGGCGTGCGGGATTTGGTGCCGAGGCGCGGTCTGCTGCGTGTTGGCGACGATCGCGCTCTGGCGCGCTCTGGCTGCGCGCAGAGAGAAAGGGCGGCAAGGCTGGGGAGTGGTCCAGGGGCTGTGGTTGATCGAGGGGTGGACCATGGGCGGTGGTAGGGTGGCGCCTAACTCCCTGGAGCGGCGGAGAGGGGCTGGCAGTCTCCTGCGCCTTGTGCACACTTGGCAGGCGAGCATGGCATCGGGGTGGCATGGCACTAGCGACAGGGGCTAGGGGTAGAGGTTGGTTTGGTCTAGTTGGGCCTAGGGGAGACAAGGATGATCAATGCAACCCAAATGGCTAGACAAGATTAGCTCCAAAACAGTAATAGTTAGGCCATAATGATTCTGCTAACAAGGTGTTCGATCAAATGGCCACATGAACAAAATATTTGAATTTTGAGCTGATTTTTGGTGGAGTGATGTATCTTATGCTTGAGCATCTAGGTTTTCTTGGGATTTAAAAATGGAGTTCATTTGAGTGGTTTTTGAATAAGTGTGATCTAGATACATACACTTGGTTCCATTTTCAAATGCCATTTAAATTTAGTATTTGAATGTTTTTGGGATGAAACAAAGTGGGCCTTGGTACATCACTACTTGTACTAGCAAGGGGTGCAAAGAACCACAATTGTTTCTGTTTGAGTTCTAGGAATAGCCAAAGTAGGCTAGGGGATTAAAATGGCAAAAGTGACCATTTGCTTATTTTATTCTTTTTGATTTGTTTTTCTTTGGGATTTGCTTGGGGATAATCTAGATGATGTTTAATTCACCTTAGAATCATTTTACAACCAATGGATCACTCAAACATGGCAATTCAAAACAACTCCTAATTTAAATGCACACACATATGAATGCTTAATGATTTTAAATGGAAAAGTTTTTGTTAACCCTAAATTTGGTAGATTTGATCTTGATTAACCTTGGATTAAGTTTTGGGATGTTACAAACCTTCCCCCTTAAACAAAATCTCGTCCCGAGATTTAAAAACAAAACTAGGAACTAAAGAGATCTAGAAACTCTATCCTAATGTAATCTTCTCACTCCCAAGTGGCTTCCTCCTCGGTATAGTTGCTCCATTGAATCTTGAGAAATTTGATACTCCTGGTCCTGGTGGTTCTGTAAGCTTCCTCCAAGATACGGATGGGCACTTCACGATACGTCAGATCCTTGTTGATATCCACAGCTCGGTGATCGATGCTCTTGAAAACTTCAGTCTTCTCCGGCACTTCTAGGCATTTGCGAAGTAACGAGATATGGAACACATTGTGGATGCCTGACATCTCTTCTGGCAGTTCCAATTGAGACGATACTTCTCCACGATGATTCAGAATCTTGAAGGGTCCAATATATCTGGGGGCTAACTTTCCTTTCAGACTAAAGCGTTGGGTTCCCTTCAATGGCGAAATCTTGAGATATACAAAATCTCCGACATTGAAGGTCAGGTCTCTCCTTCTCTTGTCAGCATAACTCTTCTGTCTGGATTGGGCGGTCTTGAGGTGTTCACGGACTTTGTGAACTTTCTCTTCAGCTTCTCGGAGAATGTCGGGTCCAAAAATCTGACTCTCTCCTACTTGCGACCAATTCAAAGGGGTACGGCACTTTCTTTCGTATAGGAACTCAAATGGTGCCATTTGCAAACTAGCTTGATAAGTGTTGTTATATGAGAATTCTGCGAAAGGCAGACCGTCTTCGCATTTTGATTCGTATTCCAACACATAAGCTCTCAACATATCTTCTAGGATTTGGTTGACTCTCTCAGTCTGTCCATCGGTTTGCGGGTGGTAAGCGGTGCTGAAATTCAACTTGGTTCCTAACCCTTCTTGGACTTTCTACCAAATTCTCGAGGTAAATTGGGTTCCTCGATCTGATACGATGGTCTTGGGGGTTCCATGCAGACTAACAATTCTAGCAATGTACAACTCTGCTAGCTTAGAACTCTGATAGGTAGTCTTGACAGGTATAAAATGAGCAACCTTGGACAATCTATCATCGATGACCCAGATTGAGTCATTTCCCCTAAAAGAAGTAGGCAAACCGGTGATAAAGTCCATTCTGACGGAATCCCATTTCCATTCCGGAATCTGCAATGGTTGCAACAGTCCTGCGGGTCTCTGATGCTCTGCTTTGACTCTTTGACAGATGTCACACTTGGCGATGTAGCTTCCGATTTCTCTCTTCATCTTGTGCCACCAAAATTGCTCTTTGAAATCTTCATACATCTTCGTTCCTCCGGGGTGGATAGAATAAAGAGTATCATGGACTTCCTGCATGATAACTTGCTTCAGCTCTGGATCTGCTAGCACACAGATACGTCCTTTGTACCACAGAACTCCTTCTTCGTCTTCAGTGAATCCAGGTACCTTTCCTGTACCAATACGATGTTTAATTCCGTCGATACTTCCATTTCCCTTCTGGGCTTCCTTGATTTGGCTAATCAAAGTGGGTTGAAGTTCAATTCTTGCTAGAAATCCTTGGCTAACTAGCTCAGTTCTAAATTGCTCCAACTCCTCATACAAACTTGGTTGCTTCTCCTTGATCACGGTGTTTAGACTACAAAGCAATCTGCTAAGAGCATCCGCTACCACATTGTCTTTGCTGGGGTGATACTGAATGTCAAGGTCATAATCTTTGATTAACTCTATCCATCTCCTTTGCCTCATATTCAGCTCCTTCTGAGTGAAAATATACTTCAAGCTCTTGTGATCTGAGTAAATCTCGTAGCGATTACCCATAAGATAATGACGCCATGTCCTCAATGCCAACACTACGGCTGCTAATTCAAGATCATGGGTCGGATAGTTCTGCTCATGCTGCTTTATTTGTCGAGACAGATAAGCGATGACTTTGCCTTCCTGCATCAATACACATCTGAGACCAATCTTGGATGCATCACAATATAGATCAAACGGCTTCTTGATATCTGGCATGATCAATATTGGGGCTGAAATCAATCTCTTCTTCAGTTCTTGGAAACTGGCTTCACATTTGTCTGCCCATTCAAACTTCTTGTCCTTCTTCAACAATTGGGTCATGGGTCTGGGGATGCTCGAGAATCCTTCTTTGAACTTGCGGTAATATCCCGCTAATCCGAGAAATGCACGGACTTGGGTTTGAGTGGTTGGGGCTTCCCATTCTTCGACATCTTTAATTTTGGCGGGATCAATAGAGACTCCTCTGGCAGACACAATATGTCCTAGGAATCCTACTTCTTTCAGCCAAAACTCACATTTGCTGAACTTGGCATATAACCAATGTTGTCTCAGGGTTTCTAGGATGATTCTCAGATGTT
This sequence comes from Avena eriantha, assembly GCA_910589775.1. Classification (NCBI taxonomy): domain Eukaryota; kingdom Viridiplantae; phylum Streptophyta; class Magnoliopsida; order Poales; family Poaceae; genus Avena; species Avena eriantha. The sequence continues at coordinate 219,180,797 of OU342740.1, forward strand.
TCTCATGCTCTTCTTCTGACTTGGAGTAGATAAGTATATCATCGATAAACACAACGACAAACTTATCTAGGAAATTCATATAGATCTTATTCATGAGATTCATGAAATAAGCAGGGGCATTGGTCAATCCAAAAGACATAACTGTATACTCGTATAAACCATAACGAGTAGTAAAGGCGGTCTTTGGAATATGCATTGCACGAATCTTAAGTAGGTGATAACCAGTCCTAAGATCAATCTTTGAGAATACCTGGGCACTAGTCAAATGATCAAATAGATCCTCTATCTTTGGCAAAGGGTACTTGTTTTTGATGGTGACTTCATTCAGCTTTCTATAATCGGTGCACAAATAGTTGCCCCCATCTTTCTTGTCGACGAATAACACCGGTGATCTCCATGGTGATGCGCTTGGTTGAATCAAGCCTATTGCTAACATAGCGTCCTACTACTTCTTCAATTCCACTAACTCTGAGGGGTTCATGCTATAGGGTCTCTGGGCTATGGATCCGGTTCCGGCGATTAGTTCGATAATGAACTGAATATCCCTATCTGGGGGTATACCGGGCAATTCATCTGGGAATACGTCGGGGTATTCACAGACTACTCTGACTTGGTCAATGGTGGGTAGGGCTAGACTCCTGTTGCACTTGAATTGACGAGGTAAGGTTTCAGATATATGCTCTACTGTTACTCCAGAGCTACTGGTCATGGTGATGGCTTTCTTAGCGCAGTCTATCAGTCCTTTATGCTTTGACATCCAATCCATACCTAGTACTACTTCCAATCCTTTGGTTCCAAGTACTATTAGATTAGCATAAAAATCTATCCCATGTTTTCTGATAGGCACAGCTTTGCAAATTTTTCTAGCTTTTGTAGTTGAACCGGGAATTTGAACTATCATGACATGCTTCAAGTTGGTTGGGTGAATCTTACTAGTGCATGCAAATTCTTCGGTGACAAATGAGTGCGATGCTCCAGAATCAAACAACACTCTTGCTAAAACTGAGTTGACAGAAAACATACCCAGCACTACATCTGGCGCTTCTTGGGCTTCTTCGGCGTTCATGTGGAAGAGACGGCCGGTGTGGTTGTGAGGGTTCCCTGGGGCAAATCTTCTTCCTGGTTGAATACGACGCTGCTGTTGAGCCGGGGCATTCACATTGGCAGTGGCGGCAGTCTTCTTGGGTCACTCATTTTGAAGGCTTCACATGTCATCACTTGACCATGGTTCATCAGGCGGATGCTGTTCCACCAGGCTCTTGCCTCTCCTGCCAAGTAGTGGGTGGCAAAGAGAACTTTCTCGTTGTCATGAACTCTGGCTACTTCTAAATTGTTCCCCATTGTCTGTAACCAGTCATCAGCATCTAGTGGGTTCTCCGAAGTGCTAAAGATTGGGGGATTGGTATTCTGGAAGTTTTACAGCTTGGATCCTTGATGATCATGATTTCCATGCCCTTGGTTGTTTCGGGCCATCTGGGCTATCTGCTGTAGTGTTGCTAAGTTGGCCTGCGCTCTGCCCTGCTTGCTTCACGGTCTGTAACTAACATCTGCATAATCTGCAGCATTGGGTCCTGCGATGAACTGCTCCCTCCGGGGTTTCCACGAGTCATCTCGAGATTGAGATAGATAAAGGGGTAAGAGGGAAAGTTCTATGGTTCATGGTTTTGGTTTCAAAGCTAAAACTTTGAGTTTGACTCAGGTTTTGCAACTAACTTCTTTTCATTCATTCAAGCAAAGCACACGATACAAACACACACCACACATCAAAGGAAAACAGATGGTTATAAGAACCATTCTGTAAGCTACGATACAATGGGACCGATACATCTCATGCTACGACAGTGCTCTAGTGCATCTACTCATCATCAATGAAGTCGGAGTCGTCATCGTCGGTGTAGAAGTCCACAACATCCTCCTCCAGAAAGTCATCATCATTGCTGAGGTAAGAATCCATATCTCCCTAGATGTCTTCACCTTCCTCTTCTTCCCCCTTGCTGCAAGTTGAGCTTCTTGCTCCTTGATGGTCTTCTCGAGGTCGACCACCTTCTTGTGAAGACGGTCGATGGTGTGATCCTTCTTTTCGCGCTGGCGGCGAAGAGACTGACGGTCCTTGACAAGCAGTGAGAAAGTCTGGGACTTCTGGGCGGCAATGGCAAGGTTGTGGTTGGCGACCTCCCTAGCATTGTCCAATTCCTTCTGGCGGTCGTACAAAAGGAAGTCAAGGTTCTCCACTTTATGCTTCAACTTCGGGTGACTTGGCATCTCCATCGACATTCCCATGATGTCACGCCTTGCATAGTGAACAAAGCGGGTTCCTTGGGTTTGGTTGACACTGAGGGCACATAGACGTGCGAGAGCTTCATGCATTGCCCTGGCTAATCCATCTAGACAGTTGTTCTCTCTTACGGAGAACTGGATTCTCCTGGACGTTGGTGCTTCTATACTTCCTCGAAGATCAGCAGTGACTAGCCATTTTGAATCTCCTCCTGGGGGTCCAGGAAGTTGAGCTCCAAGAAACTCCGGATGTGGGCATCCCAAGAGCTCAGACAGTGAATCTAGATCCCTCTCGAAGATCAGTTGGCCTCCGTTGCCCAACTGGTAGAACTTGCTGAACTGAGTCTCCATCTACAAGAATTAAGGATGAGGAAGTTAGTAAGTGATCAAGTGTGTCAAATTTTATGTAGTAATGTAAAAATTGGAGGAACATGAATTTTTGAGAAAGAATGAATTCCCAAGGGTAAGAGAGGAAATAGTTTTTCATAAATACTCACTTTGGTTTTGAAATTAAGTTTTTGTTCGAACGTCCATTCTAACTAGGGTCTCCTATGGTCAGGATGGCTCTGATACCAACTTGTCAACACCTGGATTTTTAATCCTAGATGCCTGTCATACATCGCAATACCAGGATTACCATTTTTGCGAGACATAACAGATTGGATATCACAGTACATCATCCATTACAAACCATAATAAGGTCTTACACGAATAAAGGATCTCATGATCCAGTCTTAATACAACAAGCAGCGGAATAAATAATAAGCGTAGCGGTGGGGTCCATCTTCAGGGGCACAGGCAATGCTCACGATGGAAGATAGTCCTAGTTATCATAGCCGCCCTTCTGTCCTTCATCTTGGTAGTTGATGTCTACGCACTTCTATTCTTGTAGATAGTTGTTGGGCCTCCAAGTGCAGAGGTTTGTAGAACAGCAGCAAGTTTTCCCTTAAGTGGATCACCCAAGGTTTATCGAACTCAGGGAGGAAGTGGTCAAAGGTATCCCCTCTCAAGCAACCCTGCAATCAAGATACAAGAAGTCTCTTGTGTCCCCAACACACCCAATACACCTGTCAGGTGTATAGGTGCACTAGTTCGTCGAAGAGATAGTGAAATACAAGTGGTATGGATAATTATAAGTGGTAACGGTGAAGGCAAATAGCTTGATGGCGTGGAAAAGACTAAAGTAAAACTAAAATAATGATGGAAGCAAGCAAACATGTAACAAATCTAATTGCAAACGGTGTATCAATGCTTAGAAACAAGGCCTAGGGATCATACTTTCACTAGTGAACACTCTCATATAAATATATCATCTTCATGATACTACGCTGAACTACTCTCCGGTTGGACACTCTAATCGATGGTAGGGCTATAACAGCACACCTCAAAGTAAGCCTTTCCCATCTAGATAACCCCACACTGTCACCTTGAGTACTAGATGAGTCCAACAAACACCACAATTTCATAAAGACATCCAACTACAAATATAACTCATAACAAGTATTTGTAATCTCTACCTAAGTGCCACCATGGTGTGCACGCTGTCACTTGCACACACATGGGGAGAGCAGAGATATATTAAAGCACTTGACTAGCAAGGTAGATCTACTTGATTACAAAGCTCGTGATCACAATATGATCATGCATAGAGAGAGAGATGAACACATAGCTATCGGTAGAACCCTTATCCTCGAGAGAGAACTACTCCCTCCTCATCATGGGAATCAACAATGGTGATGGAGATGGTGGTGGAGATCGATGGAGATGGCTCCGGGGGCACTTCCCCGTCCTGGCAGGGTGCCGGAACAGAGACTTTCTATCCCCCGAATCTCCCCTTCGGTGGCGGCGACGCTACAGAACTTTTCGTGGCTAGAGGCTTGACTATTTAGGGTTTATGCATCAGGAGGCTTCTTATAGGCCAGAGGGCAAGGTCGGTGGGCAGCCAGGGGGCCCACACCACCTGGTGGCATGGCCAGGGCTAGCCCGCGCCACCACATGGTGTGGCCGCCCTCTGGCCCCTCTCCATCTCGTCTTCTGGCTCTGTGAGTCTTCCGGTAAAATATCAGCTTTGGCTTTTGTCCTGTCCAATTCCGAGAATATTCATTTTCTGACTTCCTGGAACCAAAAACAGCAAAAAACAGGCAGCTGGCACTTTGGCTCTTGTTAATAGGTTAGTCAAAGAAATCATATGAAAAGTACTCCAAAGTTGGAACAAAACACAAGAAAGTAGATAAAACCAAGCATGGAACATCAAAAATTATAGATACATTTGCAATGTATCAATATCCCCAAGCTTAACTCCTGCTCGTCCTCGAGTAGGTAAGTGATAAAAAGAAAGAATATTTTTTGAGGTGACATGCACCAACATATACTTGATCAAAGTATTTGTAAAACATTCAATGCTGGAATCATAGTACTTCAATCATAACATGAAAGAAAAAGTTCTAGCAATAAGACAAATAAACTATGTTGCAACATGAGAACGAACTAACAAAATATTCATGAATAACAATGCTTTGCAAGACGTTTGTTTGTTTCACATAAAGAAAACATAGCATAATAGTATTTAGCTTGTCCCTCAAAGAGTAGCAAATATAAATGCATATATCACCTTCAAAGTTCATAAGAGTGACTAGATACAAATAGTTTAAAACAAGCAATATCAAGTTATGCATCAATCGACTAGTCTTGGGACAATGCACATAGAACTAAGAATGGCCACTATGCTCTCAAAGTAGGTGCATAAAGGTAGAATGTGGAGACTCAATATAATGGTGGAAGAAAGGCCTTTATAAAAGGAAGTAGGGATTCAAGTCTCATAAAGAGCTTCCAAAAATTATGGTACGTATAGCTTTCAGCTCTCATTGCCCCTATCATAAGCATCTTTAAGTGATTAAGGTTAAAGTGACATAACTAAGAGGATATGCTTGACAAGTTATAAACCAAAATCTCATGCCCCTTACTTACAAAGACCGAACCTCATGCTACTCAACTTTAGTCACGAGTAAGCTCTTGTCATTGTAAGTACATGTGTATCATAAAGAACCGCCAACGGGGTACCCCTTGCACATGATACAGGAGCTATCCCATAATCAAAATGACAAGGCAAGGAGACAATGAGCATCTCGGCGATCTTTTTATTTGCTATTTGCATAGGTTTTTATTGAGGATGCTTCATAGAGTGATCATTATGGTGATGCTGCAAGTTGCTACCATGATTAAGCATGGCTTAGGCTAGCGGCCCAGGGGTTTCTCTAACACACAAACAAACTCCATGATCTTACAAGTTCCACTTTTATTTCACACCGCCGGGATCCATAAGGAAAAGAACATGATATCAACGGGGTACATAGTACAAGTGCAATGTGGAAAGCGTTCCCCATGAAACATGGTTCTGCTAATTTCAACTTATAAAGTGCAAGCATATACGCAACAAAGAAGGACCCAATGGTTCAAGTTTATTAGATGCAAAAAGTAAAGTGTGCCATCAAGTTCGTGAGAGCTTTAATCACTAGTTTTCTCATAACAAGTTTAATTTGGAAGGTAAAGAAAAGCATGAATATACTTGGAATAGCATAAGATAGTAGGTAGGTATGGTGGACTCTTTGGAATAACTTGGTTTAGGGATTGGAATGCATGAGTGGAACTTATACTTGGTTGTGGAGGCTAGCAAAAGACTGGGAGCGACAAACTAAGATCGAAATAATGGCCATAATCATGCAGAGCGACAAAACATCATTGATCAAAGCATAAAGTGATACTACAAGTTGAAACTAAAGGATCATAAAGGCTATGGTGACTTGAGATAGTCATAACATGGTGTGAGCATGCGCCAAGTCAACCCAAATAAAGAATCAAAGGAGAATACCACTATACTATGCTTTAATATGCTAAAACAACACATGATTCATCCAAGGCACATTAAGAAATCTCAATTTTTTTAACAAGTCATGCTACAGCAAAGAATATTAAGCATAAAGCCAAAACAGTATCAAGCATGGCATGACAAAGCATAAGCCACAGTCAAAAACGAGCTCTTTTCACCACATAAGCATGAACTTTCCTACTCTTTTCCAAACCAAACCAAACTATTTGCAAACCAATGTATGAAAGAGGGGGTTCAACCAATTTATTCAGAAAACTAAGCAAACCAAGCAAATGAAAAACCAAAACTAAAACGAAAAATAAGACGCTCCAAGAACAACACAAGTGTGCATAAAACAATAAAAATGAAGCGTTTGGAAGAAACCTGGAATTTTTATTGATGAAGAAGGGGATGCCTTGGGAATCCCCAAGCTTTGACGCTTGTACCTTTTGAATATTTCTTGGGGTGACACGGGTGGCATCCCCAAGCTTGAACTTTAGTCCATCCTTCATCTCATTACTCATTCCTTCCATACACCTGAAATTTTTCCTTCATACAAAACTTCACACAATCTTTATTAGCAACATTAGTGCACTCAAGATAATAAGTCTTTAGGTTCAGTTTCACCACCAATAAAACTCCCAATAAAACACAATCTACTGTAGCACTTCCCTCAAAAAGCTTAATTCCCCAAAAGAACTTAAAAAGGAACCAACAAGAAGCAAATGCAAATAGTGGCAGAAATCTGTCCAAACAGACCAGTAGGTAAAGTCGAAATTTTTTTTTCGAAAACCTTCTGTTGCTCAAATCAAAAAGTTTTGAACTAATGAACGTTAGATAAAAACCTGGGGCAGAAGCACAAAAATTCCCGCCTCAAAAAGACATTCAGAGATTTTACACGAATTTTTACAGTGAAGCACAAAAATCTGTTTCGGAACAGCAACTTTCCCAATCATTACTTCTCTCTCATTAGAGGCTAATCTTGGCACAAAAAGCAAATAAAAAGGATAATGAGAGGTTATTACAGAGATAATAACTTCCAAGACTCGTCTAAAACTTTTGGGTTATATCCCAATAAGTACTTTTCTTTAACATCTTTAAGTTAGACATGATAGTTTGAGAAGATGCTCACATAAGAAATATGAATTGAAGTAAAAGAGAGCATCAAGACGCAAATTCAAAACACATTTAAGTCTAACCCACTTCCTATGCATAGGAATCTTGTAAAGAAATAAGTCATGAAAGCACAAAGCAACAAGCATAGGAAAGCAAAACAAGTGAAACTTCAAAAGTTTCAACATAAAGAGGGGAAACTTAATATTGTTGAGATACATAAAACCATGTTTCCCTCTCTCATAATAACTTTCAGTAGCATCATGAATAAAATTAACAATATAACTATCACATAAAACATTCTTATCATGAGCCACATGCATAAAAGAATTAATACTCTCCACATAAACATAGTCATTCTTATTAATTGTAGTGGGAGCAAATTCAACTAAATAGCTATCATTATTATTCTCATCACCATAATCATCAAATATAGGAGGCATATTGAAATCATAATTAATTTTCTCCTCAATAGTAGGTGGACTGAAAATATCATATGCATCATTGTAATCATCATATATTGGAGGTTTTGTATCATCATAAGCAATAGAATAGCTATCTTCCAAAGCTGGGGACTAAAAAGATCATTTTCGTAAAAACGAGCTTCCCCAAGCTTAGACTTTTCCATAGCATTAGAAATAATGATGTCCAAAGAATTCATACTAACAACATTTCAATTAGCATACAAATAAAGTTCCATAAGTTTTTTAATTTTCTCTTAAAACACTTCATGTCCTAACTCAAGATCAATACTATAAAGATCTCTAATTTTGTTGTTGTTTTCCATTAAGCCTAACTAGTGAAAACAAGAAACAAAAAGACAAAAATGCAGAATCTAAAGGAAATAACTTTGAGCACTCACACCGGAAAATAGGCGTTTACCGTGGGAGGTTCTTTTTCTTTAATCCTCCGGTGTGAATACCTTTTACCTTTCCTTCCCGGCAACGGCGCCAGAAAATAGCTTGATGTCTACGCACTTCTATTCTTGTAGGCAGTTGTTGGGCCTCCAAGTTTAGAGGTTTGTAGAACAGCAGCAAGTTTTCCCTTAAGTGGATCACCCAAGGTTTATCAAACTCAGGGAGGAAGTGGTCAAAGGTATCCCCTCTCAAGCAACCCTGCAATTAAGATACAAGAAGTCTCTTATATCCCCAACACACCCAATACACTTGTCAGGTGTATAGGGGCACTAGTTCGGCGAAGAGATAGTGAAATACAAGTGGTATGGATAATTATAAGTGGTAACAGTGATAGCAAATAGCTTGATGGCATGGAAAAGACTAAAGTAAAACTGAAATAACGATGGAAGCAAGCAAACATGTAACAGATCTAATTGCAAACGGTGTATCAATGCTTAGAAACAAGGCCTAGGAATCATACTTTCACTAGTGAACACTCTCATATAAATATATCATCTTCATGATACTACGCTGAACTACTCTCCGGTTGGACACTCTAATCGATGGTAGGGCTATAACAGCACACCTCAAAGTAAGCCTTTCCCGTCTAGATAACCCCAGACTGTCACCTTGAGTACTAGATGAGTCCAACAAACACCACAATTTCATAAAGACATCCAACTCCAAATATAACTCATAACAAGTATTTGTAATCTCTACCTAAGTGCCACCATGGTGTGCACGCTGTCACTTTCACACACATGGGGAGAGCAGAGATATATTAAAGCACTTGAGTTGCAAGGTAGATCTACTTGATTACAAAGCTCATGATCACAATATGAGGGCAAGGTCGGTGGGCGGCCAGGGGGCCCACACCACCTGGTGGCGTGGCCAGGGCTAGCCCGCGCCACCACATGGTGTGGCCGCCCTGTGGCCCCTCTCCGTCTCATCTTTTGGCTCCGTGAGTCTTCCGGTAAAATATCAACTTTGGCTTTTATCCCGTCCAATTCCGAGAATATTCATTTTCTGACTTCCTGGAACCAAAAACAGCAAAAAACAGGCAGCTGGCACTGTGGCTCTTATTAATAGGTTAGTCCAAGAAATCATATGAAAAGTACTCCAAAGTTGGAACAAAACACAAGAAAGTAGATAAAACCAAGCATGGAACATCAAAAATTATAGATACATTTGCAATGTATCAGTAGTCTCCTTCATAGTCTGTCCATAGTAATAGCCAGGGACAAAATCCATGAGTACTCTCTAAGTACTCGCAAACTATCACTAACAAGTAGGGTAGTTCTAGTAGGATTGCTAACTCTAAGTTTATTTGTAAAGTTAAGTTTGAAACCTAAGCTGAGTTCAGAAACAAGAAAAGATAAAATAAAGTTCTAGAATCACTTAAGTTGGGAATCTAGTATCATAATCACAACACTGTTGTGGTCAAGTCAAAATTCATCATTGATATCATAAGTCATTTTGAAAACATCTGACAACGGAACAGTATGGCTACTCCGACTGTCCATAACCGCGGACGCGGCTATTCGAATAGTTTGACACTCTGCAGAGGTGGTACACTTTCACCACAAGATTCGATACATCTGTCAGGGATAACCCTGAATCATCATACTTAGTATGCAGATAATCAAATATAACCTTTCCTTTACACACCCTAGTATGAGAACCTCTCCTATGAGCATGGCCTCCCAACCATGACCATCTGTCATCTTGGGCACTGCATAGGTGGACAACATTGAGAGGTAGCCTCAGCTCAAACCTCTCCCACGAGGGAACTAATACTAATGCATATAAACTTCCAGCTAAGCCTTACCCAATTCAGATATTGTGGTTATACGGTAAAATTGGAATGGTATCGCATCCGAACCCAACCTCATTCTTTCTATTTGAGAAAAGTAATTTCTACTCATTGAAATTAACTAAGATTTAATATTCTCCAATTAAAATATGGGATCATATGGACACATGTCATCACCACATATTCTAAACATATGGGAATGTGATTTAAATGTTGGATCACATTTTAATAAGTTTAAGTTTAATGTTTAAGGATTTAAAGTGACTAGAAATGCCTATATAGCATTATTTTGGTACTTGTCCAAAGTCACTGCATGTAAACCTTAATATTATTTCATATTCAGATATGTATGGTTAAATGTGATTTTTGAGAGTTGGAATCAACTCAAAAACTATTATGGTTGATTTTAGAAAAATGTTTGAATGTGCAAATGCTTCTGTATTGTTATTCTTACTAGGAGAGATCACTAACTCTAAATGAATTAAATCCAGCGGGCTTGGATAGATCTTTTTTAGAAGCTTTCCAACAAAATTAGAATCACTCAATTTGGTTCAGTAAATCTTCCTGAATTGATTTTTGAACTAAGGGACAGAAATAGTTTTAAGTCTAAATGGAAAAACACGTATTTGAATTTGTGGGCTTGCGCGGGAAAGCAAATGGGCCGGCCCAGTGACGCTCAACGGCACAAAGGGCGGCTAATAGGTTGGTCCCGCTTGTAAGCGAGACTTAAAACCCGAAAAGGTATCAAGTGATCTAGGCCACACGATTAGAACGTGGATCAACGGTCCACAGTCATCATCGACGACGGACTCGTCGCCAGCGAGACCGAACCCTAAACGGACGGTGGGGGTCTACTAGGGATGTACCAGGGCTCCAGCTAGTGCTGTGAGGAGGGCGATCAAACTGGACAACGACGGCGGGCTCAGGCGAGGTCGCGGCAGGGGCTGAGGTGGACGGATTCGATGGTAGCGTCTCCTCCTCTGCTGCGGCTTCCTCCGGTGAAATTCTGGCGGCCTGCTGCTCGAGCTGCTCCGGCAAGAAGTGGGGAAGGACTGGGAGTGAGAGGGGATTCGAATGGTGTGGGATTGAGACTGGGGAAGGCCTCCTTATATAGGGTTGAGGAGGGGACCGAGGGGGCGACGGCGAGCTCGTCGGTGACGAAGATACAGGGTGCTATCGGCATGGGCGGCATAGGCGGATGGTGGCTTGCCTCCTAGCGGTGCTCTACGGCTTAATGGCGACTGTGGGTCGAGGCAGAGCGGCGTGCGGGATTTGGTGCCGAGGCGCGGTATGTTGCGTGCTGGTGGCGATCGTGCTCTGGCGCGCTCTGGCTGCACGCACAGAGAAAGGGCGGTGAGGCTGGGGAGTGGTCCAGGGGATGGGGTTGATCGAGGGGTGGACCATGGGCAGCGGTAGGGTGGCGCCTAAGTCCTTGGAGCGGCGGAGACGGGCTAGCGGTCTCCTGCGCCTTGTGCACACTTGGCCGACGAGCATGGCATTGGGGCGGCATGGCACTGGCGCCAGGGGCTACGGATAGAGGTGGGTCTGGTCTGATTGGGCCCGGGGGAGACAAAGATGATCAATGCAACCCAAATGGCTCGACAAGATTAGCTCCAAAACAGTAATAGTTAGGCCATAATGATTCTGCTAACAAGGTGTTCAATCAAATAGCCACATGAACAAAATGTTTGAGTTTTGAGCTGATTTTTGGTGGAGTGATGTAACTTATGCTTGAGCATCTAGTTTTGCTTGGGATTTAAAAATGGAGTTCATCTGAGTGGTTTTTGATAAGTGTGATCTAGATACATACACTTGGTTCCATTTTCAAATGCCATTTAAATTTAGTGTTTGAATGTTTTTGGGATGAAACAAAGTGGGCCTTGGTACATCACTACTTGTATTAGCAAGGGGTGAAAAGAACCACAATTGTTTCTGTTAGGATTTGAGTTCTAGGAATACCCAAAGTAGGATAGGGGATTAAAATGGCAAAAGTGACCATTTGGTTATTTTATTCTTTTTGATTTGTTTTTCTTTGGGATTTGCTTGGGGATGATCTAGATGATGTTTAATTTACCTTAGAATCATTTTACAACCAATGGATCACTCAAACATGGCAATTCAAAACAACTCCTAATTTAAATGCACACACATATGAATGCTTAATGATTTTAAATGGAAAAGTTTTTGTTAACCCTAAATTGGGTAGATTTGATCTTGATTAACCTTGGATTAAGTTTTGGGATGTTACACTTACATGACAAGTTTACTTTGAAAACATAATGAACCCCCGTAGGTGACTACGAGGTTCTCCCTGTTCTTGGGTTTGTACCCCTCGGACCCTATTTAAAATGACCAAGCATGTACTAGGGTTCATTTCAATACACTTTAACTTGTCATATCATCATTCTTGTTTGAGCATTGCACTGATGCCATGTGTTGATTGTTGCCTTCCTTTCTAGTGTTTCTGCTTCTTATCGGTGGACCTCAGAGCTGATGTGAGCAACGAGATCGAGTCCATGGTTGAAGATCGCGATTAACACCATCGAAGGTTATCGACAAACAAGTCCATCTGATGAACCCTAAAGATCTATAGTGGGTATCAACAGGCAAAGGCATAGCATATCCCCACACATGATATAATCCTATGCTTTCAAAGTATTTCAATCTTGCCATGTGCATATGATTACAAAGTCTTTATCGATAATAGAGCAATCCTATCTGATGCATGTTTCCTTGCAGCCTATATTCCCTGATCTACCGCTCCTACCATAACTAGGGTTTGGATTAGGAGCTCTACTAGAGCTATTTATATCTGTTGTGCTTAGCCATGCTTAGCTGTTACCACTGGTCCATCCGGTTGATGAATCAGAGCTATGAATGAACCTAGTTGGATAGGATTGTTGGGTCCGCAGCATAGAAAACAAAAAAATTCCTACGGTGTGAACTACACGCCAAGATCTATCTACTAGGTACAAAGCAATGGGTGGACATACATCCAACGAGAACTTACCCTCGAAGACAACGAGTTTTGTTAACGAGTAGGAACTCGTGGTTGATGTAGTCGTACACTTGCCGATCTCAAGATCATGAGGAAGTCTAGCAGGTCTGGCTCCAGCACGTCCATCAGATCCAGCTCCACCACCACCAAGTCCAGCACCGCAAAGCAGCGGTGCATCCGTGATCGCACGCACGTCCGGTACCCCGACAACCTCCATCCCTCGCTCCAGCAAAGCAACGGAAGCATCAAATCCTTTCCAGATAAAGCCACCGAGAACATGTATCTCGCTAATCCGAGACCATGGGGGAATAATACTAGAGGGGGAGAGAGGTCCTTCACAAGAAGGTGTGTTTGAGAAGTGAGGAGAGGGTGGCCTTTTATAGGAGGAGGGGGGTGCCCCTCCTTCATGGCCGGCGCATAGAGGAGGTGTCTCTTCACATCCTCCATTCATGTGGTGGTAACCCCTCCACATTAAAATGCCTCTTCACATTCCCTTTTAAAGTCTCCACTTTAAATGAATTAAATTTCTCCAAATTTAATGCTCTCTCATTTAATAAAACTCTTTTATTATTTTTATTCAGAATTTTGTTAATTACTTTAATTAACAAACATTCACATAAAACCCCCTGCAACATTTCAATATTACATGCAGAACCAATTTCAGCAATTTCACCCGAAACAGTTTCGGTATCTATTGAAATAATTCCAGCGCTTTCTTAAATCTTTATCTCAAACATATTTGCTCTAAATGGTGTCGGTATCCCTTAAGTGTGTCACCCTATGGTTCACAAATAATGCAGACATGATCGAGACCCCTCTAAGATCAATAATCAGAAGCGGGGCCTGGAGATCCATACTGACTCCTACACATTCAACGATGACTTCTGTGATCGTGAGAACCTTTAATACTAATAACTAAACCCCTTTGTCTCGCGATATATTACATGTCCGAGATTCGATCATCGGTATCTCCATACCTATTTTGATCTCGTTGCCGACATGCACTCTTTTCTTGTTCCCGTGATATAAGATTCTAGTGATCACATCACTTGCTTGCAAGCTATCTTAATGTGATATCACCGAGAGGGCCCAGAGTATATCTATCCGTCATCGGGATTGACAAATTCCACTCTTGATCCATGAGCCTCAACATAACACCTTTGTAGCACTGAACCCACCTTTATAGTCACCCTGTTACGGTGTGACGTTTGGTGTTAGCAAGATACTCTTCTGGTGTTAGCAATTAACATGATCTCATGGTCTAAGGACTAAGATTACTTCGTATGATGTTATAGCAATATAAACATAATGACTTGATTGTAATGCTATACTTCGGATGAATGTTCATCACATCATTCCACCAATGTTGTGACCTCGTTATTAACAACATCCAATGTCCATGATTAGGAAACCTTGACCATCTTGTTAATCAACGAGCTAGTCTATAAGAGAGGCATAACTAGGAACCCTTTTTGTTTATTAAACGCACATGTATTGACGTTTCCGATCAATACAATTATAGCATGCAAAATAAACATTTATCATAAACATGGAATAAGATAATAACCACTTTATTATTGCCTCTCGGGCATATTCCCTTCAAGGATGACGTGGTATGATCAGGGGTGCAAGTTAAACATGCTAATACTTTTATGGGAGGCCACGTCGGGTTGTGGTTTTTGCAGCCCCATACTTGCCACCACTAGGATCTGAGTTCTTGCATCTTGAACCAAGACGAGCGTACAACCACACGGGGGCCTAGAAACCCCCTCGACTAACTGACTTGCCTAGTAGATTCCATGAGCCACATAGTTCGGGCGTTCCATTCGACATATGCATTTTTGGCTATTCTGAAAGGCGGTGAAGGAGGTGCATTCATACAGGTAGGTAAGCGTGGCCTGGAACAGTAGAGACATAGCCTCCGTAATCTTGAACCCTGCGTACATCTCTAGGGACCGACTTTGGGACTTGACTCGTTAAGTCGGCATCTCCTTAGGGTGTGACTCATGGTCTCGGTGAAAGCAAGGTAAAGGTCGTGGTCAACCACTCTTTGTCGGCCTTCCAAGAAAGAGGTTGTATAGCTTGGCACTAAGAATCAGTTGGTACGTGTGGGTAAAGTTGTGCACCCCTACAGGGTAATAATCTTTTTGAAAAGTCGTGTTCATGGTTATGGATGACTTGGTAATAGATTCAAAGATCATATAGAAGAATAAACTAACTGTAAAACTTGATAAGAGAAGTGAGGTGTGCTTAAGGATGCTTCCTCGGTGATCGATGGGGTGATCCTAGTTGGTAGGTTGAGGTGATAAAGATTCGGTGGATATCAAAAGAAGTTCAAAGCTAGATATGTCACTTTCTTATCCCCTTTTAAAAGGTTCTATTAGTCGAGCTTCTCCTCCCTCTTTTACAAAGAAAGTTAGCTTTATGCAAAATAACCCCGCCAGCCATAAGTCATGCGGAGTACACCATATACTTAGGCTTGCTTTGTTGATACTTTTGCAGTAGGTAAGTGTTACCATAGAAGAAGAGTTTTCTACAACATCGACATCGATGAGTAGCTTGGGGTTCCCGGTCGGCAGACTGGAATCTATGGAATGGGACGTCATCATTATGCGTCAAGCCTCTTAGTCCATTCGTTAAGTTTTCTATACTTAATAGCATAATTTGCCTTCCGTTGTTTGATGTTTGTGGTCAGTGACCTCTGCTTGTAATATTTTGGTTCTTCGCTCAGTTATGAGCTTGCTGTAATAACTTTTGTGTCAGGGTCATTGTAATGTTACCATTTCTTTCTCTGTTCGCTTCTAAGATTTAGGTTAGGCTTATATCAGACGGAGGTCTAGGATTTGTCTAGCCCTAATCTCGGGGATGTCACAATGATCATGGCTTATAAGACAAAAATCAAAAGCTAGAATTAGAGCCCAACCAAACCATGCTTAATTCTCGCGGAACTCTTGGTATTTCTCCCTTATTTTAGTACTTGGGTACCTTCCATTGAATTTAACAAAAATATGAACAAGTAGGTATCATAGACTTGTAGATCAATTTCGAGATACTTTCATTAAATTGCAGTAACACCATTCTATTCCACGAACATAACCATAACGTTTGAACATATTATTGAGAATTCATGGAATCCTAAACCATAAACTCTAAACCCTGACCAAGCAGGTATCATGCACTTATAGATCAAAATTTGATATACTTTCGTTAAATTGGGTAACACCATTCTCTTCCATGAATATATGAATAAACCTTGAACATTATTGAAAATTCCCGAAACCCCAAACCCCTAAAACCGAAACCCTAAACCCCTAAACCCTGAACAAGCACGTAGCATGCACACGTAGATCAAAATTTGAGATACTTTCATTAAGTTGGGTAACTGATGACTGCAAGTAAATAGATCATTTGTAGCTAGTTTCGAAATAAAGATATTGATCCCACAAGAAGTAGGAGTCTGAAGTCTAATAACTCTTGAAATAAATATTACGATAGAAATGCTAGATTAAGTTCTATGTAACAAGATAAAATGCGAGTATTATGTAAAAGCGTGTTTTGGGGTTTTAGGTATAAGAGCAATAATAAAGTAAAGTAAAATAACTTAATACAGAAAGTAAGTATCGCGTATGTAAGAAAGATTAGAAATGCAATAGGGAAAAAGCGTTCTTAGGGAGTAGCGGATACACCACTAGTATTATGAGGATCTAAGATAAAGATTTTTATCGTGAACATTATCAACTATATATGTGTGGAAGGAACTCCGTATTTGGACAATTAGGCAGCAACCGCTGCTCACATCATCCTCATAACCACAACAGTCAGCAGTCGACATAAATCGAGTTACTGCACTATTAAGGGATGTAATCCCGTAGGACGTATCCCATGGCATGGATAATGTTCCGTGAGTTTCCTCGGTTTTCCAAGTTGATATGTAAGGGGTTCCAACATCTTTGTAGTCACTGTAAGTGCTAGCATGCCTTCGTCTACCAACTAGTAGTTCCCTCCATCAAGTCCCCATGAGAGGCAAATATTGAGAGGTCGACTTCTCTCAACATCAAGATGTAGAGAATCTAACACATGGTCACAATGATGAATATCATAATAGACTTTATCTTATTTCAATCTCATACTAGGGTTTCTCCATCTCCCCAAGAACTAAAGATCTACTCAGACATGGAGGCAATCAACATCATGGCAATGGTAATGTAAACAATCATAGATGAATAGTACTTGTATAAATCCACAACGAGTATGGGAATTACAACAAGATCTAGACAAGGATGTAGATGGGATGGATGGATATAGTGATGATGCAGCAGTGGATGATCAAGATCTATGCCTTAGCCTCCTGGATCTGCGCAGGGCGAAGATGGATCCTTGTGGATGAGTTCCCCCTCCAGATGCCTTCCAAAGGTGAGGTTTCTGCGATTTCTGGGTGTTCTGTATGTCGTCTCTCCGAACCAATTGCACGGGGTGAAACTATTTGTCGAGGCGGAGGAGGTGCCAACGGCCGGAGCTATACGGTCGGAAAATTTACTCCTGCCATATAGTTGGTCGTTGAACCTTCTTCCTCCCTTGTTCGCTTCAGGTATTATTAATATTTCCCAAATAAGCGATTTATGTTTAACTCTTTTTCTCCACAGTACAACTTCTCCAAGAATTGTATCTATCGGATCCATCATCTGTCCTGATCCTGGTGAAAATAGACATAAAATGTGCGCGCGAACGTCGTAAATTACCAAGATCCTACATCTACAATGCAAAATAATAATATAAAACATGATGCAAATATGCACTCATCAACTTCCCCAAGCTTAGACTATTGCTTGTCCCGAGCAAGTTTTATCTTAATGGATGTGATCCTCATATTCATGAAGCTGAGTCAATTAAAATAAATAAGGCAGTTGCAGCATGTGTTTATCATATATGATACATAGGAACAAGTTCGTGAATAGTACCTTACTTGAACCATCTGAATAGTATTAATAGGCTTCCACACCTTAGTTATCAATAGTTCATAAAATATGAATCTCAACATAATATAAAAGTATCTGGCTCAACCGAATGAGTTAACGAGGTAGTCCCAAGTGTTTTAGGATCAACGTAATCACTTGGGATTCAAAATCTCAAAAGTGTCTCTTTGTCATACTACAATACAGTGGTATATGACTATTTGATATTTGCACAATCGCTCTTTTTCTTCTTTCTTTTTTGCTTCTTTTGCATATATGCTCACACTTTTGTTTTAAGTGTTGTGCAAAGGAGCTAGCCATATATTCCACCTTATGTAGGAATTCAAAGTTCAACGATCTCAATTAATAAATTCCAACTGTATATGAAGCATTCTTATGACTTGGAGATTCTACCATGACTTGTTCTCACTCTATTTCGATAGCACTTTCATTTTCCCTTGTTCAAGGTTTCTTTTTCAACTTAATTATATAGATAATTTCTCTTTGTAAATCAAACCGTAGACTTACAACATGTTGACCAAATTATCTTTATGTGTTCCATTAATACCAATGGTGTGGAAGTCTCCTATTGCTATCATCAAATGCAAGTAAAATCATACTCAAGCCATTCATATATAATTAAAGCAAACACAAACTCAATATTGCTCCATATATAATAATAAACTTGGAATTTCATAAAAGGGATTGACTATTCCTGAAGGGAATTCTAATGATGCAAACTTTATTTCTAGTCTGAACTAATGCAAAAATAATAATAATAACTTATAAGATAGATTACAAGGTCTTAAAGATCTCCCCAAGCTTGGTATCAAGCCAGGCGGGATTAAATAATCCCTTGTGATTATTTGATACCGTGATTGTTGTAGATCACTGTGACGCCATGGCACGTGGTATCTTCTCATCGCGGGCCAGCCTGAGGCGGAGGGATTGGTTGACAGCTTCTAATTCTTTAACACGTAGCTTGTCGAAAAGATTGTTCCTCTCCATCACTTCCACTTGTTCTTTAATGACCTCATTGTTATCCTGAAGTGCTTGTAGTGCCTTAAGACTCATAGAAAAACCTGCTTCGGTTGTGCGCTTGATATCTTCATCAAGTTTATCAAGATAAAGTCATAGAAAGCAAAGGTGTTTGGGCATCGAGGAACTCTATAGGGATGGTCTTGATCTCCTTACCTTGCCCGCTATGGCTCCCGGTCTCCATGGGAGCTTTTCTTCTTGAATTATGTTCCTTGGTTGAGATCCCTCACGTGTATACAACAGGTAGATTGGTTTCTGTAGATTGTGATTAGAGAGAGAGACAGTGGTAGTATATAAGGGGGGTCAAAGGTCGGTAAAACTCGCGAGAAATACCAAATTGTCGTACAAGAAAAGAATCTTAACGAAATAGAGAAAGAAATCACGGATTTGGAAGAGTCCTGCCGCATAACGACCAACTATACGGGCGCGACACGTATAGGTCTGGCCATCTAGTTTGTTCCGGGCTGATATTTCCAAATATATCGAGTCCAGGTCGATTAAATCACAACTTAGAACCGATAATAACGTTTTTTTATAATATTACGAATGAAAAACAAACAAAAAGTGTCTGAGAGTTTAACGACCAACTATACGGCGGAATTTTTGCTCCGGTTGTATAATTGCGACCGTATAGATACAAACACCGAAAATCAAACGTGTCTAAGAGATTAACGACCAACTATACAGCCGAAATTTTGGCTCCGGTCGTATAGTTTCGACCGTATAGATATAGACACCAAAAAGAAAAACTATATGAGAGTTCAACGACCAACTATACGGCCGAAATTTTTGCTTCGGTCGTATAGTTGTGACCGTATAGGCTTAGATATTGAAAACAATTTCACAAAGATGATATAGAGAGTTTAACGACCAACTATACGGTGGGAGCTCCTTCTCCGGTCGTATAGCTCCGCCCGTACAGTTGGTAAAACCCCTCTAAAACTTCAGAAAAACATAAGGAATTCATTGGCAGAATTTTTATGAGTAAAATTTGTGAAAACAAATCACTTATTTGGGTAAGAACACTTACCTTGCACTTACCATTTTCTTATTCGGGGATGAGAAAGTTCCTCCAACAATAAAGACTTCTTATCCCCTAAAGGAATTGACCTTAATTCGTTGAATATTTCTCGTAAACAAAAATCACCAGGACTAAAGTTATTCTCAACAAGATTGGTACCTTGTTGGGCTATCATGGACACTGCATTTAACATCTTTATGTCCTGCCTCTACATAATCTGCAACTCAAATTCTTGAAGCGGAAGAATCCAACGGATCAGTCTTGGCTTATGTTCTTTCCTTTCAAGGAGTTCTTTTAAGCCATCACGATCCATATGAACTCTTACCTTTGCATGAACTATGTAAGAACAAAATTTATCACAAGATAAAAATACAGCAAACAGTTCCTTTTGTTCCTTTGGATAATTCTTCTGAGCACCATTTAGAGTTGTACTAGCATGATGTATAATATTAAATCTATGACCAATATGTTGTCCTAGAGTTACTCCTACAAGATCATCACTAGCTTCACATATTAAGTCAAAGGTTGTATCCCAGATAGGTTGTTTAATGATAGGGGCACGAGATAAAGCATTTTTGAGTTGATCAAAGGCTTCAAGACATTTATCATCCAAATTAAATCTTACTCCCCTTTGTAGGAGGTTAGTCAAAGGTTTAGATATTCCACAGAAATTTCTAATGAACCTTCTATAAAAACCCACATGACGAAGGAAACTTCTTATACCTTTAATATCCCTAGGTCATGGCATTCTCTCAATTGCCTCAACCTTAGCTCTATCAATTTCAATTCCCTTACCTGATACCTTGTGCCCAAGGACTATACCTTCTTTGACCATAAAATGGCATTTCTCCCAGTTTAGAAAAAGATTGGTTACTTCATAGCGCTGCAAAACTCTTTTGAGATTATCCAAGCAGCTCGTAAATGAAGTTCCATAGACAAAAAAAGTCATCCATAAATACTTCCATTATGAGTTCTATGAAATCAGGAAAAATAGCAGTCATGCATCTTTTAAAAGTAGCTGAAGCATTACATAAACCAAAAGGCATACGTCGGTAAGCGTGTAAACCATAAGGACTAAAGAAAGTTGTTTTAACTTGGTCATCAGGATGAACAACTATTTGAGAAAAACCAGAGTATCCATCCAAGTAACAACAATGAGTATGGTTTCCTAACCTCTCTAAAGTTTGACCTATGAACGGTAAAGGATAGTGATCTTTCCTAGTTTCTTTATTTAATTTTCTGAAGTCTATGCACTCCTATGCCCAACAATAGTTCTAGTATGTATCAATTCATTATTTTCATTAGGAACAACAGTGAAAACGCCCTTCTTAGGGACACAATGAGCAGGACTTACCCATTCACTTTCTTTACCAGGATAGATTATACCTGCGTCTAGTAGGCGTACAATTTCTTTTCTTACCACTTCTTTCATTTTAGGCTTCAATCTTCTATCAAATTCTGCAACTGGTTTAGCACCTTCCTCCATGAATATTTGATGGACAACTATCATGGGACGGATGCCCTTCAAGTCATCCATTGAGTACCCAAAGGCCTTGCGATGCTCCTTAAGTATCTCCATAAGTTCTTCTTCTTCTTTTCCTGAAAGTTTAGTACTAATAATAACAGAAAATTTATTTGTATCATCTAGAAACATGTATTTGAGATTATCTGGTAGATTCTTCAACTCTGGGGGTGGTAGTTCCTCGTCCCCTCTCATTTATGGCTCTTCAAAAGCCTCTTCAGTTGGAGGTCCCATTATGGGAAGTGAATCAAATCCATCTTCTAATTCTTCCAGGGACTTGTCCTCCATAAATATTTCTTCATAATTTGGATCTTCATTTATTTCTTCTTCTTGATTACCAAAGAAAAGAGCCACCATTTCTTCAATAGTTCTCTCTTCGTATTCTTCTTGTATTTGCGGAGGTCTGTCTTTAGAATTGGAAAAATGGAATTTATTTTCCGTTCCCCCAAGCTTAAGAGACACAATATCCTTCTTCAAATTAACATAGGCACCTACACCCAAGAAGTTTCTAATAGGGCAAAGAGTGTCAGCTGGCATATCAACAACTACAAAATCGATGGGAAAGTTTTTATTGCCAATTGTGACGGTTGCATCTTCAACTACTCCCATTGGAATTCTAAGATTTTTATTGGCTAACATAATTGTCATATCAGTATTTTCAATTGTAGCCGGTTCTATTTCTTCTTTTATTTCTAAATATAAATCATAAGATATAACATTAACTTGAGTGCCAAGATCACATAAACCGTAATGCGAGGTTTCTTTAAATATGCAGGGAAGAATAGGCTTACCCACACCATTAACCTTTATTTTACCTTCAACAATATGGAAGTCTCTTCATCAAGTTCAAATATGTTACAATGTGCGTACATAGCCGTAATTTCTTCCTTGGTTACCTCTTCATCTTTGGTTTCCTCCAGATGTTCCACGACATATGGCAAATTTTCTTCTTCATTTTTATCCTGTACTGCCTTGACCTGTTCATATTCAAGAATATGCTTTCCTGTAGTGTTAGGAAAAGGCATTTCATTTATTGGTTCTAAAGAGGCTAGTGTTGCATTATCTTCTCTTTTCTTCTCAGGTTCGGGTGGTGGATCATACTTGACCGGTCCCTCTTTTGGAACTTTAATATGTTCTATAAAAGCTTTAACAACTTGCAACACAAGATCTGAATCCAAGTAAAGTTTCTTAGATAATTCTTTTACATGGCCTTTTTTATTAGTCATGAATACAATCATGTTCTATTTCTACACCTCCTTCACTTTCTAGACTAAAATTCCATGAAACTCTATGATCACGAATTCTATTAAGTAAAGCCCAAGCTTTAGGTATAGGAAGATTCATCAAGGCTCCTTCAGCGAAAGAGTCTAGTTCAATTTTATTAGATTCAATTAAACCGCCATAAAAGATATGCAATAATTACCATTCAAGTAAATCATGATGAGGACATAGACATAGTAAATCTTTAAATCTGATATAAGCTCTTACTAGTCCTTCAGTAAAATGGTTTTTCCAAGTCATTATAAGACGCCCGATTCCAAAAGATTTTGAAAAAAGGTAATATTTTGCTAGAGATTCACAAGCTAGATTATCCCAAGTAGTAGTGGCTTCAGGTGGTAGAGATCTATATCATGAGAGAGCTGTACTAGTCAAAGTCTGACTAAAAAGTTTAACTCTTACCTCATCAGCGGTATATCCCCTTAATAGAAAAGTGCCACATATATCCTTGAAGCATGCAATATGCTCATATGGATCAGGATCTTCTTCATATCCAGTAAATTGCTCCTTATGTAGAATACTAAGTAGTAGAGGATTTATTTCAAACCCCCTTTTATTCTCATTGGAGTAGTTTCTTTTATAAATATGGTAGGGCTTCCCAAAGCAGTTGAGTGGGTTAGCACTAGTCATATGCTCAAACTCCATCATGTTGGTGGGAACTTGTAACTCAAAACAAAATTTAGCAAGACAAAAATAAATAAGTAAAAACTAAAATACCTACAACGCTTAGCTCCCCGGCAATGGCGCCAGAAAATAGCTTGATGACTGCAAGTGCATAGATCGCTGGTAGCTAGTATCGAAATAAAGATATCGATCCCATAGAGAGAAGGAGTCTGAAGTCTAATAACTATTGAAATAAATATTACGATAGAAATGCTAGATTAAGTTCTAAGTAACAATATAAAATGCGAGTATTGTGTAAAAGGGTGTTTTTGGGTTTTAGGTATAAGAGCAATAATAAAGTAAATCAAAATAACTTAGTACAGAAAGTAAGTATCGTATGTAAGAAAGATTGGAACTACAATAGGGAAAAGCGTTCTCAGGGAGTAGCGGACACACCGCTATATTATGAGGATCTAAGATAAAGATTATTATCATGAACATTCTCAACTATGTATGTGTGGGAGGAACTCTGTATTTGGACAATTAGGAAGCAACCGTTGCTCACATCAGCCTCATAACCACATCAGTCAGCAATCGACATCAATTGACTTACTGCGCTATTAAGGGACGTAATCCCGTAGGACGTATCCCATGGCATGGATAGTGTTCCGTGAGTTTCCTCGGTTTCCTAAGTTGATACATAAGGGGTTCCAACAGCTTTGTAGTCACTATAAGTGCTAGCACTCCTCCGTCTACCAACTAGTAGTTCCCTCAATGAAGTCCCCATGAGAGGCAAATATTGAGAGATCGACTTCTCTCAACATCAAGATGTAGAGAATCTAACACATGGTCACAGCGATGAATATCATAATAGACTTTATCTTATTTCAATCTCATACTAGGGTTTCTCCATCTCCCCAAGAACTAAAGATCTACTCAGACATGGAGGCAATCAACATCATGGAAATAGTAATGGAAACAATCATAGATGAATAGTACTTGTATAAATCCACAACGTGTACGGGAATTACAACAAGATCTAGACAAGGATGTAGATGGGATGGATGGAGATGGTGATGATGCAGCGGTGGATGATGAAGATCGATGCCTTAGCCTCCCGGATCTACGCAGGGCGAAGATGGATCCTTCTGGATGAGTTCCCCCTCCAGATGCCTTTCGGAGGTGAAGTTTCTGTGATATCTGGGTGTTCTGTATGTCGTCTCTCCAAACCAATTGCACGGGATGAAACTATTTGATGAGGTGGAGGCAGTGCCAACTATACGGCTAGAGCTATATGGCCAAAAAATTTGCTCCCGCCATATAGTTGGTCGTTGAACGTTCTGCCTCCCTTGTTCGCTTCTAGTTTTCTTCTAGTATTATTAATATTTCCCAAATAAGCGATTTACATTGTATTTAACTCCTTTTCTCCATAGTACAACTGCTCCAAGAATTATATCCATTGGATCGATCATCTGTCCCGATCCTCGTGAAAACAGACATAAAATGTGCACGCGAGGGCCGTAAAATACCAAGATCCTACATCTACAATGCAAAATAATAATATAAAACATGATGCAAATATGCACTCATCAGTAACGCCATTCTATTTGACGAATATAAGCATAAATCTTGAGCATTATAGAAAACTCCCTAAACCCTAAACAACCCCTAAAACCTAAAACCTAAATCCTAAAACCCTAAACCCTCAGACCATAAACCCTAGCCAAGCAGGTGCCATGCACTTATAGATCAAAATTTGAGATACTTTCATTAAATCAGGTAACACCATTCTAATCGTCAAATATAAGCATACATATTGAGCATTATTGAAAATTTGCTAAACCCTAAACCCTAAACAACCCATAAAACTAAATTGTAAAACCCTAAAACCCTAAACCCTCAACTCATAAACCCTAACCAAGCAGGTACCATGTACTTATAAATCAAAATTTGAGATACTTTCAATAAATTGATGTAACGCCATTCTATTCCAAGAATATAAGCAAAAAGCTTGAACATTATTGAAAATTCCAGAAACCCTACACCCCTAAAACCAAACCCTAAACCCCTAAACCCTAAAACTCGAAACCCTAAACCCTGAACAAGCACGTGGCATGCACTTATAGATCAAAATTTGAGATACTTCCGTTGAATTGGTAATGCTATTCTATTCGACCAATATAAGCATAAATCTTGAGTATTATCAAAAATTACTTAAACCCTAAACCCTAAACAAACCCTAAAACCTAAACCCTAATAAAATCTAAAACCCCAAACCCTCAACCCATAAACCCTAACCAAGCAGGTCTCATGAACTTATAGGTAAAAATTTGAGATACTTTCAATAAATTAGGTAACACCATTCTATTCGAAGAATATAAGCATAAAGCTTGAGCATTATGAAAAATCGCTAAACACTAAACACTATACAACCCATAAAACCTAAATCGTAAAACCCTAAAACCTTAAACCCTTGACCCATAAACCCTAACTAAGCAGGTACCGTGCACTTATAGATCAAAATTTGAGATACTTTCATCAAATTGCGGTAACGCCATTGTATTCCACGAATATAATCATAAAGCTTGAACATTATTGAAAATTCCCTAAACCCTGCACCCTAAAACCATAAACCCTCAAACCCTAAACGACCCTGACAAATGAGGTATCATGCACTTGTAGATCATAGTTTCAGATATACTTTCATCAAATTGTGTTAACGCCATTCTATTCCATGAATATAAGCATAAAGCAGCTTGAACATTATTGAAAATTCCATAAAACCTAAACCCTAAACCCCTAAAAACCATAAACCATAAACCCTAGAACCCTAAACCGTCATCCCCTCAACCCCTTACCAACCAGGTATCATGCACTTATAGATCAGAATCTGAGATACTTTCATTAACTTGCCATAACACCATTCTATTCCATGAATATATAAGCATATATATAAAGCTTGAACATTATTATTGAAAATTCCCTAAACCCTAAAACCTAGAAAACCCTAAACCCTAAAACCCTAAACCCTAAATACTAAACCTTAAACTCCTAAACCCTAAACCATAAAATCGTAAACCCTAAACCCCTAAACCCTTAACCCAAAAAGCCTGAACCCTAAAACCTAGGCAATATATATCTTGTGGGAAAACTAGGGTAGTGGGATTTTGATACATACTTATTTGTAGTTTCTTCATGTCAAAAGCCATTGTCGTCGCTTAAAAATTGAAAAAACTTCAAATTTGGAAGCTTCCTTTATTTGTAAATAATATTTTACATGCCAATACGCACCAATCTATCAAATAAGGACATGTTATTATAAACTATAGCAAATATATGTCCATGACCTTGGTCATCTGGTTTGAAAGCCATGCATGTTCATACATGGTACACCATATATCGTATGACAAAATTAAAGCCATTATTATCGATTGGGGATTTTAAAATAACTTCAAATATGGAAGATCTTTTTGTAAACAATGTTTAAATGCCAATATGCACCAATCTACAAATCTTGGTTACATTATCATAAAGTACGGTAACATATATGTCCTTAACATTGGTCATCTAGTTTTTGAAAGCCATGAATGTTCATACATGGTACGCCATATTGTGAAACAAGTTTTTCCAAGAGTTATCAAATTTTAAGATTATGTTTTTTCATGGAAACTAGCTAGTGCACATAGTGAGACAACAAGAGATAAAAAAATGTTGTATTTCCTTTTTTAAATGGCCCAAATTTGGTGTCATGACCATTCATATCAAAAAGTTGAATCTTGCAAAACTCTCGGTAGTTCTCCAATATTTGACTAATTCGGTACCTTTAAATTATTTTTAAAAAGTCAAGAGCAAGCTATATCATACACTTTGTAGTTCGAAATTAGACATACTTACTTTACATTGTCAAAAAGTCATGTTATTGCACATATTTAGCTACAAAGTTTGGAAATTCATGAAAGTAGGGCATTATCCATCAAATATGGAATCTCCTTTTGTAAACATTGCTTGGAATGCAAAGATGCACCGATCTACCAAATATGGACACGTTTGTAAGCTTGATTGGTGAAGATGCATCAATGTACAAAGTAGTACAAAACATGGACACGGTATAGAGACTATGGCTATGACCTTGGTCATCTTGTTTGAAAACCTTGAATTAATGTTCATTAATTTCAGCAGATGTCTATAAACTCATTAAATGCTAGAAAGCATACAGGAATGTGGGTCTATCTGACTGGGACAACATCCCAAGTAGGGTAGCGTACCTTAGAAGCTTCAACTTCAAAATTTCGGTAGAGCGCCAAAATATCCCGCCCATCCATTCAAACATCCAACCCCAAAAATTATTTTATTGCACAAACTTAGCCTGGAAGCTTGAAAGGGCGTTATACATTGTGTGAAAATGAGGGCGGTGGCATTTTGAGCCATCATATTTGTAGTTGCTCAACAACATAACACATTACTATTACTTGGACATTTGAAAACAAACTTCAAATTTGGAACTAGACATATTGGTTGATTTTCCAAGATGCACCGATCTACCAAATGTGGACACGTCATCATAAACTATGACCATGACCCACCTTTTTTTGGATGATGGTCATCTTCTTGAAAGCCTTGAATAGTTCAAAAAATTTCCTAGAAACTCATTTACATGCTGGAAAGGAACTTTCGTTGGCATGTGGGTCTAGACGGTGATAGCGCATCTGAGTGGCCCTATGTTGGAGTAGAGTATGCTAGGAGCTTTGACCTCAAAAATTTGGTATGGCTCCCAAACATCGCACCCATCCATTAAAATATTCCGCACATCCATTCAAACATACTTCACCTTTTTAGAATGCCCTACTCCAGAAAGAAGAACCCGAGGAGCACTGCAATAACATAGGGATATAGGTGGTAAATTTGTGTTCTCGAAAGTGCATCACCCTATCGATGTTTCCCTACCCTTCTTCAATATTTACCTGCCCGCCCACTCTAAACTACACTAACTTTTTGGACCCACCATACAAGTGACCCACATGTTAGTGAGCCAGAATTACGGGAAGTAGAGATTCCTATCGCTTGTTGTTCAAAAATCAAAAAAAAATTCACTAAAACGAGATAAAATGGTTAAAATAGGCGAACCCTGCTCGGAAGCTTGAAAATTCATGAAACTTGGGCATTATCCGTCAAGTTTTTTATACTTTGTGAGAAAATTAGTGCGGTGAGATTTTGAACCACATATATTCTTTGTAGTTGCTTCACAATGGAAGCCATTATTGTCACTTTGACAATTTAAAATAACTTAGAATTTGGATGCACCCTTTGTAAACATTGTTTGAAATTCCAGTATGCAGTTATGCACCGATCTACCAAACATGGACACGGTATCATAAACTATGGCAAACATATTTCCATGACCTTGGTCATCTCATTTGAAAGCCATGAATATTCATACATGGTACACCATATTGTGAAACAAGTTTCTTTGAAAGTTGTCAAGTTTTACCATATTTTTCATGGAAACTAGGTAGCACACATAACAATATACTGTGCAAAAGAAAGACATTGCTTCAATTTATGTATTTTTTATTTGGATTTTTCTTTCAAAAGGTCCCAAAAATTGGCTGCATTAGCATTCATATCAAGAAGTTAAGGGGTTGTTTTGTTAAGCTTATCTATCGCTTTTAGCTTTATTTTATAAGCCACTTTAGATTTTGTCTTTTGGCTTATACCATCATTCAACTATGTCAGAGTAAAAGCTAAAAAAATAAAGCCAAAACATGTTCGTGGCTTATAAGACAAAAATCAAAAGCCAGAATAAGAGCCCAACCAAACAACGCCTAAATTTCGCAAAACTCTTGGCGTTTCTCCCTTGTTTTAGTACTTGGGTACCTTCAATTGAATTTAACAAAAAAATACTTGGGTATCATCGACTTGTAGAACAAAGTTTGAGATACTTTCATTAAATTGCGGTTACACCATTCTATTCCACGAATATAATCATAAAGTTTGACATATTGTTGAGTATTCCCGGAATCCTAAATCATAAACTCTAGACCCCTAAACCCTGACCAAGCAGGTATCGTGCACTTATAGATCAAATGTTGAGATACTTTTATTAAATTGGGTAACACCATGTTGTTCCACGAATATAAGCATAAAGCTTGAACATTATTGAAAATTATCGAAACCCAAAACCCAAACCCTAAACCCCTAAACACTAAAACCCTAAACACTGACCAAGCACGTAGCATGAACTTATAGATCAAATATTAAGACACTTTCGTAAAATTGGGTAACTCCATTCTATTCATCGAATATAAGCATAAATCTTGAGTATTATCGAAAATTCCCTAAACCCTAAGCAACCTCTAAAACCTGAACCCTAAAACCCTTAACCCTCAACCCATAAACCCTAACCAAACAGGTATCATGCACTTATAGATCAAAATTTGAGATACTTTCATTATGTCAGGTAACACCATTCTATTCGACGAATATAAGCATAAACTTGAGAATTATTGAAAATTCGCTAAACCCTAAACCCTAAACAACCCATAAAACCTAAATCGTAAAACCCTAAATACTCGACGCATAAACCCTAACTAAGCAGGTACCATGCACTTATAGATCAAATTTTGAGATACTTTCATTAAATTGCGGTGATGTTATTCTATTCCACAAATATAAGAATAAAGCTTGAACATTATTAAAAGAAAAAACCCTTAACTCTACATCCTAACCTCCTAACCCTAGAACCCTAAACCCTAACCTCCTAACCCTAGAACCCTAAACCCTTACCAAGCAGGTATAATGCACTTATAGATCATAATTTGAGATACTTTCATTAAATTGCGATAACGCCATTCTATTCCATGAATAGAAGCATATATATAAAGCTTGGACATTATTATTGAAAATTCCCTAAACCCTAAAACCTAAAAATCATAAACCCTAAACAATCATAAACCCTAAACAACCCTAAACCCTAAATCATGAACCCCAAACCCTAAATCATGAACCCTAAACCCCTAATTCCCTAAACCCTAAAATCCAAAACCCTAAACCATGAACCCCTAAACCCTCAACCCAAAATAAACCCTGGACCCTAAACCCTAGGCTATATACTTTGTGTGAAAACTGGGGTAGTGGGATTTTGAGCCATATTTTGTAGTTGCTTCATGACAAAAGCCGTTGTTGTGCCTTAGAAAATTGAAATAACTTTGAATTTGGAAGCTTCCTTTATAAATAATATTTTAAATGCCAATACACACCAACTACCAAATATGGATAGGTTATTATAAACTAGAGAAAACATATGGCCATCATGACCTTGGCCATCTGGTTTGAAAGCCATGCATATTCATACATGGTACTCCATACATTGTGAAACATGTTTTTTTCAAAAGTTATAAAATTTTAAGATTATATTTTTCCATGGAAACTAGCTAGTGCACAAAGTGAGACACCAAGAGAGAAAATAATGGTTGTATTTTGTTTTATATTTTGTTTCTTTGTATTTTTTAAAAAATGGCCAAAATTTGGTGTCATTACCATTCATATCAAAAAGTTAAATCTTGCGAAACTCTCTGTGGTTATCCAATATTTGACTAATTGGTACCTTTCGCTTATTTTTAAAAAGTCAAGAGTAAAGTATATCACACACTTTCTAGTTCGAAATTAGACATACTTACTTCATATTGTGAAAAGGTCATTTTATTGCATAGATTTAGCTAGGAACTTTGGAAATTCATGAAAGTAGGGATAATCTGGAATCTTATTTTGAAATGCCAAGATGCAACAATCTACTAGATATGAACACGCTATCATAAACTATAGCAGAGATATGGCCGTGACCTTGGACATCTTTTATGAAAGACTTCAAAATATAATGTTTATTAATTTCAGAAAATTTGTGGAAAATCATTTAAATGTTGGTAAGCATATTGTCACTGGTGTGTGGGTCTGAACAGGGCCAACACGTGAGAGCGGCCGTGTCAGAGTAGCGTACGTCAGAAGCTTCAATCTCAAAATTTTCCACATAGCGCCAAAACATCACGCGTATCTATTCAAATATCGTGCCCCGCTTTTTGCATATGCAAAATTCCTCTTCTATCCCTGGTCCAGAAAAAAGGACCGGAGGAGTAATGCAATAATAAAGGGCTATAGGTGGTAAATGTGTGTCATCCCACCTATATCCCCCATCGCCTTTTCCCCGCCCACACCCCTCCGACCTTGACCTTCCTCTAGCCGCTTTACCATCGGCTCTCTCTTCCACACCGAAGCTCCTCCACTGTCGATGCTCTCTTCCACACTAGAACTATTTCACCGACACCCTCGCCACACCAGATCTTCTTCACCAACGTCGTCGTCTACCCTACAGGGGCGCTTCACCAAATCACTCGCCGCTGACCCCGAAATGCCTAGCCACAGCCGCTGCCCCCGCCACCCTCTTGCCCGTCCCACCCATCCTCGCTGTGTAGCGGTAATTTATCTTGCCTGTTTGCTATTTTTTGGTACTCGTAAGCTACCAAATCATTAGAATGTTGCTCAATATCCTGCATGATATTACCATTTCCTTTGCATTCCACATCTGGTAGGTCCTATCCACATCATTAGCTTCTCTCTTTTATTCCCTTTCTTACATTCTCACGCTATCGATACAATCCTGGAACACTAACTCATAGATGCTATTCTTTCCGAGCACTCGCACGGGTGATGTAAACAGCTCGTAGAGGATCCAACACTGACAATCTGACACCAAGCAAGGCTGAAGTGCGAGGTTTCCTTGTGTTACTTAGGTCAGTTGCTTGTCATATTAATAAGTTATATAACCTGCATGCCTAATAAGTTAATTAGTCATTCTACCTAAAACCTTGCCATGACATTTGCATTCATGTTCTTTTGTGTTTCTATCTGCAAATGCTTAATTCATAAAATGTCCATCTAGTTTGAATCATATACCTGGTCATTTTTATTGCTATCTTTTTGGTGTTTTCACCTGCTTTCATCCTTCCAAACCAGTTATCTAGTTTGAATCATACATCTGGTAATTTTGAATGCTATGTGACGAGGGTTTAACTAATCAATGCCCATTGTTATGGACTTGGGTTTTGGAGAAGGAGGGAGCGCTGGAGACATCTATCGGCTAGAAAACAAGCACACAGGGGACTCGAAGATTTACCCAGGTTCAGGCCTCGTAGAGGTCCCTACTCCTGCTTGTCTGCTCATAGAATTATCAAAGGAATCGAAGATTACAATGGTGCGCAGATGCAATCTAGCAAGGGTTGTGGAAACTAGGGTTGCGTGTGTCCTCCTCGCCGCCCCCTCCTAGCCTTTATATAGATAGGCTAGGTCTCGGGTAGCAGGTCGAATCGGTTACATGTTAGGGTTTTCCCCTTTGAATTTTCTATCTTTAGCTTCTTCTTGTTCTTCAAGCAATCGAGAGTCCGTAGGTTACTCGAGTTCTTCATTTGGGCCTTGGTGACACCGTGGGCCTCTACGTATTCAGGTCGTATATACCAAACTCGAGTACCTGTAGGGTATACCCATGTCAGTAGCCTCCGAGTGTCCAGTGGAATCGCAGATTCGGCTGGACACTTTATGAAGCCTTTCGAGTGCATGACTGAGTATGTTTTTCGACTGCTCTGTTTATGTCATAGGGATTGTTGATGTGCGTGCCTGATTTAACCGATGTACCGGTATCAGTTAACTACCTTAGGGTAAAACAACGCCATCTACTCAAACTCGAGTCCCCGGACTCGAATATGGAAAAGTGCTGGTGTAATTCGACTCAAGCCGCGGAGGTCTTACAGGAGTCGAATTCCAGTATATGGGTGTGAGCACTCGACGCGTCCGTCATGGCATGTTCATTGTACATGTAGGCACGGATATATTTCTGGTAGTGCACAGCTAATGCGTTGCCAGGCCTTATTCAGGTCTTATCTTCACGCTGTAAGCACGGCATCCATCGCGGAGACGATTCGGGTGACCCAAGAGACGCAGTCTCTTTGTAGGGAAAAATTATGAGGCAATGTCGCCATAAACTTCGAGGTTGGATGTTATCAACACACAATACTTTGTACAAATAATCATAGGGTGCGCGACCAGCGCTCCCTGTGGGAGTAGCCCCCGAGTGCCTGGTTGAGTCGAAGACTCAGGCAGGTACTAAAGAACTTTTGCGACTGCTGGTCGTCTTTTGTTTGCTTGTTTCAGTCGAATTTGCTTCTGGCGCTCTCTATGGGAGTAACCCATGTCCATAGTCAAACTGTCTTTCGAGTGGTTGGGTTTGCTTTTATTGTCCATGTTCCTGCAAAAGAAGAAGAAAAAATCGTAGGGTGCGCGACCAGCGCTCCCTATGGGAGTAGCCCCCGAGTGCTTGGTGGAGTCGAAGACTCGAGCAAGGACTAAAGTAGTCGACGTCTTCTGCTGCATAGTTTTGATGACATCAGTGCTGAGGATTTCATGACCTCAGTTTCCCGCGTGAGCGAGTTTGACGGGACATGATGAGCGGTGGGTCCCATTCCCTGACCCTGATTTGACCGGGCGTGCGTAATCTTTATTTTAACTGCGCCTCCTCGATTTCCATGCGTAATGGGAGTAGTGGGGGGACGGTTCGCGTTTCAGCTCCTCCACGTGTCAAGCACGATGAACGCCACGCGTCTGGTAGGGTTTTTCTGAGCCGTTGGATTGCATCTTCCAAGGGTTAAGTAGTGACGCTGCGACGGTAAAATTCACATCTACTTCCATTCATCCTTTGCCTTCATCACCATTGCCGCTGCTCCTCTGCTTTCTCTGCGCTCTTTTCCCTCCGCGGCGCTGGACCAAATCCGCACATTTCCTAGCTACTTCCTCCGGTCGCATCGCCACCGCGTAATGGGGAAGAAGAAAGGAGGTGATGTTGCCAATTCCGCTGATGCCGCTGCTGCAATGAAGAAGAAGGGCGGCTCCGCCGCTGCGGGAACCAGCACCGCCGCCAGCGGGAAGAAGAAGGGCACGGGCACCCGTGTCACGAATGGCGCGTGGCGTCCATCTATGATCAAGTCCTCGGATCTTCGTCTTCTTTGCCAAGATGGAGTGTTGTCCGCCGTAGTCGCCGACGCGCGCGTCCCCGGCAGCGAGGTAATCCCCTCTCCTCCTACCGATTTTCGAGTGATGTTCCTAGCGTTCATCATTCGCGGCCTCTCATTGCCCCTGCATCCTTTCTTTAGGGGCCTTCTTTGTTTTTACGGGCTCCAGCTCCATCAGTTGTCCCCCAATTCCATCCTCCACGTAGCTTGCTACATCACCCTTTGCGAGTGCTGGCTCGGAATCGAGCCGCATTTCGGCCTCTTCAAGCGCCTCTTTAAGTTGAAGCGTCAATCAGCGTCTGGCTCCATAGTCTACGATGTAGGCGGCTGCGGAATCCACGTCGATCCATCCGCCACATACTTCGTCATCAAGTTGGCGATGTCCGTTCAAGGGTGGAGGGACAAGTGGTTCTACGTGCGCGACTAGAAAGCTGACGTAGAACACTTCGGACTCGCACCCTTCGACCCCGCGACGCTGTGCCAGAGGAGGCACTCCTGGAAGAATGTGGTCATGCCTGGTGAGTCCGCGGAGACAGATGTGCTGTACGAGCACCTCTGCGACCTCGAGAGTCGCATAGGCAAAGAGGAGGAAGGCTGCGCCGTCATTCGTACGTGGCTGCACCCTCGCGTCCACCCCTTGCAAGCCAGAGTCCATCCCATGTTTCAGTGGGCTGGTGCTGACGATGTCACTCACGTGTCTGGCGATGGCATGTCCGTGAGTGAGGTAGATAAAAGGGTTTGACTGGTCACCAAGTACACCGTCAAGGATGTGCTCCCCAGTGACCCAGTTGTTCCTCCGTTCGATGCTGCTAATCCTCCTCCTGAGGTATAGTTGTGCTACGCATTAACTTAGTTTGTTGATTGCTTCTTTGCTGTTTCTTAACATTGTGCTAAATTGTGATCTGTATGCAGGATTGGGCGGTGTCACCCAGTATGCCCCCTCTTCCTGAGGGGTTTATCCCTCGCGAAGCCTTGGAAGAGGACGAGTCGGAGTCGGCCGTCCCATCTGATGTGGAGGAGGAAGCCCCCGAGTCGGGTAGTCCGGATACTCGCAAGCGCTCGCGCAGCGAAGATTCTGATGCGTCGTCTCCTTCGACTCCGGAAGGTGCAAGCGTTGGTGCGGAGTCGCCGATCCCTGCTATTCCTATGAGTGCCGTGGTGCCCTCTTCTTGCAAGAAGATGCGACTGCCAAAGGAGTCCTCGTCAGAGTCGGGGGAGCCAACCTTTGACTTTGATAAGTTTGATTGGTAAATATTCGAATCTTCCTTTTTTGGTTCTTCTTTGTAGTTGCCTTTTCTTGATGTTGATTTGATCTTGCAGTTAGCCGGCGTCGTCATCTTCTGGCGACATCCAATTTTTGAAAGAATCTGGGGTCGCGACCTCCAGAGCCAAGAAAGAGGTTGAGCGTGATCCTTCTCCTCCATTGGCGGCCCACTCCGGCCACAATTCATCAAGCTCTCCACACGATGGGGAGCATCGGATGTTTGCCCGGATGACTGCGCACCAGTCAACTTCGGAGTCACTGGAGGATCATGTGAGTGTGGTATCTCTTCTTCTCTTGCTGCAGTCGATTTTGCCTATGGCATCTGCTGATCTTTGTTGTTTCCTTTTTTGCAATAGCTCCTTGTGAAGGAAGCCGCTCACTGGGCGGAGCAGGTGCTTGCGATAGGTCGCCAGCATGCAATGCTGGATACACGCTATCGTGTGGTGTAAAGTAAGTGCCTTTTACTTCTCATTCTTCTGCATCGTTGTCCTGTAGTCGACTGATAGTCAATCCTTTTTGTGTTGTTTTGCAGCTGAACATAATGCCCTTCTTCGCGATGCCGCCGCCATGGAAAAGTCGCTCGCCGCGGTTGTGAAGAGTCGCGATGAGGCAATCGCGGCGCATGACGAGGCGCAAAGGCGCGAAGAGGATCTGCGTGCCTCCATCACAGCTAGGGAGAAGTTGTTCAAGGAACAACTTTTCTTAATCGCCAAAGCTCTCTCAGGTATTCCCTTGTGTGAATTTGTGGTGCTTTCTTCTTCTTTTCGAATTTGTTATTGGTACTGATTCTCGCACCTCTGCATGGTTGTAGATGCCAGCGATTTGAGCTTTGACCCTCAGGCCCTCCGCCGTGATGATGCTTTGGCGGGTGCTGTTGCAGCAGTTGAGGATCGCAGCTCTTCCGTGCGAGAGACGCTCTCCAAGGCCAATGGCATGCTTAGTCGCCTCCGAGAGGAGCTGGCGCCCAAGGCTGAACATATCGAGAATATGGACGAGCTGGTGGAGTCCTTTGCCGGTGGCATCCCTGCAAATTTCAAGAATTCGCTTCGTGCGGCTGGTGCGTCAATGTCACTCGCGATGGTTCAAGCCCACGGAGTCAAAGTTGATCCTGCAGCGGTCTCCAGGGCGATGCCCTTTAGCACGGATGGCCAGCAGGTAGTCTTTGCTCCCTTCGCGACTGCCTGTGGCAAGTATGGGCCGCAGCTGATTAACAAAGTTGCGAAGTACTCTGAGGAGCTGCAGTGAGCCAAGAAGGCGGCAAAGGCTGCGGCATCAGGGGCCGGCGGAAAGTCAGTGGCATCTGATACCGCCACGGACTCGATGAGGCCCCCGAAGCCGTCTAAGTCGAAGAAGCCAGTTGCTTGTCAGTAGATTTGTAATAGTTGATTAGTTTATGTCTTTTGTCAAGAACATGCCTTTTGGCAAGTGTATCTACTGATACTTTTTCTAATCTTGAATGCACTCGAATCTTTTGTCTGTGTGTCGATTTGGTATTCTTATTTCTTTGAGGGAACCTTAGGATTCGCCGCCCCTTGGTGATACTTTGGCACCGCCACACTCGAGGGTGGATGAGCTGTCTCTGCTCTCGCGACTGTATGACCGCGTGAAGCAGTTGGAGCGTGAATTGCCCGTGCTCCGCGGTAACACGGATGTATGGAAGTCAAAGGCAGAGAGGGCCACCGCCCGAGAACAGTATCTGTTGGGGGAGATGACGCAGCTGGGCGACCAATTTAAGTGTTAGTTTGCTTACTCTTATCTTTTCCTTGTAGTCACTCGCAATGGTGTGTTATCCTCACACTTCCGTTGTTGTTTTATATAGTTGTCAGCGCTCACCATCCGTAGGATGACAAAGATAGGGTTGCCATTCGCATGCATGATTTGACCCAAGAGCAACTTCAGGAGAGTGGATACTTCTGGGTGGATCATGATCGTGCGGTCACGCTGGCGACCCTGCAGGATCATGCGTCAGGAGTGCTGCACTTTCTGAAGAAGTCACAGTCATGCTTGAAGAACATTTATCGGACGATGTTGCTGTTGGATGTTCCTCCATTGAGCCTGCTGGCCCTCCTTGCCAAGTTCCAAGACCTGGCTGCGGTTCGCGAGCGCGTAAGGCAGCAGTTGGTGGCTGGTGCCAAGGCCGCTCTGTCGTTGGCGCGACTGCATAGGCCTGATGTAGATGTTGCGGCTATCGCGGATGGTTCACCTGCACCACCAGCAGGTTCTGCTTGGAATATGGTACCGCACTATCAGGCGGTGGATCGCCCAGCTGAGGAGATCGTTGACTTCTTCGAAGAGCAGACCAATGTTTTCTTGTTGCAATGGTAGTTTGGTTTGTATCTTGCACATAAGCGTACCGATGCTGTAAAGTTCGTATGTAATGATGTGCATAATTGATTGTTGATGATGTATAAAGAGCTTGTTAGCGTGTATGTTTTGTGAGTGCGTTGCACTATGCGACTCCTTTTGTTAGCCTGGCCATGTGCCTATCTCAGTCCCTTGTCAACCTGTCAGGTGTGTTGCAACTAGGTTGATGTGTGTCAAGGGTTTCGATTGGCGTGCCATCTACTCGAGATATCGTGTTTTAGTTCGTAGAACAGATGTGTATAGGGTGGCGCAGCCGCCGAGTGGATAAGTTGCGGAAAAATAAAGAACACAGAGTTTTGGGGCACTTAGCTTTATTTATTCGTGGGATAGTACGAAGTACAATGTGTGGCTAAGTAGCCTTGGCTCAGTGGCCTTATTTGCAATGTAAAAGTAAAAAAGACTAAGGGTAGAAGCGTCGTAGTTGCGCGATGTTCCAGGAGTTGGAGTATGCAACTCCTGTCTCTAAATATTGAAGCCGATAGGCGCCACCTGGGATTACTTCTGTAATCACGTATGGTCCCTCCCAGGGGGACTCGAGCTTGAGATTTCCTTGCTGCTTCAGTCGCAGGACCAGGTCGCCTTTGACGAAGGATCTGGGGCATAGCCTCCTATTGTGGTAGTTGCGCAGGTTCTGCTGGTAGATCGTTGATCTTTCTGCGGCGATTTCTCTTGCCTCGTCAA
The DNA here is from genome assembly GCA_910589775.1 of Avena eriantha. Lineage (NCBI taxonomy): Eukaryota > Viridiplantae > Streptophyta > Magnoliopsida > Poales > Poaceae > Avena > Avena eriantha. The sequence continues at coordinate 219,219,530 of OU342740.1, forward strand.
GGAGATTGACGGAGTCTTCGAGTCTCAGGGTTGACTCCTGCTCGCTGTAAGCGACCACGCGTGGCGCTTTGTACCGTACCTTAACGGGTAGAACCGCTTCAGCCCCGTGCACCATAAAGAACGGGGTGTAGCCTATAGCATTGTTTGGAGTTGTGCGTAGGCTCCACAGTACGGATTGTAGTTTGTCTAGCCAGCAACCCGCGGCTTGTTCGAGTGGCCGGAGGAGTCGCTTCTTGATGCCGTCATAGACGAGCCAGTTCGCCTTCTCGACCTGACCGTTGGTCTGTGGATGTGCTACCGAGGCGTAGCTGATGTTGATCCCAGATTCTCGCAGAATTCTTGGAACTCCTTGGATGTGAAGTTCGTCCCATTTTCGGTGATGATGATGTGCGGCACTCCGAAGCGGTAGACGATGGACTCGAAGAACTTGACTGCGCTGTGCCCTGATTGATTGGTCACTGGCATGGCCTCTATCCACTTGGTGAATTTGTCAACTGCGACCAAGAGGTAGACGTAGCCTCCTCGTGAGGACCTTGGGAGTTTGCCAACCATGTCGAGTCCCCATTGCGCGAAGGGCCAGGCCAATGGAATTGGCCACAGTTCTACGCTAGGTGCATGCGGCTTGTCCGCGAATCGCTAGCAAGCATTGCATTTATGGACAATGTCCTTGGCATCGTGAATGGCCATAGGCCAGTAGAATCCAGCTTGTAGAGCTTTGGCAACGAGGGCGCGACTGTCGGCGATGTGCCGTGCATCAGTCAGATCGTCCGGTAGCCTCTTGCTGAGGAGGTACGTGATGTACGGTTGAGTCCAGGATTGCTCAATCATCATGACGCTCATTGGTCCCTCGAGTCCTGTGTCCAGCTCCAAGTCAACGAGTGCCATTGGCTCATTGGGCGGCGTAGCCCCCGAGTCCGTTGTTGTGCTTGTTTTCTTCTCTGCGGCCTTTGGCTTGATAGAGCGTTCGCAGATGCGCTCGAGAAATACCCCAGGTGGTATGGGGGCGTACGTAGAGCCTATGTTGGCGAGTGCATCCGCCTCTTCATTGCTTTCGCGACCTATGTGCCGCAGTTCGCAGCCATCGAAATCCCCTTCGAGTGTGTCGTAGAGGTCGCGGTAGGCGATCATGTTGTCATTCAGTGCGTCGCACTCGTGCATTGTCTAGTTAACCACCAACTTGGAGTCGCCATATATAATGAGCCTCTTGGCGCCGCGGGCTTTTGCCATCCTCATCCCGTGTAGCAGGGCCTCGTATTCAGCTTCGTTGTTGGAGGCGGTGAACTGCATTCGCAGGATATATTTCAGCTTGTCCCCTTGGGGTGATATCAGTATGACACCTGCACCTGCTCTATCATTTCGCTTGGATCCATCGAAGTGCATTGTCCAGAGGTAGGACATATCTGGTTTTTCGGGGAGCTGGTTCTCCATCCAGTGTACGAGGAAGTCAGGGAGAACATGCAATTTGATTGCGTCGCGCTTTACATATGTGATGTCTCGTGGAGACAATTCGATTCCCCAAAGCGCGAACCGTCCCATGGCGTTGGGGTTATTGAGGATATGCCCCAGCGGGGCATCGTTGACCACCATGATTGGGTGTTCCTAGAAGTAGTGGCACAGTCGTCGGGCGGTCATGAAGATGCCGTACGCCAGCTTCTGGTAGTGCGGGTACTGCTGTTTTGTTGGCGTGAGGACCTTGCTGAGGTAGTAGACTGGGCGTTGTACCCCATGGACCTTGTTTTCCTCGGCTTGTTCTACCACGAGCAATGTGCTGACCACCTGGTTGGTGGTGGAGATATATAGCAACAACGGTTCCTTTTCTCGTGGGGTCAGCAGTAGGCGAAGTGGATAGCAGGCGCTTGAGGTATTCGAATGCTTCCTGCGCTTCGTTGGTCCACTCGAACTTTTCAGCTTTGCGGAGGAGTTGGTAGAAGGGAAGTGCCTTTTCACCCATCTAATTGATGAATCGACTGAGGGCCGCGATTCGCCTAGCCAGCTCCTGGACGCCCCATATGTTTTTCAGCTTCTCCATGGCTAGTATGGCTTTTATTTTCTTCAGGTTTGCCTCGATTCCTCTCGCGGAGATGAGATACCCGGGTAGTTGCCTAGATGGTACGCCAAAGGCGCATTTGTCCGGATTGAGCTTGATCTGGTAGCGGTCGAGGTTGGCGAAGGTTTCGCGTAAATCGTCGATTAGGAAGGCTTCCTCCTTGGTCTTGATTACTATGTCGTCGACATAGACTTGGATGTTGCGACCAAGTTGATCCTTGAGGCAAGCCTACATGCACCGCTGGTAGGTGGCTTCTGCGTTTTTTAGCCCGAAAGGCATTGTGTTGTAGCAGAACACACCGAAGGGCGTTGTAAATGCTATTTTTTCTTGATCCTCCTTCTTCATTCGAATATGATTATAGCCTGAGTAGGCGTCGAGGAAGCAGAGGCGCTTGCATCCCGCGGTGGAGTCGATGATCTGGTCGATTCGTGGTAGCGGAAAGTGATCCTTTGGACAGTGCTTATTTAAAGAGGTGAAGTCCATGCACATCCGCAGGATATCCGTGTCCTTTTTTGGTAATAGCACCGTGTTGGCGAGCCAAGTCCTTTCCTTGATCTCGCGTATGAATTTGGCGTCGAGGAGTCTGTTGATCTCCATTCCGACTGATTTTGCTCTTGGCTCAGATAATCGCCAGATTGTTTGCTTGACTGGCCTTGTGTCTGGGTTGACGTTGAGTGTGTGCTCGACGAATTCCCTGGGAACTCCTGGCATGTCCGCTGGACACCAGGAGAAAATTTCCCAGTGCTCACGGAGGAATTCGACGAGCACGAGTTCCTATGCGGGACTCAAGTTGTTGGCGATGAGGGCCGTCTTGGCGGGGTCCGATGGGTGGACCTGGACTTTCTTCGAGTGCACCGATGAGTCGAAGGACAAGTCAGGTGAGCTTGGCCGGCTTAAGGGAGGCAGACTGTTGTCTGTCGACTCCTTCAGTCTCGCGAGTTCTTCCTGCATGCCGAAGGACTGGGAGATTCTGTTGAATTCCCTGTCGCAACTGTCAGATCTCTCGAAGCTCCCGTTGACTGTGATGATGATATTGGGACCTGGAATTTTCATCTGCAGGTAGGCGTAGTGTGGTACCGCCATGAACCTAGTGAACACGACATGTCCGAGGATGCAGTGGTACTGCGAGGGCCAGTCGACGACCTCGAAGTTGATGCGCTCGCGCGGAATGTTTTTCGGTGTGCCGAAGATGACGTTGAGGTTGATTTTGCCAAGGGGATACACGCCCTTGCCTGCGACGATGCCGTGGAACATTGTGTCCGAGGCTTCTAAGAAAGTCAGAGGGATCCTCATTGCTCGCAAGGTACTCGCGAATATAAGGTTGATGTCGCTTTCGCCGTCCATGAAGACGCGGCACATGTCGAAGCCTCCGATTTGCGCCTCGAGTACGAGGGGACAATGGCCGAGACGAGGTACTTGGGGCGGATGGTCGCGCTTGTCGAAGGTGATGCAGGACTCGCTTCCGCTGAGGTACTCAGTGGTAGATGGTGGCAAGTTTGTGGCCAAGTTGACTTGGCGAGTGATGGCCTTCTTCATCGATTAGAGGGGCGCCCTTTTTGGATCATCATGGTACCCATGGCCCGTGGGTATGGTTTGCCTCCGTGGTGCTAGTCTGGTGCAGCTGCATTCGGGGATGGCCCGGGTGGTGGTGGCGGAGCTCCATGTGCCACGGCGCTTGGGGCGGCTCCGTAGCCCCTTTCGACTACGCTGCGATTCATCCGAGCCAGTCCCTCGTGTAGCTTGAGGAACTCGCGGCAGTCCTTGAGGACGTGGCCGGACTTCTTCTTTCCATCATGCTTGTCAATGTAGAAGTGCAGCATACATGGCCCGGACAGTTTGTCTTCAATGGATGTGGCGGGTGCCTCATCGCGATTGCGGCGTTGCCACGCTTGCGTGGTTTTCCCGGAGTTGCGGTATCCGCCACTACGGTATCCGTTGTTGCGGTTATTGTCGCGTCTGTCGGCATAGCCAGCTGCGACCATGTTGACATCGTCGCGGTCATCGTAGATGCGCATGCGGCGTTTGCCTCAGCGATCGCGTCTACACCCGAGTTCTGCCTCCTCGTCGGAGTGAACGCGATTCTTCACCGAATCTTCTCCATTGGCCCACCGATTCACGATTTCCATCAGGTGGTCAATGGTTTTGAGCTTTGAGCGGCCCAGTTCCTCCCTGAGCTCTAGGCGACGTACGCCGCCGTTGAATGCATCAATCGTGTGGTCCTCCGAGATGTGCTCTGCGGAGTTCTTGATGATAGACCATCTTTGGATGTAGGAGCGTAGCGATTCGCCCAATCTTTGCTGGCAGCATCTCAGCTCTTCGATTGATGCGGGCCGTTTGTATGTGCCCTTGAAGTTGTGCACGAAGCTGTAAACCAGCTCATCCCAACTGCGAATGGATCCGCATGGGAGGTTGTTGAGCCATGCCCGGGCGGCGCCTTGCAGCTGTAGCTGTAAGCATTGCATGGTTGTGCGTCGACTGCCGCCATGGAGTCTGACGGAGGAGATGTGGTCCTCCAGCCAGATCTTCGGGTCCTATAGGCCATCAAACTTCGGGTTTTCCGACAGGAGTTTAAACCCCTTGGGCATTCGCTTTTGCCTGATGGACCTGCTGAAGCATCTGGCACCACAGAGATCCACATCTTCCTCTTCCGAGTTAGTAGACCAAGCACGTCGCACCCTTGATTTGTCGATCTTGCGTTGCGTGAGGTCATCGCGCGCATCATAGTCGTGGTCATGTCGCCGTGAGTGGCGGCGCCGAGACAGGTCGTGATTTTTATCGCTAGATGAGGGCGAGGAGTAGCGCTTTGCCTTTTTTGGGCTCCGGTGTTGGTTCCTTGTCGAGGGCAGCCTCGATTAGTCCCAATCCCGCGATCGTAGATCGGTGCATGGCGACTCGGGGATCTCCAGCTGTCGATTGGTTGTTGAGGAGGTACATAGTAGCTGCTGTCACCACGGCTTGCGGCGTCTTGGGGACCACGTTGCCCTGTGTGTCGACTGTCATAGAGCTGAAGTCGAGGACCTTTGCAGCTTCTATGTGTTCTTGCTCAGTGAGGTGGGCCATCCGATATCGCCTCTTGTTCGCGAGGTACTCGTTGCCCTTCGAGGAGGATCCTCCGTGGAAGGAGAGCCCAGCACGTCGAAGGCTCGACTCGTCTGCCGCCTTTTTGCGCGCCTCGAGTTGCGTGATTGTTTGCACTTGGCGTTTGAATTCTTCCTTCAGGAGCCAATGGTAGCCCATTAGCAGTTCTTGCGGAGATCCGAAGGGTAGAGGGTTGCCTCGTAAGGCCTCGCGGCAGCGAGCCTACTCCTGCTCGTTGAGCTTGATCACGACGCGTTCGCCGGTTTGCTCGTTTGTTATGGTTGGGAGCTCGACTGCCCCTCCATTGTTGATGGGGGTGCGATAGCCACCATTGCCACCGTTGTCGCCATTGCCGCCATTCAGCGGGTCGGTTTCGTTGCCACGATTTCCCATGTTGTCGCGATTGTTGGAGGTGTCATTCGCGTTGATGACGGCGCACATGAAGTTATTGGGGAAGCTGCTGCTCCCGCAACTCTCAGATCCGGAGCCGTAGGCTTCATCTTCAGTTGCCAGATCGCTCAGATCGGAGTCGCGACTGTTGTCGCTGACTGTGTTCTTGACTATCGTCGGGGCGTTGAGCTCACTGAGGGTGCCGATCGATGGAGGGAACCACGATGCTGGGGCAATCGACGGCACCATCGGCTGGTCAGGCATGCGAAGCGTGCCCATTTGACCAACTTGGAAGTGGAAGCTCCCGATTGCCAAGCTGATTCCGTCGCCCACGGAATCGAAAGCCGGGCGAGTGGCCGGCGTGTGGATGGTGAGGTCGAACGCGCCAGAGAGCTGGCAAATCTCTGTTGTTGCAGAGTTATAGATCGCGGTTGATGGGGCCGAAGAAGCCGCAACATCAGCACTCCCAATTCCCACAGACGGCGCCAATTGACGAGGGTTTAACTCATCAATGCCCATTGTTATGGACTTGGGTTTTGGAGAAGGAGGGAGCGCTGGAGACATCTATCGGCTAGCAAACAAGCACACAGGGGACTCGAAGATTTACCCAGGTTCAGGCCTCGTAGAGGTCCCTACTCCTGCTTGTCTTCTCGTGGAATTATCAAAGGAATCGAAGATTACCATGGTGCGCAGATGCAATCTGGCGAGGGTTGTGGAAACTAGGGTTGCGTGTGTCCTCCTCGCCGCCCCCTCCTAGCCTTTATATAGATAGGCTAGGTCTCAGGTAGTAGGTTGTAACACCCTCGAATCAGCCCTATGCAAGTTTCAGCGCTTCCCGCCAAACCCGCATAGAAACGATCCAAGGACGCCCACCAAGCATTTTCGTGCGGGTGGAAAACGAAGTAATACCATTACACATTAGCCCACGATGGAACCCACAGAACATATATATACAACAGTGACTCCTCGAGTCAAGAATACACATATACAATACAAAGATCCAAATCACCTTGAAAACGATACAACATCTGAGTACGGATAAGAAGCAAATGGGGCTAAGAGCCCTGAAGAATAACCAATGGCGTCCATAACCCTGCCCAGGCCAAGCCGGAAGGGTAACCCTGCTAACGACGTCGATCTCAAACCGGCTAAAACAAAAGGGGTCCCGATAAAGAGGAGCGTCAGTACTGAGGCTAGTACACGGCGAGTCTAGAATTTGGCGTTCCTCCCCTACATAGGTATGGTGGACTGAAGCGGCAGCGAAGCATGCACTAAACAACCTATAGAGACTCGGTACAACTATCGGCTATTAGAGATGGATAAGAAAGACCTATTCGGAACCACCTGATACTAACACCAATCATACCTATCCTGGCATTCCCCCTCGAGGCCAAACGAGGAAGTCAAACCGCGGAACTCACACAGTTGGCAGTTTTATTCACTCCATTATAGTGGAAGCACTTACTAGTCAGATATAGCTAGCATGAGTCATCCTAATAGCATAAGTAGTGGGCAGTTTTAGTTAACCATTCAGTTGTAGTTGCGGTACTTACTAGTCAGATACAATTAGCATGTGACATCCCAAACCCAGCAGTGGTTGGCACTTTTTATTTCATTCCATTGGAGTTGCGATACTTACTAGGCAGGTATAACATGACACGATACACTCCAGTTCCACCAGTTGTTGGCACTTTTATTATCCATTCCATTGTAGTGAAGCTGATTACTAGTCACATATTAAGACAAATTTATAGCACTACTTTAGTTATGCTTGTCTATGATCAAGATACTATGCTCCAAGTCGTCCATAACCGCGGACACGGCTTTCAGAAAGATTTACCCTGCAGGGGTGCACAAATAGCAACACACACACGATCAACCTCGGCAAAACCAAATCAAAACCCAACGAGGCTTTCACGACAAAGCAATCACAGGATTCATAAAATATTTCAGGGGGCCACCCCACTAAGCTACCCGTAACGAAGTTGGCCGGCTCCGAGACGGACCCAGGGTTTTTGTAGACGGCGGTAAACGACTGGGAACCCGAAAGTGTGACTGGGCTTGTCGATACAGCGAAAACGTGTCATGATCCAAAATAGTACAGGTGCTCCACGCACAATCGTAAATAAAGCAGTAAAGCATGGCATAGGTACAAGATAGTAATAAATCCCCAAACTAGTTTGTGGCCCCAAGAAATAAGAAATGAATCAAGCTCTGGCTAAGGGGGATCCATAGGGTCTCTCGGATGTGGATAGTGCGAATAATCAAGGAACAGGTATCAAGTACTCGGGGCCTACGGGACACAAGTGGACATGAAAAACCAAATAGCATATATTGCCCACCGGTGCCTCTTTCATTAGTTATCCCAGCAATTTAATAGTTGTATTTAAAGTCATGATCCTCTCCACCATAAAGCATATGACAACATTCCAACAACTGTGTGGTACTTCACGACACGGGATCGCACCTGAGCAAGCGACTACGACTCGCAAGACCATCTATCTACCAAACAACAGGTAATAGGAGGTGTCCAATGCAATATAAAGGCTGCACGAAATATATCTGGTACGGAACACTAAAGCATCACGACACGGATAGCAATAGATCCATAGGAAGAAATAAAGACTACAAATGCAAAATAGGTAGAGAGAGGGAGAATTCTCGCCTGGGAAACACTGTCGAAGATTCACCGGAGATCGGGTCGACACTCGCATCAACCCATCGGCCTAATCCGTGAAGAACCGAAACACTAGAAGAAACACCGGATGCACTATTTAATACTACGGCAGAAGATCAGGCATGATGCAGGTATGGTGCATGACATGGAAAAGATGCGATGCAACTAGGCAATATTAAGCGGAACCGGGGTCCCGACAATTAATTAGATGGTTTATGTTGTTTAGATACCCCGCATTTTAAATGTGGTCTTAACAAGGCGAAACATGGTATCAGTTCTCTACACAAATTTAAACGGAGTCAATATAAGACTAGAGTAGGCCGCATATAGTCTCCATATTTAATTATGAGTGAATCAGCATAATGCCCCCAAACCCCACAATATGCATGCAAGTATGAACAATTTAAATGCAACAAGTATATGTCATATATTATAAAAGTAGGGGAGGATAAGGGTCACACATAGTGGGTTCGAGGGATCGGTCTTTGAGGTCTCGACCATCGGATCTATGGATCGAGGGTCTTGGCGTTCCGTGATGAAGGAGATCATGGATCTGTGTCGATGACCTTGAGTTTCAAACTCGTCACACCCATGCGTCTTTGGGTTCCACGTTGCCATCTTCAAAACATATAGGAAGAAGACAAGGTAGTACTTGAACATTAACCGGATGGATTGGAGATGATGATGATCTTAAGAGGTGATTTTTGAAGACATGGACAAAGGGATCGGAGGCAAAACTCTTACGAGAATTTTTTCGAACAGGTGACGGCGAGACATTGATGAACAGAGACCGAGACATTCAAAGCTGTTGAATAGAAGCCGCAACAGCGACAGCAATACACGACTACTACACGGAACTGTGCTACTACTACACGGAAAAAGCGACTTGGTTGCTGCCTTGTTCGAGCTTCAGATCAAAGACACAGAGGCTGCTGCTACATCTTGGATGGGTTAGGGTGCAGACATGAGGACGGGCGCCTCCCGCGTGTATAGAAGCAAGCTCAAGGATAGAGGACAAGCGGCCAGGGGGATGCGCGCGTGCAGCCGCAGCAAGGAGAGACGAGGTCGCGGGGAGGAGGAGCTCGGGTGAAGTGGCCCGGCGCGGCGTCGAGGAGGCAGAACGGGCGGAGGCGGGGCCTCGGCGGCTGTAGACGAGAACCAAGGGCGGCACGACAGGGCTCACACGGGTGGAGACTAGCGTGGTGTCGAGCAGCGACGGTGGCCGGCCCGAGGCGGAGGAGACGGGGCTGCCCTGGCGGCGCTGGACGGTGAGAGGGGAGGCGGCGCTCGTGACAGAGGGACTCGGGGCTCGGGTCCTAGAGCAGTGGCAATGAGGAGCACGAACGAGGCTACCAAGGACGAGGGAGCTGGCCGGAGAGGGAGGCAAGAAGCGACGGGGCCGGGCTTGCAGGGCGGTGCCGGTGAGGAACTCGTGGCGGCTCGCAGGGAGACGGTATCACGCTGGATCCGGTGCGGCTACTGGCCAGAGACGGGGAGGAAGAGGGCGCTCAGGGGCGGCGGAGCTGGACCCGAAGACACGGTTGGGGAAGACCGTAGATGCGGCGACGCCGGTGCTCAGGGGCGGCGATGCGCTGGCGGGCTTGCGGCTCGCGAGGACAGGCGCCGTCAAGGGCGGAGACGAGCCGTGACCGAGAGAAGAGTCAGTGGCGGTGGCTTGCAGAGGAGATGCAGCGACGCGAGGGCCTCGGGGTGGTTGGCGACAGGAAGACAGGGCCCGCATGCGGTCCGTGCTGAGTGCGGGGTGGGGATCGATCGCACGAAGGGAGCGGGGCTAGGGAAAGTTTACGTGTTGACCGGGTCGGCTTGGGCTAGGTGTGTGGTTGGTGAGGGGAACGTGCGTGTGGGACCAGGTAGCAGGCAGGTGGTGACGGTGCGGCGACAGAGTGCGTGCTTGCATGTGTCGCGAGCGGGTCAGGTGGGGGTGCGCGCTGACGGCGGCTGGGTGGATTGACTGTTGCGGGGGCATGTGGAGTGGTGGTAGGTGGTGGGTCTAGGTTAGGGTTTTAGTTTGGAGGTGGCCGGCCGAGCACTTGTGTCTGGCTGGCTGCCTCCCAAAAATAATATAAGTTTTGGTTATTATTTAAAAGACTTTTATAATTTGGTTTTAGACAAACAAAATATTCAGGAAGACCTGCGGTTTATACTTTGAAATAAGATGGGAGATAATTTAGAAAACAAAATAGGGCTTTTGGAAAATAGTTTTAGCAAACCATGCATGATGACATGACGATGCTCAAATGCAATGTGGCATGAAGACATGAGCATGCGGTCATGATGATGCATAAAATAAAAACAACACGCGATTTTCTAGTAGTGGTTTTACCCGGGGTGCTACACAGGTCGAGTCGGTTACATGTTAGGGTTTTCCCCTTTTAATTTTCTATCTTTAGCTTCTTCTTGTTCTTTAAGCAATCGAGAGTCTATAGGTTACTCGAGTTCTTCATTTGGGCCTTGGCGACACCGTGGGCCTCTACATATTCAGGCCGTATATACCAAACTCGAGTACCTGTAGGGTATACCCATGTCACTATGTTTTTGGTGTTTTCAAGAGTTTTTATCCATCCAAACAAGCTAACTGGGTTTTAAATGTCATGCCTTAATGTAGATAAATAACAATGGAGTACAAGGACCAGAGTTCCAGCTGCTCGGCTCAGATTCTTCTAGCAGATTTACCAGGAGTCGCACCCACTTGAGAAGGAGCTACTGTCATCCTGAACATGATACTGTAAGTTCATACTTACTTTAAATGATCTCTACTTTATATAATACTAATTGTTTCCCTTGTTCTTTGTTTTAACATCTTTCACCATATTTTAGCAGGGTGTAGTTAAAACCAAGCAGGAGTCCTCGAAAGGCATGATTGAAAGTTGTGATCCCCTTCCCATTCATCCTCCCATTGCATTTCTGAAGAAAACAACTTACTTAATAGTCCACCTAGAACAACTATTGCAGGTGATAAATACATAAAGGTTGTATTACATGATAAATATATAAAGGCGGTAACCGGATGTTAACGATGGCAACTATGCGGCACTTTGCATGGCGTCGGCAATCATCATGGCTGGCCAACAGATCTACGACGGAACAAGTTTTCATGGCCAAAGGGTGCAATCTGCCACGGTCAGAAAAAACCGTGGTTGATTCATTTGTGACGGGGCTTTGACCACGAAGGCCATCCGTCACGGAAGACTATTTAGCCAAGAAAAACGAGCCTTCAACCACAAAAATCTTTCATTGTAAAAGCCAAATTTTCTTGTAGTGGACTTTTGACCGTGTGATCTGACCATCGTCTCCCTTTACCTCATGATACCTAGAGGACCCACACTTGCTACAGTACTTTTCTACCACAAACTGTTTCCAAAACAAGAGGCAACCTTTTGGACAACAATCTATCTTTTTGTAATCCATGTTGAGCGCTCGCATTATTTTATTTGCTTGGTACATGGTTTTCGGGCAACATGTTACCATATGTTTGCATATGATCTTCAAAGCATGAACGAGTGTTATTGTACTAGAGCTTTTTGGTTAGTACTTGCGAGATGGCATCGAGCTGAGAAATATTTGAACTCTCGTACAGAGGCCTCTAAGCCGAGGCCATCATATTATAGAAGGCCTTCGTGGTTGGCCCCAGTTCCTCTGGTTCACGCAATTCTTCCAGTTTTGGTGGTTCCTCTGGTTCATGTGAAAGTGGCGAATCTGGCATGTCGGCATCACGGAGATCATCTAGCAAGTCTCTAATCTCATTGCCCTTATTGCCATTGATCCGCTCCCGCATCACCTCACCTCTGTCACAGTCGTACTGAGTAAAGCGATCATCGTGACGAAGTCTTGCATATACCCATATTTCCAAAGGTGTTTTCTCATATCCTCCTTTGAATGACGATGATGCTTACTGCAACAAGCACAAGGGAAAGTTGGACGAAGGCCTCCCCTTGATACACGCGCTAACTCCTGCACTAAGATATTGGTCTTTCATACCCACTCCTCTGTTTGTCAACAACACTAGTACGGACACTATAAATTCACTCATTATCAGCCATCCTCTGCTTTATTGGGAGCCAAACAACAAATATAGCATATTATATCAAATAATTGTTGGGGATCGGCGCGGAATACAAAAATATTCCTACGAATGAAACCTCGAAACTTGGCTAGGATCTATCTATGTAGTAATGCGGTAACGGCCGATGCGTAGAGAATACATACCCTTGTAGTCTGTACGTGGTAAACGTTCCGCGGGGAACGTGGTTGATGTAGTCGTACTCGAAGCCGACCTCAAGGTCGCGAAGCTCCTCGCATGTCACCCCTTGCTCCTTCTTGATCTTCATCATCTTCATCGTGCAACAGCTCCGGCTCACGACATTTAAGCGTCCCAAGTATTGCGCCTCGTGTCTTCGTACACATCTGGTGCACGATGAGACCTTCGGCTCCCCGATCCCGCGGGGAGTGCGGAAGTGATATCCGGCTAGGAATCCTTGCAGCGCAACGGCGTACTGTAGGAGTGCCTCGATCGCACAGCCCAGACTTGGGGCCATGGTCACAAGGTATGGAGAGAGAGAGAGAAGGAGGAAGTCAACCAAAGGACTTCTCCAATTGTGTGTTTAATCCCACCCATGGGCACCCCTTTATATAGGCTAAGGGGGTGTACCTTTCTCAAAGGCTAAGCCATGTGGGACTAATACTAAAGGAAAAAGTCAACAGAAATTCGGACCACCAAATGGGATGTTTCTACTCAGCCCAATAGGCAAATAGAAAATAAACAGATAAAAGAAAAAAGGAAGCAGCCAGCCTGGGGCTCAGTCGGCCGGGTGGGCCGACCTGCCCCCCGCGGCCCAGCTGCAGCGGCTGCTGCTGCAAGCGCCCGGGTGGGCCGGCGCTCACCCGTGGCCCAGCTCGCCCCCGGCGGCGGCCTGGCGACCCGGCGCCCACCCCGGGTGGGCCGGCTACAGCACGCGCACGCGCGGCCCACGAAGGCCAGCGGCGGCAGAGGCCGAGAAGGCCAGGAGGTCGCGGCCCACCAGGCGCGGTTTCTATCGCCCGCCCACCTTTCTCCTTGAGCGGCGCATAGCGCCTAATCGCTCGCCTCTGTGGGCTGACTGGCCCACACGAGATAAGGTGCAGTTTTTCTTTCCTTTTTTCCATTTCTTTTTCTGTAGTTTTATTTCTAGACTATTTCCTCCGAGATTTAGCCTAATATAAAATTTGACTTTATAAATCTTAATCTAAATATTATTTATAATATATTAATTCATAATTAACATAGAATAAATATATATTTAAATTCCCATTTATCCGAAAACAGTTTTCGGGGCTTTTCCTTTATTCTTTCTCCAAACTACTTCGGATCTCTCTCCGGAACAAATTCCAGCTTTCTCTCTTTCTCTACTGTGATTCCGTCTTACGAATCATCGCTCTCATCGTACCCTTAAGTGTATCCTCTCACGGCTCGGGAATGCTCTAGACATGATCTATATCAATGATCAACAGAGGGACCAGGGATATCCATGTGACCCCTATGCATTCCTGATTACAATGTCGTTTGAACCGTCTAAATGTAGCATCCTCTTCCTTTTGTTTCTCGATACAACTTGTCCGAGATCCGATCAATGGTATATTATACCTTGTTCAATCTCGTTCACAACAAGTTCTGTTTTCTTGTTACCGGGATATTACATCCCCGTGACCTAGTCACATGTTGCAACATATATGGATGTAATCTCACCAAGTCGGCCGTATGTATCTTTAACCCGTCATGTGGGTGAACAAATCCCGGTCTTACAGTCACATGTCATCTACTGTTCCTTCGGAATACCCAACATACACCTTTATAGCCACCATATTACCAGATGACGTTTGATGCAGTCAAAGCAGCCTACGAAAACAGTGAGTAATATGAGCTCACGGTCTAAGGAGAAGGAGTCTAGGTATAGCTATTGCAACAATGAACTATATGACTTGATTGTGTTGCAATTCTTCGAGGAATGTCCAACCACATCATTCTCCAATGATATGATCTCGTTGTTAGTCGGCATAAATGCCCATGATCTTGAAACCCAGATCATCTTCGTGACCAACGAACTAGTATAAATAGAGGCTACTAGGGACTTGGTTGTTTCATACCACACCTGTACCAATGTTTCTACTTGGCACAGTTCTAGCACAATATGAAACTATTATAAACTAATTGAGATATGATAATAAAACCTATTTCTTATTTCCCTCTAGGGCATATCTCCTTCAGTCTCCCACTTGCACTAGAGTACAAATAAACTATCTTGCATTTTACTCATATAAACCATATAACATATGTGTTTACAGATAATGCATGCTCATGGGAAACGTCATGTCCATGTTCTGTTTTACCAGATCATTATGTCTTTTGGAAATCATTAATGTCTTCCTAATCTGACATTCACTTGATTATCTTATAATGGGTCAAAGTATTTGTTTGGCAAAAAAAAGTGAGACTTTTGTTTCTAGTATTTATAATGACGGTCGTTATTCACTGTTGTCATCTAAACTTCAAAACACACTTTGCTATCCTTTGTGTGTATACTATAGTCATGGCAGTAGAACGAGGCCGGATTCCAGGAGCTTACAGTGATGTTAGATCAACCTCGAGGGCTTTCTCATGGGCACTGGGCCCTGGGACACATCATTCTACGTTAAAAGTGAATTAGCCCCGCCATAACATTATACATCACATCAGATGTAGCTTTTTATACTTCTATATCTATGTAGATCCTAGTGCATGAAATGCAGCCATGCCACTTACATTGCTTCTTGCTACTTAAGTACAAACTTAATTCTAGTTCAGTGATCAACTCAGGAATCACTTAAAGACATATTCTTACAGTTAAGACTTTCCTACCAACATGAACCTCGGGTCACTTTATGTCGAGTATACAACATGGTTATATGGAAGAACCTATGACTGAGGCATAGGAGATGCAACGCATCTCTTTCTTTCAACCATAGTTGCAATACTCAATGCTTTATACAGTACGAACTTCTTTCTTACCTTGTTCCATTCTGAACTTCTTCAGAATCTTGCTTAGGACATTCTGAACACCTTTCAGAATCAAGTCCAGGAAGCATTCGACATTAAGTGTTTTATTAAACTCACCAATCTATCCTGATAGATCTCTTTGTTTAATAACTTCAACTTCATCCTTATTTATCTAACTTAAACGTTATTAACACCAATTACATCATTCACATATGTCGTCCACATATCCCAGAATGATTTCACGCTCCCACTCAAATATGACATTCAGGTTTGAGATTCAGGGATTTCTCTTAGCTCCCACTCAAAATATGTCAGCTGCATATTATGAATTAGCCAAGCTGATTTGCTCCCACTCAAATCTAGGTCCTCTTGATAATCTTGGACATTCCAAAATTCCTTGATCATAATCAAATCGAGAATTCCACCAACGAGATTTCAATGACCATTCATTTCTCGTACTCAGGCCCATCGCGCTTCTTTGTATTTCGTAGGTATGTCTTGTTCAAAACATGACAAGTGAATCAACTATAGTTCCACAAACTTGTAGAATATATAGTTGAATCCTACTTTCTTTAGTAAAAGTATTTACTTGAAACTTTTGTGATCATTATCAATAGTTTCTCCTCTATTTGTAGAGTTTGGATTCACGAAACAAATTCCGCTGCGCCACTCAACAATCTGGAGGTAAGGTCAAATACCTTGTTTTGATATTTTACTTTCTTCCGCCTGTATCTTCATCAAGACACATCAACTTAGGACAACAACTGGTTTGCCTCTTTTGTGAAAGGTGCATTCGTAGCTTCCTAAGAATGCTCTACAAAGACTTGTTTATTCGCCACAATTTCGACTTGTCGAAATCTCTAGAAACTCGAACGTGCCATAACACTTATGGTGTTGTTTCCACGAATCTTTAGATGTTCCTTTGTATTTCAAATGAGTGTTTGCTTATTTTGATCTTTAACTCTAAACGACAACTATAACCCCTATCAGAGATGATATTATACCATATGTATCTTAATACATAATGATTATGATGTTTAGACACTTCAACAAAGTTCGAATTCATCCAATTATCATAATTTGTGAAACATCTTTCACAAGTTCCTTTTATGCTAAACTTAACTTGAATACTTTAGTCATGTCGATCAAATCAAAGAGACTTGTTAATTCAATATCCCATTTAGTTATGAACTCATTTGAACAATTCAAATCATTTCAAACTTCATGTTTCATTAAGTAAATACACTTATTCACTTAAGTCCACAATAAATGATTTCCACTACTTGTTGAAAATATGATACATCACTATGTGTAAGATTCAACATTTCTTCGCATATCACCGTTTTACTAGAATGCGGAGTTTTAGTCATTCTGCCCAAGAGGCATGGTTTTGCAAAGTCTCTAGATTAAGCATCTAGGACCCCGATCTTTCATAAAGAACATGCAATAATACAAAAATGACTTAAACTATAGTGTCTTTTCATTATTAAGCTTTGAATATCTTTTAGCATTCTAATCCTTTATAAATGTTTAAACTATTATCATTAACATAGTTATGAGAATAACTTATTTGTAATCATAATGTGACCATAAGGTATTGTTCATAAGAATAGTACAAACTGGTTTTAACTTGTTCATATGAATAATCGTCTCGCCAAAAGCAAGACACACAAACAGGGATCACAAAATTATATTCAAGTCCACTAATCCAAATGATAAACTTTGAGGAAAGAGGTGATGTCGGCCATCAACTGTTTTGCTTGCCTTCATCAAGTCATGTTGCTTCAAAACTAGCAACTCTCAAGCAGATCATCTTATTTTCACAAAACA
This sequence comes from Avena eriantha, assembly GCA_910589775.1. Classification (NCBI taxonomy): domain Eukaryota; kingdom Viridiplantae; phylum Streptophyta; class Magnoliopsida; order Poales; family Poaceae; genus Avena; species Avena eriantha. The sequence goes on from OU342740.1 coordinate 219,236,582, forward strand.
AGACAAGTATCAAATACTTTGCAAACTGCAACGAGTTTTGCAAGAACCACATTTTTAATTTGTATATCTAACATATACCTTTTCCATCCATGATCTCCATTTGTAACCAAGCCCTTCTAAGAGTTCTCAACTCTAATGCAAGATCGCTAAGTGTTTCTCGAAACATTCCGGAGTCATTGAATTATCTCCTAATGGTTATTGTATCAAGAAGAGAAGATCACCTTTTCGAGGATATCCCTCAGGCGTGGGTATTAATCTATGAAGTTGGACCCTTTTGCTAAGTTCCATATTAAGCAATATATTCCCATGGTCGCAAAGGACCTCAATGGGATAGGCTAAGATCTACTAAGATATTTGCAAACAGACATCTAGACTAATTTTATAATAAGAGATCAATTTATAATTGGTCTCCACTAAAATGGTCATCCTCTGGACGATTTTAGTGATCGCATGATCCCTATCCTCTGCACCTCCCCCGATCGTCACGGCCATCAGTGCATTATCAAAGGTAGACATTCAATAATGCCAATCACATCATCCATGTGACTCATGCTCGATCTTTCGATCTCTTGTGTTCCGAGGCCATGCTTCTCTAGCGTGCTAGGCTCGCCAAATCTAACTTGTGTGTATTCGTTGTGCAACATGGCTTACACCCACTGTATGCGAATGTAGATATGTCTGACACCCAGGCCTATAACCCTGGATCGCCTCATACCGAAGAACTTTCTTGGTGGTGCACACACAAGGGGAACACGGAACATTGGAATTCAATAGGGATTATCTTATTTGCTACCGTTGAGTATCTGAATACTAGCACACAATAAGATGTAAAACTGGTATCAACATCATATGTATAATGTGATATGATATGGTCTTCTTGCGCCTTGATCTCCATCAAGTGCTCCGGCATGATCTCTATCGTGCCCTTGGTTTGACGCCAAGTCCACGACGCCGCCACCAGGTCGTTCATCGGAACGGTGACTATCACTATACTACTTAGTAACAGAAAAGTAAACTACTTTACCTTTGTATCAACCAATGCCATATCATAATCACATGCCCCCCCTGCAAAATAAAGTTAGACGCCTCTACTTTATCTATTGCAAGTTTTACGTGGTTGTTAGGGCTTTCGCACTAGAACCGTTTCTAAACTACGAACTTTCCAACCACAACATGGATCCGCTAGTTGTCTCTACTACACCCCTTTCGGGGCCCTCCATTGTAAATGCTATATCAACTATCGAATGAGAGACAGACACCTGCTAGCCACTTATACGGTACAAGTCGTATGTTGAGCGTGGAACCAGTCTCGCGTACGAATACACGTAAGGTCTGTCCGGGCCGCTTCATCAAACAATACTGCAATATAAACAAGTACACGTTAGAGGGTAACAACTAAGGGATCAATGCCCGCACAATACTTGTGCGTACTGGCCGTACAGCACTCCTACGCATAGATCGGCTCTGATACCACTGTTGGGGATCGGCGCGGAAAACAAAAAATTTCCTACGAATGAAACCCCGAAACTTGCCTAGGATCTATGTATGTAGTAATGCGGTAACGGCCGATGCGTAGAGAATACATACCCTTGTAGTCTGTATGCGGTAAACGTTCCACGGGGAACGTGGTTGATGTAGTCGTACTCAAAGCCGACCTCAAGGTCGCGAAGCTCCTCGCAGGTCACCCCTTGCTCCTTCTTGATCTTCATCATCTTCATCGTACAACAGCTACGGCTCACGACATTTAAGCGCCCCAAGTGTTGCGCCTTGTGTCTTCGTACACATCTGGTGCACGATGAGACCTCCAGCTCCCCGATCCCGTCGGGAGTGTGGAAGTGATATCCGGCTAGGAATCCCTGCACCGCAACGGCGTACTATAGGAGTGCCTCAATCGCACAGCTAAGACTTGGGGCCATGGTCACAAGGTATGGAGGGAGAGAGATAAGGAGGAAGTCAACCAAAGGACTTCTCCAATTGTGTGTTTAATCCCACCCATGGGCACCTGTTGAGGGAAAACCTCTAGGGTGGCCCGATCTTTCACGATTCCCTTTCAAATCGTGGGTGGAGTGCGGGGGAAGGAAGAGAGGATGAACACGACGAACACACGCACGAAGAACGCGATGAACACACACACACACACAAAACCACGATAAACACCAATAGCTCACGCCGGCGGTGACCGGTCTGGCGCAATCCCTAGGATCGGCGTCAGGCAGAGGACTCTCTCTCGAACCGGCACGGCGAGATGGGAGACTCGGTGAGATCTTGACGTCTAGGCAAAGGACACCGATGCCTAGGCCTTGTACAACGCGTAGGCACAATGCAAACTCCAACGAGGTTTGGGGATATTGGTGCTCCTTAGTCAAGGAGCATGAGGCAAGAACTAGATAGATCCACAAAGGGGGTTTCCACTAATTCCAATATCAAGCCTAGGGTTTACAATGGAGGTGGGGGTCTATATATAGGCCAACCACAAGTTCAGGGGTAATTCAGGCATTAAAGTAGATTTCTGGGCGAAGTAGAGGGGTACATGGGCCATAGGGCCCAGCTAGGCTCGCAGGCCCATCACTTGGGCCGGACACTCCGGGGCGAGTGAGCCGGACAGTCCGGGGGTGCCGGACACTCCGGGTCGAGTGGGCCGGACAGTCCGGGGTGGCCGAACACTCTAGGCAGTGTCCGGGCGGTGTCCGATTTGACCTTCTGAATGTCCACGCCAGGTCCGGGCTCGGGCAGGCCGGACACCCCGGCTCTGGCAGCTTCAGGTTAGGTGCAGCTTCCGGGCTCGTGGGTCAACGTGGCGGGGGCTCGTACCTGATGATGCACAAAGTAGTGGTATGAAGTAGCACGCCATCCAAGGAGGTATCGAATTGGCACGAAGAGAGGAGCGAGTTCACCTTAGCTTGGAGGAGTTTGGCTCGGGCACGAGTCATGGGTCCACTTGGGGGACTTGTTGGTGTAGATGTAGAAGCGTCCGTAGGACGGGCTGCATCCTCTCCCCCCTTGGGAAAGAGTCATCCTCGACTCTTCATGGATATCATCTTGAGCACCTCCATGGTAGGGTGAGAGATCCTTGACATTGAATGTATTGCTTGCAAGGTACTTGGAGGTTGGTATGTTGATGATGTAGGCGTTGTTGTTGATTCTTTTGAGGACCTTGAAGGGACCATCTCCTCTTGGCTTGATCTTGGAGTCACGTTCCTTGGGGAAGCGGTCCTTGCTTAGGTGTATCCACATAAGGTCACCTTCTTCAAATATCATCTCCTTCTTGTCCTTGTTTAATCTTGAAGCTTGGAGAAGGACTTGTTGTTCGATAGTAGATCTTGTTTCTTCATGAAGCGTCTTCATAGCTTGTGCGCGCTTCTCGACGTCCATGTTTGTGCGCTCATGGAGAGGTAGTGGTAGGATGTCGAGCGCGATGAGGGGCTCGAAACCATAGACGATCACGAATGGACTCATCTTGGTTGTTGAGTGCTTGGCTCGATTGTAGGAGAACTCGCCGTGTGGAATGCATTCCTCCCAATCCTCCAGGTTTTTCTTGATCAACACACGAAGGAGAGTTCCGAGGCTTCGGTTGACAACTTCAGTTTGGCCATCAGTTTGAGGATGTGATGCGGATGAAAAGAGGAGCTTGACGCCGAGCTTGGCCATGAGGGTCTTCCACAAGTAGCTCATGAATTTGACGTCGCGGTCGGAGACGAGTGTCCTTGGCACACCGTGAAGATGGACGATTTCCCTGAAAAACAGATTTGCAACATGTGAAGCATCGTCGGTCTTATGGCACGGTATGAAGTGTGCCATCTTGGAAAAATGATCCACAACAACAAATATAGAATCATTACCATGATTAGATCTAGGCAATCCTAACACGAAATCCATGCTAATGTCGGACCAAGGTGTATGAGGAATAGGCAATAGCATATAAAGACCATAGGGATTAGCTTGCGACTTAGCTTGAACACATGTCGTGCATCGTTGAATGTAGCGCTCCACGTCACGCTTCATCTTGGGCCAAAAGTAGTGATTGGAGAGCATGTCCAATGTCTTGTCGCGACCAAAGAGACCCATAAGGCCTCCACCATGAGATTCTTGGAGAAGCAAAAGTTGAAGCGACGACTTCGGAATGCATAGCTTGTTTTGTTTAAAAAGAAAGCCCTTATGCAAATAAAATCATCAACTGCCTTGTCATTGGAGCACTTTGTGAAAATTGGTTCAAAGAACGGATCGGAAGCATACAAAGATTTTATTTCCTCAACACCCAACACGTTGATTTCAAGTCTCGTAAGAAGGCTTGTATGTTTGCGAGACAATGCGTCCGCAACTACATTATCTTTGCCCTTCTTATACTTGACAATGTACGGAAAAGACTCCATGAACTCAACCCACTTAGTGTGTCGCTTGCTCAAGTTAGCTTGGCCTTTGAGATATTTCAACGACTCGTGGTCGGAATGTATGATAAATTCCTTGGGCCAAAGGTAGTGTTGCCAAACTTGAAGGACACGAACTAAGGCAAAAAGCTCTTTGTCATAAATCGGATAGTTAAGGCGAGCACCATCAAGTTTTTCGCTATGGTAGGCTATAGGACTTCCATTTGCATAAGGACTCCTCCAATGCCAATACCACTAGCATCACACTCTATCTCAAAAGTTTTTGTGAAATCCGGTAAAGCAAGAAGAGGTGCTTCGGTGAGCCTCTTTTTAGGTTCATCAAAAGCTTTTTGTTGTGCTTTGCCCCACACGAAGGTGACATTCTTTTTGGTCAATTCATTAAGGGGACAAGCAATGGTTGAAAAGTCTTTCACAAAGCAACGATAGAAACCGGCCAACCCATGAAAATTTCGGAGTTCACTCACATTTGTTGGTATGGGCCAATCTCGTATGTCCTTTACCTTGGAAACATCAACTTCAATTCCCTTCGAAGAAACGACAAATCCAAGAAAAATCAACTTGTCTTTAGCAAAAGTGCACTTGGGAAGATTAGCATAAAGCTTTTCATGTCGAAGGATTTGCAAAACTTCCTTGACATGTGTTATATGGCCCTCAAGTGATTTGCTATAAACAAGAATATCATCGAAATAGACAACAACACTTTTTCCAATGAGAGAACGCAATATGTGATTCATCAGGCGCATGAAGGTGGATGGGGCATTTGATAAACCAAAGGGCATAACCAACCATTCATAGAGACCAAGTTTGGTCTTGAAGGCGGTTTTCCACTCATCACCTTCAGCCACGCGTATTTGATAGTGGCTCCACACAACTCATCAAGCATGTCATCGAGACGTGGTATGGGATGTCGATAACGCACAGTGATAGCATTGATTGGATGGCAGTCCATGCATAACCGTAACGTATCATCCGTCTTTGGGACAAGAATCACGGGTACGGCACTTGGACTAGTGCTAACTTGGATCAAACCTTTGGAGACAAGTTGGTTGATTTGATGTTCGATCTCCTTTGTCTCCTCCGGGTTCGTGCGGTAAGCGGCGCGGTTGGGAAGTGGTGCACCGGGGATGAGGTCGATGCGATGTTCAATGCCGCGAAGAGGAGGTAGTCCATGTGGAAGCTCTCCGGGAAACACATCCTTGAATTCCTGCAAAACACTCATCAAAGATGGAGGAACATTGGTTAATTCGTTAGTTCCTTGCGCTAGTCCCTTGCAAAGGAGGACATAGTGCAAGATGGATGGGTTGTTCCGAACATCTCTCATCTCACTTTTGGTGGCAAGGAGAACACTCTTCGTTTTTCCACTCGAATTTGGCTTGTGGCTCTCACTCACTATGAGGTGGTTCTCTCTCTCACCGCTCTTCTCACAAGTAGGTGTTGTGCTTTGCACCCTCGCTAAAGCCTTTGCATTGTCCGCAATTATTTGGCTAGGAGTCATCGGTTGCAAAACACATGTTTTGTTGAGCCATTTGAAGGTGTATATATTGGTGCGACCATCATGTTGAGCAGCCTTGTCAAATTGCCATGGTCGACCAAGAAGCATGTGGCAAACTGTCATAGGAACCACATCACACTCCACCGTATCTTTGTAAGGACCAATGGCGAAGAAGACTGATACGGTATGCTTGATCTTCACGGACCCTTGGTCACTTAGCTATTGCACGTGGTAGGGGTGCTTGTGTGGCTGGAGGTTGAGGTTGAGCTTCTCACACATCTCAGTGCTAGCAAGGTTGTGACAACTCCCCCGCCAATGATCACCTTGATAGATTTGCCATTGATGCCGGCTCGTGTTTGGAAGATATTGGAGCGTTGGTCTTCATGCTCTTGTGCTTGAGTGGTCAAGATTCTTGGGACAACAAGCGATGGACTTGCGTCATGTTCACACATGAGGAGTTCTTGATCATCTTCCACTCGTTGCCTTGCCATTGCTTCCTTGACACGGGCATCAAACTCATCTTCACTCAAGTACTCTTCATCACCATTGTCACGGATGAACAAGACTTTCTTGTTTCCACATTCGGCCGACTTGTGTCCTTTACCTCCACACTTGTAGCATTCACCGTTGAAAGGTGTATCACTCTTTGCTTCCTTGCCACATGGGGGCAGTTTTCGTTGAGGAAGTGTGGGCTTGAAGGAAGGCTTGGAGGTACTTGAGGAGATACCATTGAAAGTTGTTGGTGTAGGGGTTGAAGCTTGCTTGTAGGTGAAGTACGTCTTGGGCTTGTTGTACTTGATATCCTCTTGCACTTGACGTTCAGCCTTTATTGCAATGTGCACAAGCTCAACCATGGTGTTGTATGTTTGGAACTCGACGATGCGCTTGATTGGGTGATTCAAGCCAATAAGGAAACGTGCCATTGTTTGCTCCATGCGCTCATCAATGTTGGCGCGAATCAAGTTGAGTTCCATTTCCTTGAAGTATTCTTCCACGGTCTTTGTCCCTTGACAAAGCGCTTGAAGGTTGTTGAAGAGGTCACGCGTGTAGTGTGCGGGGACGAACCGGGATCTCATGTGAGCCTTCATGTCATGCCAAGTTGTGATTGGCGGCTCTTGTCTTGCATCACGAGCAACTTGAACTTGTTCCTACCAAAGGTTGGCGTAATCATCAAACTCTAGCGAAGCCATGGCGACCATCTTCTCGTTGCTATAGTTGTGCATGCGGAAGATCTTGTCGACTTTGAGTGCCCACGAGAGGTATTCTTCAGGGTCATTTGATCCGGTGAACTTGGGCATTGTGAACTTGAGCTTGCCAAAAGTTTCTTCATCATTGCGGTCATTGCGACGAGCTTGGTGACCTTGTTGATGATCTTGTAGTTGGGGAGGTGGAACTTGGTTCTCGCGTCCTTGTTGCGGAGCTTGCTCTTGGTATTGTTGTTGATGAGGAGCTTGCTCTTTCTCTTGGCGTGGTTGTTGACGTGGTTGAGGTACTTGGGCCTCATGGTGGCAAAGGTGTGTAGCCTCTTGACGCGGTTGATGACGAAGAGGAGGCTCGTTCCTTGGTTGGTGATGTTGGTTAGGCACATGGGCCTCACGGCGAAGAACATGGTCATGAGCCTCTTGACGTGGTGGGCGTCGCTCAACTTGTATCACTTGACGCTCCAAGTTTTGTTGATGTGGAGGAGGCGCCTCGTGATGACCATGGTGTCATTATTGACGTTCATGACGTTAATGAAGAGGAGGAGGATCTTGAAGAGCTTGACGTCGATGACGAGCTTGATTCTCCAAATTGGAGTCATCACTTGTTGTGTCAAGAATGTGTCGCGGTCGATGGTGGTAGACTTGCGGTTGCGCTTGCGATTCCTCTTGTGGTTGCTCTTGTTGAATCACTAGTGCCCTTGCGTGATGACGGTGTGCTTCTTGCCTTGCTCGTGGCCTTGAAGAGAGGTCACCGTCATAGCTTGACGTTGCGGCGTGCCGTGGGGAAGGTACAAAGTTCGAAAGAGATTCCATCTTCAACCACGGGGGCATCATTGCGTCATGGAGCACTTTGATGTAGATCTTGTGGAAGAGGTGCATGACGATGCGAAGAACTTGCAGAGCTTGATGCGCGTGAATGTAGTCTTGCCATGCCATCGATGAGGCGTCGAAGATTGTCATTTGTTTCGGCGATGGAGCGTTGAAGCGCTTCATTGTGGTGGCCAAAGTTGTGATGCATTGCATGCATTTGTCGTTCGAGGCCGTCGAAGTGGTTGTCGATGTTCTTGAACTTGGCTTGCGTCTCGCCAAATTGTTCATCTTGTCTCGTCTCAAGTGCTTGGCAACGTTCACGGAACTCTTGTCGAACGATGAAGTGACTTGCGCGCGTCATGTACAGACCTTGATCTTCTTCTTGGGGAAGTGGTTGGCTCGTCTCACCGTGCCTATCCATCATGCAAAACACACAAGTATTGTATATGGAAGTGGAATATGGTGGTGTTAGCCTTGTTCCTCACCTTGGGGATTGCACCAAACTAGAAACCACAAGTGAGAGCTATTAGCGTGCAAAGTGGAAATGCCAAGAAAACTCACACTAACTCTCAAAAGCTTGTTGGTGGTAGGTTAGGGTTGTGGAAAGCCAAAGAACCAACCAAAAGAAAAGGGATAGTCAAAAGTGGTAAAAATCCAACAAAACTCAAGTCAAAGGCGAAGGTCAACAACTCAAAAGGGTGACGGGAACCTACGACTATGTACACACACGTGGAGAAAGTTGGGATTGACACGACTATGAAAATGAGCAAACCAAATGACCTAACGAAGACTAAGCTCGTTGTCGTGCCAATGCAAGGAGAGACCGTGGCTCGTTTGCAAATAGGAAAAATGAGCAACGGATTTGTGCACTTGCCTTGGGCGCTCTTCTTTCTCTCTTGCTTACAAGCTTCGAGACTCTCTTTTGCAAGGGGAGACTTTTTTTTTCTTTGTATCTTTTTCACTCTTTTTTTTGCTCTCCCTTGATGCTACGTAGTCACACTTGCTATTGCTCTTGCACTCTCACTATCCAAGGACAAATGCACAATGCTCAAGCAAACACAAGATGAGCCACTCTCATGGGATAGGTACACACAAAGGAAGATGGGGGTTCACAAGGTGACGCAAGTTATACCTTCTTTGATGATGAACTTGGCATCGGTGGTGTGGGATGATGTTCGTGGTCCGTGGTGTCGATGAGCGCGGAAGTTGATGATGCGGAAGCTTGCTGGTACTTGTTGAGACACACACGGGACATGAGCAAACAAAGGAGATTAGCCAATGCGAAAAATGAGGCAAAATTGTCAAATCTGGCGCTACAGCCGGACACTCCGGTCAGGTCAGACACTCCGGTCTAGTTCGGCCGGACACTCCGGTCGGGCCGGACACTCCGGTCGGTATGAGCCGGACACTCCGGCGCGGGTTTCCTACTCGTGTTCTTGAGCAGAAATCCTCGCCTTCGGGCCTCAAATCCGCGAAAAACTGGCCAAATCGGGGTGGGGAAACGCAGGATAAAGCTGGACCAACTCCTTAGACAAGGTTTGGTCGGATCAAAACCACAAATAACACTCCAAATCAAGAGATCGATCCAAAGGCAAATATGGACTGTTTTTTTGTGGGGATTTTCGAATTTTTGGTGGATAGAAGAAAAATTTGTGGGGGAAATCGTGAGCAACGAAGCTCTTGATACCAATATGTTGAGGGCAAACCTCTAGGGTGGCCCGATCTTTCACGATTCCCTTTCAAATCGAGGGTGGAGTGCGGGGGAAGGAAGAGAGGATGAACATGACGAACACACGCACGAAGAACGCGATGAACACACACACGCAAAACCACGATAAACACCAATAGCTCACGCCGGCGGTGACCGGTCCGGCGCAATCCCTAGGATCGGCGTCAGGCGGAGGACTCTCTCTCGAACCGGCACGGCGAGATGGGAGACTCGGTGAGATCTTGACGTCTAGGCAAAGGGACACCGATGCCTAGGCCTTGTACAACGTGGAGGCACAATGCAAACTCCAACGAGGTTTGGGGATATTGGTGCTCCTTAGTCAAGGAGCATGAGGCAAGAACTAGATAGATCCACAAAGGGGGTCTCCACTAATTCCAATATCAAGCCTAGGGTTTACAATGGAGGTGGGGGTCTATATATAGGCCAGCCACAAGTTCAGGGGTAATTCAGGCATTAAAGTAGAGTTCTGGGCGAAGTAGAGGGGTACATGGGCCATAGGGCCCAGCTAGGCTCGCAGGCCCATCACTTGGGTCGGACACTCCGGGTTGAGTGAGCCAGACAGTCCGGGTGTGCCAGACACTCCGGGTCGAGTGGGTCGGACAGTCCGGGGTGGCCGGACACTCCGGGCAGTGTCCGGGCGGTGTCCGATTTGACCTTCTGAATGTCCATGCCAGGTCTGGGCTCGGGCAGGCCGGATGCTCCGGCTGAGTCGGGCCAGACACTCCGGCTCTGGCAGCTTCAGGTTAGGTGCAGCTTCCGGGCTCGTGGGTCGACGCGGCGGGGGCTCGTACCTGATGATGCACAAAGTAGTGGTATGAAGTAGCACGCCATCCAAGGAGGTATCGAATTGGCACGAAGAGAGGAGCGAGTTCACCTTAGCTTGGAGGAGTTTGGCTCGGGCACGAGTCATGGGTCCACTTGGGGGACTTGTTGGTGTAGATGTAGAAGCGTCCGTACGACGGGCTGCATCAGCACCCCTTTATATAGGCTAAGCGGGTGTACCTTTCTCAAAGGCTAAGCCATGTGGGACTAATACTAAAGGAAAAAGTCAGCAGAAATTCGGACTACCAAATGGGCTTTTTCTACTCAGCCCAATAGGCAAACAGAAATAAACAGATAAAAGAAAAAGGAAGCAGCCAGCCTGGGGCTCAGCCGGCCGGGTGGGCCGACCTGCCCCCCGCAGCCCAGCTGCAGCTGCCAGCGCCCGGGTGGGCCGGCGCTCACCCGTGGCCCAGCTCGCCCCCGGCGTTGGCCTAGCGACCCGACGCCCACCCCGGGTGGGCCGGCTACAGCACGCGCATGCGCGGCCCACGAAGGCCAGCGGCGGCAGAGCCCGAGCAGGCCGGGAGGCCGTGGCCCACCAGGCGCGATTTCTATCGCCCGCCCACCAGGCGCGGTTGCTATCACCCACCCACCTTTCTCCTTGAGCGGCGCATAGCGCCTAATCGCTCGCCTCTGTGGGCCGACTGGCCCACACGAGATAAGGTGCAGTTTTTATTTTCTTTTTCCATTTCTTTTTCTGCAGTTTTATTTCTAGACTATTTGCCTCCGAGATTTAGCCTAATATAAAAGCTGACTTTATAAATCTTAATCTAAATATTATTTATAATATATTAATTCATAATTAACATATAATAAATATATATTTAAATTCCCATTTATCCGAAAACACTTTTTGGGGCTTTTCCTTTATTCTTTCTCTGAACAACTTCGGATCTCTCTGCAGAACGATTCCGGCTTTCTCTCTTTCTCTACTGTGATTCTGTCTTATGAATGATCGCTCTCATCATACCCTTAAGTGTATCCTCTCAAGGCTCGGGAATGCTCTAGACATGATCTATATCAATGATCAACAGAGGGACCATGGATATCCATGTGACCCCTATGCATTCCTGATTACAATGTCGTTTGAACCGTCTAAATGTAGCATCCTCTTCCTTTTGTTTCTCGATACAACTTGTCCGAGATCCGATCAATGGTATCTTATACCTTGTTCAATCTCGTTCACAACAAGTTATGTTTTCTTGTTACCGTGATATTACATCCCCGTGACCTAGTCACATGGAGCAACATATATGAATGTAATCTCACCAAGCCAGCCGTATGTATCTTTAACCCGTCATGTGGGTGAACAAATCCTGGTCTTGCAGTCACATGTCATCTACTGTTCCTTCGGAATACCCAACATACACCTTTATAGCTACCGTATTACTAGATGACGTTTGATACAGTCAAAGCAGCCTAGGGAAACAGTGAGTAATATGAGATCACGGTCTAAGGAGAAGGAGTCTAGGTATAGCTGTTGCAACAATGAACTATATGACTTGATCGTGTTGCAATCCTTCGAGGAATGTCCAACCACATCATTCTCCAATGATTTGATCTCGTTGTCAGTCGGCATAAATGCCCATGATCTTGAAACCCAGATCATCTTCGTGACCAACGAACTAGTATGAATAGAGGCTACTAGGGACTTGGTTGTTTCATACCACACCTATACCAATGCTTCTACTTGGCACAGTTCTAGCACAATATGAAACTATTATAAACTAATTGAGATATGATAATAAAAACCTATTCCTTATTTGTCTCTAGGGCATATCTCCTTCAATAATAGCATATAACTTAATGCATCATATTTTTTATTTTTTCTATCGGGCCAAAACACATGACCTACATCTCTAATAGGTATAGAGGGTCCTAGAAGCCGCTGAATCTGTAGATTGAGTACGTTCTCTGTGCTCTACCCCGGTACGAGATAGAATTTCGGCAGCACCTCCCCACTGCTATCTCGATACATGTCTCAGCAAAAAGCCGAGAGGATGTGCATCCAGAGAACAATGGGGAGATGCTACCAAAATCCTGACTCAGACCGGAGCAGAACATGGAGACGTACCCAACTACGCATCCGTGGACTGTCCCATAAATGTCGCAAGCGTTACAGTTCATAATATGCCGACCTCTAATGCATATGTATCCGCGTAATGCTCACACGATGGGAAATGACACCTAGGTGACACAACTTGACATGGAAATGAAATCTAGTAACATAAAAATGCACAGGAGGAGACGGAGTTATAGCTCACCCTTGGTGGTAGTCGAATGGTGGGGGCTCCGAGATGATGGGGTCTCCAAGATGGCGGAGGCTCCGAGACAACGGTGGCTTTGAGAAACCTGAATGAAGAAATATAATATGTGTGTCAATATGTGTGATACAATTTTTTTGCATATATGCGACGAACACAAGTAGGACTAGTGCAAAAAATCAAAAAGAATTAACCCTAGTGCATATATGTGACAAACACAAGTAGGTCTAGTCTATTTAACATGTATTTCCTTTTTTTTATATATGTGACAAACACAAGATTTTTTTGCATATATGTGACAACCACAAATAGGCCTACTCCAGTTATCATGTATTTCCTTTTTTTGCATATATGTGACAAACACATTTTTTTGCATATATGTGGCAAACAAAAATAGGCCTAGTCCAATTAATCGTGTATTTCCTTTTCTAATTAACCCTAGTGCAAAAAAATTAAAGAATATTTCCTATTCTAATTAACCCTAGTGCAAAAATCCTATTCTAATTAACCCTGCTAAACAAATGAAAAATTCCCTTGTGTGTAGCTAGGGGAGGGGATGGTAGCTCGGGAGGATGGTGGCTCGAGGAGGGGACGCTGCCGGCGGCTCGAGGAGGGCGGGATGGCAGGTAAGCGCTGCGCGGCAGTTCGGGGAGGGCGGGAGCGCGGCAGGACGGGTATGAGGCGGCGCAGCGCGATGGGCCGGGATGAGGCAGCGCACAGCAGGAAGGAATGATGGTGTGGCGGCATGGAGAGAGGGGGTATAGAGGCAGTCCAGGGCAGATAGGGTGGGTGGTTGTGGCGTGCATGTGTGTGGTCGCGCGTGAGTGAGTGGTGCGATCCACTGTAAGATAGGGTTACGCTGATGGCTGCCTTCGGACTAGCCGAATTTTTTATTTCTTTCCTTATTTTTTTCAGAGGATTTTTTCTATCCTGATTATTTTTTTAGTTTATATTTAGTGAGAGTAAACATAGATAGGATTTTCCCATTTTCCCTCCATTTTACCGGCAGCGGGAGTTTCCTCATACATGTCCATCACTTCTCTACGTGTTATCGCATGCAACCACAGACGGTCATACCCGGGAACTAGGTACTACATATATGAAGCTTCCACCACCCTTCTGCATGTATGCTAGGGCCACATGCATGTTGTCATGGCATCCCGACGCTTAGGCGGTCCATTTCTAGCCAAACCCTAATTCGAGGGTCCCACAGGTCGAGCCCCCTAGCATTCTCTGTACGAGGGTTGAACAATGTACTTTATTTGTGGTTTAGGTTTGTTTAGATCATACTTACATGAAAAACCAAGACTTGACCCAAGATTCCACCGGTTTCCCTCTATTTGACCTGCAGCGGGAGTTTCCTCCTACATGTCCAGCACTTCTCCAAGTGTCATCACATGCAACAGTACACGGTCACACCTGGGAGCTAGGTGCTGCATATATTAAGCTTCCACCATGCTTGTGCATGTATGCGAGGGCCACATGCATGTCTTCATGGCATTCCAGCGCTCAGGCGGTCCATTTACGACGAAACACTAATATGAGTGCCCCTTAGGTCTAGTCCCCTAGTATTCTACGTACGAGGGTTTACCAATGTACTGTTTTGGTGGTTTAGGTTTGTTTAGGTCATACCTACATGGTAAACCAAGGCTCGGCCCAAGATTCCACTGGTTTCAATCCATTTGATCCGCATTGGGAGTTTCCTCCTACATGTCCAACACTTCTCTAAGTGCCATCGCATGCAACCGTACACAGTCACACCCGGGAGCTAGGTGCTACATATATTAAGCTTCCACCATGCTTGTGCATGTATGCTACGGCCACATGCATGTTTTTGTGGCATTCCAGCGCTCAAATGGTCCATTTAAGAAGAAACCATAATCCGAGGGCCCTGCAGGTCTAGTCCCCTAGCATTTTCCGTACGGGACTTTACCAATGTACTTTTTTGGTAGTTTAGGTTTTTTTAGGTCATACCAACATGGAAAACCAAGGCTTGTCCCAAGATTCCACTGGTTTCCCTCCATTTGACCCGCAGCGGGAGTTTCCTCCTACATGTCCAACACTTCTCTAAGTGTCATCGCATGCAACCGTACACGGTCACTCCCAGGAGCTAGGTGCTGCATATATGAAGCTTCCACCATGTTTGTGTATGTAGGCCACGTGCATGTTTTCGTGGCATTCCAGCACTGAAGCGGACCATTTATGATGAAACCCTAATCCGAGGGCCTCGTAGGTCTAGCCCCCTAGCAATCTCCGTACGAGGGTTGACCAATGTACTTTTTTGGTGGTTCATGATTTTTCAGGTCATACCTACATGGAAAACTAAGGTTGGACACAAGATTCCACCGGTTTCCTTCTGTTTGACCCGCAGCAGGAGTTTCCTCCTACATGTCCAGCACTTCTCTACGTGTCATCACATTCAACCGTACACGGTCACACCCGAGAGCTAGGTGATGCATATATGAATATTCCACCATGCTTGTGCATGTATGGTAGGGACACATGCATGTTTTCGTGGCATTCCGATGCTCAAGTAGTCCATTTCCGATGAAACCCTAATCCGAGGGCCCCGCAGGTCTAGCCCCTAGCATTCTCTGTACGAGGATTCACCAATGTGCTTTTTTGGTGTTTTGGGTTTGTTTAGGTCATACCTACATGGAAAACCAAGGCTCGGCCCAAGATTCCACTGGTTTCCCTCTATTTGACGCACAATGAGAGTTTCCTCCTACATGTCCAGCACTTCTCTAAGTGTCATCGCATGCAACCATACACGGTCTCACCCGGGAGCTAGGTGCTGCATATAAGAAGCTTCCACCACGCTTGTGAATGTATGATAGGGCCACATTCATGTTCTCGTGGCATTCCGGCGCTCAGGCGGTCCTTTTCCACCGAAACCCTAATCTGAGGGCCCCGCAGGTCTAGCCCCCTAGCATTCTCCGTACGAGGGTTAACCAATGTACTTTTTTGGTGGTTTAGGATTGTTTAGGTCATACCTACATGGAAAACCAAGGCTCAGCCCAACATTCCACCGGTTTCCCTCTATTTGACCCGCAACGGGAGTTTCCTCCTACATGTCCATCACTTCTCTAAGTGTCATCGCATGCAACCGTACACGGTCAAATCTGGGAGCTAGGTGCTGCATATAAGAAGCTTCCACCATGCTTGTGCATGTATTGTAGGTACACATGCATGTCCGCGTGGCATTTCGATGCTCAGACGGTCCTTTTCCACCGAAACCCTAACCCAAGGGCCTCGCGGGTCTAGCCCCCTAGCATTCTCCGTACGAGGGTTGACCAATGTACTTTTTTGTGGTTTAGGATTGTTTAGGTCATATCTACATGGAAAACCAAGGTTCAGGCCAAGATTCCACCTATTTTAATCCGTTTGACCCGCAACGAAAGTTTCCTCCTACATGTCCAGCACTTCTCTAAGTGTCATCGCATAAAACCGTCGAAGGTCACACCCGGGAGCTAGGTACTGCATATATGAAGCTTCCACCATGCTTGTGCATGTATGCTAGGGCCACGTGCATGTTTTCGTGGCATTCCGACACTTAGGCAGTCCTTTTCCACCGAAACCCTAACGTGAGGGCCCCGCGGGTCTAGCCCCTAGCATTCTCTATACGAGGGTTGACCAATGTACTTTTTTAGTGGTTTAGGTTATATCTACATGGAAAGTCGCATAGTCCTTTTCTGCCAGTGTTCCTCGCAACTAGGTCACATAAAATGACGTTGTGCGTGAGTTTTCCATTTTTTTGATTTTTTTTGAATTAATTGTAGCCAAAGTTTCTTCTCACATGCAATGATAGAGCGCGAAACCCCCGCCACGGGTCTAGCCCATGTAATCTTATTGAATCTTGAGTCCAACCTTGTTTTGGCATGTTGCTACGATCTAACGGAACACAGATCAAGACAAGGCTCCACTTTGGTACCCCTTTGGATGCCCGTGTAGGGGGTAGACAACGCATGACGCACGGTCCAGGATTTCCCCAAAAGAGGGTATTAATTGCCTCAGGATCCCTAGAAAGATTGCATGTGGCCCTAGCAGATGTAGGTAGCTGTCGTGGGAGGATGGGAGAGATAGTACCCACCTCACTTGCATCCATAGCCTTCACACGCGTGCATGTAGGTAGGTGTTGTGGGAGGATAGGAAAGACTGTACCCACCTCACTTGCATGTATAGCCTTCACCCACGTGCATGCGATAACCTTCACACGGTCCAGGGTTTCTCCAAAAGAGGGTCTTCGATGCCTCAGGGTCCCTAAAAGAGGGGTTTTTAGGGTTTCTCCAAAAGAGGGGCTTCGGTTCCTCGGGGTCCGTACAAATTGAGATATATCTTTCACACTTATGTTGCAGTTGTATATTATATGTGTATTTTATTGTTTTTTATTTTACATTTATGTTTTAGCATCGCGTTCTAGAATATTCGCGTCGTTACTATGCGGGTGGCGCGGGATACCGAAATTTGAGGTACAATCTCCAAGTTATTTATAAATCATACCTACAATAAAATTATAGTGGGAAATAAATAAATCAACTATATGAATTTGATACTTGGAAAAAAAGGAAAAGAAAAAACCAAGGAGGCTAGGCCGACGGCAACAACGTCGGCGTAGACTCCATGCCCTAGCTAGGCCAACGGCAAAGCCGTCGGCGTAGCTGAGTGCCCTAACACCATCCCGCGACCGTCAGACGAGCTGGTATGCTGGGCCACGTGGCTGCCTACGCTGACAGCAGTACCGACGCTGACGGTAACCGTCAGGCCGTTATTGGGCTACGCCGACGGCAAATGCTGAGCCGACGACTGCGGTTGGTGGCTGTGGCCCTATGTCGACGGGAATTCTGGGCCGACGGCCGCGTAGGCCGGCTGCCGAGCTCGTCCACCTGCACCGACGGTCCCGACATTTTGCCGTCAGCGTAGAGTACGGCCATCGGCGCCTTTCGGCTCTCCCGTAGTGTTTTGGGCTGATTCGAACTTTCCTTTGAAGCTAGGTAAAAAAATCTTTTGCCATGCCTTTGCTGAATACCTTTGAACCAAATGGATTCATAGTGCCATAATCTTTCCTCGTGAGTGTGCATCTTGGTTATACTTGGAGTTTCCATAAACATGATTCACGTTCTTCTGTTTTCACTCCACTTCTCCTATGAGCTAAAGAAACCCCAAATGGCGTGCATATGTTTGTGAGACCGTACATAGTTCATACTCAATGAAATATGATTTGAGGAATGCCCGTAGAATTGCTCTATGTTACAATGCGCGTATCATTGTCAGCGTTCTGGTTATTGGCCGAGAACTGTGTACATCTATCGTTCTTATTCAACTCTATCTAAAATTGTTAGCAAACGGAGCCGGATTCTCCCTGGACGATCTCACCTTGGCAAACGGAGCCCGAACTTTCCACCCCCTTTCCCCGGGAATACCAGCCACTACTCGGGATGTCGGGGACAAAACCCTCGCCTCACTCGCGCGACAGGGAGCCATCGGCGCTGGGCGCTACTCCGCGGGCCGACCGATCTCCGACGACTATCCTCTCTCCGCCGGTCTACCTTCTCCCTCTTCTCCCTCTCTTTGCAGGTCTACCTTCTCCGTTCTCTCCCTCTCTCCATGTACGACGGTCATCCCCAAGCTCTGCTCCGCTCGATCTCCGGTCCCCTCCAGCGATGACGACGGCCCGGTGGTGGAGCTCGTCTTTCTTCTCCATGGACTAAGTTTAACCCTTACTCCTTATTCCCACCTTGTTTTGCTTCTCTAGTTCATGCCTTACATCCCATGCGTTTCTTCTCCAGATCTTGCAGGTGGTTGACCGGAGTAATATTTTCTTTGAATTCTTTTTAATTCATGAGATACTACATCTTGCATATGTGATTTTGTAAGCAGGGTAGAAAATCCAAGTTCTTATGATTACTGCTTTCTGTAAAAACCAGATGGGAAAATCTCTTGTTTTGGTACATACAGCTGCAACGTGCTTCTTCAGAGACAAACAACGTTGAGTTCTCTGAAATTTTCAATGTGATTGGAGGATACAATATATTCCTGATCGTTATCCTAATCATGTGGAGGGAAGGACATTTGCTTTTAAGGAGTAGTTACTAATCGTTACCTGCAAACTATCCCATTATATTTCAGGTTTGGGCTGAATAAAATTAACTAACTTGATCATCGCAAAAAAAAAGTAACTTGATGTATGTAACTCATAGTATTATGTTTATGTCAAATTTGGGTTATAAATACAAGTATGTTGATTAACAGGAAAATATGTTGATTCTATTTGCCAAGATACCGATGCCGGTTCCATTTCTGTGAGGCATACCCATGCCGGTTTTGTGACTGTTGTTGCAACCGAGAGGTACAATCTCATCCTAAAAAAAATCTGCTTTTATACAGTATCCTCCACCTGTCCGCCTCTCTCTGGCGTCCGCTTCTCCTCAAGCTACAACACCAGTTATTGACTTATTGTTGTTCCACTTGGTGTGCATTCCACTCGCTTTTCCATGGTTCCAATTGTTACGTATGTTGGATGTGAAACAACTGACTTCTTTCTTGATTCTATTCTTTTTGGTTTCTTGTCATATTCAGAAAACATGGATCATTGAAGGGCTCTGTAAGAAGATATAAGAATAGCTAGCAATTGCCCGATCATTCAAAAAATGTGGAAAGAAGATGCATGTGACAATTGTTTTCTGTTGGATAGTTGTGCAACATGACCATCATCATAACTTTATATAAAATTTACTTGGATGCTTGTGTTTGCTATAATCCTGTAGCGGTTATTAATCTAGAAGCTTGTTGTACTTATGTTTTAATTGATTTTCATTTTTTGAAGGGTACAACAGAGGTGGCTTGCCAATACTTGTGCTAACTTTTGAAACATGTTACTCCTACAGGATTGCATTAGCTTGTATGAGCCTATGAGGACAAATTTCTTTGGACCACTCTGCAAGCTTTCTTACATACGACTCCATATCATCGGTTTTCCAAGGTACTTACAGTTTGATTTAAACTGAACCAAGCTGCAGTAACAGTGCTCTAGTATAGTGATTCCAATTGAAGTTTGATTTCAATATTTATAGTTTGATTGATGAACTAAAAGTTCAGAAGACGATGTCCCTCCTTGACGAAGCGGCGGGCGACGACGATCTTGTCGATGACCTCCTTCCTCAGCGGAGCGGCGGCATGGCCATACGAGCGAGTCAAGTTAGGTGGGCGACCCTCGCAAGAAGCCTTTGATAGTGAGCGAAGCGGCGGCAGACCGCCGGGGAGCGGTGGACAGCAGGACAACAGGACTGTCAGGAGTCCCTGGAGCTCGAGCTCCAGATGGACTATGGTGGGAGCAGGATTGCCAGGAGACCTAGAACTTGAAATCTACAGGGCCTGGAGGCCGACGGGAACTCTGCTTGGTGAAGGGGGTGCATGGGCACCGGCGAGTAGGGTTGGGCGCTGCTAGCGAGATCGCGAGCTGATCGATTCAAATCAGGGTTTAGGGTTGTGTGACTGGAGTCGATTCAAATTAAAATGAGAAGGGTTTAATTGTATAATGGTGTACAGTTCAAAAAAAAATTCAGTGGGTCAGTTATTTTGAGACGGAGGGAGTATTACAATTTTTCTAAGATTATTATGTAGGGTATTCTGATCATGCTAAGAAATTTAGATCCGCTGTTAGTTTTCCGATCATTCTCACCGTACTGTCCAAACTCAAATGATTTTCTCTCCCCTTGATCCCCGGTGATGTCCAAACTCAGGAGGGGAACTCCCCTGTGGGGTAAGGGAACCGTTGGGCTCATGGAAATCGCCCCCAAGGGGATTAGTGATACTCTCCCCGAGTAACCAAATTAGCCCTTACTCATTGCGAAATGTCAAGTCCGTATCACTAAACCTTCCTCCAAGATTATGTGGACTTGGGTGAATCGAGAACTCAGTTGCTCGTCCTTTCTCCGAGCACATGGGTCTTCGGTGAACTGATGATTCTCACCCTAACCTTGTTGACTAGGGCATGTCCTTAGAGAAGATGGTAGCACTAGATAGAGGAGCACACTCTTTAGTTTTTTTCTTTCAATTTTTGAGGGACACAACGGTCAAAATCAGGCTGTTTGTAGCCAAAAGATTACGATGTCTCTTTGTTCCAAATAACATACTCCCTCAGTCCCAAAATAACTAACTTGGCTTTGGTGAAGCTTGAAAGCGCCCCACCTCCCAGAGGAGGCGAGGATGATTGTGACGGCGGGCGCCTGAGTTGTTCGTCACCTACCCTCCCCCGTCTCCCCAAGACTTTCCACCCACCTGATCACACCAACAGCAACAGCTAGGCACACAACCCACGAACGATTTGATAAGACGACCCATTTCTTCCTCCCCGGAGACACGAGGAGAAGGACGGCTCCTCTCCCTCCCTGGGACACCTCAGCTCTCTCCGTCTCCCGATCAAAGATCTCGCCGGAAGCGTCGCATCTCTCTCGCGCGCGCCGGACGTGCGCCAACTGATCGAGCAATAGGTAAGTCCGTTCGTTTTCGCTATGGTTTATCTCATCTGCTGCGGGGGAATAAGCGCAAATATCGCGTAGCTGTTTACGATCGAAGATTCGAATGGGCCGATGGACTTACCGGCGGTCCAGGCACGCGCCGATTGGCGGCGGCGCTGCCACTGCTTATCCCGCGAAGTGTTTGCTTCCGCGCGTCCGCGGTTTCGTTTCTCGATTCTGCCGCGCCGCTAGCTAGATTACCGGCCCGCAGCAGCACGTACGCCGCTGGCTACGGACCTCTTCGTCGGTGGCCAGGGGAAGCGCTCGAGTGAGCTAATTTGGCTCCGGCACGTGGCATCCGCGGGTGGCTGGCGTGGCGGCGGCGCACTGACTGGCCAGAGGTCACTGCCACCGTTTGTCGCTACGCGAACCCTCGTCGTCCCCCGAGTGCCGTCCGTGCAACACCTAAGTTTGGCAGATGTCGCCGTCCGTCCGGCGGGCGGAAATATCTCCGCCTGCTTCTTCTTCCGTGATATTCGGATGAGTTCGGCTTAAATTTCCCCACGGATTTTCTTCCCCCACTAGCTAGTCGCTTCCACGTCCGGTCTCGGGATTGTCTTGCATCATGTGTTCCTCTGAGCCAGGTTAATTTGACTTTTACTGTTAATTTTTTCAAGCCGCTGTGGGTCCGCAATCTCCCAGCCAGACGTAGTACGCACGGTAGTGTATCACAACTTGTTAGGAATCATACTGGACTGTATATCAGCATCTTCAAGTAATCCAAGTACCCAGTCCAATCGATGCGTCTTTTCGAATGCGCATCAGTACGGAACACTCAAACTGACACTTTAAGTTCCAAGGACCACTACTATTTGGCCATCTGGTCATCTGCCCATGTCAATATCTTTTCTTAATCATTGTTGCGTTGTAAGCAACACGGAATGCTTCCATTTTCTAAGAAGAAGCTACGCTTAGAGATGAAGCCACGTGAAACTTCAGTTCGTGTTACACAGCTCGAACGTGGTTTTGCACGATTGCTGCCGAGCCATGTCAACGCTCGATTTCCCATGGGGAGCTAACGTGTTTCCCTGATGCTCTTCTACTAGTAGTACATGTACAATGGCATAAAAAACTACATTCTACTTGACTGGTTCATGCTTCCTCCTCCTCCTCCTCCCATGCATATACTACTGTATTAAGAAATCCTCTTGTCACATACATATATCTTCTGCTTCTCCACTTTGGCCTTATTCTTCGACCAGGAAAGGAGGCGAGTGTTGGAAGAGGAGATGTCGTCGGACGGCGGGAGCTCCCAGACGGGCGTCCTGGGCGCACTGGGCCTCTCGGTCGCGTCGTCGGTGGCCATTGTCATCTGCAACAAGTACCTCATCAGCAATCTTGACTTCTTTTTCGGTAAGTACTACTTCCAGGGTTTTAGACTCTCAGTACTGCTGCTGTTTACTCCGTCACAATATTTTTTGCCAAATGGGCAGAAAGATGCATTTGATCTTGTCTACAGAGAAGTTTTTGATTTCTGTGGTTTTGCAACTTGGGAATGCAGCGACGACACTGACAAGCTGGCACCTGCTGGTGACCTTCTGCACGCTTTACGTGGCGCAGCGCCTACGCTTCTTCGAGGCGAAACCTATCAACGCTCAGACCGTCATCTCGTTTGGGCTTCTTAATGGGGTCTCCATTGGCCTCCTCAACCTTTGCCTTGGCTTCAACTCGGTTGGCTTCTATCAGGTAAGCATGCATCCTTCGCTCCACTTTGCCGGCCGACTGGCCCAACACGAAGCAAAACCATTCCATTTATTTTCGTACTCATAAATTTGCTATTTCTTTTCCTTGCTACAGATGACCAAGCTCGCCATTATACCCTTCACCATAGTCTTGGAAACCATCTTTCTGAGCAAGAAGTTCAGGTGCTTCTCAGATTCCTTCTCACATACTATTATTACCTCATTGCACCGGCCGGTGATCCTGTAACAAGCTCAGTCCTCATGCTTCACAACCGTTAACTGTGCAGCCAAAGCATCAAGGCCTCTCTCATGGTCCTCCTCCTAGGAGTTGGCATCGCATCGGTCACCGATATTCGGCTCAATCTCGTCGGCTCGATCATTTCAGTCCTCACCATCGCGGCGACGTGTGTCTGCCAGACTGTATCCTTGCTCTACTGCCTACACATGAACTCTATTGCAGGCTTGCTACACATGTGCAGTTTCTTTGACACTGAATTTTCATGCCCATGCCATCTTCCTTGACCTTGAACAAAGCTCACCAACCAAATCCAGAGGAGGCTCAAGGTGTCTTCCACCCAGCTCTTGTACCAGTCCTCACTGTACCAAGCCGCCGTGCTGCTCATCACCGGACCCTTCGTCGACAAGCTCCTGACAAAGCGTGACGTCTTTGCTTTCAAATATACCTTCGAAGTCGTGGTACGTGCGTGCAGCGCCACGGCAGAAGGAAGGAGCTAAACTTATGTGTGTAGAAGAAAGTGCACAACTATGGGCTGCGTTGAGCTGAATCTTTCTGTTGCGCAGGTGTTCATTGTGCTGTCGTGCACTATCGCGGTGTCCGTCAACTTCAGCACGTTCCTTGTGATAGGCACCACATCGCCGGTGACATACCAGGTGCTGGGCCACCTCAAGACGTGCCTCATCCTCTCCTTTGGCTACGTCCTGCTCAAGGACCCCTTCACATTCCGGAACGTGGCCGGCATCCTCGTCGCCATCTTTGGCATGGGCCTCTACTCCTTCTTCTCCGTCTCGGAGAGCATCAGGAAGAAGAACGAGATCAGCGCAACCCTCCCCGTCAGCACCCAGGTTCCTACTTCTCATGATAGTGATACGTTGCTTTGGTATCTGCATGTCGAAATGGCATATGACTAACTGGCATGCGCCGTTGCAGATGAGCGAGAAGGACTCTGCACCGCTCCTCGGTGCAAAGACCTCGCCGTGGCCGGAGAGCAATGTGCTGGAGAGCTTTGACGACGTGCCGAGGACAGCGAAGACCGCGTTTAGCCGGCAGCAGGATTGATATGTATGGTAGAGCGATGGCGAAATGCATTATTTTCTCGTTGGTTCTTCTACTATGATGAAATGTATTCTTTCCCAAGCTTCGGAAGGTGGTGTTGCAGTGTTATTTTTGGGATCGAAAAAGTTGTAGACTGTAGGGCAGCAATCTCGAAAGAAATTTCCCAGAAGGCAGTGTTTCATGATGAAATACTTCGTCGAAAATGGGGCAAGGATAGTTCTTATACTTCTTTGCATAAGCTATTTTTTCGAGAACCCGTACGAGATCTGCGTGTCTTTGTTTTAAGCTGAAAAAAGTAGGAAACAACGCCAAATAGCTACAACACCACACTCACCGAAGACAAAGCCAACTGATATGACACACATCTACAACAACCACAGTCTCCTTGTCCCCTCATCGACAATCTGTCGGGGAACAGTCTCGTGCGGTGAGCTACAGTGTCCATCTTCCTCATGGTTCTTAGCTTGAGGTTGGACGTTGTCGTGGTTAGCGTCCGAAGTCACTGGATAGGGTTTTCACATAGACCAAAAGATTGTGCCCCGACAGATTGTCGATGAGGGGACAAGGAGATGTTGCACCACCACCCGAGAAAGGAGCTTGTCGTCGCTGGAGAAGGGGAGCATTGGCCTCCACCACTATAGCTCCAAGGCAAACCGCTGGAGGGCGAAACCACGATGCCGTGCGTGAGGACCAGAGAAAGGCGCCTAGACCTCCCCGGCCGGCCAGCCCACGCCTGGGCCGCGCCGCACCAGATCCGCCGGCAGGCAGACATGGAACCAGATCAAGCCTGCATGGAATGGGCTCACTAGGCCCAGATCGAGCCCGCGCGGTGTAGCATCCCGATTGTCTAACATTGTAATGCTACGTGGTTTATTATATAATGCTACTTCCTACATATCATTAATTGCATCATCATAATATCATGGTCATGTCACCATGCCACATTGCATTTGAACATCATATTAAAACTCTCTTCATTTGGTTCTTCTCTTCATAATGTATTTGCCTTATTAATTATATTTTCCTTTTGATATATTGTAGTTGGTTCTTGATATATTTTTTAATACCCTAATTGAGTTGGAAGCATTATCTTATTTCCTATGCTTGGTGGCATGCATGAGCTATGAGGCCATCTCCGCGCCCGAGCTGGTCTATGTTGCTTCGTATGGGCCTACGGGCATCGTGTGCGCGTGTCTTACTTTTGCATGGATTTGAAGCTGCATGCCACCCTGACTAGCAGTATTTTTCATTCTTCTCGTGGCTTGGCTTTTGCGCCAACGATGCCTACTAATTAGTCGACTATTTCTGGTGTATATGAATTGTAAAGAATTGCGGTGAAGTTACACTGACTTTCTGAATTCGGTTGTACTCTATCAGTAGGCGGCGCTAGAGGTTTTCTTACATGCATGCTTCTGAATTTTTATTGTTGTTCCCTTTCAATTTGATAGTAGAACCCGGCTGGACGCGGCTATTTTTGTTTTGGTGCATATATGAATTTGACTTTCAATGAATTTTAAAATGTCAAAATATTTCAAAACAAATACATACGCGTACATCTTCACATGTTAGGTGTATATAATTAAACTATAGTCTGCTCGGCACCGCGTGCGCTGAGGCCACTTGCTGTGAATTGTGCCCCTGCTCGTGGGACAGGGCCAGAACAGAGCAGAAGCAACCCCAGAATAAACACGCGATAGATCAGAAGATTCCCCAATCCATGCTTCCTGCTTGTTGGTCAAAGGATAGGCCCCTCCTCACCAAATTCCTCAAATTAGATCAATTTGTGATATGCATGTAGCCTCAATTCCCCCCAAACTATTTGAGCTTCCTCTGAAGTAGTTATTCTTTGAGTTCTATTCGATCCATTTTTTTGTTTAAGAACCCCGAATGCGTCGACTTCTCGCCGATATCAAATCCTGACACTAAATTCCGTCCGTCTTCTCTTCCGTGCCATCGGCCCACGATTCGTTAGCTAGGAGGAGGCTTGTGAGCTCCCCGGCGTTCCGAGCTCGTTGGAGCTATCCTGGGTTCTGGCGACATGTCTTTGTCTGCGATTTCTATGTGCACCAGTCTGTCGGGGGCCGTGTACTCCTCCGAGTTCGACCTAACCTCTCACGGTCACCGCCGTGCAGCACCGTGTCGTCGGCCACCACCTCCTACCGCAGATCCGTCGTCGTCGGGGGCCTCTCCTGCCACTTCTCTTCCCCTGCCACGGCGGCCTCGCCGCCCCGCGCCCCGGTGCACGACGAGCTGTGGCACGATGGATCCGGTGACCTCAGCTTTGGCGACGGCCGCTACTATTCTCACTCGCCCTCTCCTCTCAAGTGGCGCAAGCACCTTCACCACCACCACAACCCCGTGTCGGTGTTTCAGGGGCCCTCGTGCTCTCCGGCGTACCAGTGCTCGCCGTCATCTTTGCGCGACCACCTCTTCTCCGGCTTTGTACCCAACGCGCTTGGCACTAGGATCGACTATGTACCGGCCACCAAGTCATGTTCCAAGACAACAGGACAACCGGCAATGTCCGGTGTCATGGATAGAGGAGTCTGCATTTAGCAGGCTCGCTCCCATCTTCCCCTACGACCCAACTAGCATGGATCCACAACACATTCACCATGGATTCATGAATCCAACTTCTGCTCGACCTGGGAGTTGTTTCTTGGTGCCCCGATGAATCTTGAATCATGAGGAAGTGGCCACAAGTGAGGGCATTTTGTTTTTCAGTCTCCTTACTTTTGACAGAGATATTTAGAGCCCAAGGGAAGGAGGTACTGCCTCGAGACGCATACCAGTTGAGGATCATACTGTCAAGATGCCATGGATGGAATTCATGGAGAAGATATCAGTGTTGTTGGAGCATTATATTCGTACACAGTTGAATACATACCCTCGGTGGAAGTACATCAAGGTTTGCACTTTGTTTTAACTCGCAGCAGCATAGTAAATGGAGTTCATGTTCATATGAATTGTTTAGCATGCATATTTTATTTTTAAACAAACTACTATTTTAGATTTCTTTAAATGAAAATCCCCACTTTAATCACTATTTTTACACAATTATACCTCTAGCACACTTTAACTGTGATTAAGACCGCACCCACATACTCTGTTCCCTCTTGACGGCACTAACATTTGTTGGATCACTGTAAAGCATGTACCTTAGGGTTTTGATATTGCTGAATTTGTCCAGAGGTGGGTCATTGCTTGATGAGTTCACAATTTATCTTTTTCTAGAGGTAATACTCTCTGATGCAAATGTTCCTGGAGAAGCGGAGCACAAGATCATGTCTTCCACAAACTATAATCCAAACACTTGTCATTGTGTGTATGGGCATGTACAAACTTTTAACTGCAGGTGGCACTTGATCAGTATCTAACCTTTTCTTCATGGAAAAAATTATCTCAACTTTTCTCCAACATTAGATTGGATTTTGAGATTTTTCACTCCCGCTTAATTACATTGGAGCTAAATCTGAAGAATCTATCACATGATGCGAATCTGAGAATGCTTGCTTTGGCATCTCACGAAGTACACATTTCAATTTTGCGAGAGGTTGATAATCCATATTTAAGGATACATGTGAGACACTATCAGGTTTATTCCACTCACAAAATATTACCTATGGTTCTCACTCTTTGACTATGGAAATAACACCGTCTTCTTGCAGTTTGTGAACATGTGGGTTCTAATAGAGTACTTGGAGCTTGAAATAAAGACATCTGATTGCAAGCAAGGTGTTGAGAGTATAATAGATGACTTCATATTCATTTGTTTCTTCATGGGAAATGATTTCATTACACGGATTCCTTCTCTAGAGATAAATGAAGTGTGTATGTGTGTACGTTTAGCATGTTCATTGTTTCAATTGTTTTGTTGATCTATGTTCAATGACACAAGTTGATCTTCTCATTGACGTATACAAAACAACCTTCAACAAAATTGAGGCTATATTGTCAACACAAACAAGAATTTCCGCCTTCTATTTTCATCGATGATTATCCATTGACTTGTACTTTTACATGATTTTGTTGCTACTAAAAACATATCAAATATAAACATGGTGTGTATCTGCAAGTCTTATGATTGGAGAAGTTCTTTCATAAATTGTCCTTGTACGAAGAGAAAATGTTATTCAAAAGATATAAACCGAGAGAGGTACTTTATCATCCTTGTCAGTAATATGCGCTAGTGGCAATCTGCATTTTCATATGTTTAAGTTGTGGCTATTTTATTAAGTTTCAGTTGTAGCTATTTTAGTGTTGCTACCTTAAGCATTTCCTGACTTCGCTTGGTTGGGTCAATCTGACCCATTCGATAATATTTGTCCCCAAAAAACATTTTTTAGATTGTTTGCCATTAGTCATGCGGTGTCATAATACTTGCTTGCGCCTTACACTTCTATGATTTCTATCTGATGATAGTATTTTTATTAATGAATGTTTTCAGAATTTACACCGGTCAATTTTATCCTCGCGCATTTGATAGTTTATTCTTATATGGTGTTTCAACGTGGCAATGTACTCAGATGTCGGTGCATCCTCTCCCCTCGACATGATAAGGATAGTATGCTTAGAGCTTGGATCTGAATGTTTTTTCTGTCCACGTTTCTTATCTCTTCTCTGTCAGCCTCCCAAGACTACTCATGCTAAGAATGGAACACATTCATTTGCTTTATGTCTATTACCTGCATGTTGTTGTTCTATTCTCTTTCTGTCGTTTCAACATACATGCTTTCAAAGAATATTCTTAGTTGTTGTACCAGCACAACTTGTCCAAATTGACTTCTATAGCTAAATCCTTTTACCTAAGACAATCTATAGCTAATTTTGAGAACATAATATCTTAGTAGTTGAAAGAATATAAATGTCGCCTAGAGGGAGGTGAATAGGCAATTCAAAACTATTACGGTTTTGGCTTGACAGAATGCGGAATTAAACTAACGTTTATTTTACAAGCACAAAACCTAAATAAACTAGGCTCAACTAAGTGCACCAACAACAAGATAAGCTAAGCAAGATAGCACAAGATAAATACACCACAAGAGATACACAAGATATGAGTACTTCAAGCACGATGGATATCACAAGGAAAGTAAGCTCGGGTATAGAGATAACCGAGGCACGCGGAGATGAAGATGTATTCCCGTGTTCCCTTACAAGTAAGGTACGTCACGTTGGAGAGGTGTGGGATTCCACGAAGGATTTCCCAACGCCACGAAGGCTCACCTTCTTCTCCGAGTCTATCCCATGAAGGAATAGGACCTTTCCTTATGTCTAGCTTTTCCTCCACTCCGGAGATGGCAAGCTCCACTACCACTTCACAAGCTCCACGAAGGAGAAGCCCGGGTCTCTTCACAATCTTCCACGAAGAGGACACCGCGGCACCAACCGCCAAGCCAACTAGGAGGTCACCCTCCAAGAGCAAAAAGCTCACGGTCTCTCACTAGAACAAATCGTAGTGGAGAGCTCAACACTTATGCAAGAATGCAAAGCAAGAACACCAAGGGTGCTCAAATCCTTCACTCTCAAATCCCACCAAAGCAACAAGTGCTAGGGAGGAATTAGAGAGAAAGAACAATGGTGGAAGTCAAACAATGACTTCAAGATGTAGATCGAAAGTGTTCCCCTCACTTAGAGGAGGAATTGATCGGTGGGAATTGTAGATCTAGATCTCCTCTTCCAAAGCCCTCAAAAAGATGCAAGAATCATAGGAGGGAAGGGAGAGGAAGCAAGCTCAAGAGGCTCAACAATGGAGGTCAATTTCGGGCTCAAGAACACCCAAAAACATTGGGGGAAGAACCCCCTTTTATAGGGAAAAGCAAATATGGCCATTGGAGAGAAAACAGCGAAAACTCGGTTCCAAAGTCGGTTGGACCGGCCCCAGAACCGGGAAACTCGGTCCCCAGGCCAGAGGACCGACCTACAAACCGAAATACCTCTGTTTGCCAACCCGGAATAGACTCGGTCGTGAAAACCAGAAAATCCGGTCTGAGATCTGATCTACCGGAGCTGGAACCGGACCGTCCGGTGTGGGGCTCGGTTGAACCGGATCCACAACCGGGATGAAACCGACTTCACGAAAAACGCAATAACTTTTGCATCCGGACTCCAATTTCGATGATCTTGGGCTTGTTTTGACGAGGACAACAAGCTCTACAATATGGTGCATGAAAACATCATAGTACAACAAAGGAAGATAGAATGAAATGAGGAAAGGTATGGATCCTCCCTATAAGAAGAACTGGTAAAACCTTCAAACTCGAAAACGCCATATAAGATGCATACAAATTCCGTTTTCGATGAACTTGGGCTTGTTGAAGAGCTAGAAACAAGCTCAAGAACCTCAAATAGAGAAAATACCAAGAAGCAACAAAATAGGAAGATGCAAAGTATGCAAAGGATTGACCTCCCTATGATGATGTGATCAAGTTACCCAACCGAAAGCCCCTCTTGATAGTGCGGCTATCTATCCTATAACCCGGTCTCCCAACAATCACCTTGAGACCGGTAAAAGGAAAACCTAGCAAGGCCATACCTTTGCCTTGCGCATCCCGCTTGATCTTGATGACAATGCTTCAAGCTCCATCCAAGCCAGAATGCATCACTTGATCATTGTTGCTTCGTGAAGACTCGTAATTTGCCCCCCATACACCACTATCGGATAGCTTCATTAAGACACATCTTCACATGTCCATTATCACAAATATGGATGGCAAGCTTTAAGCAAATGATCTTCTCGAGATGCTTATCTTGAACTTGCCCTTCTCAAACTTTGATGACGATCACCACTTTATGTCATCCTCTCATGGGCTATATGAGATCTTCACTTTTGAAGCATTCCCATGGAAAGATACCTATCCCATATAGAAAACGCAAAGGCACATATATAATGGGTTAGTTCATGATGCATAAATGACAAGGCTTACCATACCACAAGATCCATGTGGTACATTCTTTATGCTTCATGTGTTGACCAACTTGAAAACACTCTTCACTCTTTGTATTGGTCAACCAAGTATCTTCTCATGCTCCATCTCAATATCTTGAGGTACATAAAGAATTCTTCATTTGATTGCATGCTCTAAATCTTAGTCAACCATAGGTCAACTAATGAGGATATCATGACACCGGCTTAGAGCCATATCTTGAATTCTTCTATTGAGATCACACTCTCAAGATCTTGAACATATCATATTCTTATCTTCAATTTGATGATCTTGATGCCAAAACTCAAGGTATATCTTTATCTTCATGGCATCCATACTTGAATCCAACATATGGACTACAAGCATGACGTATGGAATATTCCTTCATATAAAACTCAATGAAAACATTAGTCCACAGGGATTGTCATTAATCACCAAAACCACACATAAGGGCAATTACACTTTCAGTAGTTTTTCTAATTTGAGGTTGCAATTTTCTTGATTTGCAGAAGATGGTGATGCCACGATGCTGACTTTAGTACTTTATGAGATCTAATTTTTGATGTGAAAGACAGAAGATCTGTCGTGCAATATAATGGTGATAAAAAATCATATGGAAGGTGACGGAAGTCAAAATGTCAAAGGACTAGCCAGTAGAGCGGAGGAAAGGCGCAACTAGGATAGGGGAGGCAAAGAAAAAAAGGCAAAAGAGACGTCAACACGGCGATGCCAGAGCCAGAGTCGGCGAGAAAACGAGCATATAAAGGGCAATGGCGTTGCGCATGAGCAAGGCCATGACAAAATCCATTGCAACAATAACTTGGAAGTTGTGCCTCTTTTAGGTTACTGATTCAGTTATCCTTCCTTTATGCTATGACCATGTACCTGGCTATTTAATTTTTGGTTTACGTACTCTAAATAAAGAAGCGCATGTTCCACATGTAGTTCTCCGATATGCTGAAGCTAGCTCTGTAGTCGTTGTTAGATTTGTATTGTGCCATCCCTGGGTTTTAGAGGATGTTTTCTTGGAAAAAGGCAAAAAGGTCATACAAATAAACCGTTCCATGTTTTGATGATTTTGATTATGTTTTGTTTCTATTCAGAGTTATACATGGATAAAAATCGTTCTTGATGAATTGTGTCCTTATTTAGATGATCTGTACTTGGATATTTACTAGACATGCCGCCGCACAGGGTACCGGTAGGCATCACTAGAAACATAAATATGTTATGCCCGACTGCGTCTATATGAAAACGCTCATTGAGTGCACTGCCCTAACCGCGCTTATGCGACCATGTAATGCAGACAACACGGCGAAGCGCACAAATCCGTCTAGTATCTTTTATTCTTGCACCACCTTTCTTTTGCCTCCATATAAATTCTACCCTCATAATTATATATGAGCCATTGTTTTCTCCTTGTTATTTAAATCTAGCTCATATGTGTTGGGATGGATCCACTTTTTTCTACATGCTTCCATATATGATACATGTTGTTTTCACAATATTGGATATGGGAATCCACATGACCATTTTTGCTTGTTATGTGGGTAGAAATCGTTCTCAATCTTCCATATGGTTTGTATTTGGAAATATGATCATGTTTGAATATATTTGTGGTCATATGATTATCTAGTGGGTCACCCACACTAGCTTGGCCAATTTATTCTCATGCACGCTTACACTCCATCTATTCCATATGGGAAGGCAAACTCCATAATTCTTTTTGTAAGGCCTTATTCAAATTTTGGATGCATGTTTAAATAAGTGACCATGATGAATTCTATCTGTTTTCACCATTAGTAGTGGGCATTTATTAACCATGCATGGGCCATGCAAGATTGCAACCATGCTTACCATCTTCCTTCTCTTTGATCTCTTTTGGTTTTGTGAGAAGCTCGCAAGAATTTGAATTCAAACGAAGTTTGGAAAATAAAAAGAATAAATCAACCTACACTATTTCTACTCACACCTACATACCTATACATGCTACACCTCCGTGCAAACACACTTTCTATCTTACCCCTCCCTTCTAAACCTAGTTCTAGCTAGAACCCTAATCATCTAAAACTAAGCTACTTGCTAACACAGCCGGCTGCACCCCCACCCGGCTAAGCAACAGTAGTAGCACGTAGCCCTGGTCCCCCTCTCCTTCCCCTCGAGCAAGAAAACAAGAAAGAGAGAGGAAAGAGAGAAGCACCCCAACACACCCTCTCCCTCTCACCTTTTTGCAAGGCCAGAAAAGTCCATGTCCTGCCCTTTATATAGTTTCCTAGGCACCCTTCCACCCCAGATCAAGACCACCATCAACCTCTCTCCCATCTCTTCGTCCCCAAGAAGGCCATGGCCACATCTCAGCAAAAACCATAGCTAGCCTTTGCCAAGATCTGCACGTGCTGGAGCTCGCCAAGGTCAGCCAAGAGCACCGTCGTGTTCACTTGCTTCCTCTTACTCGCCTTGTACACGGAGGTCGATCAGAACCTCAGTGGAGAAGCCGCTGTACCCGGTACCCCCGTGCCTGAAGGAACGAGAAGTAGCTGGTCTCGCAGCCTCGTAGTAGAGAGCCTACATTTCGAGATCAGCGATCCCATCGTCGTGTCCCTGGTGAGCTCCTCGACCCCCTAGATAACCTCATCTCCTCCCGTGTGGCCTAGGTTCGCCAGACGTTTCGTTGAGAAGCCGTCGTGCGCGCTCACCGCCATAGTCACCGCCAGCCCCACGCGGGCCCAGACATTCCACACCGCTCGCGTTACGCCAGCGCGTGCATCGGCTGCCCGCAGCAACAGTAGATGCGTGCCAGCCTTGCCCGCAGACCCGCCTAGCAGCTCGCCGCGTCGCCCAGCCAGCGCGTGCATGCGCGCAAGCAGCGACAGCAGCCACGCCGCGCCCTGTATCAGTTCAGCAGCAAGCCGCGCCTCCAAGCCACCTGAACCGCCTCTGTTCATCGAGGAATCTCGGTCGATGCAGTCCTCCTCTGGGAAAACTTGATGAACAAGAGTTGTAGCCCGATGTCCCCTCTACGATTTTCGTTTTTGCGGAATATCGTTTTGCTTAGCTATTTTGTCGCCGTCATCGCTGGGAGTTGGTCCGATCTCGTCGGAGTACTGTCGCTCATCGACAGTTTCAGAGAATAGGCGTGTGGGTTCAGATAACCAGCACAAAAGCTTTTGCAGTTAGCCCCCCACCTTTTGTAGAACCTCAACCCGCAACCCCGCCTATCATTGTCTATCTTCTTAGGCTCAAGGATATAAGGACTAGTTCCTATGTTCTTCTATGGATTCCATATAGAATGGATTCAGCTCAGGTGAATCCATCATTTTAACCTAATGTTGGTTTATTTTGTGTTCTTATTTTTAATGTGTAGGTTTCAGCAAGATCAAGATAAGAATTTAGAAGGAAATTGAGATGACAATATTTTGGAGATAAGAAGAGGAGGATGTAGTTATGACTAGCTTCTAGGTTTTCTTCTTCTATATGTAATTTCCTTTTTAGTTTTTGTAATACTCAACTTGTATCCATATGATATGAATAAAGTTCAGTCTTTGAGTTATTATGAATTTCAATTCTTTTGTTGTGTGTGATCTTATGAACTTAGGTTTGATTAAGTCAAACCTTAATTTTGGATTCAAAGATTTGAATTTGTCCTAAGTATTGCCTTATGGTTCATGAGTTGTGTGCTTTAGATGATCAAGTTTATATATACAAGTTGTATAGACTTGTTTTATAATTTCAAACAACTTAAGTGAAATTTGAACTTGAAATCCTAGTGTTGAGTTAGATCAAATTTTGACACTAGACTCAAATTTCACTCTCAACACAGGTCAAACAACAAAAGTATAAATTCCCCCTCGCTTTAAAACGCATGAGATTAAAATACACAAATTCACCATCGACCCTTTTCCCCGCCCTATTCTTCGGGATGTTACACTTGTCCCCACCAATTCTTGAGTCTACAGAGCCATTATATAGATGCATCTCTTGTACATGCTCCAAACGTACCACTCCGCCTAGAGGAAAACATTTTGATAAGTGTTTAGTTTAAAATTAATTGTCTTAACACATTTCACCTAAATGTGTACAAGTCAACATTTGTAACTATTTCTCTTTTGAGAGCCAAGTTCCCCATCTACCAAAGAATTGACTAATTACACAATAGTATGCGCAATTTTTTTAAAAAGGGATTGCATATAAAATGGTAAGGGAACCTATGGCTCTCTAATAGGATAGCAAAATATAAATTTTTCCTGCACATGCATTTCTACAAAAAAATGAGTAAATAATAGCGCTAGATTGTTTCAGCCAATTTTTCTAATAACGTCTTCCCGATTCTTTTCGGCCATGGGATGGACTACCAAGATGACACGCAACGACGTCGTAACAGAGCCCTGCTCTCTCGGGAGGCAGGCCCCACTGTGGCCCAAGGTGAAATATTTCCTGCCACATATGGGTGTCAAGCATGCTGCCATACCCAGCGTTGCTAGATGGTGGACCGCTCACGATCTATGGGCCCCCCTCAGTGTACGTGGGCACAATTTCGCTCTGCCAAAGGTGTTTCAGGTGAGACACGCCTCCAGACCCGCTGAGTGGTGGGACCCGTCTAGAGCCAACGTGGCGTTGTGGGCACGTGTCGGCCTCGGTTTACCATGCACATGGGTCTGTCCAGAGCCGACGTGGCAGTGTAGTCCCTAGCCGGTCGCGGTTTCTCGCGAACGCAGGGCCCGTCTAGAGACGAAGTGGCACCATAGACTATAGCTGGCCACGGTTCCGCGCAGTGGAGGGCCCCGCAAACATCTGATGTGGCATTATAGGCTCTAGCCGGCCGCGGTTCTTCACGGCAGAGGGGCCTGCGGACATCCGATGTGGCATAGACTCCGTGCCATGAAAATCCGCTTCGGTCTATGATGGTCCTATAGCTTAAAACTTACGCTTCCCTCTTCTATACAAACTTCTTTATGGGTCTCATCTTTGGCATTCTATCAAACATTTATTTTCCATACCATGTTCCTAAAGGCTTGGCTTCTTGCGCCCTGCTTCTTTCCTAGAGCTCGCTGGTCGCTTCGGTTGAGCTCTGAGCGGAGCAGGGTGTGGCTATTCGACCTTGCGATGTATATCACCTCTCCATCCTCTCTTCATCTATGCAACATTAGACACCTTGATGCCACCTCCCAACACGGTATTTCTTGTGGTTTCGGTCGCGTTTCATGGCTTCTCAGTCCCGTTCATCTCCGATTTCTTCATGTCACCAACGTCTCCTAACAAGGAGGCGCTTCTCGAAATGATGCATCTCGTGTAGGCCATCTCTAGAGAAGCGCCTCTTGACGCATTTATTGGTCTCTCTCCGGTGTCCTACTTACCAAGCATCAAAGCCTCCCCAAGTGACGATGTAGTTCGACGCTCCTCCCTCTAGTGTCCTACTTACCAGATGTCGACGCCTCACCACGGTGAAGTTGTGCCTTCGACGCGGACGAGAAGGCATACGTCTATGAAGAGGAGGTCTCTCCCTCGAGGAGGAAGGAAGGATTTCACCAATAAACTAGAGTAGTCCTGATTAGTCTACTCAAGCGTGTATAAAATTCTGTATTTTTTTTAGTTGTTATGTTTTCTTTAGCAATAGGTGTCTCCTTAGATTTGTCACCTCATGTCTAATTGAATATATTCCGTAATAGTTGTTCGTATTGTGTTATTTTTGTTTTGTTTTCTGTTGTGTCTTTCATGTTGCATTCTGCTGTAAATTTGTCTAGTGACTGCTTTGGTAACTGCTCTAATAGTTGTGCTTATGTGTTATAAAAATATGCTTCCTAGTTTATCATACGCACATTTAGGGCCGCGTTCTTTCATATCTTTGCATGCTACATTTTTTATGAGGGAATAAATTTGTGATTTTAGAACCGTCGTTCGCGTGTGCTACAAAAAAGTGTTTAACGCCTCCCGTCTTCTCGATAGGACGAAATGTTGAATCGGAAACTATAAGTCATACATGAACCGTGTTTCTTATGTTCAGAGGTAAATTATCATTGTTTTTGTTCCGTACATGTATAAAAATTATCATCGTTATTTATTGCCCTCGGTACTTATTATCTAGATGATATCATTAGCCCTTCACGTATATCACTTATGTTGATTCTGATGGTTCATGCTCTCACAGTAGAAAACGTTCTTTGTATGAGCGTCATCGCTTTGATTCCACATGTCTCTCAGCGTGCTCTACGCCGTGACGGGCTCTATCACAGTTAACCGAATATGCAGACTCTATCATACATATATCTTTCTCTCTTAATATCCTCTTGCTATTTAAGTGTGTCTCATGGTTCCTCATACGCCTCTCCGCCTTTTAATATTCTTAGTTCCTACAATGTCACCTCCAACTGACAGTGTGAGACGAATGGCGCATTTCTCCCTCGGTCGATGCCGCTGTCTTGGCTGTTCCTCAAGATGTTGCACACGTACATCCCGTATGCCTATCAGGTTCGCTTCGTACGATACGTTAGGGAAGATATCATCATCTGACGATGCTCACTACTACTTCTCTTCTGAATCCAAGACATGGCCGTCACGAGGACCCGTCATGGTTTGTAACATCCCAAAACTTTAATCCAAGCTTATCAAGGTCTAAATCATCAAATTTGGGGTTAATAAAAACTTTTCCAATTAAAAATATGAAAGCATTCAGGTGTATGTGCATTTAGATTAGGAGTTGATTTGAATTGACATGGTTCTGTGATTCATTGCTTGTAAAATGATTCTTAGATGAAATAAACATCATATAAATCATTCCCAAACTTTTCCCAAAGAAAAACAACTCAAAATGAATAAATGAAGTGAATGGTCATTTTGGCCAAATTAACTATCATGCCTACTTTGGCTATTCCTAGTACTCAAAACTTAACAGAAACAATTGTGGATCTTTACACCCCTTGCTAGTACACATAATGAGGTACCAAGGTCCACTTTGTGATATGCTAAAAACATTCAAATACTAATTTTAAATGGCAGTTTAAAACTGAATCTATTTCATATGGGAAGATCCCACTAATTCAAAGACCATCCAAATAAACTCCATTTTCAAAACCCTTGCAACCATAGACTACCTAGTACTAGTGAAGATCACTCAAAAATTTTGAACCCAAAATTCCAAAGTTTATTTCTTGCGGCCATTTTATCAAACACTTGGCAGGCAGAATTCAAACAAAACAAAATTCACTAGTTTGAATAGTGTTCTGGCCAAACTTGTCTCCCATTTGACCCCCATTTGCTCCCTTTGTCTCCTAATGATCTAACCAGGACCTAACTACCCCATCCCCTACCTCCTAGCAGCATGGCCATGCCAAGCCGAGCCCCACCTCGCCGGACAACTTGGTCGCCGCTGCAGCAGACCGCCTCCCCCCCTCTCTCCATGTCTAGCAGCTAGCTAGCACCTCACCGCCGCCCAATGTCCCCTCCCCGATCCAGGCCAAGCCGTGGACCACCGAGCAATCCCCACGCCCAGTGCCACTGCACCATGCCGAGCATGCGCTAGAGCGCCGCGCCCGACACGCGTGCACAAGCCGCTGCTCGACCGCATCCCACGCCCACCACGTCGCCACGACCCAGGGAGCACGCTAGACACCCCCATTCGCCGTCCAACGCCTCACAGCCACCGCTCGCCGTCGAAGCCGCCGCCTCTGCCGCTCAGAGCGCCAGCTCCGCCCGACCGCATACCACTGCCCCTAAGCCCGCATTCACTTCCTAGAGCACCGCCAGGAGACCGCGCGTCGATCGCCGCCCCCAGCCATGCCGCTAGCAGCCCGTAGCCATGTCGCCACGGTCGCCTGCCCATCCCTCTCGGTCTCGCCGTCGAGCTTATAAAAGGAGGGCACCCCCAGCCATTTGCAGCACACCACTCCACTCCCCTCACCTCTCTGATCGTCCCACACCTCTAGCTGGAGCACGGGGAGCAACAGCTCGCCAGAATTGCACCGGACCAGGCGCCTCTGGAGGAGAAGGGCGCCGCTGATTGCGACCACCCCCGGAGCTGCCTCGACCGTCCCTGGGCTCACCGTCGACCACCAGTCTGTTTGCCCACCTCGCCGTCGTCGCTGGAGCCCTGGTATGCCCCTATGCACCCCCACCGAGCCGTTAGGGTTAGAGCTCGCCGGCGACAGGTCCGTCGTCGACGACGATCCACAGCCGTTGATCCCCACTCTAATCCAGCATCCCACATCGCCCCGTACCGCTTCGTCCGTTATGAGCCGCTGACTGGTGGACCCCCCTGTCAGCTAAGCCCCGCACTGCGGAGTGACACTGGGCCAGCCCGTTAGCGTTTCCCGCGCGACCCAGTTAGTTTGAATTAGGATTTTTCTTTTTAGTTTAAACCTAGTTCTGTCTCTGTGTTTGAAATTCAGTTCAGACAGATTTACAAATCCAAATTGCATGAAACCAATTTTGCCTGAAAGGTATTGAAATGATCTATTCAAGCCCGTTGGATTTAATTAAATTAGAGTTATAGATCTCTCCTAGTAAAAATAATAAGACAGAAGCTTTTGCACCTTGCAACATTTTTATAAAATCAACCAAGATAGCTTTTGAGTTGATTCCAACTCTCAAAAATCACATTTCACCATATCTATCTGAATATGTACTAATATTAAGATTTACATGCAGTGACTTTGGACTAGTACCAAAATAATGCTATATAGGCATTTCTAGTCACTTTAAATCATTAAATAATGAACTTAAACCAAAGTAATTATGATCCAACCCTGAAATCACATTCCCACATGTTAGGATATGCGGTGATGACATGTTGTCCACATGATCCCATATTTGAAGTGGTGAATATTAAATCTTAGTTAATTTTTCAATGAGTAGAAATTACTTTTCTAAAATAAAAAGGATGAAACTATTGAATTAAGCTTGTGATGCTTGTGATGATAATAGATCATCAACTATATGCCTTAGAGTGCTAATTAGACTAGTTAAGTATTGTTTGGTGATTGTGTACTCTTTATGTATTTATAGATGATAGTACCAACCAAGCTTTCAAGGAGGAGGAGTTCTACCAAGAAGAAGAAGAAAACTTCAACCACTGCACTGCACAAGGCAAGCCACCATTAATAATGCAAGCTAACACTTGCAAGTATAATGCTTAGCAAGCTAGGATTAAACAAACTGGTGTAGCAAAGATGCTTTAGGCATTCTTTGATTACCCTACTTTGACTAGTATTTACCCCCAAGTATTAAATTCAAGCTTTACTTCCTTTACTTTACACAAAGTCCTTTACTTGTTTTAAATGTAGCAAAAAGAGTATAAAACTTGGCCTATTTTGAATAACCCTTAGATCTCATTCCATGGCATGAGATTGATCCCATCTTTTCCACCTTAGTGAGCATTCTTAACTTAGTAGCTTAAAGCTAGATCAAAACTTGAGTCACTTTAGATGGGAACACTTGATGAAAATGAATCATGAAAACCTTAGAATGATGAGTCATTCTATTGAGATGTTTTGACATGTGTTGAGAAACACAAATGGTTTATGATGATGAAAATGTTGAGGCATGAGCCTTAACCCTTTTATAAAACTGATGGTTGGATTCGGATGCAATACCATTCCAAATTTACCGTACAACCACACTACCTGAATTGGATAAGGCTTAGCTGGAAATTTATATGCATTAGTATTAGTTCCCTCGCGAGAGAGGTTTGAGCTCAGGCTACCTCTCAATGTTGTCCACCTATGCAGTGCCCAAGATGACAGATGGTCATGGTTGGGAAGCCATGCTCATAGGAGAGGTGCTTATACTAGGGTGTGTAAAGGAAAGGTTATGTTTGATTATATGCATACTAAGTATGATGATTCAGGGTTATCCCTGACAGATGTATCGAATCTTGTGGTGAAACTGTACCACCTCTACAGAGTGTCAATCTATTTGAATAGCCGCGTCCGTGGTTATGGACAGTTGGAATGACCATACTGTTTCGTTGTCAGATGTTTTCAAATGACTTACGAAATGAATGATGAATCTTGATTTGACCATAACAGGGTTGTGTTTATGACAATAGCTTCCCAACTTAAGTGATTCTAGAACTTTACTTTATTTTTCTTTGCTTCTGAACTCAGCTTAGGTTTCAAACTTAACTTTATAGTTAAACTTAGACTTAGCACTTTAACTTAGAACTATACTACTTGTTAGTGATAGTTTGCGAGTACTTAAAGAGTACTCATGGCTTTTGTCTCTGGCTATTCTCATGGCCAGACTATGAAGGAGACTATCAAGATGATGGCCAGCAGGACGGCTATGATAACTAGGACTATCTACCTTCGTCAGCATTGTCTGTGCCCCTGAAGATGGACCCCACCATTACGCTTATCTTTTATTTCCGCTGCTTGTTGTATTAAGACTGGATAATGAGATCCTTATTTGTGTAAGACCTTATGTTTGGTTTGTAATAGATGATGTACTATGATATCCAATCTGTTATATCTCGCAAAAATGGTAATCCTAGGATTGCGAGGTATGGCATAACGGGCATCTGGGATTAAAAATCCGGGTGTTGACATGGTTTCATCTTTGCAAGCACGAACATCTTGAGCGTGCGTGGGAAAAAAGAGGTGGAGGAAGAGGAGGAGGCAGCGAAGAATGACCGTGTCATGGAAGCCGCTAAGAAAGATGTGTGGGAAGTCATCCACGAAGAGCGTATGCATGTAGCCAAGACGGCGTCTTTGGCAACGCACCTGCCAAAGAAATCTATACAGATGTCGCTACAGAGATTCTGGCGGTGGGCATTTCTGTATCGACGACTTAGACGGTCTCAAAGTCTGCGCCTCGGGACGAGAAGGACGACATGAATCATGAGTCAATTGGGAGAACCCAATTTTGGACTCGGACGACGAAGACAACCTACGCAGTAGTGGGTCTACATAGGATTCGACGTGCTTCTATATTGTAATAATTTCTATAAATAATGAATATTATTTACTTTCTTTCTTTACGTATTGTTTCTTTCTTTCATCTAGCGTTTTACTTAGACTGTGTCTATGTAGGACTCGTCACACAATAGTTTGTTAGCTATCAAGACATGTACGATCAAATCTTACATAATATTAGTGTCTAACCATTTGCGCTATCGCCTGACCCAAGACAGATTGACTCATTCACCAAGTTATCGACCAATTTTATCATCAAATGGATTGTTTTTCCGCTGCCCTATAACGCTATGTGCCCTCTCTTACTACAGTAAACACCAACAAACGTACACCAGTATTACGATGCACTGATTTGGCACCGACTGAGATGTATACTATGTTCTTGTGAATACTCTCATAGGACTTAGCGGTGTGAGACCAGTTTTATTCCGCGCTGAGACTCACACCATAAGAACGCGAAGTTATTCTCCAAAAAAGCTATATCAATTAGTGTTCTGAGAGAAGATCTTTTATCTTGCATATGAACGTATTGCGATTATGTCATAACGCATTCTACCTACCGACCGTGCCCGGGGACGCAAAGAGAAGTCTAATTAATAATACATGCATATAAAAATAGTAGGAAAAATGCATGTGTAACTTGCCTTCAGCACAA
The DNA here is from genome assembly GCA_910589775.1 of Avena eriantha. NCBI lineage: Eukaryota > Viridiplantae > Streptophyta > Magnoliopsida > Poales > Poaceae > Avena > Avena eriantha. The sequence continues at coordinate 219,279,263 of OU342740.1, forward strand.
CAGCAGCAAGGGTCTTCCTCTTAATAAAATTCCTTGCTACACTCTGTGCAATCTATCACAAAGTAATAGTAATAAAAGTAAATACACATTTCAAAATAAACATACATACACATATGCAAGAAAACATGATTATAAAATGCACAAGAAAGTTTCAGGAAGAACCAACTGAACAACAAGTCATTTCTACAATAAAACATTGCAAGAATATGCATATAAATTGAAAGGTTATTTTCTATTTGAACTATATCAAAACTAGTATTTCTACCAAGTTATGCAACAAAGTAATTACTAGTGAAAACAAATTCTTTATATTACTAATAGATAGATATACCCATTATATTCAATTTACAAAAATATGCATCTTAATATGATTAATAGAAATTAAAATTTATGCCAAATACACTATTTATTCTCCTTGGATTTGTACCAAATTAAAACAACCAAAAGGTGAAATAAACTGCTATAGTGCATTCTACTCTTAACATGAATTCCAAAAATATATCATTTGTATTTTTTGGACTTATAGAACGAAAGTTATGGGCTTTCTAAGTTGCATATGATTTCTGTCCAAAATGGAATTTCTCGGAAAGTGTAATACACGTGGCAAGGTTTTATTTGTTAAGTGAGTTCACTATGACTACTTGATCAAGATCTAATGGTGGCATACCGATTTGGTGAGGCTTCTAATCCTAGCATTCTATGAACGATTGAATGGATGAGAGAGAGGAAGAGAAGATCCGCCCACCGGACGTCGCATGAATGGTGAAAAATGTGGAGGTGGGCTCAGTCGATGATGATTCTGACGCTGTGGAGGTTTCTTGAGATGGAAGAGAGGTTTATGTTGATCCCCGTAACACGGTTAGTCTGATGGTGTCCTTGGTTATCCTCAGTGAAGCTTCAGGAGATGGTGAGAGTCACCGTTGTGGAGGTGGTGTCGGGTGCATGTCGTGGATGTCCTCCCACTGTGAAATTGAGGTAAGTGAGCATGCTAGGTGATGCGAACGGATAAAATATAAAGGATGGGAAAATAAATGGGGTCATAATATCACCGTACCGATAACATTCAATTGTTCCCTTCCGATGGTCGACACAACTCCAGCGAGAGAATTCACCCTCTAGAGGGGTAGCCCTGGGGTGAAACTTGGTGAGTTGGTTCAGTGTGAGTAGGGGAAGATCAATGTTTGTAACATCCCGAGATTCATTAGCACTAGATAAACCATTTTAGGAATATTGTTAGTTCAAAATTTGCATTTAAGCATCTTACAAACATGGGGAAATCTCAAACTCTTATTTCAGAAGGGGAAGTAGATGATGTTTCTCTTGAAGAGATCAAGGCTTATAGAAGCATTGCTTTGCTTGTGAGCATCATTGTCTCATACGTTGCTTGATCATATGACAATTAGATTATTGTTTGAACCTTTGCTTATTGATGCATATAAAATGCATACATGGACTTTGTAGTTTATTTTCACATATTCCCACTTATTTGTATCATATATAATGTTATATACATGTTTTACGTTGTTTTATGGGAATTTACTAGTGAGCCCCTCTATTTTGGTTCTAACTCTATCTACCAGGAAACCCATTTGTTAGTATATGTGAGTTTTCGGCAGTACGGGACTCCAAAAAGGGCAAGGTCATAGAGCACGGTTTGAAATTTTTGATACGAACAAAATGAGCTAAAGTGGGCCACCTGGAGGTCAATAAGTTGGGAAAGAGGACCAATGGTGTGGGGTCCACCCCAAGAAGTGCCATACATGATTTTCCCACCTCGTTGCTCTAATGCCGTCGATTCCAGCGCCATCCTCTTTGCTTTGACCTAAAATCTCCAATAAAAAGGGTCCCCAATGCGATATTATAAAATACGCAAAAACCACAAAACAAAGAGTCTGCAGTCCGCCGTTGGAGGAAGATTGGAGTGGGAATGATGTCAGAATCGCCTCCGGTGGCCTCTCCACCTTCATCAACACATCCTCATCGCTCTCCACCATGAGAGGGGAGCAGTCCACCCCCTGGACGATGGGTTTGTGGTGGTATGTTGATCCAATCTCTCTATGTATAATCATTGTTGAAGTCCATATTGTGTGCCTTGCATGCTTATGGATCTATCTATGTAATTCCTATGGTGGATATTGTGGCATGAGATGATACTTGTTATGAATTTACTATTGTGTTGAGACTTTATGGTTTGTCATACTTCAGGAATATATCTATGATACATGTGATGGTTTGATCACGTAATGCTTGTTTACCCATGTCATGAGGTGTTTGACAACGCCAAATGTAGGTAGATGGGAGAGATGCAAAAGCATAACTTATAAGTAATTGCACTATTATTTAGAGTCTTTACCATTAAAAAGTATGATCTATGTAGATGAGGGATGGCTCAGTGTCACAACATATGTGTCGAGTGATAGCAATGGTGCAGCCAAACATCCTTTATCTAGGGGTAAAAAGGGAGAAGCATGATGTGGTGGAGTGACAAAAACCCACACACCAGTCTCACTAGAAGAGGGGTTAGGCAAGGTGACCCCCTCTCCCCTCTTCTCTTTGTTCTGGCAGCTGACCTAATATAGTCCATTTTAAACGAGGCCATGCACTAGGGACTAGTGACCCCTCTAATCTCCTGCCCTGCTTGCCTTGATTTTTCTGTCATCCAATATGCTGATGATACTTTGGTGGTCATGAAAGCTAACTCAAAACAGATGTTATGCTTAAAAGCCCTTCGCTACACTTTTCGTCTCTCCACTGGGCTCAAGTTCGATTACCATAAATCTAGTATGATCCCAATAAATATGGACTTTGAGAGATCGCCCCACTTTTCCAATACAATTTGCTACAAGCAGGCTAGCCTGCCCTTCACCTACCTTGGACTACCTCTTAGCTTGAAAAGGATTTCTTTGGAGTATTTCTTGCCAATTGTTCAAAGGGTACAAGGTAGACTTGGGGGAATTGCTGACTTCCTGGACTATGCAGGCAAACTAAGCTGTTCAAATTTGTATTGGCTTCTCTACCACTTTTTTCATGAGCTGCTGATGGCAACAAACACAACCACTTTTCATTGGGACTCTAAGTGCAGAGTGTTGAAACACACTTCTTTTCCACACAAGGGTGACTCGAGGGTTTATATCGAACTCTCGAGGAATTGCGTGGATATTTGTCTTCTCCTCTTCAAGCAACTTGTAAAGTAAAATAATTTGTCTTGTGTCCCCAACTCATCCAAGTGGTTGTCAAGAACAAGGTTTCTTATTAGTATTATAAAATAAAATATAAAACAAAGTAAATAAAGTAAAGGAATGCAAACTAGATGATATGGAAGATAGTAGAGTTGTTTTTGGGTTTTTATGGGTGATTGCAAGTAGAGAAAGTATTTTTGTATTTTCGAGATAATAAATTGCAGAAAATATAAATGATATTAGATGCAATGGAAAGGTGTTTATTATGATAAAAATCGGACCGGGGTTCATGCGTTCACTTGTGTAATCTCTTTTTAGGTTGTAGTGAGCACAAAACAATTCATCAATGATAAGGATTCATGGAAATTCTATAAGTTCTTGATAAAAGGAATTAATATGGGCATCACATTCTAATATTGAGATGGAATACATCTCTCTCCTATACTCCTCAATAAAGGGAAATCTACATGCAATCTTGATTTAAGAACAAATCAGAGTATAGATTTAAGCAATATTATATGATGTTTGAAATACAAATATGCTACCTTGATCTAACAAGGTCATCACACTGTCACGTGATAAATGTAGCACATGCACATGATTTCACTTTATCCCTAGTGAGGCAGCAAAAGAAAGGTAAAAACCAAAGTAGATCTTGAATATTATGTGTCACAATTCAATCTCCACCCCCATGCTACTCCATCTAACACACACTTCTCCACATACAAGTTCTTGCATTCAAGTTGGATCAAAAAAAGCAATGAAGAATGGGGTGCATGATAAGCATCTATTAAAACATCTTATACAAAATAGATTCCAATCTCAAATATCAAATCATAGAACAAAGATCCACCACATAGGAATTACAAATTTTACCATAATCATGTTGGACAGTGATATGTTGCAAACGTATCTATAATTTTTGATGTTCCATGCTTGTTTTATATCTACTTTCTTATATTTTGTCCACACTTTGGAGTATTTCTATACACTTTCTTGGACTAACCTATTAACAAGATGCCACAGGCCAGTTGCATGTTTTCTTCTGTTTTTGGTTCTAGAAAAGTCACAAAATAAAAATTCTCGGAATTGGACCGGACAAATGCCAAAGTCGATATTTTACCGGAAGACTCACAGAGCCAGAAGACGAGATGGAGAGGGGCCAGTGGATGGAAACACCATGTGGTGGCGCGGGCTAGCCCTAGCCGTGCCACCAGGTGGTGTGGGCCCCTGGTCCACCCACCGACCTTGCCTCTTCTCCTATAAGAAGTCTCCCGATGCAAGAACCCTAGATAGAACATCCTCCAGCCACGAAAAGTTCCACAGCGCCGCCGCCACCGAAGGGGAGATTCGAGGGACAAAAAGTCTCTGTTCCGGCACCTTGCCGGGACGGGGAATTGCCCCCGGAGCCATCTCCATCGATCTCCACCACCATCTCCATCACTGTTGCTGATTCCCATGATGATGAGGGAGTAGTTCTTCCTCGAGGCTAAAGGCTCTACCGGTAGCTATGTGTTCATCTCTCTCTCTATGCATTATCATATTGTGATCATGAGCTTTGTAATCAAGTAGATCTACCTTACTACTCAAGTGCTTTATTAGATCTCTGGCTCTCCCCATGTGTGTGAAAGTGATAGCATGCACACCATGGTGGCACTTAGGCTAGAGATTACAAATACTTGTTATGAGTTATATTTGGAGTTGGATGACTTTATGAAATTGTGGTGTTTGTTGGAACCATCTAGTGACAGTGTGGGGTTATCTAGATGTGGAAAGGCTTACTTTGAGGTGTGCTACTATAGCCCTACCATCGATTAGAGTGTCCAACCGGAGAGTAGTTTAGAGTAGTATCATAAAGAGAAGATATTTATATGAGAGTGTTCACTAGTGAAAGTATGATCCCTAGGCCTTGTTTTAAAGCATTGAAACACCATTTGTTACTAGATCTATTACATGGTTTCTAGCTTACATCTTTATTTTAGTTTGCCTTTAGTCTCTTCCACACCATCAAGATATTTTCTAGCACTGTTGTCTTATATCCATACCACTTGTATTTTACTATCTCTTCGCCAAACTAGTGCACCTATACACCTGACAAGTGTATTGGGTGTGTTGGGGACACAAGAGACTTCTTGTATCTTGATTGCAGGGTTGCTTGAGAGGGAATACCTTTGACCACTTCCTCCCTGAGTTCGATAAACCTTGGGTAATCCACTTAAGGGAACTTGATGCTGTTCTACAAACCTCTGCACTTGGAGGCCCAACAACTGTCTACAAGAATATAAGTGCATATACATCAAGCTATTTTCTGGCGCCATTGCTGGGATTGAAGAAGAAGAAGCTCCCACGTCAACCATGCGCCAACAAAGTATTTTCTGGCGCCGTTGCCGGGGAGGTAAGGTAAAAGGTACTCACATCCTCTGGCTACCAAGCTATCTTCTAGTGCGGTTGCTGGTGTGTGAGTGCTTGAAGTTATTTCCTTTAGATTCTGCAATTATATCTTTTTGTTTATTTTTTTTTATTTTCACTAATTAGGCTTAATGGAAAACAACAACAAAATTAGAGAGCTTTATAGTATTTATCTTGAGTTAGGACATGAAGTGTTTGAAGAGAAAATTAAAAAACCTATGGAACTTTATTTGCATGCTAATAGCAATGTTGTTAGTATGAATTCTTTGGACACCATTATTGCTAATGCTATGAACAATTCTAAGCTTGGGGAAGCTAGTTTTGATGAAAATGATCTTTTTAGTTCCCCAAGCACGGAGGAGAAAATTTACTTTGATGATACTATGCCTCCAATATATGATGATTACAATGATGAATATGATATTTTCAGTGCACCTACTATTGAGGATAAAATTAATATGATAACAATATGCCTCCTATATTTTATGATTATGGTGATGATAATAATAATGACAGCTATTTTTTTGAATTTACTCCCACTACAATTAATAAAAATGACTATGTTTACGTGGGGAGTATTAATTCTTTTATGCATGTGGCTCATGATAAGAATGTTTTATGTGATAGTTATATTGTTAATTTTATTCATGATGCTACTGAAAGTTATTATGAGAGAGGGAAACATGGTTTTATGCATCACAACAATATTAAGTTTCCACTCTTTATGTTGAAAATTTTGAAGTTGCACTTGTTTTGCTTTCCTATGCTTGTTGCTTTGTGCTTTCATGACTTCTTTATTTACAATATTCCTATGCATAGGAAGTGAGTTAGACTTAAATATGTTTTGAATTTGCTTCTTTATGCTCTCTTTCACTTCAACTCATATTTCTTATGAGAGCATCTTATCAAACTATCAAGCCTAACTTAAAGGCGTTAAAGAAAAGTACTTATTGGGAGGTAACCCAAAAGTTTAACATGATTCTTGGAAGTTATTACCTCTGTAATAAACGCTCCTTATCCTTTTTATTTGTTTTTTGTGCCAAGAGTAACTTCTAATGAGAGAGAAGTAATGCTTCAGAAAGTTGTTGTCTCGAAACATATTTTTATGCTTCGCTGTAAAACTTCTTGTACAATATATATATGTCCTTTTGAGGCGTCAATTTTTTTGCTTCTGCCCCAGATTGTTATCTAACTTTTGCTAGTTCAACACTTTTCGATTTGAGCAACAGAAGGACTTCGAAAAAATTGGTTTTTACCTGCTGGTCTGTTTTGACAGATTTCTGCCATTATTTGCATTTGCTTCTTGTTGATTCCCTTTTGGATTCTTTTTGGGGAATTGAGCTTTTTGAGGGAAGTGCTACATTAGCTTGTGTTTTAATGGAAGTTTTATTGGTGTTGAAACTGAACCCAAAGACTTATTATCTTGAGTGCACTAATATTGCTAATAAAGATTGTTTGAAGTTTTGAATGCAGGAAAAATTTCAGGTGTATGGAGGGAATTATGTAATGAGATGAAGAATGGACTAAAGCTTAAGCTTGGGGATGCCACGCATGTCACCCCAAGAAGTACAAGTGTCAAATCTTGGGGATTCCCAAGGCATCCCCTTCTTCATCAATAAAAATCTCAGGTTTCTTCCAAACACTTCATTTTTATTGTTTCATGCACAATTGTGTTGTTCTTGGAGCATCTTTGTTTTCATTTTTGGTTTTCGTTTGCTTGGTTTGCCTAGTTTGCTTGAATAAGTTGGTCGGATCCCAACACACTTCTTTTGGAGAGAGACACACCCTGTTATTCATTGCCTAGAACACTCTAGTTTTCATTATTATTGTTTTGTGAGTGTTCTCTTTTGCTAGCACTGTGTTTAGCCTTAGTTTTCTTGTGCTTTCAGCTTAGAACTTTTTAGTTCTTCTTTGTGGATTTGTGTGACAAGCTCACTGATCTTTATTGATTATTATCTTTGTGAGTTGTTTCAAATAAGTCGATTGGTGTTGGAAAAGAGTAGGAAGTTCATGCTTATAAGTGGTACAAAAGGAGCTTGCTTTTGACTTCAGCCTATGCTTTGTCATGTCATGCTTGCTGTTGTTTTGGCTTTATGCTTAGTAATTTTTTTTGTAGCATGAATTGTTATAAACAATTGAGATTGCTTAATGTGCCTTGAAAGAATCATGCGTTGTTTTAGCATATTAAATCATAGTATTGTGGTATTCTCCTTTGATGCTTTATTTGGGTTGACTTGGCGCATGCTCACACCATGTTATGACTATCCAAAGTCACCATAGCCTTGATGATCCTTTAGTTTTCGACTTGTAATATCACTTTATGCTTTAATTAATGATGTTTTGTCGCTTTACATGATTATGGCCATTATTGCTCTCTTAGTTGGTCGCTTCACAGTCTTTTGCTAGCCTCCACAACCAAGTATGAGTTCCACTCATGCATCCAACTCCAAATAAAACCAAGTTATTCCAAAGAGTCCACAATACCTATCTATTAGCATTTGCTACTCCAAGTATATTCATGTTTTTATCTACCTTCCGAATTAAACTTGTTATGTGAAAATTAGTGATTAAAGCTCTCACGAACTTGATGGCACACTTTACTTTCTTGCATTTAATAAACTGGAACCATTGTGTCCATATTTGTTGCGTATATGCTTGCGCTTTATAAGTTGAAATTAGCAGAACCATGTATCATGGGGAAAGCTTTCAACATTGCACTTGTACATTTTACCCCGTTGATATCATGTTCTTTTGCTTATGGATCCTGGCGGTGTGAAATAAAAGTGGAACTTGTAAGATCATGGAGTTTGTATGTGTGTTAGAGAAACGCCTGGGCTGCTAGCCTAAGCCATGCCTAATCATGGTGGAAACTTGTAGCATAACCATAATGAGCACTCTATGAAGCATCCTCAATAAAAACCTATGCAAATAGCAAATAAAAAGATCGCTGAGATGCTCATTGTCTGCTTGCCTTGTCATTTTGATTATGGGATAGGTCCTGTATCATGTGCAAGGGGTACCCCGTTGGCGGTTCTCTATGATACATATGTACTTACAATGACAAGAGCTTATTTGTGACTAAAGTTGAGTCGCATGAGATTCGGTCTTCATAAGTAAGGGGCATGAGATTTCTGCTTATAACTTGTCAAGCATATACTCCATAATTTGTTCACTTTAACCTTAATCACTTCAAGATGCTTATGATAGGGGAAATGAGAGCTAAAAACTAATAAGTACCATAATTTTTGGAAGCTCATTATGAAACTTGAATCCCTGCTTCCTTCTATGAAGGCCTTTCTTCCACTTTTATATTGAGTCTCCACCTTCTATCTTTATGCACCTATTGAGAGAGCATAGTGGCCATTCTTATTTTAATGTGCATTTCCCCAAGACTTCTTGATTGATGCATAACTTTGATATTGCTTGTTCGTAAACTATTTGTCTCTAGTCACCCTTATAAACTTTGAAGGTGTCCTATCCATTTATGTTTTCTACTCTATGAGGGACAAGCTGAATGCCACTATGCTATGTTTTCTGTATGCGAAACAAACAAACGTCTTGCAAACCATTGTTATTCATGAATCTTTTGTTTGTATCCTTTCATGTTACAACATAGTTGTTATGTCTTATTGTTAGAACTTTATCTTTCATGCTATGTTGAAGTACTATGATCCCAGCTATCAATGTTTTACAAATACTTTTATCAAGTTTATGATGGTGCATGTCACCTCAAAAATTATTCTTTCTTTTTATCACTTACCTACTCGAGGACGAGTAGGAGTTAAGATTGGGGATGTTGATACGTTGCAAACGTATCTATAATTTTTGATGTTCCATGCTTTTTTTAAATCTACTTTCTTATGTTTTATCCATACTTTGGAGTATTTCTATACACTTTCTTGGACTAACCTATTAAAAAGATGCGACAATGCCAGTTGCCTGTTTTCTTCTGTTTTTGGTTCCAAGAAAGCCAGAAAATGAATATTCTTGGAATTGGACCAGACAAATGCCAAAGTCGATATTTTACCGGAAGACTCACGGAGCCAGAAGATGACACGGAGAGGGGCCAGGGGCTGGCCACACCATGTGGTGGCGTGGGCTAGCCTTGGCCACGCCACCAGGTGGTGTGGGTCCCTGGTCCACCCAACGACCTTGCCTCTTCGCCTATAAGAAGCCTCCCGATGCAAAAACCCTAGATATAATAGCCTCCAACCACGAAAAGTACCACAGCGCCGCCGCCAACGAAGGGGAGATTTGGGGGACAAAAAGTCTCTATTCCGGCACCCTGTCGGGATGGGGAATTGCCCCCGGAGCCATGTCCATCGATCTCCACCACCATCTCCATCGCTGTTGCTGGTTCCCATGATGATGAGGGAGTAGTTCTTCCTCGATGCTAAGGGCTCTACCGGTAGCTATGTGTTCATCTCTTTCTATATGCATGATCATATTGTGATCATGAGCTTTCTAATCAAATAGATCTACCTTGCTACTCAAGTGCTTTATTAGATCTCTGGCTCTCCCCATGTGTGTGAAAGTGATAGCGTGCACACCATGGTGGCACTTAGGCTAGAGATTACAAATACTTGTTATGAGTTATATTTGGAGTTGGATGTCTTTATGAAATTGTGGTGTTTGTTGGAACCATCTAGTGCTCAAGGTGACAGTGTGGGGTTATCTAGATGCGGAAAGGCTTACTTTGAGGTGTTCTGCTATAGCCCTACCATGGATTAGAGTGTCCAACTTGAGAATAGTTTAGAGTAGTATTATAAAGAGAAGATATTTATATGAGAGTGTTCACTAGTGAAAGTATGATCCCTAGGACTTGTTTTAAGCATTGAAACATCGTTTGCTACTAGATTTGTCACATGTTTGCTAGCTTACATCTTTATTTCAGTTTGCCTTTAGTCTCTTCCATGCCATCAAGCTATTTTCTAGCATCGTTGTCTTATATCCATACCACTTGTATTTTACTATCTCTTCGCCGAACAAGTGCACCTATACACCTGACAAGTGTATTGGGTGTGTTGGGGACACAAGAGACTTCTTTATCTTGATTGCAGGGTTGCTTGAGAGGGAATACCTTTGACCACTTCCTCCCTGAGTTCGATAAACCTTGGGAAATCCACTTAAGAGAAACTTGGTGCTGTTCTACAAACCTCTGCACTTGGAGGCCCAACAACTATCTACAAGAATAGAAGTGCGTAGACATCAAGCAGCTCATATGGTACTAGATCTATGAATAACAAGAGAGAAATAGATCAAGCTACTCCCACAAACCCATATCCCGGAGGTGGACTACTTCCTCTTCATCATGGTGATGAAGCTGGAGATGTTGGAGAGGGTGGAGATCTCCCAGAGATGGCTCCGGTGGAGTTTCCCCCTCCAATCTTAGCCGGATCTGACTTTGTGTGGTGGTGTTTTCGTTTCTAGTGTCTTCTCGTCCCTCCTTCTCCGAGGACGCCCCGAGGGGTCCTTATATAGGGATTTTTAGGTCAAGAGAACTCTATGGGCAAAGGAATCAAGGTGATCGGACGGTCGAGGAGGGAGATAGCATAGGTGGCGCGTCCACCTGGGCTAGGCATGCCACTAGGGCTATCTTGGGCATCCTGGCCCTCCTGGTGAGATTCCAGTGCTCCAGATGCTTCTCGTGGATAAATATTGGCATTTCCAAAAGTGCAGGTCCATTTGACTTTGTATAGGTCCTGAAAGATCAAAAACAATGAAACATGATTTTCTTCCTTGCAGGGCTATAGCCAAAATAAAGGGGATCATTTGTAAATCCCCAAAAATCAATATAAAACATGGATATAACATTATATTTGATGCAAATATGTGGTAAAACATGTTAACAAACTACAAAGTTCATGTATGCATGTTACACGCATCAACATCCCCAAGCTTAGCCTATGCTCATCCTCGAGCATGAAGGTGATAAAACTAAACATGGACTTTTGGAATTTATTACCTTTGCTTCCTTCATTATCATGTAGAGTTCATAGGCTCAATCCCTTTCAATGAAACATAATATGCAAGTGTACTATCAAGTTGTACCTTTTACACATCTATAAATATGATAAAGAATAAGTGATGGTGTGATAAAAAATGATGAACAAAATAAACCTTCAAGCACACTTTGATGAACCTATAGAATTAGAGATTCTTTTCATGATTGGCATTGGTGTTTTCATGCCTTTATTTTTGGGCTACTTCTTAGTTTCATGCCCTTAACTAGAAGATTCACTTCTTAGTTTTATGTCTTCCATTGAGATGTTTTGCATCCCGTACCGAAAGTAAGCATTGAATACATATGTTAATCACCCATAAAGAATAAAAAATTGAATTTTGAGCTATGTAATTCATGTCAACAATACTAATAAGGATGGGGTTCCCATTATCTTTTTATTTCACTTTTCTTTAAAGATTCATATGGTTTATGTGCTAAACATCTTACAAGTTGATTGTTTCATGCACCTAGCCTATGACCTTGCACTCCTCAAGCTACTCAACTTAGGCCTGTCATTGTATACTCATGTTGGTCTTGTGAAACCGCATCACTGAAGTACCCCTTGTCCCTGTGTAGCTATATCACTACAAGAAAAGTTGGCTTTTACAACGGATGATTTTCATGGTTGAAGGCCTGTTTTTCGTGGCTAAAAAGTCTTCTATGTCAGATGCCCATCGTGGTAAAAGCCCCATAACAAAAGAATCTACCACGGTTTTATTCTAACCGTGGCGGATCGCACCCTTCAGCCACGAAAACTTGTTCCATCATAGATCTGTTCGCCAACCTCGTTGACTGTTGACATCATGAAAGATGCCACGTGGTAAACACCGTTAATACCTAGTTACCCCCATTAATGATCAGAGAAACCGTGGCAGAAGCCAGGCCTAGACAAGGCCTGCTAAATATTAAGTGGGCCGGCCCATGAGGAGATCCCAATAAGACGAAGGCCTGTTACTGTTTCGTCCAACATTGTTTGAAATGGGCCAACTAGTGCAGCCATCCGTGGCCCATGAACTTTTGGGCCTGACACTGTTTTAGTCTACAGAAGGCCCACCTTGGTCCAATACCGTGCGGCCCATTCTCAGCCTAGGTCAAGTCTGTTTGTTACTGTTAAGGCCTGCTGTCGGCCCGTCACTTTTCTCGCACCCATCATGGGCCCTCACGGCCCTCTACAGTTATGGCCCTTTACTGTTCTAGACATTCACTGTTCTGGCCTTCTACTATTCAGTCCCATAAACGGGCTGCGCAGTTTCTGGCCTGCTAAAGTTCTGGCCTCCTACTGTTCTGGCCTTGTTACTGTTTCCAGCCTGTTACTGTTCTGGCGTCCTACAGTTTTCCTATATTGTTCTGGCCTTTCACTTTTCTAGCCTTTTATTATTCTGGACATTCACTGTTCTGTCCATTTACTATTCTGGCCTTTTACTGTTCTATCCTTTTGCGGTCAGATTCTACATATAATGGCCTCAGTGTAGGCCCGTCACTATTGATTGGTGGCTCATCTAGGACTGATAAAACATTGTGGGCCTGCTACTATTTAAGCCTATCTAACTTAGATCCATTGCTAAGACATAAAGTTGGATGAACAAAGAACACAAGTTCTCTAGAATGCTAAATAAATTCTGGAACTATGGAAAAAAACTTATAACTAGAGAATTAGTAAATTATTACAGTCCTGAAAAATTCCGTAGCTTGTAAAGCATCATCAGAGTACAACACAGCTGATAAACAATATAATCTCAGTTTCAAAAATGTTCCTTTTAGGGAGCTCGCGCCGCCTCACATGTAACAACGAGATTACCACGAGACTTGTTGAGGATATTATTAAGTAGATTCTCCGTCAAAGCTTGCCTATTTTTCAACTTAGATAACTCCTTCCTTGCTATGGAGACTACTGCATCTATTTTGTGGGCTTCTTGTGCAACTACATCAAGTGCATCTTGGAGTGCAGCACCAAAAACTCTTTCTACTAGAATGTATGGAGCAGTCGAGATCGTGTACCTACGTGAGCAATACACACTATCACTGCTGCTCTGTCCAAAGATATCTACACTTGAGGTAGTTGTTTTCTGTTCTGCCTTCATATTTATATTTGCAACGTAAAACAAAAAGAAATGTCATATAACATCATTTCCAAGGAAAACAAAAACCAACGAATTCCAAATTAGTCCTTTTGCTAAAAGGAAGAAAGCACTTAGTAACGGCAGGGCATCATACATCTATTTCTTCTGGAATAACTGGAATAGTTAACTTCATAGAGGGATGAGATAGTGTGCAACTGTCAGTTCTGCCCTGTGAAATGACTACTCTACTTGATGAAGGCTGGAACTAAGATAAAATAAGTTACAACATCATACAAAGGAACAAAACTACCATGTTCATTCTCAAAGATTTTCAAAAGATTATTGGGTCTGTTATAGCAATGTAAGCACTCAACACAAGGTCCTCATGCAGATGTGTGCCTCTAATAGAATAACCAAATCATTTTAGAGAAATGGTCAAACAATATATCGAACAATTAGAATGTTTAATTTTTTTGATTGTTTGCCCAAAGACAAAGTGTACTATCATGTGCCTCGTATTAAAATAGCCATACACGTGTAGATACCAGAGTGAGATTTGAAGTGCGCGGTTTTTTATGATCCTTCTGTTTTTGTTATATTGGATTCCGTTGCATTTCTGGCCTTGTTATAATTAGCCTAGTGCCTCCGACAAAAATAACATCTCAAGTAGAGTCAATGGCATGACACCAGGGGACTTAAACCTTAAAAAAGGGGGCATCCTTACAATAGCTCTATGTAGAGTCTCCAGGTTGCTGATCTGGTTATAGGTATGTTCGTCGACAATGTCCGCTGCATCAAGTAATTGGACTGGTGGTCTCCATACTTCAGTGTTGGTCCTCTGCATAATGGTGCAGTGAATAGTAAACACAAAAAGGTTCCAGTCTTACAGATGTTAGCATGAAGTGATACAAAAACAATAGATTTCTACGATTATAGGGGCCATTCATTCTACGATTTTTAGTGTAAACTGCACCTGTTCATTGCGTAACAATAACAAACAGTTAGGAATAGTGGGGTAAGCATAAGAAAATAAAAATGGCATCTTAGTGGAAGCAGTATAACGAATGTAAACATGTACTTCATAGATATGACAAAAGCATCAAGTAAAAAATAACAGTTAGTGTCATAGCCTACGCCAAGCCAGAGAGAAATTATAACTGCATCACATATGGGCACTTACTAAAGTTAAACAAATGTGTTAACTGTTGGTTGACTCATGTTTCACCATGACATAAAAAATCGCAGTTGAATGCCTTACGGTTAAACCTGACTACAAAAAATTATTTAGGAAGATATGGGTAACAAGTATAGTACTTGTAAGTTACTACAAAAGTAGCACCAATATAAAATAAAGTTAACTGCTACATATTTATCTTACCAAACTCCAAGGAGATATGGTTACCTCGGTCGTGACGGCATTTAGGCATCCTGTGAATCCTGGGTGGTGACATCGAGGTTGTCGAGGGTGCTGTGGTTGCGATGCTTATGGGCGAAGGTGAAGCAGAACATGGGTTCTTCTGAGCACTGGACGATAGCAGCGAAGAAGCAGATTCCTAGCAGTGGGAATGTGTTCCACGCGCCAGGAGAGTGAGTCGGTGAAGCAGATCTGGTGTAGTGCACGGCGACGATGGTGAATCAGATCTAAGGTGGTGAAGGTAGATCTAGGGTTTTCCGTAGGGCTTGCGCAGCTGGGGGCAAGGATTGTGTGTGGGTGTGGGAGTGGGGGGTCGGTGGTAGGGGGCAGGGCTATAGAGGTACTAAACGGGGAAATTACGATTCAAGCCCCAATGAACCGACTTCACTAGGGGTAGAAGAGGGATTCCAAGATGTTTGAAACATTGGATAGTGGGAGATTTTCCCGCTCGACAAAATTCAGATTTATGTATAGTCCAAGTAGTAGTAAATTGGTAAGCCGTACTCCCTGGAATCAAAGGCCGACAGGCACATCGGTGATCATCCATGGCCCATACTGCCTCAGTTCAGAAATTAAGGGCTCATTTGGCCATTTGGCATCTAAATATTGATCATCCATGGCCTAGATTGGCTCGGTTCAGATACTAAGGCCAAGTTTGGCATCAAAGTATTTTTAAATTATTTAGAAAACATTTTGATTTCTGAATAAACTGAACTATTGAATACCTTTTAGTGTTTTGTTCCAACAAATAATAGGGGTTTAAACTGAAGTATTCTCCAAAACTATGTTTTTTAAAATAATTGAGAAAGAGGTCAGACCCCTTTTTGAAGAAACTGAGAAGAGAGAAAACTGAAGTATTACTTTGGTAGGCACTAAAATACTATGGCATTGTTATATTTCCGTATTATATCTATTCATCAATGATAATGCATATGAAGATGTTGTCACCAAGATAGGTAGTGAGCCCGAAAATTACCATTAAAGCCCCAACCAACTCGACTGAATTTGAATTTATCCATAGTCCAACTAATAATAGCAGAATGGTAGGCCGGTGGTATGGGGAATCGAGTGTAATAATAAAGCGCCCTGAGCTTTAAAAAATAAAGCGCCCTTTATCGATAACTTTTCAATCACTATGGTTGGGAGTGTTCATACTTCTATTCTAAACAAAAATATGGGAACCCACTATTTCGCTAACGTGAATAATCTAGCGCCCGAGGAACGACATCAAACAACTCATAAGGTAAGTAGCGATGGTGTTTTCATCGAAAAATGTGAAAGTTGCTTGGCCCCACAAGTACTTTGTTCTCACAACTCTTATTGTCCCTTCGCGCTAAGGATGGCAATTTTACCCACGAGTGCCCACAGGTACTGTACCCGCTTTGGTAGGGTATGGGCACACTTTTATACCCATGTCTAATACCCATACCTTAACTCGTTAAGTCATGGGTACATGCACGAGTAGATAGACCCATACCCTACCCATTTAAACTGACATAGTAGTAAAACTTACCTATAGAGTTACAACCTACGGGGCCAATCAACCTAGGGAAGAGTATGATATTGTGACTTCTTGATACGTTGCAAACATATCTATAATTTTTGATGTTCCATGCTTGGTGTTATCTACTTTCTTGTGTTTTGTCCACACTTTGGAGTACTTTTCATATGATTTCTTGGACTAACCTATTAACAAGAGCCACAGTGCCAGCTGCCTATTTTCTGCTGTTTTTGGTTCCAGGAAGTCAGAAAATGAATATTCTCGGAATTGGGCGGGACAAAAGCCGAAGTTGATATTTTACCGGAAGACTCACGGAGCCAGAAGACGAGACGGGTTCCCCCTGGCCGCGCCAGGCCATGGTGTGGGCCCCCTGGGTGGCCACTGACCTTGCCTCTTTCTACTATATATCTCCCCCGATGCAGAAACCCTAAATCATCAATCAGAAATCCACGAAAAGTTCCACAGCGCCGCCGCCACCAAAGGGGAGATTCGGAGGACAGAAAGTCTCTATTCTGGCACCCTTCCGGGACGCGGAAGTGCCCCCGGAGCCATCTCCATCAATCTCCACGACCATCTCCATCACCATTGCTGATTACCATGATAAGGAGGGAGTAGTTCTCTCTCGAGGCTAAGGGTTCTACCGGTAGCTATGTGTTCATCTCTCTCTCTATGCATGATCATATTGTGATCATGAGCTTTATAATCAAGTAGATCTACCTTGCTACTCAAGTGCTTTAATAGATCTCTAGCTCTCCCCATGTGTGTGAAAGTGATAGTGTGCACACCATGGTGGCACTTAGGCTAGAGATTACAAATACTTGTTATGAGTTATATTTCGAGTTGGATGTCTCTATGAAATTGTGGTGTTTGTTGGAACCATCTAGTGCTCAAGGTGACAGTGTGGGGTTATCTAGATGGGAAAGGCTTACTTTGAGGAGTGCTGTTATAGCCCTACCATGGATTAGTGTGTCCAATCGGAGAGTAGTTCAGAGTAGTATCATAAAGAGAAGATATTTATATGAGAGTGTTCACTAGTGAAAGTATGATCCCTAGGCCTTATTTCTAAGCATTGATACACCGTTTGCAACTAGATCTGTTACATGTTTGCTTGCTTGCATCTTTATTTCAGTTTGCCTTTAGTCTCTTTCACACCATCAAGCTATTTTCTAGCATCGTTGTCTTTTATCCATACCACTTGTATTTCACTATCTCTTCGCCGAACTAGTGCACCTATACACCTGACAAGTGTATTGGGTGTGTTGGAGAAGAGACTTCTTGTATCTTGATTGCAGGATTGCTTGAGAGGGAATACCTTTGACCACTTCCTCCCTGAGTTCGATAAACCTTGGGTGATCCACTTAAGAGAAAACATGCTGCTGTTCTACAAACCTCTACACTTGGAGGCCCAACAACTGTCTACAAGAATAGAAGTGCGTAGACATCATTTCTAAACTTCGATATTTTTCATGGGTGTGGGCATGGGTAAAGTTTATAACGACAAGTACGAGTATGGGTAAAAAATTCTACCTGTTGACTAAATGGGTGTGGGTGTGATATTTCTCTACCCTACTCATACCCTACCCATTGCCATCCTTATTTCGCGCTCATTGATTAATGCGGACATGTTTTCCTTAGGGTTTTTCGAAAGTTTTTCGGTCATGCACACATAGCATATTTTATGAAGTACAGTAGTAAAACATACGTAGACCGCAATTAATTATTCGAGCTAATCACTATTGTTCTTATTTAAAAAAATTATTGGGTTTTGGAGCATGTCCAACAACCTTTTGTATTGAATTGCTAAAATCTGACTCTAGGAAGAGGAGCGCGAAGGTTTATCAATGGAACACAATTTCCAATTTCCTAGCCTTCCTATAAGAATTCATTAGTGTTTTCCCTTCCTAGAAAAAATTATGTCTACTCCCTCCATTCCGAAATATAAGACGTTTTAGCTTTGTGAAATAAATGTATCTAGACGCCTTTTAGTGTAAAGGTTCACTCCAAACCTCTACGAACCTATAAAGTAAATGACATCTAGATACATTCGATTCACAAAGCTAAAATGTCTTATATTTAGGAACGGAGGGAGTACATGAGAATGACATGTGGAGTCAACCAGTCGGCCACCCAATAAATAAATCCCCTTTATCGATAAATTTTGAATCAGTATGGCCGGGAGTGTTCAACCTTATGTTTAAAAGAAAATTTTGGGAACCCACTATTCCGCTAACCTGAATAATATAGTGCGTCTAAGAAACGACATCAAAGCCACCATGAGGTAAGCTCATTAAAAAACAAGAAGAAATGTGGGGTTGCTAGGCCCCACAAGTAATCTGTCCTCACTACTCTTATTGTCCATTCACGCTCATTGATACATGCGGCCTTATTTTTCATTGATATTATCTGAAATTTGTTCGGTCATGCACATATAGCATCATCGCCAATGTTTTCAAATTATCTCTACTACTATAATGGAGCAGTTTTGAATTGAATCCATAGCACCAATCCTGACTGTTGGGCTATTAGATCCAATGGTTCAAAGCAGCTGGATTCGTGTTGAAGGAGTAGTACCTAGAGAAAACTCCATCATGTTCTAGAACCATCATGTCAACCCCCCCGCAATAAAAGTTCATAGCACGTTAGGTTGTATTCTCGATATGTGTAGACAGTTATTATTAATATACTTAATGTATGCCTTTTTTCTCTAACAAGACTATTGGTTAATAACAACTTAATGTTCATTAAATCACATTTCATACAGTATATATGAGTGTGGCACGTGCCTTTTACTAGTAGGAAGTAGCGTGTGACTTCTTGCAAATCTTGCCACTATATAATGTAGGAGTAACTTTGAATAATGAAAATTGAATCAAGACTGGAAAATCCTGACAATGTTAACTCTTGGATCCTTTTTTCCATTCTAGCACATACAAGATTCTATCGATAGTCCTTAGCACAATGAACACTATGCAAAACCACAAAGATAATGACATGTTATACATTTAATTATCTTAGCATACCCCAATATATAGTGTACAAATAAATTTGAACTTTAACCATTGGATGAAGACTGGAAATCCCAACATTGCTAACCGATGGATTTTCCTTCCACTCTACCATTTAGAAGATTCTATTGATATAGTCTTTAGCACAATGAACGTTATGCTTAAACCTCAAAACACACTTTCCATCATTATAGAATCTATATATCATTTCTCTAGAGCATGTCGGGAATTATGTACCTACTAATAGGCTGATTTCTAAATGATACAACTTACAAGAACGAAAAATACACCAGATACTTTATGAATGTGGCTCAAAATTATAATTATTTTTTGAGCTTTACCTATTATTAATTTAGCTAAAAATTATATTTTAGTACTATATTATATAATTAACTATGAAACGTTCCCAAAAAACTAAGAAACATTCAATGACTGGTTATGTATTATGTGCAACGATTATAGAAAATGTATGTATTTTGCGCAGAGAAGGTCTATGGTTGTTGTTATGTTCAAAAACCTCCTCAACATGTGGTGGTACTTGCAATATCCTCGCTGCTGATACTCTCAGGGCAAAGGAGTACCAACCGTTCGATATTCTTTCAACGATGGAATGGAACTTTTGTAAAAAAATGATGGAAGGGAACTCTTGTATAAAAAATGATGGCAGGGAACTGTTAGGCTGCTCCTACGACATGTGGCAACTCCTGGATGTCCCGAGCAAGCCTTTTAAGCGGCCATCAACAACGACCACCTCTCCCATATAGGCACGACGCACACAGGAAAGAACTCTATCTGTCTCTCCCTGTCCCTTTAGGCCGGCCAAGCCACCACACACAAAAATGCCGTGCAGCTGCTCCGATCAGTGCACCTCCATTGACGAGTCCAACGCATGGGAGAACGGGGATATCAGTCCCTACCATGGTGATAGCAGGGAGTCCGTTGATAGGTCGTACTATTCCGACACACCGGAAGGTAATTTTTCTGACGAGGACCTTGCTTACCATCATCTGATGGAGGGGATGCTGCCGGCAGAGAGCAAAGAGGAGGAGGAGGAGCAAGGGAAGCAAGATCCTTGGTCTTTCCTCTATGAAGGAGACGTTGTCTTCAAGAAGAGTTCACCCGATCCATCCTCCATCGGCAAGAAGAAGAGGGAGCAGGAGGATGAGGGGTCGTAAGATTTATGGCCATTTCTGGACGTCGTCTCCAAGAAGAGTGCACTCGATCCCGCCTTCATCGGCAATGGGAAGAGGAAGGAGAAGCAAGCTGGAGGCTTGAAGAAGAAGAAGACAGTGATAGCTGGGGGATGCCACGGGAAGAGGAAGGACGACGCCAACACAAAGGTGAGGATCCAGGTCCAAGAAGGCGAAGAAGTCTTAGGATTAATTTTGGTTAATTTCACCTCTACTTCCTTTCTGTAATAATGTTCGGAGATTGAATATTATTATCAAGTGCAAATTGGAATGGTGTTTACGATCTAGTACTAGCATAAGTACTCCGTTTGTCATTTCATCTTCCACTGCGACCCAATAAAACCTTTTGTATTTCCGAGGAAGGTGAAATTACTTCCTCCCCTTAATTTCTGCATGCGTTCGAGGAAAGAAGGGTTCTAATACAGAGAAAAAACCATGTTAATTACTCACGTGAATTCAGGTAATTAATACTAAATGGAAGAAGCCTGGGAACCTGCATGTATTCTTTAATTACTAATATCAATCATTATAAGTGAAATACAGAATAGTAGTATATCAAAGTCCATGGATAAAAAATAACCTCTGTATAGTCCACGTAAATCATCTCCTTGCACGACATTAATTTGAAATTATTTAATGTCACATTGATTTGAAAACTGACCTGCACCCAACGTGTCATGTGCTCTCCCCTATCCCCTGGTCGTCACCGCGACACGTCAAAAAGGCTTCCTCGCTTGCAAAATCAAGCAAGCATGAAACATCGGTCTATATACGCCAGAAGAATCCAACAGACACGCAAACATCAGAATCATAGCTCTAGCTAGCCTCGGTCCCTATGATGCTCACCGGCAAGGCACCTGCGATTACATCAGCATTAAGGTGCACCTCAAGCTTGTGGGTTGCCCACAAGAAATAGAAAATTGATTTTCCCTCTCTCCTCTCTCTTCCATTTTTTGAGTTCCTGCCGATTTTCACTAGAAACATCCTCCGTTTGCAATACAGGTGTCGCATAGTTTTGCTCATGTTTTTTTTAACATTGGTAGCTCCACAATATGTCATTTCATCAAAATTTCCTAAAAAAGGTGCACAAGGTGTTCTTCTATGTGTTGTAGGGTCAGGACCGTATTGGTCGAGACCTACCTCACACGGATTGTGGCCACCCACTTTACAATCTTCTACGATCCAATGAGCTTGATATCTCCATGCTATCTCCCGTTTCGTTCAAATTTGGCACTAGATCACTAGTTTGACACCGAAGCCATAAAAAAGTTCTTCGAAAAACCCTATTTTTTCCGGTGATGTTTTTATAATTTGAAATTTGTGAGACTTTTGGGAATCGTTCCCTTTGTAATTTGAAATTAGTGAGGCTTTTTATGATTTTTTTTTATAATTTTGAATTAGTGAGTCATTTTGTGATCCTTTTTATAAGCAACGATTTATGAGATGTTTACAAATATAGGATACCTTTTATAATTTGAATTTTGTGAGGATTTTTTGATCCTTTTTATAAGTTGAAATTTGCGAGGATGTTTATAAATATATGACCCTTTTATATTTTGAAAATTGTGACGCTCTTTGTGCTGCTTTTTATAATTTGAAATTTGTGAGGTTGTTTATGAATCCGTTTTGCTTTCTAGTATTATTTTCAAAACACGGTCAAATTTTGAGGCATGCATATTCTTAGCAAGAAGTTAAATCTTGCCAAAATCTCACTTGTTCTCGATACATTGACTGCCTGGTGGGTCCACTGAACAGATTTTTGCAAGGTGTGAAGTTAATTTCGAAACATAGCCAAAATTTCGAAACACGGTGAGTCATAGTCTCTTTGATTGTTTTTAAAACACGGTGAAATTTCTAGCCATGCATATTCTTAGCAATAAGTTGAATCATTCCAAACTCTCACTTGTTCTCGATACATTGACTGCCTGGGGGGTCGAGTGAACAAATTCTTGGAAGGTGTGAAGTTAATTTTGACACACGCGCAAAATTTCAAACATGGTGAGCCATAGCCACTTTGATTGTTTTCAAAATACGGTCAAATTTCTAGGCATGCATATTCTTAGCAATAAGTTAAATCATTCCAAACTCTTACTCGTTCTCGATACATTGACTTTTTGGTGGGTCCACTGAACAGATTATCGCAAGATGTGAAGTTAATTTCAAAACACATCCAAAATTTCAAAACATGGTGAGTCATAGTCTCTTTGATTGTTTTCAAAACATGGTCAAAATTTCGAGTAATGCATATTCTTAGCAAGAAGTTGAATCTTGCAAACAACTCTCACTCGTTCTCGATACATTGACTGCCTGGTGGGTCCACTGAAAAGATTATCGCAAGGTGTGAAGTTAATTTCGAAACATAGCCAAAGTTTCAAAACACAGTGAGTCATAGTCTCTTTGGTTGTTTTCAAAACACAGTCAAATTTCTCGGCATGCATATTCTTAGCAAGAAGTTGAATCTTTCGAAACTCTCACTAGTCTTGATACATTGACTGCCATGTGGTGGGTTCACTGAACAGATTTTCGCGGGTGTGAAGTTAATTTCAAAACACCGGAAAAATTTCAAAACACGGTGAGTCATAGTCCCTTTGATTGTTTTCAAAACACGGTCAAATTTCTAGGCATGCATATTCTTAGCAAGAAGTTGAATCTTTCCAAACTCTCACTCATTCTTGATACATTGACTGCCTGGTGGTGGGTCCACTAAACATATTATCGCAAGGTGTGAAGTTAATTTCGAAACACAGCCAAAATTTCAAAACATGGCGAGTCATACTCTCTTTGATGGTTTTCAAAACACGGTCAAATTTCGAGGCATGCATATTCTTAGCAAGAAGTTGAATCTTGCCAAACAACTCTCACTCATTCTCAATACATTGACAACCTGGTGGGTCCATTAAATAGATTATCACAAAGTGGGAGGTTAATTTTGAAACATAGCCAAAATTTCAAAACACGGTAAGTTATAGTCTCTTTGGTTGTTTTCAAAACACGGACAAATTTCTAGGCAGGCATATTCTTAGCAAGAAGTTGAATCTTTCCAAACTCTTACTCGTCTCGATACATTGACTTCCTGGTAGTGGGTCCACTAAACATATTTTCGCATGGAGTGGAGTTAATTTCAAAACATGGGCAAAATTTCAAAACACGCTAAGTCATAGTCTCTTTGATTGTTTTAAAAAAACGGTCAAATTTCTAGGCATGCATATTCTTAGCAAGAAGTTGAATCTTTCCAAACACTCACTTGTTCTTGATACATTGACTGCCTGGTGGTGGGTCCACTAAATAGATTATCTCAAGGTGTGAAGTTAATTTCAAAACACAGCCAAAATTTCAAAACACGGTGAGTCATAGTCTCTTTGATAACATCGAGGCATGCATATTCTTAGCAAGAAGTTGAATCTTGCCAAACAACTCTCACTCGTTCTCGACACATTGACTGCGTGGTGGGTCCACTAAAAAGATTATCGCAAGGTGTGAAGTTAATTTTGAAACACAACCAAAATTTCAAAACACAGTGAGTCATAGTCTCTTTGGTTGTTTTCAAAGCACGGTCAAATTTCTAGGCATGCATATTCTTAGCAAGAAGTTGAATCTTTCCAAACTCTCACTTGTCTTGATACATTGACTTCCATGTGGTGGGTCCACTGAACATATTTTTGCAAGGTGTGAAGTTAATTTCAAAACACAAGCAAAATTTCAAAACACGATGAATCATAGTCCCTTTGATTGTTTTCAAAACACGGTCAAATTTCTAGGCATGCATATTCTTAGCAAGAAGTTGAATCTTTCCAAACTCTCACTCATTCTCGATACATTGACTGCCTGGTGGTGGGTCCACTAAACATATTATCGCAATGTGTGAAGTTAATTTCGAAACACGGCCAAAATTTCAAAAGATGGTGAGTCATACTCTCTTTGATTGTTTTCAAAACATGGTCGAATTTCGAGGCATGCATATTCTTAGCAAGAAGTTGAGTATTTCTAAACAACTCTCACTCATTCTCGATACATTGACTGCCTAGTGGGTCCAGTAAATGGATTATCGCAAAGTGTGAAGTTAATTTCAAAACATAGCCATAATTTCAAAACACGATAAGTCATAGTCTCTTTGGTTGTTTTCAAAACATGGACAAATTTATAGGCATGCATATTCTTAGCAAGAAGTTGAATCTTTCCAAACTCTCACTCGTCTCGACACATTGACCTCCTGGTAGTGGGCCCACTGAACAAATTTCGCAAGGTGTGAAGCTATTTCAAAACACGGGCAAAATTTCAAAACAGGTTGTGTCATAGTCTCTTTGATTTTTTTCAAACCATGGTCAAATTACTAGGCATGCATATTCTTAGCAAGAAGTAGAATGTTTCCAAACTCTCACTCTTTCTCGATACATTGACTGCCTAGTGGTGGGTCCACTGAACATATTATCGCAAGGTGTGAAGTTAATTTCCAAACACAACCAAAATTTCAAAACACGATGATTCATAGTCTCTTTTATTGTTTCCAAAAAATGGTCATATTTCGAGGCATGCATATTCTTAGCAAGAAGTTGAATTTTGCCAAACAACTCTCACTCGTTCTTGATACATTAACTGCTTGGTGGGTCCACTGAACAGATTATCGCAAGGTGTGAAGTTAATTTTGAAACACAGCCAAAATTTCAAAACATGGTGAGTCATAGTCTCTTTGGTTGTTTTCAAAACACGGAGAAATTTTTAGGCATGCATATTCTTAGCAAGAAGATGAATCTTTCCAAACACTCACTCATCTCGATACATTGACTGCCTGGTGGTGGGTCCACTGAACAGATTTTCACAAGGTGTGAAGTTAATTTCGAAACACGGGTAAAATTTTAAAACACGGTTAAATTTTAGGCATGCATATTCTTAGCAAGAAGTTGAATCTTTCCAAACTCTCACTCGTTCTCGATATATTAACTGCCTGGTGGTGGGTGCAGTGAATAGATTATCGCAAGGTGTGGAGTTAATTTCAAAATGCAGCCAAAATTTCAAAACACGGTGAGTCATAGTCTCTTTGGTAGTTTTCAAAACACGGTGAAATTTCTAGGCATGCATATTCTTAGCAAGAAGTCGAATCTTTCCAAACTCTCACTCATCTCGATACATTGACTGCCTGGTGGTGGGTCCACTGAACATATTTTTGCAAGGTGAGAAGTTAATTTCGAAACACAGCCAAAAGTTCAAAACATGGCGAGTCATAGACTCTTTGATTGTTTTCAAAAAAGGTCAAATTTCTAGGCATGCATATTCTTAGCAAGAAGTTGAATCTTTCCAAACTCTCACTCGTCTCGATACATTGACTTCCTGCTGGTGGGTCCACTGAATAGATGATTGCAAGGTGTGAAGTTAATTTCGAAACGCAGCCAAAATTTCAAAACACGGCGAGTCATAGTCTCTTTGGTTGTTTTCAAAATACGGTCAAATTTCTTGGCATGCATATTCTTAACAAGAAGTTGAATTTTTCCAAATTCTCAGTCGTCTCTATACATTGACTGCCTGGTGGTGGGTCTTCCACGAAAAGAAACAAACCCTTCTTCTTCTATCTGGAGGAAAAGAAAACAATCTATTGAATATCGATGGATTTTACTAGATCTGGTTCCTCGATCAGTCGCATGGGGGAGGACTTAGATTTGGTGCAGGAGATAGTTTTAAGGTTAGCGTCTACGGAATCTTTGATCCGTTGCAGTATCCTCAAGCTTGGTATAATGCACTCAAAGAGCCTGGATTTCTTTCGCGATATATGAAGAAAAATTCGCCATCATGCCTAGGATTTCTTGTTGATTATCATTGGATGCCTGAGGTTGGTAATAGGCTACAAGAGCTTGAATATTCATCTAAAGATGAAATATATCTAGCTATTTGTTCGAACTTAGATTCAACATATCTTCTAAGGGAATTGGTTCTCTGCTGTCGAAACGGAGCAGTCCTCATTCAGGTCTTTCCACATGGTTCTAGAGATCTTGGGTACTATGATAATTATCCTTCTAGGTCTCCAGATTTGTTCACTCTCCTTGCCTCACCTATTACACGAATGCCATCAATGTCGAAGAGTGATACAGATCATTCATATGGGCAATTTTGTTTGATTCCAAGTGCTATTAGCTCAGGAATGACATTCTTTCGTAGAAATATATTCAATGCTTGCAAGGTTTCATATCATGGTGTTACTGCAAATACAACATCTGGAATATTTGTGCATGTCTGTATTTAGCAAAATGGTCAATGGGGGATGCATATTTCTGACGCAATTCCTGTGCCAACACCAACCACTTACCTTAGTTAGCCTGAAGGAATCCTGATAGGCAAAGACCTGTTTATGGCGTATGTTGTAGGCCTTCTTCTCTGTTACAACATATCCACACATGTAACTTCTGTGATACAATTCCCTGAATCAGTCAGGATGACAACAAAGGATCACAGGAATTATTGTATTTCAGAGGATAGATCAGGAAGCATTTTACTAGTTGCCTTTTCTAGTGATGGTATACTGACAACTTGGCTCCTTGACTACAACAATGGTCAAAATAAGTGGATCATCCAAACAATGTTAGATCTTCCTGTTGCATGCAGAACTACTTTTGGCTGGATATTGAAGACTACTGGAAGGAAAGACTTGGTAGTATATGTGAGAATTGCAATCTCCCAGTTTGTGGTTTGTTGCGTGTTATAACAATGTCAGCTGATAGTCGCTATGTTCTGATGACAGTTGATTTTGATGTAGGCTTGTTCTGTGCAGACATGTTGAAGAAGATTGTATCAGTTTTATCTAAGTTATCTACACCATTAGTTGTCCGTAGTGCTTTTGTAGTGTCTAAAGCCTGGCCACCAGCTCTATAGTGATTGACCGAAATGCAATAAAAATTAAATATCTCTTTGTAATGTGAGTACACTAAGCCTTTTGTTGCTTCTTGTGATCTTCTACCACTTTATTCTGCCTCCAATTATATACTATGTTGCTTTTTGTAATCTTCTTGCACTGTATGCTAAATTTGGCATCCTAGTACTAAAGGCAGTGCAAGTAGTCTAAGTATAGGGCAGTGCACGCAGGATAAATAGGGCAGTTCTTCAAAAGTACATAGATGCATCTGTTTACATGACTATATGACTATACGGGCAGTGCACTTAGAGTGCAGTTAGGGGCTAGTTCAGTGATGCCTGAATTTCTAGGTAAGGCGTGCATGTGGCTTAGGAAGCGCAGTGCTTCGAATAGAAACCAGTGTACCTGCAGCATTACATAGAGCAGTGCAATTGTCGAACTAAGGGCAGTGCAAGTAGTCTGAGTACATGGCAGTGCACGCGAGATAAATAGGACAGTTCTTCGAAAGTACATAGGTGTATATGTGTAGAAAGCTCTGGCATCCCGCTAAAACCACTACTAGAAAATCGCGTTGTTTTTGTGCATTGCATCGTCATGACCGCATGCTCATGTCATCATGCCACATTGCATTTGAGCATCGTCATCATCATGCATCTGTTATCTGAAACTATTTTTGAAAAGCCTACTTTGTTTTATAAATAGTCCCCGCCTTTATTTTAAATCAAAACCCGGGTCACCGGAATATTTTGGTTTTTCTAAATACGGTTTGCAAAAGCCTTGTTTTTAATAAATAAAATTATTTGTTTATTTTTAGGAGGCAGCCCGCCGGCCCAAAAGCCTGGCCGGCCACCTCCAAACCCTAGTCTAAAAATATCTAATCCTAAATCTACCTAATCCTATTCTACCTAGCCCCCTCCACCTCATCTCGGCCAACCCCGTCGCGCCACCTCATTAGCCCTAACTCCTGGCCCAATCCCCACACGCCACGCGCGCACTCCCACGCACGCGCCCACCAACCCCCACAACCACCTGCGTCGATCCCCACCCCCCACCTGCCGTTTCCCACCCCTGGACACACCTACGACGTCACCCCACCCCACCCGCACGCAACTCCTGCCCACCTGACTCCCGACCAGGTCCACCACCTGGGCGCGCCCTCCCATCCACACGCGCCGCCCCGCACACCTCGATCCCCACTCCCGCTCCCGCTCGCCCTGCCACGGTTCCTGGCCCCACCCCTGCGCGTGGACACGCCGTTCACGCCACCAACCCCCCTGCTCGCTCTCCCTGCCCCCTGGCCCACCTGTCTCCCCTCCCCGTCCCTCGTCCTCTCCTCGACCCCGCGTGGCTGCCCCTGCCTCCCACGCGACCACGCCAGCCTCCTCCTCCCGCCGCTCGGGCTCGCCCCGCCGTCCGCCGCCGCGACCTCGGCCGCCTCCACCCGCTTCTCCGGCCGTCCCTTCCTCTCCCCGCGCCTCCTTGACGGAGCTACCGCGAACCTCGCCGCCGCCCCGCCCGGCTCGGCACCGCCCCGCCGCGAGTCCCTCGCCCGAGCCCCTCCTTGCCTCCCTCTCCCGACCTCTGCGCCCGGCCGCCCGCTGTCATCTCCTCACTGCCGCGCCCCGTCCCCGCTGTCGGACGCCAAGGCCGCCTCCGCGAGATCCCCTCCGCGCATCGATGACCGGCGCCACCCTCCACTGCTCGTCCTCGCCGAACACGCCTCCACCTCGACCGAGTCCCCGCCGCCAGCGACCCTGCAGCCCCATCGCCGTCCAAGAGCTCCGTCACCGCCACGGCCCCGCGTCCTCCGCCTGTGCCAAGCAGCGCAAGACTTTGCGCCCCGTCGTCGTCCGCCGGATACGGAGCCGCGCCTCGGTCCCCTGTGGCCAGAAGCTCCTCTGGCCGACCATGTCCGTGCCGCCGGCGGTGCCCTCATCCTCCTGCGCGTCGGCCGCAGCTGCTGTATCTGCCAGCGCCGGCCTTGGTCTTCTCTGCGTCTGCACTACGTGCACGCTCGCTGCCAGGACCCCAACCCCATCACCGCTTGCCCCTGTTCGGACGAGTCTGCCTCGACCTTACACTACGGCAGTACCCCGGTTGCTAATATTTTAGCCTCTGTGTATGTTTTGGTGCCCTGATGTTGCCCATGATCTGTAGTGGGATGCGATGATTCTATGGGTAGGTTACTGACCGAGACCAGCACAAGAACAATATCTCGTGCGAGGTTAAGATGCCAAGACTATCTCATCTACAAGATGTCCACCGATTCACTGCTTCTGTTCCATCGACCGACGCTACGATAGATGGTTGAGACGGAGTTCGGAAACCCTAAGCCCCCTTCGACGTGGAATCACCAAGACCGTCTCCAGCGATCTCCTGTGTGGTGGTACCGTCAAGATCTCCGTCACCGAACCCTCGAGGCCTTCTACACGG
Organism: Avena eriantha; assembly: GCA_910589775.1. Lineage (NCBI taxonomy): Eukaryota > Viridiplantae > Streptophyta > Magnoliopsida > Poales > Poaceae > Avena > Avena eriantha. The sequence goes on from OU342740.1 coordinate 219,309,296, forward strand.
GACACCGAGCTCTTCCCCCCGGAACCCGAAGACCGTTCCCCCGGACCACCATGATCTCCATCCCAGATCCAAAGACGCCGAGACCCTGGCGCGCCAAGTTCTCGACCCCGAGGACTGATCCACAGATGCGACAAGTACTTCTTCCCGGATCCGATGCCCGAGAATCTGGACGCCAAGGTTGTCGACACGGATACACTAAGTACTTCCTCGAGGACGCCAAGTTCTTCACCCGAACACCAAGACCGACCCGATGCGCGGACCCGACAAGATCTTCGCGACGACAAGATCGACACCGACCAGGGCGAATCCGATGCGCCTCCGACGCCAAACCAAGTCCTTCTTCCCAGAACGCCAAGATCTACTCCGTTGTCCGAGAACGTTCCCGCCGAGACCGATCCCCGTCGAACCCTGTCGAACCCGGCACCCCCCAGAACCCAAGACCTGCCGAACCCAGATGTGTGACCCTAAGCCCTTATTTTTATAATATGACATTATCACTTGTTGCATATTAAATGGTTCATATTGCATCGCATCTGTGCCATGCCATGCATCATATCATAAGCATGCCGGATCTTCTGCCGTAGTACTAAATATTGCATCCGGTTTTTCTTCTAGTGTTTGCTTCTTCGCGGATTAGGCCGATGAGTTGATGCGAGTATCGACAAGTTCTCCGTTTATGATCCGTCGGCATTGTTCCCCAGGCGAGCATCTCTCCCCCTTCTACCTATCATGCATTTATAGTCTTTATTTCCTCCTGTTGATCTATTGCTATCCGTGTCGCGATGCTTTAGTTTCCGTACACCAGTTATACCCCGTGCAGCCTCTATATAGCCTTGGACACCTCCTATTACCTGTGTTTGGTAGATAGCTGGCCTTGCGAGTCGTAGTCGCTTGCTCAGGTGTGATCTCGTGTTGTCAAGTACCACAATTGTTGGAACGCTCGCAGATGTTAATGGTGGAGATGGTTAATGGTGGAGATGATCATGACTCTAAATACAACTATTAAAATGCTAGATATAACTAATGCAGAGGCATCGGTGGGCAATAGATGTTATTTGGTTCTTCCACGCTCACTTGTGTCCCATAGGACCCCGAGTACTTGATACCTTTTCCTTGATTTTTCGCACTATCCACATCCGGGAGGCCGTGGACCCCCTAAGCCAGAGCTTGATTCATATCTATTTCTTGGGGCCACAAACTAGTTTGGGGTTTTATTACTATCCTGTACTTATGCCATGTTACTGCTTTATTTACGATTGTGCATGGAGCACCTGTACTATTTAGGATTGCGGAGTGTTTTCGCGGTATCGACAAGCCCATTCACACTTTCGGGTTCCCAGTCGTTTACAGCCATTGGCGCAAACCATGGGTCCGTCTCAGAGTCGGCCAACTTCGTTGCGGGTAGCTTAATGGGGTGGCCCCCTGAAATATTTCTGAATCCTGTGATCGCTTTGTCGTGAATGCCTCGTTGGGTTTTGAGTTGGTTTTTCCGAGGTTGATCGAGTGTGTGTTGCTATTTGTGCACCCCTGCAGGGTAAAACTTTCTGAAAGCCGTGTCCGCGGTTATGGACGACTTGGAGCATAGTATCTCGATCATAGACAAACTAAAGTAGTGCTATAAATTTGACTTAATATGTGACTAGTAATCAGATTCAAATACAACGGAATGGATATTAAAAATGCCAACAACTAGTGGAGCTGGGGTTCCTTGTGTCCTGTTATATCTGCCTAGTAAGTATTACAACTCCAATGGAATGTGATAAAAGTGCCAACAATTGCTGGGTTTTGGGATTCCTCAGGACAATTATATCTGACTAGTAAATGTTCCAACTACAACAGAATGGTGATTAAAACTGCCCACTACTTATGCTTCAAGATGACTCATGATATCTATATCTGATTAGTCAGAGCTTCAACTATAATGGAATGAGTAAAATTTCCAACTGTGTGAGTTCCTCGGTTCGACTTCCTCGTTTGGTCTCAAGGGGGAAATACTAGGATGGGTTGTTTGGTGTTAGCTTCAGGTTGGATCCGAATAGGTCTTTCTTATCCCTCTCTAATAGCCGACAATGTACCGAGTCTCTATAGGTTGTTTAGTGCATGCTGCGCTGCCGCTTCTGTCCACCATACCTATGTAGGCGAGAGCCGCCAAATTCTAGCCTCGTCATGTACTGGCCTCAGTACTGACGCTCCTCTTTTTTCCTTTGCCCTTTGTCGGCACCCCTTTTGTTTTAGCAGGTTTGAGATCGACGTTGTTAGCAGGGTTACCCTTCCGGCTTGGCCTGGGCAGGGTTATGGACGCCATTGGTTATTCTTCAGGGCTCTTAGCCCCATTCGCATCTTGTCCGTAGTTGGACGCTCTATCGTTTTCAAGGTGATTTGGATCTTTGTATTGTATATCTGTATTCTTGACTCATGGAGTCATTGATGTATATAAATCTATCTGTGGGTCCCATCGAGGACTGATGTGTAATGGTATAACTTCGTTCTCCACCCGCACGAAAGTGCCTGGTGGGCGTCCTTGAATCATTTGTATGCGGGTTTGGCGGGAAGCGTTAAAACTCGCATCGGGCCGATTCGAGGGTGTTACAGAGTGGTATCAGAGCTCAGCAGTTGCGATACCCCACAAGTCCAGCCTGTAGGATAACCTAGCTAACGGCCGAAGTAGAGTGTCAAAACTATTTTTGCAAAATCGGTTGGATAGATCTGATTAGGTCTGCTTTTACTCCTTACCCCTCTGCTGTGCTCCTCTTACCTCTGCGTGTTTTGGATCTGCTCTCTTATTGTTTCTTTGAGTCCAGGAATTCTCGCGTTTGGGTTTCCGTCGTACCTTCAGGGTTTCCGTTTCCTGCTTTGGTAACGGTGCTTCTACGTCCGGTCTTCGTGCTAACTGAGTAATCCTTCATCTGTCGATTTTTTTCTCTGTTCCTTGTTGTGCCTTCCGGTGTTTTCCGACGCGATGACATCATCGACGCCAGATCCGATGCAGATCCTGCATCATTCCTTTTTTTCCGGACCTCGCTTGTCGAGATCTTCAGTCTGAATTCTGAGAGTTGGTTGCATAATTCTCCTATTCATGTGCAAAGTAATGCTTTGAGTGCGGGATGGAGTAGCTAGCATACCACTACTCTTATTATTCGCTTTGTACATTGAATCGGTGGATCCAGCAATTTTACTCCGTCCACGGAAGTTAGAGGTGGCTTTATTTGTGGATACCTTTACCTTCGTCCTTTGTTTCCCGGAGTGTTCTCTCGACGACCACGGACAACGACCTCTTGTTAGTGGTGTCGCGAGCACCTACACGAAGCGAGGAGATTCAGATCGTCCGTCCTTTTCCCGATACCATGAGTCGGATCTCGAGGGCGAGATCCATTGTTAGTGGTGTCAAATTGTGGCATCCCGCTAAAACCACTACTAGAAAATCGCATTGTTTTTGTGCATTGCATCGTCATGACCGCATGCTCATGTCATCATGCCACATTGCATTTGAGCATCGTCATCATCATGCATCTGTTGTTTGAAACTACTTTCGAAAAGCCTACTTTGTTTTCTAAATAGTCCTCGCCTTTATTTCAAATCAAAACCCGGGTCACCGGAATATTTTGGTTTGTCTAAATACGATTTGCAAAAGCCTTGTTTTTAATAAATAAAATTATTTGTTTATTTTTAGGAGGCAGCCCGCCAGGCCCGAAAGCCCTGCCGGCCACCTCCAAACCCTAGTCTAAAAATATCTAATCCTAAATCTACCCAATCCTATTCTACCCAGCCCCCTCCACCTCATCCCGGCCAACCCTGTCGCGCCACCTCACCAGCCCACACCCCTGGCCTAATCCCCACACACACGCGCGCACTCCCACGCACACGCCCACCAACCCCCACAACCACCTACATCGATCCCCACCCCCACCTGCCGTTTCCTGCCCCTGGACACACCTACGACGTCACCCCACCCCACCCGCACGCAACTCCCGCCCACCTGACCCCCGACCAGGTCCACCACCTGGGCGCGCCCTCCCATCCACACGGGCCGCCCCGCACGCCTCGATCCCCACTCCTGCTCCCGCTCACCCTGCCACGGTTCCTGCCCCACCACTGCGCGTGGACGCGCCGTGCACGCCACCAACCCCCCTTCTCTCTCTCCCTGCCCCTGGCCCACCTGTCTCCCCTCCCTGTCCCTCGTCCTCTCCTAGACCCCGCGTGGCCGCCCCTGCCTCCCACGCGACCATGCCGGCCTCCTCCTCCCGCCGCTCGGGCTCGCCCCACCGTCCGCCGTCGCGACCTCGGCCGCCTCCACCCGCTTCTCCGGCCGTCCCCTCCTCTCCCCACGCCTCCTCGGCGGAGCTATCGCGAACCTCGCCGCCACCCTGCCCGGCTCGGCACCACCCCGCCGCGAGTCCCTCGCCCGAGCCGCTCCTCGCCTCCCTCTCCCGACCTCTGCGCCCGGCCGCCCGCTGTCATCTCCTCACCACCGTGCCTCGTCCCCGCTGTCGGACGCCAAGGCCGCCTCCGCGAGATCCCCTCCGCGCATCAACGACCGACACCACCCTCCACTACTCGTCCTCGCCGAGCACGCCTCCACCTCGACCGAGTCCCTGCCGCCAGCAACCCTACGGCCCCATCGCCGTCCAAGAGCTCTGTCCCTGCCATGGCCCCGCGTCCTCTGCCTGTGCCAACCAGCGTAGGCCTCTGCACCCTGTCGTCGCCCGCCAGATACGGAGCCGCGCCTCGGTCCCCTACCGCCAGAAGCTCCTCTGGCCGAACACATCCGTGCCGATGGCGGTGCCCTCGTCCTCCCGCGCGTCAGCCGCAGCTGCCGTGTCTGCCAGCACCGGCCTTGGTCTTCTCTGCGTCTGCACTACGTGCACGCTCGCTGCCAGGACCCCGACCCTGTCATCGCTTTCCCCTGTTCGGACGAGTCTGCCTCGAACTTACACTGCGGCAGTACCCCGGTTGCTAATATTTTTTCCTCTGTGTATGTTTTGGTGTCCTGATGTTTCCCATGATCTGCAGTGGGATGCGATGATTCTGTGGGTAGGTTACTGACCGAGACCGGCACAAGAACCATATGTCGTGCGAGGTTAAGATGCCAAGACTGTCTCATCTACAAGATCTCCACCGATTCGCTGCTTCTGTTCCATCGACCGACGCTGCGACAGATGGTTGAGACGGAGTTCGGAAACCCTAAGCCCTCTTCGACGTGGAATCACCAAGACTGTCTCCAGCGATCTCCTGTGTGGTGGTACCGTCAAGATCTCCGTCACCGAACCCTCGAGGCCTTCTACACGGGACACCGAGCTCGTCCCCCGGAATCCGAAGACCGTTCCCTCGGACCGCCATGATCTCCATCCCAGATCCGAAGACGCCGGGACCCTGGCGCGCCAAGTTCTCGACCCCGAGGACCGATCCACAGATGCGACAAGTACTTCTTCCTGGATCCGATGCCCGAGAATCCGGACGCCAAGGTTGTCGACACGGATATGCCAAGTACTTCCTCGAGGACACCAAGTTCTTCACCCCGAATGCTAAGACCGACCCGATGCGCGGACCCGACAAGATCTTCGCGACGACAAGATCGACACCGACCATGGCGAATCCGATGCGCCCCCGACGCCAAACCAAGTCCTTCTTCCCAGAAAGCCAAGATCTACTCCGTTGTCTGAGAACGTTCCCGCCAAGACCGATCCCCATCGAACCCTGTCGAACCCGGGACCCCCCAGAACCCAAGACCTGCCGAACCCAGATGTGTGACCCTAAGCCCTTATTTTTATAATATGACATTATCACTTGTTGCATATTAAATGGTTCATATTGCATCGCATATGTGCCAAGCCATGCGTCATATCATAAGCATGCCGGATCTTCTGCCGTAGTACTAAATATTGCATCCGGTTTTTCTTCTAGTGTTTGCTTCTTCGCGGATTAGGCCGATGATTTGATGCGAGTATCGACAAGTTCTCCGGTTATGATCCGTCGACATTGTTCCCCAGGCGAGCATCTCTCCCCCTTCTACCTATCTTGCATTTATAGTCTTTATTTCCTCCTGTTGATCTATTGCTATCCGTGTCGCGATGCTTTAGTTTCTGTACACCAGTTATACCCCGTGCAGCCTCTATATAGACTTGGATACCTCCTATTACCTGTGTTTGGTAGATAGCTGGCCTTGCGAGTCGTAATTGCTTGCTCAGGTGTGATCTCGTGTTGTCAAATACCACAATTGTTGGAACGCTCGCAGATGTTAATGGTGGAGATGGTTAATGGTGGAGATGATCATGACTCTAAATACAACTATTAAAATGCTAGATATAACTAATGCAGAGGCATCAGTGGGCAATAGATGTTATTTGGTTCTTCCATGCTCACTTGTGTACCGTAGGACCCCGAGTACTTGATACCTGTTCCTTGATTTTTCGCACTATCCACATCCGGGAGGCCGTGGACCCCCCTGAGCCAGAGCTTGATTCATATCTATTTCTTGGGGCCACAAACTAGTTTGGGGTTTTATTACTATCCTGTACTTATGCCATGTTACTGCTTTATTTACGATTGTGTGTGGAGCACCTGTACTGTTTGGGATTGCGGAGTGTTTTCGCGGTATCGACAAGCCCAGTCACACTTTCGGGTTCCTAGTCATTTACAGCCATTGGCGCAAACCTTGGGTCCGTCTCGGAGTCGCCCAACTTCATTGCGGGTAGCTTAATGGGGTGGCCCACTGAAATATTTCTGAATCCTGTGATTGCTTTGTCGTGCATGCCTCATTGGGTTTTGAGTTGGTTTTTCTGTTGTTGATCGAGTGTGTGTTGCTATTTGTGCACCCCTGCAGGGTAAAACTTTATGAAAGCCATGTCCGCGGTTATCGACGACTTGGAGCACAGTATCTCGATCATAGTCAAGCATAACTAAAGTAGTGCTATAAATTTGACTTAATATGTGACTGGTAATCAGATTCAAATACAACAAAATGGATATTAAAAAAGACAACAACTAGTGGAGCTGGGGTTCCTTCTGTCATGTTATATCTGCCTAGTAAGTATTACAACTCCAATGGAATGTGATAAAAGTGCCAACAATTGCTGGGTTTTGGGATTCCTCAGGACAATTATATCTGACTAGTAAATGTTCCAACTACAACGGAATGGTGATTAAAACTGCCCACTACTTATGCTTCAGGATGACTCATGATATCTATATCTGATTAGTAAGAGCTTCAACTATAATGGAATGAGTAAAATTGCCAACTGTGTGAGTTCCTCGGTTCGACTTCCTCGTTTGGTCTCGAGGGGGAAATACCAGGATGGGTTGTTTGGTGTTAGCTTCAGGTTGGATCCGAATAGGTCTTTCTTATCCCTCTCTAATAGCCGACAATGTACCGAATCTCTATAGGTTGTTTAGTCCATGCTGCGCTGCCGCTTCTGTCCACCATACCTATGTAGGCGAGAGCCGCCAAATTCTAGCCTCGACGTGTACTGGCCTCAGTACTGACGCTCCTCTTTTTCCTTTGCCCTTTGTCGGCACCCCTTTTGTTTTAGCAGGTTTGAGATCGACGTTGTTAGCAGGGTTACCCTTCCGGCTTGGCCTGGGCAGGGTTATGGACGCCATTGGTTATTCTTCAGGGCTCTTAGCCCCATTCGCATCTTGTCCGTAGTCAGACGCTCTATCGTTTTCAAGGTGATTTGGATCTTTGTATTGTATATCTGTATTCTTCACTCATGGAGTCATTGATGTATATAAATCTGTATGTGGGTCCCATCGAGGACTGATGTGTAATGGTATAACTTCGTTCTCCACCCGCACGAAAGTGCCTGGTGGGCGTCCTTGAATCGTTTCTATGCGGGTTTGGCGGGAAGCGCTAAAACTCACATCGGGCCGATTCGAGGGTGTTACAAAAGCAGTTTTCTATATGACTAGACGGGCAGTGCACTTAGAGTGCAAGGAAGTCCTGCATTCGTTAGGGGCTAGTACGGTGACGCCTGAATTTCTAGGTAAGGCAGTGCATGTGGCTGAGGAAGCGCAGTGCTTCGAAGAGAAACCAATGTACCTGTAGCATTACATAGAGCAGTGCAATTGTCGAACTGAAGGCAGTGCACACATGATAAATTGGGCAGTGCACGCAGGATAAATAGGGCAGTTCTTCGAAAGTGCATAGGTGTATCTGTGTAGAAAGCAGTTTTCTATATGACGATACGGATAGTGCACTTGGAGTGTAGGGTAGTCCCGCATTCGTTAGGGGCTAGTACAGTGACGCCTGAATTTCTAGGTAAGGCAGTGCATGTGGCTGAGGAAGCGTAGTTCCTCGAACAGAAACCAGTGTACCTGCAGCATTACATAGAGTAGTGCAATTGTCGAACTAAAGGCAGTGCACACAGGATAAATTGGGCAGTGCACGCAGGATAAATAGGGCAGTTCTTCGGAAGTGCATAGGTGTATCTGTGTACATGACTATATGACTATACGGGCAGTGCACTTAGAGTGCGCTTAGGGGCTAGTACAGTGACGCCGGAATTTCTAGGTACGGCAGTGCATGTGGCTTAGGAAGCGTAGTGCTTCGAATAGAAACTAGTGTACATGCAGCATTACATAGAGCGTTGCAATTGGTGAACTAAGGGCAGTGCAAGTAGTCTGAGTACATGGCAGTGCACACAGGATAAATAGGGGAGTTCTTCGAAAGTACATAGGTGTATCTGTGTACAAAGCAGTTCTCTTTAGTACTATATGGGCAGTGCACTTAGAGTGCAGGGTTGTCCCGCATTCTTTAGGTCCTAGTTCAGTGATGCCTAAATTTTTAGGTTAGGCAGTGCATGTGGCTGAGGAAGCACAGTGGTTCCACCAGAAACCAGCGTACTTGCAGCATTACATAGAGGAGGGCAATTGTCCAACTAAAAGCAGTGCAAGTAGTCTAAGTACAGGGTAGTGCACGTAGGATAAATAGGGCAGTTCTTCGAAAGTACATATGTGTATCTGTGTAGATGACTATATGACTATACGGGCAGTGCACTTAGAGTGTAGGGTCTTCCCGGATTCGTTAGGGGCTAGTATAGTGATGCTAGAAGTTCTAGGTACAGTAGTGCATGTGGCTGAGGAAGCGCAGTGCTTCGAACAGAAACCAGTGTACCTACAGTATTTCATAGAGCAGTGCAATTGTCGAACTAAAGGCAGTGCACGCACGATAAATAGGGCAGTTCTTCGAAAGTACATGGGTGTATCTGTGTAGAAAGTAGTTTTTTGTATGACTATACAGGCAGTGCACTTAGAGTGCAGGGTAGCCCCACATTTGTTAGGTTCTAGTACAGTGACGCCTGAATTTCTAGGTAATGCAGTGCATGTGGCTGAGGAAGCGCAGTGCTTCGAACAGAAAGTAGTGTATCTGCAGCATTACATAGAGGAGTGGAATTGTGTAACTAAAGGTAGTCCACACATGATAAATTGGGTAGTGCAACCAGGATAAATAGGGCAGTTATTCGAAAGTGCATAGGTGTATCTGTGTAGAAAGCAGTTTTCTATATGACTATACGGGCAGTGCACTTAGAGTGCAGGGTAGTCCCGCATTCGTTAGGGGCTAGTACAGTGACGCCTGAATTTCTAGGTAAGGCAGTGCATGTGGCTGAGGAAGCACAATTCTTCGAACAGAAACCAGTGTACCTGCATCATTACATAGAGTAGTGCAATTGTCGAACTAAAGACAGTGCACACATGATAAATTGGGCAGTGCACGCAGGATAAATAGGGCAGTTCTTCGGAAGTGCATAGGTGTATCTGTGTACATGACTATATGACTATACGGGCAGTGCACTTCGAGTTCACTTAGGGGCTAGTACAGTGACGCCGAAATTTCTATGTACGGTAGTGCATATTGCTTAGGAAGCGCAGTGCTTCGAATAGAAACTAGTGTACCTGCAGCATTACATAGAGCAGTGCAATTGTCGAACTAAGGGAAGTGCAAGTAGTCTGAGTACAGGGTAGTGCACGCAGGATAAATAGGGCAGTTCTTCGAAAGTACATAGGTGTATCTGTGTACAAAGAAGTTCTCTTTATTACTATACGGGCAGTGCACTTAGAATGCAGGGTTATCCCACATTCTTTAGGGGCTAGTTCAGTGACGCCGGCAGTGCATGTGGCTGAGGAAGCGCAGTTCTTCCAATAGAAACCAGCGTACCTGCAGCATTACATAGAGTAGTGCAATTGTCCAACTAAAGGAAGTGCAAGTAGTCTGAGTACATGGTAGTGCACGCGAGATAAATAGGACAGTTCTTCGAAAGTACATAGGTGTATATGTGTAGATGACTATATGACTATACGGGCTGTGCACTTAAGTGCAGGGTCCTCCCGCATTCGTTAGGGGCTAGTATAGTGATGCCAGAATTTCTAGCTATGACAGTGCATGTGGCCGAGGAAGCACAGTGCTTCGAATAGAAACCAGTGTACCTGCAGTATTACATAGAGCAGTGCAATTGTCAAACTAAAGGCAGTGCACGCAGGATAAATAGGGCAGTTTTTCGAAAGTACATAGGTGTATCTGTGTAGAAAGTAGTTTTCTATATGACTATACGGGCAGTGCACTTAGAGTGCAGGGTAGTCCCGCATTCGTTAGGGGCTCGTACAGTGACGCCTGAATTTCTATGTAAGACAGTGCATGTGGCTGAGGAAGCGCAGCGCTTTGAACAGAAACCAGTGTACCTACAGCATTACATAGAGCAGTGCAATTGTGTAACTAAAGGCAGTGCACACAAGATAAATTAGGCAGTGCACGCAGGATAAATAGGGCAGTTCTTCGAAAGTGTATAGGTGTATCTGTGTAGAAAGCAGTTTTCTATATGACTATACATGCAGTGCACTTAGAGTGTAGGCTAGTCCCGCATTCGTTAGGGGCTAGTATAGTGACGCCTGAATTTCTAGGTAAGGCAGTGCATGTGGCTGAGGAAGCGCAGTTCTGAGGCCATAATTCGGCGGCTCTCGCCTACATAGGTATGGTGGACTGAAGCGGCAGCGCAACATGCACTAAATAACCTATAGAGACTCGATTAACTGTCGGCTATTAGAGAAAGATAAGAAAGACCTATTCGGAACCAACCTTATACTAACACCAAACATACCCATCCTGGTATTCCCCCTCGAGACCAAACGAGGAAGTCAAGCCGAGGAAACTCACACGGTTGGCAGTTTTATTTAATCTTTCCATGGTGGTTGTCCAACTTACTAGTCATATCCGATACAAGTCATATTATAACAACAATTCTTTAGTTATAGTTGTCTATGATCGAGAAACTGTTCTCCAAGGCGTCCATAACCGCGGACATGGCTTTTCGAAAAGATTTAACCCTGCAGGGGTGCACCAAAGTATCCACACTCACTTCGACCATTTTTGCCAGATCAATTAACATAAACCCATCGGTATGTCAGCGGGGCCTAAGTCATGATGTTTCCCAGACCCAAAGCAAGTACATGGGGGCCACCCCACTAAGCTACCCGCAACGAAGTCGGCCGGCTCCGGAACGGACCCAGGGTTTGTGCCAATAGCTGTAAACAACTGGGAACCCGAAAGTGTGACTGGGCTTGTCAATACCATGAAAACATTCCACATCCTAAACAGTACAGGTGCTCCATGCACAATCTTAAATAAAAGTAGTAAAGCATGGCATAAGTACAGAATAGTAATAAAGCCCCAAACTACTTGTGGCCCCCGGTACAGTACTTTGAAATCAAGTAGTAAGTCGATGGGGGTGCCCACACACCCCACCGGTGGTTAGCGTGCTCGATCTCGGAACAGGTGTCAAGAACTCGGGTCCTAGATGGACACAAGTGGGCGGTTAAAAACCAAATATTGACTATTACCCACCGGTGCCTCTGCATTATATCTATTTCCAGCATTAATTAACAAGTTATAATGTAAGCCATGATCATCTCCACCGTTAAGCATCTCCATCATTTAGCATGTGCCAACCTCCCAACAACGGTAGAACAACAACGACGCGAAGCAGCACTTGAGCAAGCGACTACGACACGCAAAGGCTGACTATCTATCAAACAACAGGCAATAGGATGTGTCCAAGGCAATATAGAGGCTGCAGGGAATATAAATGGTGCACAGAAACTAAAGCATCATAACACGGATAGCAATAGAGCAACAGGAGGAAGTAAAGACTATAAACACAAAATAGGTAGAAAGGGGGAGATTGCTCGCCTGGGAAACATTGCCGAAGGTTCATTATCCGAAGGACTTGTCGAAACTCGCATCAACTCATCAGCCTAATCCACGAAGAAGCAAACACTAGAAGAAACACCGGATGCAATATTTAATACTACGACAGAAGATCCGGCATGATTATGATATGATGCATCGCATGGCACAGATGCGGTGCAATTAGGCAATATTAAGCGAAAACAGGGTCCCGACTATTAAGTAGGAGGTTTATGTTGTTTAGCTACCCCGCAATTTAAATGTTGTGTTAACAAGGCGAAACATAGCATCGATTCGCTACACAAATTTAAATGGAGACATTATAAGGCTAGAATATCCCGCATATAGACTCGATATTTAATTTAGATGAATCGTCGAAATAGCCCCAAACACCCACAATGTGTATGCAATCATGAACAATTTAATATGCAACAACTGTATAGATGAAATTTATAAAATAGGGTTCTCAGAAAGGGAATCACACATAGGGTCGAAGATCTTGGTGTCCACCAGGGGTCGACGGGGTTCGGTCTTCGCGGGATCGGTCTTTGGGCTCCGGGAACGGGGCTCTAGGATATGTGGGAAGATCGTGGCGTTCGAGGTCTCGTCATCTTCGGTATCGGGTCGGAGAGCATGGCGCGCCGGGGTTCGGTCTACGGATCCAGGAAAGTCTTGTCAGCGTACTTGGAGCATCGTTGAGTAAAATCTCGGTAACGTGTCGGATCTTGTCGATGGCAAAAACATGAACACGGTCATCAGTGGTTATCGGGGCAGAACGCATCAACAACACACGGGAGGATGGGGATAGTCTAGTTGTTCCGTACCACCAGAAAAACATCATGTGCCCTTCACTGTCTGCCGACATCAACAGGGGACGACCCCAAGGGCAAGCCTGACGGCGGACGGACCAAGGCGAGGCGGCGGGCTGGCATCTTGATGGCCGTGGACGCGAGGCCTCGGAGGATAGGCGTGGCGCCGGCTTGCCGAAGGGCGGCAAGGAGGATGGCGGCCAGACGCGGAGCTTGTAGGGGGCTGAGACGACGATGCAGCCGCCCTGGAAGAGGAGCAGGGGAGGGCGACGGATGTAGGGCAGAGGCCGACGAGGAGACGATGACGAGGTCGAGGACGACCTGGCCATGGCGGCGGCCGAAACAGAGGCGTGCGGCTGAGGGCGTGGCAGCTGGTGCCAGGAGAGACGAGGGAGGACGGTCGGGTCGCGTCGGTGCCTGAGGTCGCGCGGCGGCGCGTCGCTGAAGGAGGGGACCGGCAGAGAGGGGCGCAGGGAAGGACTCGGCGGCGACGGCTTCGTGGCCAGCCTCGCTGGCGGCGCTAGGGCTTGGGGACGGCCGCGGCAGCGGATGGACATAGGACCGTAGCCGCGCACATCAGACAGAGCTCGCGCCGGCAGCGGGCGCAAGACGCAGGGAGGAGAGGGGCCAACGCACAGTGCCGAGCTCGAGAGAGAGGCGGCGCATGGCGACAGCGGAGAGGGGCGCGCTGGCCTCCGGCGGACGCTCGCGGGAAAGAAGAGGAGGGCGGCGGCGGGTGCTGGGGTTGGGGATCGAGGCAGGAGGCGACGGACGAGGAGAGAGAGAGAGCGGGGATTACGGGTCAGGGGCGGGGTGTACGTGGGGGAGGGGGGTCCGTGCGGTTGGTGAGGTGGTGGGGTCACGACGTGGGGCGGACGCGGTGGAGATCCCGAGGCGGGCGATTGTCGGTAGTGTGGGGCAAGGTGGGGCCAGGAGCGTGCGGGAGAGGCGTGCGTTGCGTGGTGTGAGATCGATCGGGTGGGTTGGCGAGAGGAGTGTGTCACGTGCATGGGGCTGGCACTGGGTTCGTGTGGCCGTGTAGCGTGTGAGGCGGGATCGTGCGATGCGGCGTGAGGTGGGACCAGCGTGCATGCGGGTTGGCGAGATGGAGGCTGGGGATGGTTAGGTGGGGTTAGGGTTTGTTTAGGATTTGGGTTTTCTTGGTTTTTCTTGGGGGTGTCCGGCTGGGCCGGTTCGGGCCTGGTTCGGCTGCCCTCTAAAAATAATACAAATATTTTATCTGTTTAAAATAGGGCTTTTGAAATTCGATTGTAGACGAAACAAAATATTCTGGCCAAGCCCTGGTTTTGATTTGAAATAAAGACGGGGTGTTTAGAAAACAAAACCAGACTTTACGAAAATAGTTTTCAAACAAACCATGCATGATTATGATGATGCTCAAATGCAATGCGGCATGATTACATGAGCATGCGGTCATGCTGATGCAATGCACAAAAAAACACAGCGATTTTCTAGTAGTGGTTTTAGCGGGATGCCACATAGTGCAGGGTTGTCTCGCATTCTTTAGGGGCTAGTTCAGTGACGCCTGAATTTCTAGGTAAGGCAGTGCATGTGGCTTAGGAAGCACAGTGCTTCCAATAGAAACCAGCGTACCTACAACATTACATAGAGCAGTTCAATTGTCGAACTAAAGGCAGTGCAAGTAGTCAGAGTACAAGGCAGTGCACGCAGGATAAATAGGACAGTTCTTCGAAATTACATAGGTGTATCTGTGTAGAAATCAGTTTTCTATATGACTATACGGGCAGTGCACTTAGAGTGCAGGGTCGTCCCGCATTCGTTAGGGGCTAGTATAGTGACGCCGGAATTTCTTGGTACGGCAGTGCATGTGGCTAAGGAAGCGCAGTGCTTCGAACAGAAACCAGTGTACCTGCAGTATTACATAGAGCAGTGTAATTGTTGAACTAAAGGCAGTGCATGCAGGATAAATAGGGCAGTTCTTCGATGGTACATAAGTGTACTGTGTAGAAAGCAGTTTTCTAAATGACTATACGGGCAGTGCACTTAGAGTGCAGGTAGTCCCGCATTCATTAGGGGCTAGTACAGCGACGCCTGAATTTCTAGGTAAGGCAGTGCATGTGGCTGAGGAAGCGCAGTGCTTCGAATAGAAACCAGCGTACCTGCAGCATTACATAGAGCAGTGCAATTGGCAGTTCAAGTAGTCTGAGTACAGGGCGGTGCACACAGGATAAATAGGGAAGTTCTTCGAAAGTACATAGGTGTATCTGTGTAGAAAGCAGTTTTCTATATGACTATACGGGTAGTGCACTTAGAGTGCAGGGTCGTCCCGCATTTATTAGGGGCTAGTACATGTGGCTGAGGAAGCGCAGTGCTTCGAACAGAAACCAGTGTACCTGTAGTATTACATAGAGCAGTGTAATTGTCGAACTAAAGGCAATGCACACAGGATAAATAAGGCAGTTCTTCAAAGGTACATAGGTGTATCTATGTAGAAGGAAGTTTTCTATATGATTATACGGGCAGTGCACTTAGAGTGCAGGGTAGTCCCGCATTCATTAGGGGCTAGTACAGTGACACATGAATTTCTAGGTAAGGCAGTGCATGTGGCTGAGGAAGCGCAGTGCTTCGAACAGAAACCAGCATACCTGCAACATTACATAGAGTAGTGCAATTGTCGAACTAAAGCTAGTGCAAGTAGTCTGAGTACATGGCAGTGCACGCAAGATAAATAGGGCAGTTCTTCAAAAATACATAGGTGTATCTGTGTAGAAAGCAGTTTTCTATATACGGGCAGTGCACTTAGAGTGCAGGGTCGTCCCGCATTCGTTAGGGGCTAGTATCTATGGCTGAGGAAGCGCAGTGCTTCGAACAGGAACCAGTGTACCTGTAGTATTACATAAAGCAGTGCAATTGTCGAACTAAAGACAGTGCACGCAGGATAAATAGAACAGTTCTTCAAAGGTACATAGGTGTATCTATGTAGAAAGCAGTTTTCTATATGATTATATGGGCAGTGCACTTAGAGTGCAGGGTAGTCCCGCATTCGTTAGGGGCTAGTACAGTGACGCCTGAATTTCTAGGTAAGGCAGTGCATGTGGCTGATGAAGCGCAGTGCTTCGAACAGAAAAACCAGTGTACCTGCATCATTACATAGAGCAGTCCAATTGTTGAACTAAAGGCAGTGCAAATAGTCTGAGTACAGGGCAGTGCACGCAGGATAAATATGGCAGTTCTTCGAAAGTACATAGGTGTATCTGTGTAGAAAGTAGTTTTCTATATGACTGTACGGGCAGTGCATTTAGAGTACAGGGTCCTCCCGCATTCATTAGGGGCTAGTATAGTGACGCCAGAATTTCTAGGTACGGCAATGCATGTGGCTTAGGAAGCGCAATGTTTCAAATAGAAACCAGTGTACCTGCAACATTACATAGAGCAGTGCAATTGTATAACTAAGGGCAGTGCACCTAGTCTGAGTACAGGACATTGCACGCAGGATAAATAGGGCAGTTCTTCGAAAGTACATAGGTGTATCTCTGTGTACAAAGCAGTTCTCTTTATTACTATACGGGCAGTGCACTTAGAGTGCAGGATTGTCACACATTCGTTAGGATAAATAGGGTATTTCTTCGAAAGTACAGTGTGTATCTGCAGCACAAGCTAAATCAGTTTTCTATATGACTGCAAGTAATTTCTTTATAAGGTAGTGCACGCGGGCTAACAAGTGTAGTGCTTCGAAATTAAACTATTCTGCGCACAGTTATAATACACAGTCGTAGCACATTAGTTTGTTGTTTCTTTTGTGGTCAATGTATTACAGACTAATATTCTTGATTTGTACATAATATAGTCCAATCTTCGTCACCTTCATGTGATATTTCGGTCACAGTTTATAAGACACTCTTAATTAAAAATATATCTTATGCAGTGCACCAAAACATTATAGCAGCAACGGACTGCAGAACAAATTGTGATGTGCTGACAATATGTTGCACCCTGTAGAGACAAAGGTAGAAAACAAATATTTTAGTTTAAGCATATGAGTTATATTTTTCGAGTGTTCATTCATTTATTCTTACCATCTAAAACTCGCACCTCGGTATTCAAGGTCTGGGTTTGCAAGCATGCTGATATCCCTTTCGTACAAAGGATTTTTTATACAGTGTGACCAAAATAATATACCTAACTTTAGATATGGTAGCAGTGTTAGGTGTTTGAATCATACACCAAGATTAGTAGAAATCTATAGCATATTAACTTCTGTATATTGCTACTGTGTAGTAAACTTATACATAAAGTAGTACCTTGAGTGTGTAAAACGACTTGGGCATGGCAAATGCACTTGACGATATTGATTTGCTCTTTAATTGGTAGATCCCTTCGTATATATAATTCTCTGGTTGGCTTCACCTCTAGCTGAACAATTTGATTTGTATCTAATATTTCTTGCACCTATGATTCCATCTACTAGCATGTATTTTTTCATCGACCCGCGTAGCATGTTGCAATTCCTTGGTTGTTCTAGGTTTTCCATCTTGTGGGTCTTATTGGCTAAATTATTAGTGTAGATGTTGTAGTTTTTGGAAATCTTGGTTTGTACATGTACCGCTCAAGTTTTATATTTTTTCATTGTATGGCTATACATTTATAGCATATAATCATTATTTAATCTACTGTTATTTTTTTCCATTGTAATTAAAATATGTTCATATTTAATATATGTATTGTGCACTAATAAAATCTGTAGGAGCACAACGTCTATTGTTTATATTCTGGAAATTTGATTCCATATAGAATTTATAACAGTCAGTGCGTAGTTAAAGCACCGGTAATAGTATTACGAGATAACAGCAGGACACAAACATTTTGTTTCAGTACATTGCAAATTCTTAACAGACATAAGAGATAAATAAATACATATTCTTAACAGACATAAGAAATAAGAAAATTATCAATCGGAGTTTGATTCCGATGACTCTGCTAATGCCCGGCTACTACGAATAATGATGTTCATGACAAACATCATTTCAAGGTTAAGCTGTGAATCTTTTTTCCCTGTAATCAGTATTTCTTGTCAAACACTGAGATTTTTAGTTTCAACGAAGTTCTTCCATGCGTATTTGCTGAACGAGAAGCGGTCATCTTTTGTTGTTTTGTACGCCATGGTATTGACATTACCACTTGCTCCTAAGCGTACTCCAACAAGACCTTCTTTAGCAATTTCAAGTGTAGAAATGAATTTCAATGGTAGTTTCTGAGTTGCAATAGAAGGAAGACGTTTTTTAGGAATAACATTATGAAGGTATAAAACCAATGTGAAATCAATAAACAAATAAATAAAGTTAAATTTAGAAACATAGCATATTGTGTTGTTTAATGTATGTTCTTGTCAAACGAGTCACAAATGGCAACTCTACAAATGAATTGGCTGGAGGGAAGATATCGAATAAGTAAATTTCCTCAGAATCTGTAAGGTTGCATGTCCTTGAAAAAATTGTAGAATTAAGCATTTGGACATAGCTGTTTTTAGCATCACTGCTGCTGTTATCTTCTTCAGAATCAAAATATATCACAGTGATATTTGGACCTAGAGCTCCCAACGAAAAGAATAGGTTTGCCCTGCGCCGATCCTGCTCTCTATGACGAACCTTGTCCAACCTGGACCTGTAATGCGAGTAATCATGCACTCTTCGTGGACTTCAACATAATGTGTTTTTCCAAAAGTTTGGAATTCCACTCCAAGTCTAGTTATGTCATTGAATTGCAACCTTAGATTTCATGGGATAGTCTGTGGAATGATATAGTGAAGGAGAGGACTATTATGTTAACAAAGATTAAGAAATGGATTTATACATATTGAAACATAGTGTATACATACCAGTGAACACTTGAACGGGCCTTCTACGAGACGAATAATGATTTCTGAGCCTGAATGTCCTAAATTTTTACTATAGTGACTGAAACAAACTTGACATGGCGCCATTTGTTCTGCAATAAAAATATTTGTGTGTTATTAAATGTCTATACATATATAAAATAATTTATAATTTGTGACTAGATTTTTTCTTATATTTTGTAATTATACTCCTTCTAATAATGTGATTCTGTACATACGGTTCAATCTGTAGATGCGATAGTTTTTCGTTTAGACTTGAACTAATAAACTAAGGTTAATCTAATAATTAAACTATGATTGATGTTTGTCAAATTAAACAAATGAACATTCTTATAATACCATTAATAAAAGTACCAGATCTTTAGTGTTAGTTCAAGATCATATAGATATATCGTGTTCTATCTTTAACTCATACTAACGGACTCAGATTTGTGAAAATCTGGACAGTATAAATCTCAGTACATTGATTTAGATATGGAGGAATATAAGCATGCAAACATTTTTGCTAATGTTTGTACAATGTAAACGATTTGCTAGAAAATTAAACGATGTTGGTTGTTTACCGAAGACGCAGGAGTGGTGAATCGATGATCTTTCTTTGAAGGCGGCAACAGAAGTTCGACTAGGAGTTGATTTCTTGGCGACGACATAAATGGGAATGAGATTTAGAGGAAATTGGAAAAGGAGTACTTAAATGGATCGGTTGCATCGCTTTGTTTTATAGAAAGAGACTATAATGCTAACTATTTCAACGAAACCCTTCGTGTACTTCCGTTTTATGCAGTTATCGGCAGATAGGATATGCAGTGTAGAGAGACGGAATGCAGTGTGCCTGGTGCGGCCAGTTCACTGCAGCCGTTCAATATCTTGAACCGTTTGCACAACAGTGTCATGGATGATGTTGATGCAGTGCATACATGATTAACTAGCAATGTGTCCTACTGTAAATTTTACATGAAGTTTATTGCACAGTTATTGCTCTACCGTGTCACCTTATTTTGCACCATACGGATGGTACCTGAACGAACCATATGAATGCATTTCATACTCATTTGTCAGGTGCAGTGTATTGCAGGTACGGGTGTAGCGCACTACAGGTACAGTGTATTGTACGGTCAGTGCACTGTCACGGGACCTTATTTTACACCGATCGCAAAGTAGCTTTAAGAAGCATAGCACCACAGTACATAGTTATTTCAGAGGCAGTGGGTGTCAGTATTTGTTACAGGTGCTGTGCGTGGTACTGTAAATTTTAGGTGCAGTGCACATTGCACGGTTATTGTTCTGCCTTGGCACCTTATTTTGCACCATACGCACCGTACCTTTACGAACCATAGGAACACAGTGCAAACTTATTTGTTAGGTGCAGTGTATTGCAGGTACAGGTGTAGTGCGCTGCAGATGAAGTGTATTGCACAATCAGTGCACTACTGCGGCACCTTATCTTTTATCGTTCGCAAAGCAGCTTTAAGAAGCATAGGACCGCGGTGCATAGTTATTTTGGAGGCAGTGCGTGTCACTATTTGTTGCAGGTGTAGTGCATTGCACGGTTAGTGCTCTGCCGTGGCACCTTATTTTACACCATAGGAACGTAGTGTACTACCGGCTTCACGGGCTGTGCGTGTCACTTTGCATTGTAGTTGGTGTTCACTGCATGATCAATGCATTGTCGTGGCACCTTATGCTGAACCTTTCTCACAACAATTTTTATGGACCATAATAACGCAGTGCATACGTGTTGCATAGGCAGTTTCAATTCAATGTGCATTGGGTGAGCAATGCATTGCACTGTCAGTGTACTGCCTCGGCACGTTAACTGGCACCGTACGCATAGTAATTTTACGGACCATAGTAAGGCAGTGCATACCTGCTTCATATACAGTTCGTTTCTATTTGCATTGTAGGTGCAGTGCAATGCATGGTCAGTGCAATATCGTGGCACCTTAGCTTGCACCGTGCGCACATGTGTTTTATTAGTTGCCTGTATTATTAGCATACTGATACATACAAACATTTTAAATATAAGAAATATTTTATTTACATAGATTTACTAAACAACCTAGCGTATTAATATTATTACAAGTATCAATCTAATGATCATCTTCAGTCGGCTATGTCCTTCTCATTCATAGTAGGACTGAATTCTCTCAATACTTCAGGAAGTTCATCATGTAGATCGTTTTCTATCCCGTATATCATCTTGTAGTTAAATTCTTCTCTCATTGCGGAAGGGGAGAACTGTTTAACAATCAGGAAATGGGTATATTATGAAGGTATGTTGCCGACAGAAAAAATACGAAGCACATTATATTGTAACATAAACAACACGACTTACCTCCTCTTGGTTGCATTTTATCGTGTCTCCATTGTACCACTGAATGCTTCTTCGGATCAAGTAAGCACACTCATTCTCTGTCTGCTTTGGACACCTAGGATACTTTTCTCCGTTGAACTTCTCTGCGAATTCTGGAAAATTGTGACTAGGATATGCCGCTTTCATAAGTTCATCTATTCTTTTAAGCTATTTTCATGAAATGCAACATTTATTGATCAGTATTCTAAATAGTGCAGTTGGAAAAATAATATGAAAGTAATGTTCTAACCATGATGGGTCCAATGTTGCTGTGATATTCTACTCTTGTTTTAAACAAGTAATCCTTGGTGTATTTCCTTGAGTCAATTATGTCAAGGCGACCTCCACTGATATACATGTTGAGGCAGTAAACTGTAAAGTGAGAGCGGTAGACAACAGGTATTTCAATCTACTATAAATACATAACGGTAAGTTCATTAATAGAAAATTTTATTTCATTAATAGTAAGCTCTCGAAATTTATATACAATCCTCTTCAAAATAGATGTTTTGAAAATTTAGAGAAACTTACCAGTTTTGCCATGTCTGGTTTAAAAAATTTCATCAATGATTTGAATTGCTTCACACGTTGTTCTGTGCAGTTCCAGTTTTCTTTCTTGAATTCTGTCATCATGGAGACTGAAAGGTTGCATATGAATCTTTTGCCTCCGCCCACAAAGCCTCTGCAAGATTTGCTTATCATAAATATGTGTATGTAATACTGAACCAATTGATTGTCATTCATCCCTCCTTGTTGAAGATTGATTTTCAGATCCCGGCCTGTCCATTCTGCTTCCATCATTACTCTAGATTTTTTTCTTCGAATCTGAATTATGGTTTTGCTGTAACATATCAGAGAAGTTTGTTGTCATTACTTCAAATTATTATGGTAAATCAAGTACTGATACTTATTTTCCAAAATTGTAATTTGTTTTTAACCTTTTATTATAAAATTGAACAAATCTTGATGCATTTAAGCTTTTAGCCTTGGAACATGAAAAGTTAGCATATTATCTGTTACTTTTATATGTGCATGTTTTAAACTAAAACGCTAGAAAAAGTGCACCCTCGTGAGAGTGTTTTAAATGAAAGATCTAAAATATGTCTTTTTTTTAAAAAATTAGTATGTAAACACAACTCTATATTATGTCTTACTCAACATATTTATCTTAAAAACTTTCATCCAAGATAGCCCTTCGAGCAGCGGCTGCGTGCTTCTTGTATTTGAAAGGGACATGCTTGAAAACTAGAAAGGTATTTTGACCTTGCCGAGCCGGCCTTGATGGCATGCTCGATGTTTCTGGTAGTGCTGTAATAGACTCAGATTGCGACATTTTGACCGCAGGTGTTTCATCACTGTTTTTGTGTTTCTAGTTATTCTTCCGGATGTTCTAGCCTTTTCTGAAGACATTGTTGATATTATAGCCAAGGTTTTGGGCTTTCTGCTCTTCTTGCTCTTTTTTCCCACGGTCCCGAGTATATTCATTTTCAATTTCCTTAGCCAATGTGAGTACTTCCATGTCTGTGAAATGGAGTTGAGCTGCACTCCTTTCATCCATCAGCAATCTCTTTGTTTCTTTAGCCGCCGACTCAAGAGACTGCATGACAGTGTTTTGTTTTGCATCTGTACTTAGAGCAAGTTCAGGAATTCCTACAAAACAAAATCAAAAGCATGTTGTTAGTCTGCATACATTATGATTCTAATTGTATAAATTGAACTTCTAATTGTTATTATATTATTGTTACATTATAACGCATCGTACCTTCGATATTTGTAGTCAATCCACTCAACAGTATATAGGTGTTTTCCATTTGCTTGAACATTCTATAGAACCACAGGTTGCGAATAATAGGCATGTCTTCTGCTGTAAATTCTGTGTAAGAATCCATTACTGTGGTTTCCATCGCTTATAGCATCATGAAGGTACCGTCTTCACTGGGAATTGAATAAAATGTAATAATAAATTATCAATTAATTCTAAAACATAAATTGATATATCTAAATTTTAAAACAAGGGGAGCAGTTAGTGCTTACACATTGATATGTTTTGGCATATCACCAAACTCAATGTCGAAGATTATTAATTATTTATGCTCTTGACTGAACCCATGTTGCCATAAATATTTAACATTGTTTACGACTTTGATAACTATTCTTTGCAAACTTTCATCGTCTGGATTTCTTCCTGAGTCCAGTATTCTCATCTTCCTTGATACGAAATCAATTATAAATAAGAAGTAGTGATTTCTCACTCGATTCTCATATGCATACGTGGCGTATGGGATAGTAATCATTACCTATAAAAATTATAGGAATCATTACTAATTATGTAATATGTAAACAATTTAATGTACAATTTCTAAAATATATTACTTTATGATTATTCACTATTCTTTGAAAAAAATCAACTTCCGAAATTATATACGGGTAACGTGTCTTCTGCTTGAGCCGAAAATAGATTCCTTGTCCTTTGTGGAACTTGTGTGATATCAGCAGTCAAATATACATGTAACAAGCTTATATTGTTTAGTATCATTGAAACAAATGAAAAAAGTTTTATTTTTTATTTTTTGGATGAACAACAAGGTTATGCTGAAATATATGTAAACCTATTTATTAACATTATATTTGATATACTAGTTTTGTGAGCTTACCCCTATGTTAGGACCAAAACATTTCATTCCTTGTTCTACTTTAGAAATTGCAAGATAATCTACAGCTAAATCGAGAACATTTTTTCTATAGTTCCTCTATCACAGAATGAATCTGCAATTTCTCCTACAGTTACTATCTTTCCTCCTTTTCTTTTTATCAAAACGTATGACCTGCATGAATTATTGTGAATAAGTTAGTTTGATAATAAATTACAGTATATTATAGCGATACTAATACATATTAGATTACTATATATAATTGTTTCTTGAAAAAATTGCCTTTCCGGTTTTTCTACAGTGTGGAATCTCAACATCATACTGTGAAACTTTTGACTGGTAATTTGCCAGTCTTCGTGTGCTTCCTCCTCTGCAACTTTGTGATAAACTGTGTTATTTCGTTTACGTAGGATTAGAATTTATTATTATTATTATTATTTGTGTAAAAATCACCTTGTTTGAAAGGCGCCTCATCGCGAACAGGTACTATAGAACCATGTTGCTCGTACCGCTATTTGCCTGTTCCATGAGTAGAAACAAATTGATATCATCATGGTTATTTGTAATAACAATCTTGACAGCCATTCATTATTCTTTTTTAAAATTGTTTAGTTATTCACACGCTAATCTTTTTTTTGACAAAATATTTTTTCACTATAACTATACTTACCTTCTTGGATATTACAGCCATGTAAATCTGTAGAAGCATTGCCGTCAGTAAACCAGCTATCTACTTCGGCATCAAGGTCTGGGTTTGCTATGTTCTTACCGTCGTCTATGCAACTTTCCTAGTTAAATTATACATTTAAAAGTGATCAGATAACATAATATAATGTTTTTAAATATACATAGAAATAAAAATAATAAATATCATTGGTAAGATCTAAAAGATAGATAACCTATTGGTATGGCATGGTTTCGTTAAATTGAACTCCCTGCCAATTCAATTGATCCATATTATCAATGGCGTTGAAATATTTCATGTCATCGATAATTATCATTTCTTCATGTGGCATTGAGTTATTTTCAAAAGAAGATGCTTCTGGATCTGTTTAATGTTCAGGTGTGGGAGTCTTTTCGTTGTCATACGGCAGTCTGTCATCAGAAATCCTCACTTCTTCATCTTGTATAATATTATTATCCATGTTGCATAAGTCATCTTCTTGTTCTTCATTGTGTCTTTTCTGCTCAGCCAGATTACCATCCGTGTGGTCGGCAATATTTTGATTGACATATGTAACAGGTGTAACAGCTGCATATGATGCAGTGTTTGTAGGTGCTGGTATTTGCAATGTGTTAATAACAATTTGTGCATGCGTCAATTCGTCCAAATCACCACCCTTCGTTGAATACTCATCATCAATTGATGTTTGGTATTCTCCTTGTTCAGCCGGCTGCTCAGTTTCTGTTTCATCGACTTCAACATCCTACTCTTGGTCCCATGTGCTCCCTGAATCAATTTGTACCTCAGTCACGAATTGATGAACTTCATGTTTAGCGCGTTGAAGTTGTCTATCATCGTTGTCATCTTCAATCTGAATATTAGTAATCCCCTCTGTTACATCATTATGACATGTATTTGTATCTGCTTTACCATAACAAGCATTGTTTTCTGTCGGAATCTCAGATGTAACTATTGTATCACTAGGATCATCCATTCTCTGGTCACTTTCTTTTTTATTCCTTCATCAAAAACTGCTTCTGACTGCTCACTGATAAGTTCAGCAACTTCTGTGCCAGGTGTACTCGATGATGGTATAGTGGTGTCTTTAACATGTGAGGTGGAATTATCATCTGTGCTTTGCTCGACAGACCCAACAGGTGCTGTAACTGCAGACGCTGCAGTGTTTGCAGTTACTGGTATTTGAGTTGTTTCAATAACATTTGATGCATCCGACGGTTCTTCCAGATGATCACTTGTCATTGAATACTCAGTGTTGATATAGGTTTGGTTTTCTACTTGTCCTACTTGCTGCTCTATTCCTGTTTCATCTTGTTCCACATTCTGATCCTGGTTACTTGTGGTTGTAACTTGAACTGTGCATAACTGAGCCACACAAACATCAACTTCATCATTACCATATTCAAGTTGTCTCTCGTTAACAACCTCCATGATAATATCAGTAATGTTGTTTGTTAAATATATATCACATACATTTGTATTTGTTGTACCAGAATAAGGCATGTTGTCTGCCGCTATCTCATGTGTAATTTGAGTTTGACTGGCATCATTCATTCTCTGGTTGCTATATTCTTTTTTCCATCGTCCACAACTTCTGTAGCTCCTTTACTTAATTCTGTTGTCTGGTCATTGATCAGTTCATTAACGTCTGTGTTAG
This sequence comes from Avena eriantha, assembly GCA_910589775.1. Lineage (NCBI taxonomy): Eukaryota > Viridiplantae > Streptophyta > Magnoliopsida > Poales > Poaceae > Avena > Avena eriantha. The sequence goes on from OU342740.1 coordinate 219,335,495, forward strand.
GTGTACTTAATGATGGTATGTCGGTGTCTTTAGCATGTATGGCGGGATGCTCCTCACTTGAATCTGCTTCTGGTTTAGATGAAGAGGGTTTAGTAGATTCATTTAGCACCACCTTCTCTTGTTGATCTGCTTGGTCCACTTGGTCCATTTGGTCCATGTTTGCTAACACTTGTTCATACTCTGCATTGTGTATGATGATGTTTGAAATGGCCATTTCCTTCTCCTTGGCCATAATATTGTTCTTTTCTATGAGGTCAAGCTTGACAATCCTTAATCTAGCCAGGGATACTTCCAGATCCTCCTTTCTTGACCGAACAATCTCATTGAGCTTATCAATCTCCTCTTGGTTAGATGCTTCATCATCTATGTTTTGTATCAATGGAGTGATGTTACCAATTATATTGATGGTTTTGGTTAAATCGATATTTGCTGTTTCAGAACCTGCGGCAGCATCTGAGCTTTGACAAACCGTTAGGCAAGTAGTGTTGACACATCTAATTAAGGCTGAAAGTTGATAATCACTTCTTGCCTGCAGTATAAAATAAATAAATAAACACAGTCAGATGATATGTTCTTTATTGTAGGTGTTTGGTTGCATTAGTTTAGATTGTTTATTAATAGTGATTAATTTTATTTTTGACTTGAATAATTAACATAGTTTAAATTTATTTAACTCAAAACAAACCGGAAAAATTCTTAGATGAAGATACATATACATGATTTTTCTAATAAACAAAACTTACCCTAAGGCTTCTGTAGCTTCTAGTGTCACTGTTCCAGTCATCTGATCCGATTTCCTCCAAATCTTCCAATTTGAGGTGACCAACTCTTGGTGCAAGTTTAGTCAAGTTTGTTTTGATGTGTGCACGAGTGTCCAAATAATAGATCAGAGGCAATGCTGTTGGACCCTCAGCTGTGTTTTTATTTCCTTTGTTATCTTGGTATTTTTTCCAGCCCCCTCCTTAGCTCATCAAGGATAACTTTACAGAGGTTCATCTTTTTAATTTTCTTGATATCGAGATCCATGATCATACCTACCTCCCGTCCTATACGTGCGTTACTCGTTGGGCACGTTGTTTTGATGAAGAACACAAGAAATATGAGCTTCATTACCAGATCTGATGTTTCACTATTCTTCACATGATCATAAAGCTTACTCAGTATTATGTTATCCGACTCACTCAAACTAAGCTGCTGTTTCAGCCACCGCAAAGCTTTTGTATCCCGGTCATTTGAAAGTCGTGGAGCTTCAAACATATCCTTGTTTGGGAAACCCTACATTGCATGCACCACATCTTCTGTTATTTCAAGCTCTTCCCCTTGTTCAAGAACAATTGTTAGAGATCCAGGTCTGAATTTACTGTATAACCATAGCATCATTTTTTTTGGAAATGTTGCCGTTCAATTTGAAATCAACTATGAAACCACAGCCATGATTCCTCAGAAACATCTTCTGTTCATTTGTTACATAGTTTTCGAGAAAGTTGTGTAATTATGAAAGTGACCCTCTCACTATGATCTCACCATCCTTCATGTCCGCTAGTTCTTTGTGAACTGTGTCACTTTTTTGCTTCTTGAAACCAGGTCTATCTACCAAAGCTTGAGCAGCATGAAGGTTATCTTGAATACCAGACCCAACTTCTATGTTTTTGTCCGCACTGTTTTGTTTCCTCTTGGTTAATCGTCGTGTTCCATGAGATGAACAAATACTCAACTACAGAAGTTTATGATGAAAAAATTAAATCATGCATTATAATTTATATTTTACACTATGATGTTATTAAAAAATTTAATAACAGAGCAATAGTTAAACAAATATGTGATTTAAATTACTAGAATCAAGTGAATAAATAAAAAGATGTATAGTCATCAAAGAGCTCATGAATCAAGAAGAATCAACTAGTACGAAAGCAACACACGTCAACAAATTTCCTGGCAGTGCATTTCAGTTACTGAATTGGTGTAGCAAAGGTGCAAACTTTCCCACCAAAATTTGAACTATTAATATGTGTACTCGGTAGAGGAGCAGTTCATTGAAGTTATAATTGGCAGTTCTTATCTGAAAACTATGTCATTGTTTCGAATTTCAATCCAGTTGTTGAGAAAAATGTTACTTCACTAAGGACATTCAAAATAATAAATCGAAAGAAACCCTAGATTTGTTTGATTAGTGGTTTCTTGCTCGTGGTTTGTTATTCTCAAAATTGTTCCAACCATGTGTGCTGGCCATTTTTTAATATATGCTTCACTCTAAACTATGGCCAGAAATAATCAAAATACCTGCATTGAACCTTCGTGACCGTAATTTTTGTCAGCCATGAAATCGATGAATAACTGTGTTGGGGATGAAAATTCCAGGAATCTTCTGTGGGAAATTCTGATCTGCGTTATATCTATCCCTTTTCCCCTGAGAAAACCCTAATAAAACTTTAATTAGTGCTCGTAAAATCGTGTACCAACTAAACGAATAACAAGAGGAAAATACTTCGTGGAATTTTGGACAACACCAGGCCGAATCTGTGATGAGAAGTGAGAATCTGTGATACCTGTCTTGTCGCCGTACCGCCAGTCGAGAATCTGGAGTAGCAGTAGTCCTTAGCGCTGGTGAAGCTTTTCACCGCCAAGGCGTTGCCGCCGTTGCATGCCCCTGTGCAGTTACGGTGGAGGAAGAGAGAGAAAGTGGAGCAGTGACGGAGAAGGACACAACAGGAAGAAGAGGAAAAAAGAGTAATAGTCTAATCATAGCCGTCCGTTGGGATGTATTGCGACATGCACACATGTTAACCGTCAGCGGGTTGACGCCACATAACTTACATATGAGCCCAACTAAGGAGCACTGCCTCTAGATGTGTAGGTGCACTGCTTGGAGATAGCTAAGTAATAAAATATATTCTCACACTTGACAAATGCAACATATAGTTCATCAGGATCTACGGAAATTTTGCGCTGTGTAACAAAGGCACGTATATCAATTTATTTCATCGAGTTTCACTGCAGTGCAATAGTAGTACTAAAGGCAGTGCAAACAAACTACAGCGAAACAACTGTATTAGAACGTAATAGGCAGGGCAATTTGTGTTCACAATGCAGTGCACCCATGTTGAATGGTTGAAGCATTACTAGCCACCTGGAAACTGTATTTCACCGTAGTCGCTTTTTTGTGTTATTACGTTATGTGACTTGTGTTGTAGGACACCTAAGTTTTGTTATTATCTTTATCAGTTATACAAAAATACCAGGAAACAATACATTTAAAAATGGCCGTGCAATATTTCTTGATTGCCAGTAATATAGATAGATTCCACTATATTGTCAAGATTGAACACAGAGCTTTTGTACTATGAGGAGCAGTGCAAACAAAATTAAGCGAACTTTAATCTTATAAATTCCACTATATTGTTTTGTGTCTGGCAGAAATATAATCAGAACTATATCTTTAACATTGAAATTCGTGCTCGGACGGAAGTTTAGTTAACCTAATTGTCGGACAAAACAATATATTGCACTTGAATATTGTAGCAATATTCAATGCAGTGCGATAGAACGTTCATAAGCAGTGCAAATAACTATACGCTAACAAAGTTAAAGATTATAAAAAGAGCAGTGCATTGTGTGTTAACAAGGCAATAATATGGTGCGGTAGAAAAGAATGCTTTTTAGCAGCTTATCGGTCACAAAGCAGTGCAAATCTATAAGAGCAGTGCACTATGTGTTTTGACAGAAGTAGAATTTTTCAGTCTAGAAATTTATTAATCAGCTCATCCGATGCATTATAGACCCTTTGCACCGCGTCAGCTCATCCGATGCATTATAGACCCTTTGCACTGTCAATAGTATAGGCAGTCCTATATTTGTTCACAAGGCAGTGCTTAGGTTCGCAGTCATCTACGTCTATAGGAAGCAACTTTATGAAAAAATAAAATAAGCAGTCCAATTATTGGTACGAAGCAATGCACAAATATGAAATCAGTGCGCTATGAATTGACGAGGTAGTAATACGTTGCCATCAAAAAAATGTATTAAGCAGCCCATCCGACGCAATATGGACCCTGTGCACTGCCTGAGGTAAGTCATATATCGCTACGTCCATAGCATAGGCAGTGCAATATACCTTTCGCAGGCAGTGAAACACCGACTAGAGAAGAAAGTATACTACAATGTAAAGAGCAGTGCATTATTTGTTCACAGGGCAGTGCACACGCACAAGAGCAGACAAGAGCATAACACTATGTGTTAAGAAATCACCTTTTTCTCAGCTTTAGCGCAATCGGCTACATCTATAATTACGGCTATAGTCTCGACAGTGCAATATAATTGTCACAGGTAGTGTAAAGAACGAATAGAGAAGCATCCTTACGTATATGTTTACAAGGAAGTGTATAGGTATACACTGGAATAATCTCTTTGTTATCTCGACGATTTCAAGCCACATGATAAACAAAAACGTAAGATGAAATTTGTCTGATAGTAATATTCATATACACACGCATGGAAACAATATTATATTGCAAATAAGCATCCTAATTAATACATTCCACGAACTTATGCTAACAAGAGGATATTGTTGATCAACTTTTTTTTCCTTGCATTGTTGAATCTATGAGGAAATTGTATGACCCTTTTCTACAGAAATTTCTTGGTCGGCACCTTGTTCCTCTCCTGTGGTTGGTTCAACCACACCAGGATCATCATCTGAATCTTGATTTTGTGAACTAGGCTCTTCCTGATCCTTTTCCTCATCGTCATCTTCTTCTTCTTCTACCTGAGGTCCTTGTTGATTATCTGCTATTTCCGCTTTGGGCTCCACCACTTCTTTGGCGACTCCTTCCTCCTCGATCTCCTCCTCCATTTGTGGTACTACTGGTGCAGGTAACTCATATCTATACGCATAGCATCTCTTGCTTGATAGGAAAGGTGTAAAGCTGGAGGAGTTTGCTCCGTTTGGGTCTGGCGACAAGGGCGAAGGTGGGTGGCGTTGTTGGCGATGGTGAAACATTCTGGATAGGTGTAGTTGGAGATGGATAATGCTGAGGGCTATAAATAGAAATCCAGTGTTGCTAAATTTCCTGTATGGTGGGATAAATACACGTTAGTGGCGAGAAAGAATGATGAACTAATCGACAAAGACGGCGGGTGATGACTACGCACTTCTATTCTTGTAGACAGTTGCTGGGCCTCCAAGTGCAGAGGTTTGTAGAAGAGCAGCAAGTTTTCCCTTAAGTGGATCACCCAAGGTTTATCGAACTCAGGGAGGAAGTGGTCAAAGGTATTCCCTCTCAAGCAACCCTGCAATCAATATACAAGAAGTCTCTTGTGTCCCCGACACACCCAATACACTTTTCAGGTGTATAGGTGCACTAGTTCGGCGAAGAGATAGTGAAATACAAGTGGTAACGGTGCGAGAAAATAGCTTGACGGCGTGTGGTTGACGTGGGAAAAGACTAAAGGCTAACTGAAATAAAGATGAAAGCAAGCAAACATGTAACAGATCTAGTAGCAAACGATGTATCAATGCTTAGAAACAAGCCCTAGGGATCATACTTTCACTAGTGAACACTCTCATATAAATATATTCTTCTTTATGATACTACGCTTAACTACTCTCCAGTTGAACACTCTAATCGATGGTTGGGCTATAACAGCACACCTCAAAGTTCATCTTTCCCATCTAGATAACCCCACACTGTCACCTTGAGTACTAGATGAGTCCAACAAACACCACAATTTTATAAAGACATCCAACTCAAAATATAACTCATAACAAGTATTTGTAATCTCTAGCCTAAGTGCCACCATGGTGTGCACGCTATCACTTTCACACACATGGGGAGAGCCAAAGATCTATTAAAGCACTTGAGTAGCAAGGTAGATCTATATATTACAAGCTCATGATCACAATATCATCATGCATAGAGAGAGATGAACACATAGCTACTGGTAGAACCCTTAGCCTCGAGAGAGAACTACTCCCTCCTCGTCATGGGAATCAGCAACGGTGTTGGAGATGGTGGTGGAGATCGATGGAGATGGCTCTGGGGGCACTTCCCCGTCCCGGCAGGGTGCCAGAACAGAGACTTTCTGTCCCCCGAATCTCCCCTTTAGTGGCGGCGGCGCTGCGGAACTTTTCGTGGATTTCTGATTGACTATCTAGGGTTTATGCCTCGGGAGGCTTCTTATAGGCCAGAGGGCAAGGTCGGTGGGCGGCCAGGGGACCCACACCATGCCCTGGCGCGGCTTAGGGGGACCCGCGCCATGGGGTGGTGTGGCCACCCTGTGGCCCCTCTCTGACTCTCCTTCTGGATCCGTGAGTCTTCTGGGAAAATAGCAACTTTGGCTTTTATCCGGTCCAATTCCGAGAATATTGATTTTCTAACTTTCTTGGAACCAAAAACAGCAGAAAACAGGCAACTAGCACTATGGCACTTGTTAATAGGTTAGTCCAAGAAATCATATGAAAAGTACTCCAAAGTGTGGACAAAACACAAGAAATTAGATAAAACCAAGCATGGAACATCAAAAATTATAGATACATTTGCAATGTATCAACATCCCCAAGCTTAACTCCTGCTCGTCCTCGAGTAGGTAAGTGATAAAAAGAAAAAATAATTTTTGAGGTGACATGCACCATCATAAACTTGATCAAAATATTTGTAAAACATGAATAGTTGGGATCATCGTACTTCAACATAGCATGAAAGATAAAGTTCCAACTATAAGACAAAGAAACTATGTTGCAACATGAAAAGGAACAAACAAAAGGTTCATGAATAACAATTCTTTGCAAGACGTTTGTTTGTTTCACATAAAGAAAACATAGCATAGTGGCATTCAGCTTATCCCTCATAGAGTAGCAAACATAAATGCATAGGACATTTTCAAAGTTCATAAGAGTGACTAGATATAAATAGTTTAAAACAGGCAATATCAAGTTATGCATCAATCAACTAGTCTTGGGACAATGCACATAGAACTAAGAATGGCCACTATGCTCTCAAAGTAGGTGCATAAAGATAGAAGGTGGAGACTCAATATAATGGTGGAAGAAAGGCCTTCATAGAAGGAAGTAGGGATTCAAGTCTCATAAAGAGCTTCCAAAAATTATGGTACTTGTTAGCTTTCAGCTCTCATTGCCCCTATCTTAAGCATCTTGAAGGTGGTTAAGGTTAAAGTGACACAACTAAGATGATATGCTTGACAAGTTATAAACCAAAATCTCATGCCCCTTACTTATGAAGACCGAACCTCATGCTACTCAACTTTAGTCACAAGTAAGCTCTTGTCATTGTAAGTACATCTGTATCATAAAGAACCGCCAACGGGGTATCCCTAGCACATGATAAAGGAGCTATCCCATAATCAAAATGACAAAGCAAGCAGACAATGAGCATCTCAGCGATCTTTTTATTTGCTATTTGTATAGGTTTTTATTGAGGATGCTTCATAGAGTGCTCATTATGGTGATGCTGCAAGTTTCCACCATGATTAGGCATGGCTTAGGCTAGCGGCCCAGGCGTTTCTCTAACACACATACAAACTCCATGATCTTACAAGTTCCACTTTTATTTCACACCGCCGGGGTCCATAAGCAAAAGAACATGATATCGACGGGGTACAAAGTACAGGTGCAATGTTGAAAGCATTCCCCATGATACATGGTGCTGCTAATTTCAACTTATAAAGCGCAAGAATATACGCAACAAAGAAGGACCCAATGGTTCAAGTTTATTTGATGCAAAAAAAGTAAAGTGTGCCATCAAGTTTGTGAGAGCTTTAATCACTAGTTTTCTCATAACAAGTTTATTTCGAAAGGTAGATAAAAACATGAATATACTTGGAATAGCATAAGCTAGTAGGTAGGTATAGTGGACTCTTTGGAATAACTAGGTTTAGGGAGTTGGATGCATGAGTGGAACTCACACTTGGTTGCGGAGGCTAGCAAAAGACTGGGAGCGACCAACTAAGAGAGCAATAATGGCCATAATCATGCAGAGCGACAAAACATCATTGATCAAAGCATAAAGTGATACTACAAGTTGAAAACTAAAGGATCATAAAGGCTATGGTGACTTGAGATAGTCATAACATGGTGTGAGCATGTGCCAAGTCAATCCAAATAAAGCATCAAAGGAGAATACCACTATACTATGATTTAATATGCTAAAACAACGCATGATTCATCCAAGGCATATTAAGCAATCTCAATTGTTTATATCAAGTCATGCTACATCAAAGAATACTAAGAATAAAGCCAAAATAATATCAAGCATGGCATGACAAAGCATAGGCCACAGTCAAAAACAAGCTCTCTTTACCACTTAAGCATAAACTTTCCTACTCTTTTCCAAACCAAACCAAACTATTTGAAAACCAATGTATGAAAGACGGGGTCCAACCAATTTATTCAGAAAACTAAGAAAACCTAGCGAACGAAAAACCAAAAACGAAAAATGAAGACGCTCCAAGAACAACACAACTGTGCATGAAACAATAAAAATAAAGTGTTTGGAAGAAATCTGGGATTTTTATTGATGAAGAAGGGGATGCCTTGGGCATCCCCAAGCTTTGACGCTTGTACTTCTTGGATATTTCTTGGGGTGACACACGTGGCAGCCCCAAGCTTGAGATTTAGTCAATCCTTCATCTCATTACTCGTTCCTTCCATACACCTGGAAATTTTCCTTCATAGAAAACTTCACACAATCTTTATTAGCAACATTAGTGCACTCAAGATAATAGGTCTTTAGGTTCAGTTCCAACACCAATAAAACTTCCATTAAAACACTAGCTACTGTAGCACTTCCCTCAAAAAGCTCATTTCCCCAAAAGAACTCAAGAAGGAACCAACAAGAAGCAAATGCAGAAAATGGCAGAAATCTGTCAAAACAGACCAGCAGGTAAAGACGATTTTTTTCGAAGACCTTTTGTTGCTCAAATCAAAAAGTGTTGAACCAAAAAAAGTTAGATAACAACCTGGGGCAGAGGCAAAAAAATTCACGCCTCAAAAGGACGTACAGAGATTTTGCACGAATTTTTACGGTGAAGCACAGAAATATTTTTCGGGACAACAACTTTCCCAATCATTACTTCTCTCATTAGAGGTTACTCTTGGCACAAAAAACAAATAAAAAGGATAATGAGCGGTTATTACAGAGGTAATAACTTCTAAGACTCAACTAAAACTTTTGGGTTATCTCCCAATAAGTACTTTTCTTTAACGCCTTTAAGTTAGGCATGATAGTTTGAGAAGATGCTCACATAAGAAATATGAATTGAAGTAAAAGAGAGCATCAAGAAGCAAATTCAAAGAACATTTAAGTCTAACCCACTTCCTATGCATATGAATCTTGTAAAGAAACAAGTCATGAAATCACAAAGTAACAAGCATAGGAAAAATAAACAAGTGCAACTTCAAGACTTTCAACATAAAGAGGGGAAACTTAATATTGTTTAGATACATAAAACCAGGTTTCCCTCTCTCATAATAACTTTCAGTAGCATCATGAATAAAATTAACAATATAACTATCACATAGAACATTCTTATCATGAGCCACATGCATATAATAATTATTACTCTCCACATAAGCATAGTCATTCTTATTAATTGTAGTGGGAGCAAATTCAACAAAATAGCTATCATTATTATTCTCATCACCATAATCATCAAATATAGGAGGCATATTGTAGTCATAATTAATTTCCTCCTCAATAGTAGGTGGACTGAAAATATCATATTCATCATTGTAATCATCATATATTGGAGGTTTGGTATCATCATAAGCAATATAATAGCTATCTTCCAAAGCTGGGAAACTAAAAAGATCATTTTCGTAAAAACTAGCTTCCCCAAGCTTAGACTTTTCCATAGCATTAGCAATGATGGTGTCCAAAGAATTCATACTAACAACATTGCTATTAGCAGGCAACTAAACTTCCATAGGTTTTTTAATTCCCCTTCAAACACTTCATGTCCTAACTCAAGATAAATACTATGAAGCTTTCTAATTTTGTTGTTGTTTTCCATTAAGCCTAACTAGTGAAAACAAGAAACAAAAAGACAAAATTGCAGAATCTAAAGGAAATAACTTCGAGCACTCACACCGGAGGATGTGAGTACCTTTTACCTTACCTCCCCCGCAACGGTGCCAGAAAATAGGCGTTTGCCGTGGGAGGTTCTTCTTCTTTAATCCTCCGGTGTGAATACCTTTTTCCTTTCCTCCCCGACCACGGAGCCAGAAAATAGCTTGATGTCTACGCACTTCTATTCTTGTAGATAGTTGTTGGGCCTCCAAGTGCAGAGGTTTGTAGAACAGCAGCAAGTTTTCCCTTAAGTGGATCACCCAAGGTTTATCGAACTCAGGGAGGAAGTGGTCAAAGGTATTCCCTCTCAAGCAAACCTGCAATCAATATACAAGAAGTCTCTTGTGTCCCCAACACACCCAATACACTTATCAGGTGTATAGGTGCACTAGTTCGGCGAAGAGATAGTGAAATACAAGTGGTAACTGTGCGAGAAAATAGCTTGATGGCGTGTGGTTGACATGGGAAAGACTAAAGGAAAACTGAAATAAAGATGAAAGCAAGCAAACATGTAGCAGATCTAGTAGCAAACGGTGTATCAATGCTTAGAAACAAGGCCTAGGGATCATACTTTCACTAGTGAACACTCTCATATAAATATATTCTTCTTTATGATACTACGCTGAACTACTCTCCGGTTGGAAACTCTAATCGATGGTAGGGCTATAACAGCACACCTCAAAGTTCATCTTTCCCATCTAGATAACCCCCCACTATCACCTTGAGTATTAGATGAGTCCAACAAATACCACAATTTCCTAAAGACATCCAACTCAAAATATAACTCATAACAAGTATTTGTAATCTCTAGCCTAAGTGCCACCATGGTGTGCACGCTGTCACTTTCACACACATGGGGAGAGCCAAAGATCTATTAAAGCACTTGAGTAGCAAGGTATATCTATAGATTACAAGCTCATGATCACAATATGATCATGCATAGAGAGAGAGATGAACACATAGCTACCGGTAGAACCCTTAGCCTCGAGAGAGAACTACTCCCTCCTCATCATGGGAATCAGCAACGGTGATGGATATGGTGGTGGAGATCGATGGAGATGGCTTCGGGGGCACTTCCCCATCCCAGCAGGGTGCCGGAACAGAGAATTTCTATCCCCCGAATCTCCCCTTCGGTGGTGGCGACGCTGCGGAAATTTTCGTGGATTTCTGATTGACTATCTAGGGTTTATGCCTCGGGAGGCTTGTTATAGGCCAGAGGGCAAGGTCGGTGGGCGGACAGGGGGCCCACACCATGCCCTGACACGTCCTGTGGGGACCCGCACCATGGGGTGGTGTGGCCACCCTGTGGCCCCTCTCTGACTCTCCTTCTGGGTCCGTGAGTCTTCCGGTAAAATATCAACTTTGGCTTTTGTCTGGTCCAATTCCGAGAATATTGATTTTATGACTTTCCTGGAACCAAAAACAGCAGAAAACAGGCAACTGGCACTGTGGCACTTGTTAATAGGTTAGTCCAAGAAATCATATGAAAAGTACTCCAAAGTGTGGACAAAACACAATAAATTAGATAAAACCAAGCATGGAACATCAAAAATTATAGATACATTTGCAATGTATCATCGGGAAAGATTGATGAACTTATGGAGAAAGACGTGATACGCTTGCTCTCCTGACAGCCAAGAAAAGGAAGCATACGACAAATCAAGTATATCTAATGGTGGTTAATCCATAAGATTCAAACGGAATATCAAATGTCTTTTACTGTAAACACTT